>OZ025297.1:116079164-117285601 GCA_964019185.1 Maratus speculifer | reverse complement strand
TAACATTATTACACTATTCAATAGTAGATCGGTAACATCGTGCAAGTTAATAAAGGAAGAAAATTAATTAGGGTGATATGAAATATTCTTTTCAATACAAATAAATACAAAAACTTTTTTTTTCGCCCAGATATTAAATAAATTAACCATATGTATAGGAAAATAAATGAAAACATACCTTGTCCAACCAGGTATAAAGTAGAAAAACAACATTAGTTTGATGAATTATTTATATAATACTTAATGAATTATTCATAAATGTAAAGTATATTGTACAATAGTTTTATGCAACATAAAAAAAAATGTATAACAAAGATTGAAACGTAAATAAATCGCTTAATTTACTGTCGATAAAGAAAGTTATAATTTAATTTATCTTAAGAATATCACAAGAAAAAAACAGGACTAAATATATCAGGAGATTTAATTCAGTTTTATTTGTGTTGTAAATTTATCGTAAGACTATACAATGGTGCTTTTGTTAGAAATAATAAAAGAGGGTGAATACGCTTAATTAAAATTATAATTAATTAATTAACTTAGGAAACAACTGAAATAATTTTCACACATACTATGAATAATGATGAGCGTAATCAAACTACCTATTGAAAACAATGTTGTTAAAAAGTTACGTCTATAAATGCTTTGTCTTTTTAAGAAAAAAAAATGATATTACTTTGATACAGATAAATCGTGATTATTTTTTATTTTAAGATAAAGAACAATTATTTTTTAAATGAAGTTTTTATTGACAAAGTAAAAAATTATTGAAATATAAGTTTTTTACAGTAAATTGACACAAAATGTTCTGGAAAAAAAAAAAAAAAAAAAAAAAAAAAAAAGAAAGAGCTAGTCGGATGTGGCAATTGCAAAATTTTCTTCTATTTTATGCATCTTAATACTTCAAGAAAAATGATGCATCGACTGGGTGATTTATACCAAAATCTAATCAGTAAGAACTTCTGTTGAGCATAACTGAATCTGAAGTTTGATGAAAATCCGTGAATTAGTTTATGCGATTGAATCATTGCAAAAATCGCAAAAAATCTGGGTAGAAGGGCCACCTGTTGAGCGATTTTCTCCAAAAACTGAAGAATACTAATTTATATCAGGGACCAACAAAATCTGAAGTTTGATGAAAATTCGTGCACTAGTTCCTGACATAGGACTTTTGCGATAAACACAAATAATGCCGCATAGCAGTATAATCTATAAGGAGATTTACACAAAAAGATAATCAGCACCATATTATTTTAAGGTCTAACTGAATCTAAAGTTTTGGAAAATTCCATTCAATAATTGTTGAAATAGAGCGCCCACAAAATTTTTGTCACATACAGATTCAGTCACAGAGGCAGAGACAGATATTTTGTAAAAACATGTTTTTTGGGGATTCTCTGAGCCCTAAAACGGGGAAATCTGTTGAAAACCGGAATTCGAAACTTTTATCCTATACTTTCTTCTTGAAAGATAGAAAAAAGGTAAAAATTATGCACCAAGCATACATTATGAAACACTTTTTCAGCCCTTCCAGAAAACTGAAACAGTTGTAAAATGTTTAAAAATGTGAAATTATAGATCTAAATAAATAATTTAGAAAACACATACTATATTTGAAAACCAGATTGCCGCCCATAGCCGAAAAAGTACTCCAGTTCTTCTGCGCATTGTTGTACATCATGTATATGTAGGTTTATGTACTGTATACAATGTAATAAAATTTTGGTTATTTGCAAAACACATAACACACCCGGAAATTCATTTTCTGTATTTTCGACCAATAAAAGGTACGCTGTTAAGAATCTTCTCCTACTTTGAACCTAATTTTGGTGTTCAGTAGCTGCCACTGTAAGATGGTGAAATATTGAACCAATACTTGGAGCTCCTGTTACTTGAACCAATACTTCGAGTATTGTTCCAATAGCTGTAACGAGGTTGAAATAGGAAACTCCAAATTTTAGTATGAGATTTCACCATCTTATGGTAGCAGCTATTGGGAAACAAAATTTGGTTCAGTCTAGAGCAAAATTTTTAGCAATGCAATGTACTCAAATAATTTTACACAGCCCTATGTATTATCTAAATTTTTTAAACATACCTCGTATTAAACAAAAAATTAATTCATGGGGGTAAAAACTCGCAGGATAACTAAAAATGTACTTTCAAAAATTACCATTCATGGATGGTATTGTATTTAGCTGTTTGGGTAGCTATTTATATGAATCTATTTATATGCAACAACAACAAACATTTCTTAATGTACTAAATATACAGTTTCGCTAGAAAAGCAAACTCTGAATTAGAGGCTTGCACGAGCCGGGCTTGGGCGGGGCCGTCGCGAAACAAGTTTCTTCTCTTGCCGCGAAACAAGTTTCTTCTCTTACAAGAGAAGAAACTTGTTTTGCGACGGCCCCGGCTTGGGCCAATTTGCAATAATTTCATTCGGGCCGGGCCGGGCTCGGGCCTTACTTCTGAAGACACGGGCGGAACCGGACCTAGTCACTAATCTTTTCGGGGTGGGCAGGGCCGGGCTCGGGCCTTAATTTTTTTGGTGGAGTATCCGGCCTGGCCTAACTTTTTTCCCGTACGAAGCCGAGAGGGATTTCATTCTTCCTAGTTTTACGGACCAAAATAATCAGTTCCTATTGAATCTTTCTACATGAAAATCCTTTTCTCGACTCTTCATAAATAAGTAAAATTTGGCTTTGTCCAGAATTTTTTGCAAAAATGGCATATACTTTTAAGCCGTTATTTTTCTACAACTAAACATTAGAATTTATTCCTTTTAAAGTATCGTAGATTACTAGGCGTTTTAAAATAGAATTAAACACATAAAAAAAAAAACATGATTATGACGGAATTTTCTTTTAAACTGAAAACTGCAAGTTTCTTTTAAACTGTTCATCCATGCAAAATGAATACAACAATACGCGAGGAAAAAATATATTAGATATTTACATCTGTTAAGAAGGGAACGTATTTATTTTTTTTTTTTTTCTAAAGAGATTCCATATTATAATTTTTTTACCATATACCATTTTTTATACATATTTTTTTTGTGTCTCCATTACATGGAATATGGATTAATAATAATAATGATAACGGAAACATTTACATACAACAAACAAAGGTTCATTAAAAACGTAAATATCGCAGCCTACGGCACTTCTGCATAAATGGAGATTACAAACATGGAAAAAAAAAAGAGACTAATATAAGTTTTTTTGGTCAGAACTCTTCCGTAAGAGTAAAGATCAATGTTCTGTAGAAATACACTCAAGCCGGGCCGGGTTCGGGCCAAATTTTAAACTTTTTTCCGGACCGGGCCGATTTCGGGCTGAAATTTTAACTTTCGGGCCGGGCCGGGTCGGGCCAATATTTTTTTCGTTCGGGCCGGGCCGGGCCAATATTTCTTTCGTTCGGACCGGGACGGGCCCGGGCCGGGCTCGGGCCTGGAAATTTCGGCCCGTGCAGACCTCTACTCTGAATCTCTATATGACATACAGGGTTCTCCTTGTTGCTCGCCATTGCGCCAAATTGCGACCAAATTCTTTTTTTGGCGAGTAAACAAGCAATAAGATTAGCTCAAGCTCAATTTTTGTTTTTTTTTTCTTTTCTTTTTCGTTTTTCATACATATGCATACATACCTATCTTTTAATATATTTGTAGCGGGTAGTTAAAATTAGTTTAATAACAATCGTTGTTGCAGTTATAAAAACTTAGATTATTTTAGACCATATTGAAATAAAGGGAGTACAATCAAGGATTAAAGTTTTTTTTTTTCTGTGCTACATGGCGAGTCTATTTTGCCAATACTTTTTTCATTTGGCGAATATTTTTTATTTTTTATTAGCCAAATTGCTAACGTTGGTTAGCAATTTGACGTCAGTGAGAACACTGATGACATACATTAATTACACGAGAATCTGAATATTTAAACTATAGTTAGAGCACGAATGACGGCAGACAGACGTTTCGATGAACTTTTATGATGCAGTCATAAACATTTTTCTACTATGCTAGAAAATGTTTAAAAGCAGAAAATGATGAGAAGGCTAATTTAATAAAACTATGTTTTCAATATTTTCTTGGTCACATAGCTGTCATCAATTCTGTATTCCTTCTCATTTGATTTATTTTATTATTTTTTATTAACTATTTGGAAAATAGTTATTGCCCTCGTTAAAGAATTGTGAAATCTGAAGTATATATGAACCTTTTTATTGGTTGAATTCCGCAACTTATTTTATTTTATTCGTTTTCTGACTTGTCCATGTTTAATGTCCAAAAATGGAATAGTTCTGTTTTTTATTTTATTCGTTTTCTGATTGGCCCATGTTTAGTGTTCAAAAATGAAAAACTTCTGTTGCCACAATTACAAAAAAAATAATAATAATAAACCACAAAAAAATAATAACTTAAAAAAAATTGTGATACAACTTTCAAACGAATTGCATTTAAATGTACATTTCTTTCTCTATACGACGGTGTAAAAATTGAAAATTTGTGATGTTTAGAAGTTTAAAAATTTGCTGTATCGAAAATTGTAAAACTAAAATTTCATTTAAAATTTGTGTATGATGGGTACAGGAATATTAATTTTTAATCCATGGCGTACGTAATAGAGGACTCTGTTATTACGTAAACCATGTTTTGATTATCCTAAAAATGATTATTATTATTATTAATTTAAATATAGAATATATTTATAAGTCTTTAAAATTTTATCTTTTGAAAATATCATTTTTCAAACAATCGTCGTAATTTGTTAAATTACAATTTTTTTCTTTTTCTTTCTTCATTTTATTTTAAACTTATTCTTTCTTTTTGCACATTTCATAACGCCAAAAAACTTTAATTTATTATTATTTTTTATTGTTTATTTTTATTTTTTTTTAAAGTGAAAAGAATTAAACAGTAGAGTTTGTTGCGTTTGATACGGAAATGATGGCTAGAATTCGTTGATTAGCGAATTCCCGGTGTTATTTCAGTTTCCGCGAAGACTTCACCGAAGAGTCTTAATAGCCCACACTACTCATAATTAAAAATCCATTTTCATTTAAAACTACTTAAAACGTTAGTCCGCAATACTCAGTGAAAAAGAACCGGGTTATAATGTTAAGTCTATGGGGCGTTCTTTTCAAATATCTCGCTCAAATTTTAATATATTTACATAATTTTTTTGCAAAGGATAGCTGAGGACGATCTACAACAGGGCTAGTTTTTACTTTTCAATTTTGGTTTCAGATTTTATTTTTTAAATTACTTTAACTATGGAAACCGGTTAGAACCGGTTCTGAAATTGAAATTATCATAATATAAAAAATATATAACCAAAATCAAAAAAGGAAAAACTAGCCCGGTTGTAGATCGTCATCAGGATTCCCTTGAAAAAAAAATCACGTAAAAATATTAAAATTTGAGCGAGATATTTGAAAAGAATATCCCCATAGATTTAACATTATCACCCGGGTCTTTTTCAATGCGTAGTGTGGGCAATTAAACTAAAGTTTAAGACTAACATTTTAAGTAGTCTTAAATGAAAATTAATTTTTAATTATGATCTTTTTATTTAGGTTCGAATTTATTTAGTAAATATACACAGAGAAAGAAAAAAATCGTGAATAATAGACACTTATTATTTAACAGTTTTTATTTTAATTACCAACTTTAGTCACTAGAATAGTATGAAATAAAGTTAATAAAATTATTGCTAAAGACATATAGACATTATGAGAGAGAAACTAAAACTTCATTCATCTAAGAACTTGAAATGGAAAGATAAAGAAATTAGTCGTTGGGGGCCACCGTAATATTTACCCATAATGTATATGCAGAATATAAAATATGAAATAAAACATGCGTAAACTATTTATAAAATGCGTTACAATTCCAAAATAAAATTTAAACATATTTTATGTTACATTCATTTTTAAAAAGAAATAATTCCGAAAAATTTTATGTACGCTTCATCAAACAAATATTTCGAAAGTCAAAAAAAAAAAAAAAAAAAAAAAGTAAAGTAAGGGCGAAAAAGGGTGTATTAAATGTAGAAAAAAATCAAATAGTATAAGAACTTTTTTTTTAATGTAATAGACTACAATTTTGCAAATTTGTAAATTAGCAAATTTTCAAAAGACTGTATTTTGATTTTTATAAAATCTTTCTTTTCATAATTTCATCCCATTTTTTTTTATTTAAAAGACAAATCTAGAAAGAAATAGGCAGTTTCTGTCAGTTCAATAGACAATATCTTTTTAAATTTTGAAAAGCTAATTTTCGTACACATTAAATTTCTTCACTTTCTTCCCTTAAATAAGAGGTTACATTTCAGAAGCTAGTGCTGGCAAAAAGCCGAGTTTCTAAAGCTCGAATGCTGAATTTAGATTCAGGTATTTTATCTTTCTGCGTCTGTTTTATAAGAAAAAAGTCAGATGGTTTTCAACTATCTTGGGGAAAAAAGTATTATATTATTACTTTAGAAAATTTTCCAAATCTCTGCGATTACTGTACAATTTTTTACATAAAAACAGCTCTATGTTTTACTATCTTTTATAAAAGCAATCGATTGTTTTAATTTACAGGTAAAAGAATTTTTACAGGTTTCTATCACCTATGATAAATAGGGATTGCATATGTTTAATTTAATAGTCTTCTTAACGACAGCTAACGCTAAAAATTGTTGAAGTTGTTTTCAAGCGTCAAACGTTTTTGGCGCATTTACAAATTCATTTTTTAACAGAAAGATGTAAAATTGGAGACCTGACTATGGAAGCGATTACGAATCAAATTTTGTTTTCCGTTTTATGATAATTAAATAACCTATACACTGTAAAAATATCTGTAATTTTTACTGAAAAAATCTATATTTTTTACAGGAAAAAATTGTTTAAAAAAACAGCTTTTTACTGTAAAATAAATTGGATTTTGTTATTTCTAGAAAAAAAAAATCTATTTTTTACAGAGAAAAACTGTTATAATAGAAAATTACAGACATTTTCTGCAAATTAAACAGTTTTAAACTGGCGCCAAAATTGACAGTTTTTTCCTGTCAATTTCAAAGATTTTTCTTTTACAGTGTAGAGATAAGCGATTTCGATCACATGATTATGCGATTTTCTCCGTTCGTTGACAGGTTTTTCTGCAAGCCAATTTTGACAACTTGTTCTAAAAGACCAAAAAAAAAAAAGTTAGTTTGGTTTGATAGTTTTTGAACAACAACACCTGTTTGTTTCATCCATATCCGAACAAAAATAAATTAAAACATCAATCACAAAGTTGTCCTTTTTGATTTAAGAACAACCTTAAATAATTTTGAGTTTATCGATCTACGCATTGTACAACATGTCCAAAAAATATGTTAAAAAGTAAATGACAAAACATCGTTATTACTCGAGCAAATTTACCGATGTAGACAAAGAAATTTCAACAATGATTCAAATTAATAGAAAGATTAAGTTGTCAACCGCTGCAGAAAGCGGCATATCCCAAATGGGATTGGAAATTAACTACAATATTTTGCAACACGTCTTTTTTGTTTGTTCAGTTTTGATCCATAATGTCTTTTTGAGGTTATATTGTATGCAAAGGTCTGTCTGAAGACTTCATTTTCCAAATAACCTCACACGAAAGAAAAATTGAATGAGTTAAGGTCCAAGCTATGAGTTAGTCCTCTACAGTTCAATCTATTTAAAATTTATAAATCCACAGCGATGATACTGTTCTAAAGGTATTCTCTAGCCAGAAAAAACCCAATGGCAACTCTAGGGGAAGTGTAGTGTATCTTCCTGCTTAGTATTGACCACGTGAGGATATTAGTCGAAGAGTCAACCGCACAAACCCTAGGTCATCGAGTACAAGAAAAAATCCTTTATTTTATAAAAAGAACAGTAATAGGGGAATTTAATGATCCACGTTGGCCGGAAGCGAAATGGTGCATAAGCCAAAAATGAATACCACAAGTGGTTGACTCGTAAGATTAGCATTATGTTTTCCTGCACCCAGTTTTCCGTGTTTCATACTTTTGATTGTACGGCAAACACAATGATAGACCTACGAGTGAGCTACTAGTGGTATCAATTTTTGGCTTATGCACTACTTCGCTTCCACAGACATGGATCATTAAATTGCTCCATTGCTGTTCTTTCATAAAATAAAGTATTTTTTCTTGTGCTCGATGACATAGGGTTTTGTGTGGTTGACTCTTGGACTATACGCTAGTAGGTTTCGGCTGCAGCTGCTTCTACTTTTCGATTCCGTTCACAAATATCGGTTCGAGTATGTATTTTGTATTGATTTCACACCACTACACTATAGCATATTTCGATTACAGATCTAATAACCATTGATTGAGAATTTTTTTTTTTTTTTTTAACTTAGCCAGTGGTTCTAATTTTGTTATTGGCGGGCTGTATTTACAAAAAAAAAAAAAAAAAAAACTTCTCAATATCTGGCGAGGCGTTTAAATTTTCTGCTACTGCCTTTAAAAGATCAGTATAATCATAATAAAAAGCTTTATAACTTATAATAACCTTTTATTTTTCCGCAACTTACTTTGAATTCGCTCTATACTAAGAAAATTAAACTTTCTCGATATTTGTCAGTCCGATTGAAAACATAATCATGTTGATTTCGATTAATATATTACAAAACTCAAAATATGACTTTTGTTTTACAACACTCTGATCTCCAGGAAATTAATCTTTGTTGTTGACAACAGCCGAAATTATGGATATAAAAAACAACTCTATAATGTATCAGATTATAATTAAAAATCTTCATTACGAAAACCCTCTTAATTAATATTTTAATATTGTGATTCTAAAAATATCCACACAGTGTGTGTAATTAAGTCCATGACAATGACCGGCAAATATTTGTCTCCAACTCACCCATTAAGTTCCTGTTTGAGGCCTCCTGCGAGGTTGCTCTTTTTCCGTGTAGATAGTTAGTTCTCTGCACATTCGTGCTAATGAGGAAGTGAGTGAGCACTCACACTATGAAATGAAGCGACGATTCATTAAGCGATACACTGGCACTTGATAGAAGGCCGCTAATTAAAAAAGTTTTCGTAACGCACTGCTGCTGTTAAATATAATAGAATCTTACACAGTTAGTTTATCAAATAAAAGTGTTTTCTTATCACAGAAACTATTTTCAACACGATATTAGTTTATTAAACTTATTAGTTATTGTATTTATTGGCCAATTGTTCGCTTACTTTTCTGATTTTTTCATCAATCTAATATCATGTTTGTTTCAATATTATTACAAACTGAAACAGCCTAATGCCATCTATCGACTAAAATTTTAAACTTTTTTTTTTTAAATTGTTATTATTATTGTTAATTTATAAAACATTTTTTTAAATTACCGTACACGTATTTTTACATAAAATGTATGTATTTTATATCCAATGGAAATATAATTGATTAAAAAGAAATACGTTTCAAATATTATGTTTCGATAGCACACGCAGAGTGTTTCAAAACTATATGTCAGAAATATAAATTCAGGCAGAAGAGACCAAAATAAGCATGTTTCGTATAGAAGTGTGGGTGCAAAAAAGCAGCGTCGAGGCAATAGAGTTCTCTGTTGAGTTCGGCGAATGAAAGCCCTTCTCTGATTTGAATCGTCATTCCCTGCACTGATTTCGAACAATTCGCATCGTTACACAAATGCGGAACTTCAAATATATATTTCATGTATGGTTCTGCGCAAGGCAATCTCTCACACTACATAGATGTCCAACAGCTTTGGAGCTTGTCAAAGTGTAATCTTTTACTGTAGTAATATTGCTTTTTTCACAGCAGAAATTCTGCAATACTTTCAATGTCCGCATCACTCCTCCAAGCATAAAGTAATCCAAAAAGAAAATTTTGTGTTCAAAACAGTATCCATATCTAAAATAAACGTTACAAAGAAAATCTATACTCATCAAAAAACCTGGATATGTAACTTTATATTCTAAAAATGCATTAAACAAAGTGAAAATGTCACCGGATTTTTTATTTAGAAAGTGTTTTCGAATGTACAGATCAACAGTGTTTTCTAGCAAACAGTTTTCATTATTCCTTCCATCAGACAGAAGTGAACAAACAAATATTAAATATGATTGAAATGCTTCTTAATAACTTTTTAAATCACCAAAGAGTCTTATCGCATTTTGTAATTATTTTGTTTTTTAACAATCATTTGGACTTTGTTTTAACATTTGTCATTATTATTTTGTGAATTGAAATTTAATAAAAAAATATCAGATCCCTTTCAGGAAAACCCAAGGAAAATGTAATTTGAAATTACCTGAATCATTTAATCTTGTTAAAGAAATATCGCCCAAAGCAACAGTGTGACGATTGCAAGATCCTAGTTCTTAAGAAAATTTAATTTAAAGGCTTCTCCAAGATCAAATAACTGCCTTTTATTGACATTACATTTATAACAATCTTCTATATAATTATTTTTATTTTTGTTATATTTTTAAATATTAGCATTTATATGTATACATATTTTGCCTGAAGAATTGAAAAACATGTATAGGATAAAAAGGTTTATATTTGTGACTCTAGGAATTGCAAGAAAACCAGCTTTAAATTACACGTTTCGTTTTCCATTTATTTTACCCCAGAACCACTGATTTCTAGGAAATTGCACATAAATTCTTCAGATAATGTTCAGAAGCATCTGTGTTTTTTAAATGCAATTACTTCTTTAAAATGATGAAATTTTTTTCTAGAGGGAGGAAATCAACTTTTCTACGAGCTTTTCAACTATTTCTTTCCTTTTAAAGATGCACTTTTTACTGAAGAACTGAAATATTATTTTAACCCGGGAGAACGCGCGCTTTTCAAGGTATGAATGATTTTAACATTGCCACCAATAAAATCTAATTATAACAGTCACTTTATTAAGACGGAGACAATTCTTACAAATTTTGCGATAAAATAAATTGACGATCACTTTTAAAAAATTAGTGGTTACAATTGTAAAAACCACACGCACTCAGGGTCTTTTAGGCCCTGCGCGCGTCCTCGCGGGTTAATATATGTCAAATATCTATAAAGTTTTCACTAACATAAAAAAAAATCCATTTTGAAATTAAATTACAGATATTTAAAATTGTATTTGGATTTTAAAAATATAAAAATATTATAACAGAAGTTACATTTAAGGATTTTTTCCCTGCAATTTTATCCGAATAAAATATGTTTATATGTATATATTCTTTGCCTGTTTATATTAAATTGGAAAGAACATTTTGCTTTAAAATAGTATTCACATCTTAAATAAACGTTGAAAAGAAAACCTATATTCATCTCAATATTTGGATATGTAACTTTATATTGTAAAAATGTATTAAACAAAGTGAAAATGTCACCGGTTTTCTTATTTAGAAGGTGTTTTCTAATATATAGATCAACAGTGCTTTCTAGAAAGCAGTTTTCATTATTCCTTGTATCAGACAAAAGTGGACAAACAAATATTAAATCTAATTGAAATACTTCTTAATAACTTTTTAAACACCAAAGAGTCTTATCACATTTTGTAATTATTTTGTCTTTTAACAGTCATTTTGACTTTGTTTATCATTTGTCACTATTTTG
The DNA here is from genome assembly GCA_964019185.1 of Maratus speculifer. Classification (NCBI taxonomy): domain Eukaryota; kingdom Metazoa; phylum Arthropoda; class Arachnida; order Araneae; family Salticidae; genus Maratus; species Maratus speculifer. The sequence continues at coordinate 117,273,997 of OZ025297.1, read as the reverse complement.
CGAATTGAAACTTAATAAAAAAAGATCAGCTCCTTTTCAGGAAAACCCAAGAAAAATAATTTGAAATTACCTGAGTCATTTAATATTATTAAAGAGATATCGCCCACAGCGACAGTGTGAAGATTGCAAAATCCTAGTTCTTAAGAAAATTTAATTTAAAGGCTTCTCCAAGATCAAATAACTTCTTTTGTTGATATTGCATTTTTAACAATCTCCTTTATAATTGTTTTTATTTTTGTTATATTTTTACATAATAGCAGATTTATGTATGTGTATTTTGCCTGAAGAACTGAAAAATATACTTAAGATAAAAAGATTTATATTTGTGACTCTAGGTATTGCAAGGAAAGCAGCTTTAAATTACAAATTTCGTTTTCTACTTATTTTACCCCAGAGCCACTGTTTTGTACGAAACTGCACGTAAATACTTGAGATAATGTTGAGAAGTAGCTGTGTTTTTAAATGTAATTAGTTCGTCAACAGACATTAAGGTAAGTGTACCAGTAGTGGGCCACGTACCTATAGTGGGCCACCAGTTTTCAAAGTTGAAAAACAAGTTTTCTAGTCACCCCTGTCAGATAACAAACTAACTGCTGTTTGGCTGGAACCCTAATCTGTTATCAGACAAAGGGACAACTTCAGTATTCCGATAGTCTTTGAGTTGGAAGGTTGTTTTACTTTCAGTATTCCGATAGTCTTTGAGTTGGAAGGTTGTTTTACTTCCAGTCTCAAAATACAAGGATTTTGTGGCTCATTCTTACTGCTTTCCTTAAGAAGTAAGTTTTTATTCACTATTTTTTTCTTTAAAAGTATATGGAATTTTATATTAAAATGTCACATTTCTAATACACTGAATAAATGAATACTTTATTCCTTATGCTTAAAAGGTACAAAACTAACATATTATTAAGTTTGGGGGGTGGACCACTTTTGGGTCATTAAATTTCAATTTGTTCCAGTAGTGGGCCACCTGGACCACTACTGGTACACACTTCTGGATTATTAAATTTTAGCTTGTTCCAGTAGTGGGCCATCTGGCCCACTACTGGTGCACACGTGACCCACTACTGGAACAACCATGATTTTCCTAATATGTTTGTAACATTTTATGTACATTTTATTTTATATGTTTATTATATTGCAGGATAATGGAGAAAAGAAAGGAGCAAAATTATACAGAACAACAACTAAAAAGTGAAATTCCGGATGTGGAGAAAGGAAAGAGTGTCCGTTCTGTAGCCAAGCAGTATAATATTGCAAAAACAACTTTGCAGAGGAAATTGAAAGGAGGAGTCAAATTAGGTACACAAAAAGGCCCAAGTACATTGTTTACCAACGACCAGGAAGACAACATTGTTTTGTGGATTAAAAGTATGGCCAGTAGAGGTATTCCTATTACAAAAGAAATACTCATGACTAACGTAATAAAATGGGCCAAAGAGCATAAAATCACTTTCACTGGAGAAAATAGTCTTCCTGGACGAAAATGGTATGAGAGTTTTTTAAAACGGCATCCTGACATCAAACTGCGTACCAGCCAAAATTTAACAACGAGCAGTAAAGAAGTGTCACAGAAGAGTATAAATGATTGGTTTCTAGAGGTTGAGACTTATTTAAAAAACAAAAAACTGGACAATGTCTTGTGTAACCCCCAGGGGGTTTTCAATTGTGATGAGACAGATTTTTTTTTAATTCCAAAGTCAGGAAAAATTCTTGTTGAAAGAGGACCAAAAAAAGGTGTATACCACTGCTGGAGCTGATGAAAAACTTAATTTCACTGTTCTTTTAACAGCCAATGCAGCTGGTGAACTTGCACCACCAATGATCGTTTATAGGTAAACATGTCTAAAATCATAAATCTAGTAAATTAAACCTTGAAATTGTTAAATATGTTTTATATACTAATTTTTTGTCTTTCCAATTTTCAGGTATGATACAAACAACAATACCCTCAACAAATTACAAAGGCCATGCTTTCTGATTGAGCTATTGGAAAGTCGGAAAGTGGACAAAAATGACTCAAGAAACATTTTATGAATATGTGAGAAACATTTTTGAATAAGCATAATATAGAGAAACCTGTACTGTTATTTATGGATGGACACACTTCTCGCATATCTATAAACCTAAGCACCTTCTGTATAGCTCATTGAATTGCTGGTAGCTTTGCTCCTAAATGCCGCACACCTGATGCAACCTATGGACGTTGCTGTTTTCCATATTCTTAAAAGCGCTTGGCGGCAGGATGTAGTGAACTTCAGAATAACCCATGAAGGCAAATAACTACAGAAACATGAATTTCCACCAGTTCTAAAGTCATCTTTAGATCGCTTAAATCCTGCAACAATTGTCAGTGGACTCCGTACATGTGGATTGGTTCCATGGGATCCAAAGAAAGTAATTGTTGAATCCAAAGTAACATCAAAGAAATTGGTAATATCACCAATAAAGGAAAGAAAAATGGCTTCATTTTTGGATATTTTAGAAGAAAAAATGAAATCTTTCTTAGAAAATAAAGCTGAATGGAAATGCCCTGTGGAGCAAACAGATCTTTATTACTTAAGGCTGGAGACGAAGGAGACATTGAACAAGTAACCAGTTTTCCAGGTAAACTATCACAAAATAATTTTGGTATTAAGCACTTAAAATTGGTATATTTTTTTACTATTATTTATAAAAAAATTCTATTTATTTATTAAAATTTTACATCTTATAGAGTACACCAGTCATATCTATTGAGGCGGCATGCAATCCAGAATCAATTGACACTGTTGAATATGCTGTTGCTGAAGTGGATATTCCAGAATGATCAACCGAGCCAGTTACTGGACCATTTAAATCTTTAAAAGAGTTCTTTTCTGGCCAGAAAGAGAAGATAAAACAAAGAAAAAGAGGAAGCGAGAGAAACTTCCTGCAGTTGTGACTTCTCCTCAAATGCTCCAATATTTTAAGAAGAGGGGAGATATTAAAAATGCTAAAGCTGCAGAAAAAAAGAAAAGAAAAAAGAAAAATTCAAAAGGAAGAGTTGAAGAAAATATCCAATGAAAAAAAAGAGAGCCAATAAAATGGCTGTAAAAGAAAAATAAATGCAGTTAAATTTAAATCCCTCTCACATTGTTTTTTTTTTATAAATATAATATAAATATAATATAGTTTTGCAATCATTTCAGCATTTAATTACCCTTTTTATTATGAATATCTTATTTATCACTACTGCAAATTAACAAAAAGGGCAGATATAGTCTTTTAAATTATAAAGTATTACAGACTATTCGAAAAAAAAAAAACTGAAGAGAAGCTGAAATTATTTTACGTAATCATCAAAACTTCCAAGTATGATTTCATTATTGTGTATATTTAAGTATAGATATGTAAAAAATGTTATAACCTCTGTACAGTACACATTAAACTCAAGAATGGAGTGGCCCACTTCTGGGGGACCCACTACTGGGGCATCAAAAATTTACTATGCCCACTACTGGAGCATAGAGGAAGGTAACATTTTTTATTTTTCAGTTTTTCTAAAGTATATATTTTAAAAATTTGAATGTTTATTCTGATATATGAAGGTAAGGACTAGGCTAAAAATATATATGTTTTTTGGAATTCACTAACATATTAATAATAATCAGACAAATGTCCTTAAGTGGCCCACTACTGGTGCATTTACCTTAGTAGTCTAAACAGACTAATGTACCGTGTTTAAAAATAATTCCAGATTACGGAAGATTGAATGATATTTTCACTATAGCGGCGGCTATCTTCTGTAATCGGGTTGCCATCGAGTCGCCATCATTAAATAAATGTTATTAAAGTTAGAAAAAAATAATATCTTAAAAACTATTTCAAATTTTAAAATTTGTACACCTATGCATCAATACGGATAATTGGCATTAATCTCACTTCCATACCTTGCAATATTTTAGAAGAAATAACTGAAACATAATCAGTCGTTTCAGAAAATTGTTTCTTAAATTTGTTTCATTAGGATTTTATCTATATAGGTAAATATATGAATAAAAATAAGTAAATATATGAATAAAATAGTTATTATTTTTTTCCCTAAGAGATGCAATATCCAACTTGTTTTCATTAACAGTACATCTTCTATTCATAAAAAATTCTTTCTCATTCATCATTCTTCCACATTTATTTGTCGATACTGTTAATTTGACATAATGTCAGATAAAAAGTAATTAGATACTCTATTCTTCCTTCAGTGGCATGCAATTGAAAAAAAGAAAAAAAAAAGGAGAGCTTATTCTACAAGTTAATTGTTTTAGGGCACACATTTTATGAGACAACTTCACATTGAAACTGCTCATTAAATTTATTGTAGGTACACAAAATCTTATTTTGACGTTACCTCTTCTTCGGCTACAAAAGTTTGCGTTCCCAAAGGTTACGGTACGGGAAAAAAAAAAAAACTACTTCATTAAGATCTAAAAATGTATTTCCGTGTCGTACCGAAACTAAGTAGGTAACAATCTCTGCTAACCCTCTTTTTCTGTGTGTGGCAAAATGTCAAAAACATGCTAAAAAAAGGTCAAGGATAGTTTACGTCTCGTTTTTACTAAAAAGTTTGAAGCTGAAAAATATGTTTTTAGAAAGCCCTGAATTTTTAGTGTATTCTAAGATTCTATTTTGAAATGTGGAATGCTTGGATGGTAATTCTCTAAAGTTTTCCCTTACTATTTTATGGCAACAATTTTAATTTCGGGATAAATATGAAATCTATATCAGGAGATACATGGTTATTGAGTAATGTCACCTGCCTTGTCCTTTAGATTCAGAATTTAAAAAAGATATCCATTCAGTGCCGTAATCATCAGGTAAACGGCTCGACTGCCCAGTGCCCTACACATCTTATTGTCCCCTGGGACCACGCCGTGCAACAAATTTTCTTCCTTTTCTTTCTTTCTTTCTTTTTCTTTTCTTTCTTTTTTACATTAAAAAAAATTTTCTGTAGAGAATATTTTCTTAAAATACTCATCCTTATCCTTTGTGAAAAAAATCAGTTCGTAATACTATTTCTTTCTAAAATGATATCTTTTCATCTAAAACACATGATTGAAAATATTAAGTAAGATTGCAATTATAAAATATGCTAGTTCGCCTGTCTCCATTTCGGACCAAGGCAAAAAGAAAAAAGAAAAAAACAAGGTAACGATTGGCGTTCGGTGATAGAGCTGGCTGAACATTCTCGTTTTCGCCAACTCGCCAAGGATGCTGCTGAAAATGTGAGCCTTTCTGAAAAAGCGACCAGGCGTCATTTCGAAGAATTTGAAATTATCTGTCCTTTTACAGATTAAAAAAATTTTTTCTCTCATTTTGATCATTTAAATTCTCGTTTTAAAAGTTATTATTTTCCATATATATATACACATAAACTAGAGTTTACAGTTGTCGGGAACATAGTACTTCATATTTTAAAAGAAGCAAACTGTATATAATTCGTTGGTATTAAATTTTTTTTATATATATATTTAAGCGAAATTCGTAAAATTTTGATAAGTCAGTTTCCTAAATATCAAAAATAAGATTTATTACCTCTAATTTAAATTGATTCATCTCTTGTAGAAAAATGTATAATATTATCTTTTTTATCATTTCAACTTCGCTGCTTTTTTACAATAATTTGTTTTCTGATTTTATAAATTCTCAAGGACTGTACAAAGAAGGGTTCAAATGATTTGGATGTAAGCAGAGAGATGAAGTTGAAGCTTTAGTCCCTTAATTAAAGAACATGCTTAAAATAGAAAAAAAAAATCCAAAAAAATCTCATGGAAGGACTTGAAAAAAAAAATTTCTGTGATTTGAGAACAACTAGTATTAATACTCATTGGGAATGTAAAAGTAAGTAAGTTATAACAGAATTATTAAATGAACTTCAATTTAGAAGAAGTAATTGATGTTCAAGTATACACCTTAAACTTTTCAACTTTGTCTTTAAGTTAGTATTACATTATAAATAATTCTGAACAATCTTATATGAATTTTGAACAATAGTATTTTTTTACTTTATAATGATTTTTTTCTTTATTTTTTTTCTTATCTATTTATCAGTAAATGTAAGTAACTGTAATTTATTTTCATAGATACGAAAAACTTATATATATATATATATATATATATATATATGAAGACTTTTTTATTCTAAGTCTCCCATACCTTAAAGAAAATTTTAGACTTTGCTTAGTTGCATGGTCCAAAAGAATATGTGATGTTAAAATAACATATAAAAAGAAATCTTTAAAACTTTAATAAGATTTATTTTTCTCACTTCATGCTTCATTGTCCCTTTTCTTTCTTCCCCTTCTTTTACAAATGAAATAAAAGGTTTTTTTTCTTTTCTTTTCTTTCTTTCTTTTTTCTTTTTTTTTTTAATAAAGGATTAATAAAGACTGGAATTATTAAGGACGGGGAAGTTTTAGTTCTATCAGATTTTTATTCTTCCTTTCTCTTATTTTCATTTAACGATTTTAGAAATTTTACTCTATGTAATCGTATACAAAATTATTCAACACACAACTTAAAAATAAAATAAGTAAAATAAAATAAAATAGGATAAAAAATTAGTTGAGTACAAATCTTTAAAGCATAAAAGCATTTGAGATTAACACCTGTAACTCAAAGATATGCTTTCTGTACCTTAAAAATATAAAATAAATAAACATTCAGAGAAAAATGAACAAGGTATGTGATTCTAGCAGCACAGATAAGGAGTCTTTAGAATATGAATGCAGCGGCTTAAGTTTCGGAAATTTGCCTGCTGTTGTAGCCAGATAAAACTTCAACAATAAATTTTGTGGTGAAAAGGAGACTTGGATTACAATTCAAAAAGCTAAACCTTTGTTATGCTGTTTATAATTAATGCTGTGTTTAATATTTTAATATGTTGGAAATCCAATTTATCAGGATAATATTAAACTATTTCAATGAAAAAACTTTGTAAATACTATTATTATTATTATTACTGTTATTTTGAAATCATTTTTAGATAGCTGAAAGTTACTAGAACATATTTTCAGACATAAGAAATCTTACTTTAAAATATATGAGGATTTTTCTTTTTCTCTTTTTCCTAATATCGTTAAGAAGGTTTTTTAAAAAATTGTCGAACCATAAACTAAACAATTGCCTCTTTGAAACTTCTCTTTACAAAAAAAAAAAAATAAATAAATAAATAAATAAAATAAAATAAAATAAAATAAACGAAACGCAAGATAAAGACATTTTTTGAAAAATTTAATTAAAAGGTAGATAAATAAACAAAAAACTTTTAAATTTTATTGACGACAAACAACATGCTGGCGCGCTAGATTTTTGCACCCCTGAATGCAGCTTCCCTGCTTTCCCACAATAATTTGTTTTCTAATGTTATAAATAATTAAGGGCTGTACAAAGAAGAGCTCAAATCAGTTGAATGTAAACAGAGAGATGCACTTGAAGTTTCAGCCCCTTAAATAAAGAAAATGCGTAAAAGAGAAACAAATCCAAACAAATCCATTTGACGAAAGAACTTAAAAAAAAAAAAAAAAAAAAAAAAAAAAAAACTTTTTAAAACTATTTTCTTGAATTTTAAACAATACTTAGAGCAAGTATAAATTTAAAAATATGCTATAGGATTTCAATATACCTGCGTTAAAGGGGGGGGGGGGGGAGCGCTTTTTTGATTAGTACTAACGTAATGATTTGAGAACAACTAGTATTAATACTTATTGTGAATGTAAAAGTAAATAAGTTATAACATAATTATTAAATGAACCTCAATTTAGAAGAAGTAACTGATGTCCAAATGTACAACTTAAACGCTGCACTTTTGTATTTAAGTTAATAATTTAATATAATACAAATATTGAGCAATCTTATATGAATTTGTACAATATATATATATATATATATTTTACTTTATAATGAGTGTTTCTTTAACTATTTGTCACTAAATGTAAGTAGCTGTAATTTATTTTTCACAAAAACAAAAAACTTAAAATATATATATTAAGATCCCATACCTTAAAGAAATATATTTTAAGACTTTGTTTGATTGCATAGTAAGAAAGAAAATGCGATATTAAAATTACATTAAAAAAAATCTTGAAAACTTTAATAGGATTTATTTTTCTCACTTCATACTTATTTCTTCTTTTTCTTTTGCCCCCCTTCTTTAAAAATTTTTTTTTAAGGATTAAAGATTGAAATTATTAAGGACGTGGATGTTTTTTTCTATCAGATTGTTATTCTTACTTTCTCTTATTTTCATTTAACAGTTTTAGAAATTTTACTTTATGTAGTTGTATGCAAAATTATACAACGCATAATTTAAAAATAAATTAAGTAAAATAAAACAAAATAGAATAAAACATTTTTTTAAATACAAATCTTTAAACGCTTAAAAGCATTTGAGATTAATGCCTGTAACTCAAAGATATGCTTTCTTTACCCTAAAAATATAAAGTAAATAAACATTTAGAGAAAAATGAACAAGGTATGTGATTCTAGGAGCACAGATAAGGAGTCTTTATAGAATATGAATGCAGCGGCTTAAGTTTCGGAAATTTACCCGCTGTTTTGGTCAGATAAAACTTCAACAATAAATTTTGTGGTGAAAAGGAGACTTGGATTACAATTCAAAAAGCTAAACCTTTGTTATGCTATTTATAATTAATGCTGTGTTTAATATTTTAATATGTTGGAAATCCAATTTTTCAAGATAATATTAAGGTACCCAATTACGTTTAAAGCATCAATTTCAATAAAAATTCGCAATTTTTTTAAAATTTGATTCTCTCATAGAATGAACATGTCTGTTTCTAAAAAAAAATAGAATAAAAAAATTATTTTAGTACAAATCTTAAAACGCATAAAAGCATTTAAAATTAACACCTGTAACTCAGAGATATCCTTTCTTTACCCTAAAAATATAAAGTAAATAAACATTAAAAGAAAAATGAACAAGATATGTGATTCTAGGAGCACAGATAAGAAGTATTTATAATATGATTGCAGTGGTTTAAGTTAACTTTGTGGTGAAAAGAAGATTTGGATTACAATTCAAAAAGCTGAACTTTTGTTATGTCATTTTTAATGAATGCTGTGATTAATATTTTAATATGTTAAAATCCTAATTTATCAGGACAATATTAAGGTATATATGCTTATGTTTAAAACGTCAATTTCTATAAAAATTCATTTTTTTTTTTCTATAGAATGAGCATGTCTGTTTCTAAATCTGTTTTTATTTCTCATGTAAATCTATTAAAATAAAATTAAAGCTCTTAAAAAATACTAATAATAAAGACGACGTTAATTTAAATCGAAGTTGAAAACCTTAAATGCATTTTCAGAAAAATTAGATTTTCATCGAAAAAAGTAAAAGACTATTGCTATAATTCAAAATTTTACCTATAACCATGAAATATATTGTGTAGTTTTTATAATTTATAGAGTGTAGTGAATTAAAGAATTAGCTCCAAGTGACTTATTTGCTAATATTGTGTATAACCAGCTGTATCTCTTTTAGATTTCCGTAAATTGATTAGTTTTTAGTTCATTATACTCAAAAGTGTCCAATATGCATATGTTGAAAAAAATTATGTCATATCCTATTTTTTTTTTTTTTTTTTTTTTTTTCTAAGAGCTGGAACTGTTTTCATTAAAAAATGCTAAAAAATGACCGAGATTCTTCATTTTTTAAAAATCACCTATATATTACATATATTTTATAATTTTCTTTATTCTGCGTTACATTACACCGAAAAATACCGAAAATTGTGTCAAAAGCACAGTTAAAAAAAAAAAAAAAATGTCTCCGATAGTAGTCGGATACCTTAAACTATTTCAGTGAAAAAATGTTGTGTAAATTGCTATTATTATTATTATTATTATTATTATTATTATTATTATTATTATTATTATTATTATTATTATTCTCTTTTTTCAATCATTTCTAAATAACTGAAAGTTACTGGAACATATTTTCAGACATAAGAAATCTTAATTAAAAATATATGAGGATTTTTCTTTTTCTTTTTTTTCACAATATCGTTAGAATGTTTTTTTGAAAAATTATCAATTGTTTTTTAAACTTGTTGGATGTGCCAATCCCAAAACTTTCTTCTATCTCATACGTACATTTTAATATTTAAAAAAATAGTTACACATGTTAATAATTTAATAATTTTAATTCAATACTACACCAAATTTAAATTTTCAACTTATATTTCTGCTTCAGTCAATTAATCGGACTAAAAACGAGTTTCTATTTCTGCACGAGCCGATGAACAATAGAATGATAGACAGATTTTTTTCAAATTCAGGAAGGATCTACTTGCCATATCCCCCAAAAAATCATACACAAAAATTTTAGTTCAGGTCTACGCATAACTTCATACACTTTTTGATGGTAAAATAATGAAAATGGCACACGGAGATCGTGATTATAGTAGGGGAGAGTGGGGATACTTGAGCCACACCTATTATCTCTACAGTTGGTTAATTTTTCTTTTTAAAACTGGTAATATGGTAATATATTTATAGTTCTGAACATGTAAAAAAGAAATCACACACCTTGGTACCATTTTGAAAGTACAGTGATTAATAGTTGTTTTTTCCCTATCTGAAGTAAATATTTAGGTGCATGTTTTTTTTATTTTTTTTTAATCAAAGTTTTGTTTAAAGTTGCAACTATATACATAAATTTAATAAGTATAATTTCAATTGTATTTTGAATCTAAAATAGTTCTAATAGCTGCATGTTTCATTTAGTAAAACTCTGATAAACAAAAATAGTGGTAGGTGGGGATACTTGAGCCAGTGAGATTAGGGATACTTGAGCCATGGCTCAACCATCCCCACTAGGAAATAAGACATGGGTGAAACAAACAAAAATAAAATTACATCCTTATAGTCACTAATAGATTTTTTTCTGGATAAAAAGGGGAATAATTTTTCATGTTATTTTTTTTTCTTAAAAAAGTAACGACCTAAAAAAATGCTTAAAAATGTATACATTTTTTAATGAAAATATCCATTTTATTTTTAATTTTGACTGTCTAGATAAATGGAAACATAGTTTTCACTATAACTTTTAAACATTAAAATAACTTTTTAAAGGTGTTTTACAGGTTATAATCTCTAATACTTTAATTAGTTAGGTTCAGCATTTTAAAATATTTATTTTTTAATGTAATATATTAAGATTAATATTTTATGTTGAAATTGTAACCTCTGTTACAGTAACTTTTTTTTTTTAACTAAGAAAATTGAAGAAGAATTGGTAAAAAATAGTGCACATAAAACAAGAAAAGCAACAAAGCATGGAGCCAAAGGTGAAGACAAAATCTTTTTCTGTGAAATCAAAAAAGTGTTTGAAATAGTAGAATGATACATCTGGCTCAGATTCCGACAGTTACTCAATTAAAAGCATGTGTTCGAGAATATCATTAGAGGAAAATTCTCTCAATGATGGTGATGATATGAAAAGAAAACCTTCTATTGATGATTGGTTACTAATAAAATATGTCGGAAAGAAAACTGTAAAAAGATTTGTTGGAAAAGTGCTTAATATTTTGAAAGTGAAATTTGTCCGAAGAATTGCAGATTCCAAATTTAAATGGCTCAACACTGAGGATGTTACTACCATCGACAAAACTCAAGTTGAATTGATCCTTCGACCACCAGTTCTAACGACAAAAAATGATCGTATTACTAGCTTTGTTTTCTCATTTGCTTTTGAAAGACTTTATGTATCATAATTTATCATTCTGTAAAATGTTTGTGCAAAAATAAAGCGAAAAAAATTACTTTCGTAGGTATTTTTCCGTACTGTTTCAAGTATCCCTTCACCATGGCTTAAGTATCCCCCTCATGGGGATACTTGAGCCACGATGTACAATAAAAAGTGAAAATCTATTAGACATAGAAAAATAGTTCAAAATTAATTGAAAATGGTTTTCAGTTGAAGAAAAAATATCAAATTTTCATTTTCAATATTTTATTTTGTTCTAAGAAATTATAAAAAATTTTAAAAAATTAAAATTCAAAAAATGGTTCAAGTATCCCCATCTTCCCCTACCCCCTTCCAGCGGATTTTTTTCAAATTCAGTGCGGACCTACTAGACATAACCAAACATTTAAACAAAAAAATTAGTTCAATTCTATGCATAACTTCATACATTTTTAGGTGGTGCAATGTTGAAAATGGCACAAAAATCGCCATTCCAGCGCAGCGCTCCCTTCTGGCGGAATTTTTTCAAAGTCTGAGAGAACCAACTAACCATAGACAAACACTTACACCAAAAATTTGGTTCAATTTTGTGCATAACTTCATACAATTTAGGTGGTACAATATTGAAAATGGCACAAAAATTGCTATTGCAGCGCCCCCTTCCGGAGGATTTTTTTCAAATTCAGGGAGGACCAACTAGCCATAGCCATACACTTACACAAAAAATTTGGTTCAAGTCTATACATAACTTAATATACTTGTAGGTGGTACAATATTGAAAATGGCACAAAAATCGCTATTGCAGCGCCCTCTCCCGGCGGATTTTTTTTCAAATTCAGGGAGGACCAACTAGCCATAGTCATACACTTACACAAAAATTTTGTTCAATTCTATGCATAACTTCATACACTTTTAGGTGGTGCAATATTGAAAATGGGCACAAAAATCGCGATTGCAGCGCCCCCTTCCGGCAGAATACTTAAAAATTGAAAAAGGACCTGCTTGCTACAGCCAAAAATATCCATAAAACATTTGGTTCAATTCTATGCATATCTTCATACACTTTTTGATGGTAGAATGGCGACGTACGGACACACATACAGACACACGGACAGACAGACATTTTGTAAAAACATATTTTTTAGAATCTCTGACCCCTAAAACGTGTAAGTCCGTCGAAAACCGGAAGTCGAAAAACATTTCGATTACGCTACTTTCTTCTATTGAAGCTAGAAGAAAGTAAAAATAGACTAAACATTTGTGACACTGAAACTTCTTTTTAAAAATTTTAAAGAAAATGAAACGCGAGAAGAAAACAATTTTTTTTTGAAATTTTTAATTAAAAAATAAATAAATAAACAAATAAAAAATCCACGCATTTCATTTATTTCTTTTCTTCTTTCAAAAATAAAAGAAAATAAGATTTAAAAATTAAAGAATGGTAAAATTAATTTTTTTTTTAAATTTTTATTCTTATTATCTGGTTTTTTTTTTTTTTTTTTTTTTTTTTTTTTTTTTTTTTTTTAATTCATCATTTGAATAATGTTGCAGATTCTATTCTTTGTAATAGTACAGCAGGATAAATCATATAATTGAGAAATTCAGGAAGTGAAATAAAATGTAATGAAAAAAATTAAAAATTGCATTAAAGAAATGAATAAACATTTTAGCAACAGAATTGAACATTTCAATTGTAACTGAAAGATACACAATGCTTTTATATTTTAATCCCTTGACCACCGGGTAAAAGGGCAAAATTGTAATGTTGTTTTCTCTTCAATACGGTATAGATGATTAAAATAAATTCTTTCAGCATGATGTAATTTTTTTTAATTAGCCTTAAAAGTACTAATGATTTTTTTTCTGGATTATATCTATAAAATTACACGAGGTGTTTCTTAATTAATATCGGGGGTTTAACGCTTGTTAGTATTTATTAAATAAAACTTAAAATTATAATTAATACATAAAATTTAAGAGCAACTCAAACAGTTTTACCTACAAGCTTACAAGTGTTCAATATGAGGTTCTTTCGTCCCACGGCACATATCAAGTCGAGTTCAGTTCTTCCCAAACGTTGATTAGCAGAGAAGTTTTGTTCAGACGCTCACCCGATTTGACGCCATGGAATTTCTACCTGTTTCAACTCATAAAGAATCGCCCCCACTAACCATCTGACTATTGCAGCTGTTGCAACAATGACTTCACTAACCTAATCAATGTTTGGGAAAAACTGAGTTATAGTCTTGATGTGTGCCATGTGACGAAAGGCGCTCACATTGAACATTTATAAGCTTGTAGGTAAAACTGTTTGAGTAGCTCTTTCATCTTATATATTAATTATAATTTTAAGTTTTATGTAACGCGTACTACCAAACCTTAACACCCCGATATTCATTTAGAACTACCCCGTATTAATTTAAATAACGCTTCTATTGCAGTGAAACCTACACTCAGTGCCTGATTTACGGCAGGGCATTCGGGGCATGGGGCCAGGGCCCCTGATTTTTCAGGAGCCCCTAAATGCTGTTGAAAGTTTTTCAACTATTGTCCAAAATCAATACAAGTACTTACAAAACCTAATAGAATTTTACATTTCATTCTACATTCTACTGTGTTCGTACTGTATTTTTATAACATTGTCTATTTTGGCTGAAATATCCGTATCTAATTATTTTATTATAGTGAATATCTTCTTTTACATTTATCACTTTTAAAATTTATTGTGTTTTTTATTCTTGTTTAATCATGTACCTGTTCTTGTCAGATTATTTGAGATTGGTGAGTGCAGTTTATAGGCGGCAGAGCCGCATAATATTTTAAATATTTATAGTTTAATATTACGGAAAATTTATGATTATAGTTGTTGCTTACTTTATCATTTCAGATATATAAACTTGCATAGTTAAAGATAATCATCACTACACAATATATTATACAACGTTTATTCATTTAAATTTCATGATTTTCAAATAGATATTTAAAAGGTAAATTAATGATTATCAATTTTAATTTTATAATTGACATTTAAAAGTGATTATTAAAATCAATGGTGGTTATCTTAATAAGTAATTTTTCATTTTTTCCCTACCCAATCTTCACGTAAAGCAACTTTGCAAGGGGGCCCCCTGTAAGCATCTGTGCCCAGGGCCCCTAAATTTGTGAATCGGTCCCTGCCTACTTTTTTAGTAAACGGACACATCAGTTCGCGGCGGTAAGATTTGCAGAAAGAAAAACAAGATATCTCATTCTATTACTGCCGATAAATAAAATTTAGAATATGAAAGCACCAGAACAGCCTTAAAAAAATTCGTTACTGTTTCGATTTGACAAAGCCTAACAATACATTTTGGGAAAAAAGGAGATTTAGGTTACAGTTAGCTGTTTTTTTCGCTGGCTTGTTATATTTATAGACAAAGGTTTAATACTTTCTGTGTTTGATATTTTAGTATATTAGAAATTTCATCTCATTCTTATAAAATTGAATTAATAAAAATAATTTTCTTCCGCTTTTCTTTCCCCTTTTTCTTTTATCCTATAGAAATCTAGTTGAAAGCTCTTTTCAATTGCATAGTCGCAAAAAATATGTGAAAAAGACACTTAAAAAAATCTTTAAAACTTTCAAAAGATTTTTTCTTATACTTCACGTTTCGTTTTTTATGCTATCTTTCTTTTATAAATAAAAGAAAAAGACAATGAAAAATAATAAAAAAGATCTAAGACTAAGTTACAATAGATAATTTTTTGTATACTCATATATATCTTTCATTCTTTTCCCGTTATCTCTGTATAACTATTCCAATTAAATAATTTTATAGAATTTTCCTTTTGAAATCGCGAAATTCTGTGAAACTGACAGCAAAAACTTTTAGCTTGGTTAACAGTATAAAAGCATTCATCTTAATGATTTTTTTTTCTTACGAACTTTTTATTATTTAATAGCATTGTTAAACAATAGAAAACTCAAATGCAATCAAATGCCGTTTAGTAGTTTAAAAAAAAAAAAAAAAAAGGAAAAGGAAAAAAAAAAAATCTTTTACTACCATTTTGCTTTTTTTTTTTTTTTTTTTTTTTTTTTTTGTCTA
The DNA here is from genome assembly GCA_964019185.1 of Maratus speculifer. Classification (NCBI taxonomy): domain Eukaryota; kingdom Metazoa; phylum Arthropoda; class Arachnida; order Araneae; family Salticidae; genus Maratus; species Maratus speculifer. The sequence goes on along the minus strand of OZ025297.1, from coordinate 117,258,184 downwards.
TCAGATTTGCAAAATTTATTTTACAAAAATTAATTTTTATTTTTTAGTGTCCAGTAGTAAAATGTACATTTTAGAATCAAAATAAATGAAACAAAAAATAATAAAAATTGTTTTAAATACATACTAGTAAAGGAAAATTTCATCTGTAATTGAAACATATTTCGCCCCCCCCCTTTTTTTTAAATTTTAAGCATATGACTTTTATAGGAAAAGAAATAAAGAATAAGATTTTGCCATTACAGATAAGAAGTTATTTTGCTAAGCCCAATTTTGCTCATTTAGTTTTGTCCACATTGCTAGAAGGGGGGATGCCTTTTTTGAACACTTTTCAAGAGAAAATGAAGTGGCCCAAATTACTCCAAATTCCAGTGCGTGGAAACTGAAATACTTACATAATCACTCCCCGTCCAGAGTGAGTTGGTTTCGATCATGAAAGTCAGCCCGATCTGCTTTATATAAAAGCTTTTTTAAATCTAGGGAAGAAAAAAAAAACATTTCTGGTTAATTGGTTATCGGCTGGTGTGTATGACGGTCAATTATCTGCACGAGGGATATAGGCCCTTCGAGCGCACCCTCCTTCGGGGTGGGGGGAGATCTTTCTAAGGGTACCTAATCTGTATTTACGCAAGGAAATCCAAGGTTCGAAGAAAACCACGGAAAACTCGGAACAATTAAGCCGACAGGCGCGACTGGATTCGAATCCAGTACTTTCTTCTGCCAGTTTCGAGAGCAAAACCTCTCGGCCACTGGTGAGGCTATACATTTGTGGTCTTTCTAAACGCTAATCTAATCGTTCCACCTACACAATTTCCATTTATTTATTTATTTATTTCGTTATTTATTTTTTTATTTAATCGCTGAAATAAAATTTGATTTCATTGAAGTTCTCAAAACAATTTTGTTTAGAAAATAGTAAGAGCATCAATTAGACCAACAGGAGAACTTAAAACTTCTTTAGTGGACATATAATTAAATTTTTCTCAAAGACAGATTTTCTGCATATTTTGTGCCAAATATGCATTGTATTTTAATTTCACTTAACATAATATTTAATAGTTTGAAATTTAATATTTTTAAGTTTTTTTTTAAAGTCAGCAATTCTTATGTTGTGTATAATAAATATTAATGTAGTATTTATAAGGAATATAATTTATTTAAATTATAATAATTTTATATTTTACTTCAAAAAACCGTAAATTTGACTTCGAATTATCCTTTTTTGTTACTTTACTCCTCCCCCACCCTTCTCTACACACACACGCATTAAGCAAGAAAAATTGCAAGTTATTATACTGTAAAAGTTTTAAGCCCATTCAATAATTTACAAAAGTTGACGCCGCTGCTTCTAAATATAAAGAAAACGCTTTTCAGAATCCTGAGTATATCTGAATAGGTAATTGCATGCATGGTATTTCTGAATTCGACCAACAAATTTAGAGAGGTAATAGTACAGATCAAGAGGATGAAAAATCACAGTAGCCCATGAGATCGTAAAGCACGTGTTTAATCCAAAATACAGGGTGTTTTATCCTAAAAAAATTGGGTTGACGATAATAACTTTATGAAAACTGAAGTATTATTTAATAAAACTTTTAACAGATATTATCACCTTTATTGTAAATGTGCTAATATAAAAAGAAAAAAAGTGGTAGAATTTTTCACTATAACGCGCCAGCAATATGCTCTTGATTCTCCACATTTTGGACTGTGGTTATCAGCTCATACGGTATCGCCGATTGCTTGAACACGCTATTTTTCAAGAATTTTTCATGATGTTATAACATTTTACACAAAAAGGTATACATCATTGCATTATTTTATTTTACTCGAAATTATTATCTTGCTGGCTAAGTATATAACCAACAGAGTGAAAAGGGTACAAGGAGGAGATCGAACCCGGAACACTTAGAATAGCATTCCAAGGGCTCTACCATTTAGGCTACGAGGGTGATGTTTAGGTTGACATCTCTCATTCATATATGTTGGTACGGCTGCAACTGCAGCACAATATGGAAACGTCTAACATGAACACACAAACCTGTGGCGTAGCCCGTTCGGAGTTTTCCGTGGTTTTCTTCGAACCTTGGGTTTCCTTGCGTAAATACGGATTAGGTTCCCTTAGAAAGACCCCCACGGAGGGCATCTCACCTCTTTAGGGCCTATATCCCACATGTAGAAAATCGACCGACATAAAATAAACCTAAAACCTGTGACGCAGCATGATATACAAACGAACCCAGCATCGGTGAACACATACATAATTAAACGCACAATTAATAAGAATAAGAAAATAAAAAATTAATTAATAAGAATTAAGAAGCATCGCAGAGATATTAGAAATAATAAACAGAATATAGCTCTTTCTCGTTTCTACTTGCACTATTAAAAAAATTCTGAAATTCACGAATATTTTTTTCCTGAATTTCACAGAAAAAGTCCCTTTCCGTTAAAAATCAGAAAACTCCAACATATTTCCTGAAAATAACGAAACGGATGGAAATAGAAACAAAAGACGGAGACACTCCGTTACCTGGCGGGGCTCCGTCGCCGAGGGGTCAAGGCACCACACCGCCAATCGTCTGCTAGCGCAGATTGTGGGTTCGAACCCCACTGGCACCATGAAATAATGAAAACATAAAAAATCCGCTTTAAATTACATTTTTTCTGCTTATTTTTTTCTTATTTCTTATTAAAGAAATCTTTTAACTAATTAGCCAATAAATAAATAAATAGTGTGCGACAATTTCAAAAAATTGTCTATAACATTATTTTTGTAAGAAATGAATAAAAATTCTTTTTTATTCATTTATTTAAAAAAAAACAGTGATTTTAAACATGGATTTTTTTAATTTAAACTAGTTAAAAAATTAAAATTGATTTAAAAAATAATAAGTATTATGCATCAGTCTAAAACAAAATAAAATAAACCGTTTACAAATATTCTAACGAATGTATTTGAAAGGAAATCTTTAAAAAGCACAACAGATTTCCCCACTAACTCATAAAAGACATACTTTGTACTATCCGCCGTCAACAGCTTTGGCTCAATCAGTAAGGATTTGTTCCGTTATCAAAAGGTCTCGAGTTCGATCCTCAGGACGGCTTCAGGTAAATTATACTAAATAAATTAATTAATTAAGCAAAATAATATAGCAGTTTAAAATCGGTCGTAAATTTCGAGTCCTTTGACGATTAATCGATTCATTAATTTTAAATATTATATTAAATTATTATCATTAAAAATGAAACCTTGTAACGAAAGTTACTGCTTCTTCAAACAGAGTTTTCCTTTCTTTTATTTCTCAAAACGGAAAATCTACTAACGGAACGGTAAAAGTTCGGCTACTTTGCTGTCAGTAGTTTCACCGTGAATTCACAGATTTATTTTTAACAGTGTGGTGAACAAGGGTTAACATATTAATTTTGAAGGGGCTAAAATCATAGTTCTGTGCAATAGCCCATATGAAAGCATAATTAGAAAATCTATTGAAATCATCGTGCGAGAAAATGAAACTTGTAATAATAATTTATCCTATAATATACCAAAAATATGGCATAATATTATAAAATCTTAAATTTGTATCTGTTTGCAGTATTTTACTTTTTCCTCACGTGTAGATGGCAACATATTTATACTTACATTCATTTTGGTTTTATTTTATTAGAAATAGTATCTCTCGTTCAGGAAGTCTTTTAGTCATTTTACCATCATATTTTCCTGAAGACGGCCGCAGAAATGACGGCTCAAAAAGTTGATTATATTTTATTTTATTTTAATTGTAAAAGTACTTATTAAAGTTCTTGTTTTTGTGCAGCAACGAGTAAAGTTTTGTATCTTTAATAAATACATTCTTAATAGACATATATAATTTGTATTAATTGATCAATTAATTTTCAGCAGTGAAATTACACTCGAAATTGATGAATATTTAATAAATGATTTATCATATTGCCAATTAGGATTAGAATCAACTGAGTGAAAAATGATTCTACGCTGCTAAACTAGCAATATGATAAATCACTTATTAAATATTCATCAATTTCGGGCGTAATTTCACTGCAGAAAATTAATTGATGAATTTGTAAAAGTTATATAAAATTATTATCGTCAACATAAATTTAATTAGTTTGAAACACCCTGTACATGCAGCTAAGTGGTTTGCGAATCCATATTCTATGACAATATTTCATCCTCTTGATGCTTACTATCACCTCTCTGAATTTGTCGATGGAATTCTGTATTGTAATTCACGGTTATGTTGCATTTTTTTTTTTCTTTTTTGCATTAAAAATATCTATTTTTTTTTCTTTTTTAACTGTACATAAAACTGCAAAGAAATAAAAATCATTTTCATATATGCCTAAAATTACTTTATAAACTAAGATTTTTTTTTCTTTTTTCGTTCACTATCCCGAGAAAGCCATTTAAAATTTTTCATAACTGTAGAAAATGAATTGTCGCCGTAAACAATATAAAATAGTAAAACTTCATTAAAAAAAAAAAAAAAATCTTTGAAGCTTTCATTTTTTCTCTTTTTTTTCAGAAAAAAAAATTACATTTAAAAGATCAAAGATTGGAAATATTAAAAATATTTTTCAATTTTTTACTCTCACAATATTTTTTTTCTTTTCTATTTAAATGGTTTTAAAGATTTTATTGTTTGAATGCGTATAAACATGATAAATAGTACAATTTAGGGATAAAAAAATAAAGTAAATTATAGAAATAATTATATTTAAAAAATTTTAAATTTATACAAATAATTGAATTTTAAAAATATTTATTAAAGATACACTATCCCCCACCCACCTAAATAAATAAAATAAATATAAGTATATTTTAAGAAAGACGAATAAGGTATGAGATTGTGTTTTTAAAAATAAAAAGGCTTTAGATTATGAATGTAATGGATTAAACGCAAATTTTTGAAAATTTCTCTGTTGTTTCGGTTAAACAAAACTTTAGCGATACATTTTCTGGTGAAAGGTAATTTGTAATACAATTCGAAATTTTTATTCTGCAAGCTTATTCTTATCTCTAACATATCATTTAGGAGTTAGAATTATGTTTAATACTTTAACGTACTTTAAAATTAATTATTATGTATGTCTTATATATATATATATATATATTAATTATTATGTATGTCCTATTAAATTATTCTAAAAATAAATGCACAAATTTATCCCATTTGTAACATTTTCCAACAAAATTGAAAAATGTTTATGCTTTCAGTTTGTCTGTCCGCGCTCTAACTCAAGTAAATATACTGGAATTGCCATTAAATTTTTGGAGGTTATTGACATTTACTCTAGCACAAACCTAGTGCAAATTAAATTTTTAGCATGATTGGTTCATTTAAAGGGACAGTCAAAAGATTTTCGTTACATTACGGCGTATGGGAAAAAATCGCTTCAAATGAATTTTAAAGATGTTACATCCTGTAAAACATATTCAGATTTATATGATTTTACGAAATGCACTAAAATATGCCTTCAGTAAAATAAAAGAATAATTATTATTCATTTACAGGGCCGCACAAAAGAATTCAATTACGTGATGTTAAAGGGAGGAAGTTTGCGATATATTTTAATTATATTAAACTACTTCTTGCATAATAAAATTGATATACAGTCGACTCTCGATAATTCGAAATCGGATAATTCGAATCTTTGCTAATTCGAACTAAACATGAAGTCCCAAAATTTTCAGTGGCAGAATAACGTTAAATTTTTCATTAATTCGAACTCATTTTCTCTTGACATCGTTTAATTCGAACTAACGAGAATTCCGATTTTTTATTTCTCCTTACTTACACACGGATTTCAGATCATTTTAATAACTTTCTTTCATTGATTTTTGTAAAAAAAATTTCCGAACGAGTATACATATTATCCATGCATTTGATATCCACTTTCTAAGTGCCCCGTCTGTCCATCAGTGACGTTCCAAATTTTTCTTCTATTGTGCTTGTTTCTAATCTTTTAATTAGTTTATGTATTTATACATTCTAATTTAATATTAACTCATATTCTGGTGATAACAGTAACAATAAATTTAAAAAACACTATAACATTAATTCCTTCGTAATAGTACCATATTAAGTATGTTTTCATTTCATACTTTCCATAATTCGAACATTTCTTGTGGCCCCGACGAGTTCGAATTAACGAGAGCCAACTGTATGTCGTTGAGGTTTAATGTAAGTTATTTCACTCTTAATACCAAATGCATAGTCTTTACAGGGACAAACAAAAAATTTCAAATAGTATATTCTATCTGAAGCACTATATGGATGAAACGCATTTATAATTAGGATATGCATTTTTATGTTTCACTAAATATGTGCATAATATATGATGTATATAAATGCTATTGTTGACATACAGGGCTATACAAAAGAGTTTGTAAACGTTACTAAATATGCGCGTAATTTACTTGAACGAGTTTTTAAAATAAGTTATACATTTTTACGCTAAACTGCATTCAGTTTATTAAGGTATATTTGTAGAATATAGATAAAATGATATACAGAGTCACGCTAAGAATAGGATACATGGTCGCCTATGGTTGATAATTTCTGAAAATGTGATTTAAATAGTTTTAAGAGTGTTTTAGTTTCAATTACATTTTAGCTAAATACTGGCGTGTAATAAAAGTACTAGGTAAACTATAAAGATGAACGAAAATGTTTAAATATGTAAATATGTTTCCATCTATTAGTATAAATTTCTGAAAGAGAATTTTTAACTCGTTATGCGTTTTCTTGCTAAACTAATTTTCCCTGCTATATAGTACATATATCAACCATTGACTTTCTAATATACGTAGACGCCACATCCCATTGTTCTCTCAGCATGGCTTCGAATTAGTGATGGGCGATTCTGAAAATTTTGAGAATCGATTAAAATCGATATCGTATAAAACAACATCGATCATAATAAGAATCGATTTCTCAGTTCTAGAATCGATACTACAATCGATATTTCGATATTCAGGTTCGCACAGAGTAGATCCAAATTACTAATTCCAAAACTTAGACAATCAGCAGGACCGCCTCCCACCCCCCCATCCCCATTTAGGGAAGCATAGAATTAAGCTATTGCAGATTTTAGAGTCGGATATTAAGAATTTTTAATTTTAAAATGATTGTCACTTATGGTTGTCACTTACACAAAAACTTTGACAAATTTGAGAGACATAACTCAACTAATAACAACACTGAGTAACTTGGCATTAAACCGAGTATAAAGAGTGCCAAGAGCGTGAAACTAGGATGGGGAACAAGGAGTATAGACAAAAAAAAACTTTTTTTTTCTAATGCCAACCAAATATTACACGAGATAGTTTGGAAGAACAAAAAATATACCCCATTCCCAAGGGAACAGGTAAACCCCACTCTTGACGAAAAGGCAACCACAGCCCAAATGTACCTTTTGTCGAAGTTTAAAAAATGAGGATTTACAATAAAATAGAACAAGAATTGGACATTTTAAAAATTGCATGCATACTTTGAACGGCCATTTTACATTTAGTAAAGATTGGCGAGGAAGGGGGGGGGGCGAGGGATTAGAACGGACGAACTTGAAAAAAAAACATAATTAACTAATAACCCAAATAACTGAGCTTCTAAACAAAAATACAGTGTTTTACTTAGTGTTGAATTCATGAGCTGGCCCGCGGGGAACATGCACTCTTTGAAACTATAAAAAGTGCCAAGAGCATGTAACTAGGTGGAGAGAGGGGTAGTAACAGAAAAAAACGAGGAGATAAAAGCTTTATAACGATATGTTACATGAGATGGTGTGGAAGAAACAAAAAATATGCCCCCCACCCAGGGGGGCAAAGTAAATCCCAAGCGGACAGAAGGGCGACCCCGGCCCAAATGTATCTTTTGTTGAGGTTTCAAAATATGGATTTATAACAAAATAGAACGAAGATTAGACTTTTTTAAAATCGCAGTCATAATTTGAACGAACCTGTAAGTTAAGATTAGTGAGGAAAGGGGGGGGGGCGATAGGACGGGCGAACATGAAAAGAAAAATGGTGGCACTCTGAGAGTGCCGATAGAAGTGAAACCTTGAACAATTACGTGTGTATTTTTTGAATCGTTAGGATATATAATTTTGAATCGCCAGGAAATACATTTAAATGCATAAGAAAAGCTTTTATAATATTAAAGAATTTATTAATATCTATAAAAAAATCGCGCGATACCATATGTCCAGCTTTTGTAGTTAACTCACTATAACTACTTTCTTACATTTTAAAACGCGATAAATACACCAACCAAAATTAGACCATACTATCGATACCTTAATCATTATCCAAATAAATCATTTTGTATTAATGCCTGTTACAATATCTGTAATTACTTTTTGAATTATTCAAATCGGACATACCATTCAAAAGATATTACGAATTTAAAGATGACAATCTAAAGAAATAATAGCGCTGCTGAGTACTCGGTGGTCAATAAGCTTAGGAATTACGTGAGCAATCAAACTATTGCGGGTTCGAACCCCAGTTTCGCTGATATATATCAATGTTTTTTTTTTTTCGAAGTTTGAAAAATTAAAATTTTAACACATTATGGGTCCGTAACGTGACCTGAAATAATGGAAGAAAATTTCTTATGCTAGATTTGTAATGTATGAAGCATGAGCTTTCAATAGACATATTGTGACAAGAAATGAGATAAAACCCCTCTGCCCCCCCAAAAAAGGTCCTAAAGGGAAAAACCGGAAAACTGGAATAGCAAAAAGAACGGCGAGAAATGGTTAGCTATACTAGAATTTTTCTCATCACTGTAACTCCTATAGAAGCAAAGTTATAGCCTTTTAAAGATTGAAATGAAGTGAAGAAATAAGCAAAATTAAGTGAGCGATCGACAGGGGGGTGGGGGGATCCACAGCTCTGGGGGTGCCATGTAGCTTAAACTTTTAAGTTAAAAATGGTAGAGAATTAAATGAGCGAAATTTTATGGTGTATATTAAGGGAGGGTGCAAGCCCCCAACCCCTCAAATTTTTTTGTTTCTTTTGAATAAACAAAAAAAATATGCCCCCCGGCGGGGCGCAGATAAACCCCAAACAGGCGGAAGGGCGACCCTTTATTTATCTTTTGTCGAGGATTTAAAATGTGGATCTAAAATAAAATAGACCGAGAATTGGACATTTTAAAAACTGTATGCATATTTCGAACGGCCCTGTAAGTTAAAACTGGCGCGGAAGGGGGGGGTTAGAAGAGACAAGCGCGAAAAAAAAAAAAACATAATAAACTAATACTTCAAATAACTGGACTTCTAAACAAAAATGTAACGATTTAACCTAGTGTCGAATTAATGGGGTGGCCTGCAGGGGATTACCCCCCTCCCCAGAAGTTATAAGAATTTATGCTTTTTAAATCACTAATTGCGATTCCCCCTCTCTTACATAGCTGTAAAACATGATGTTTTCCTCCGGAGTCGCAAAAAATACCTGCATTCAACACTGATTTAGCCTAGAAAAAAAAAAAAAAAATCAAAATCGAATCTAAAAATCGACATCGAATCTAAAGATCGACATCGAATCTAAAGATTGACATCGAATCTAAAGATCGAAATCGAATCTAAAGATCGACATCGAATCTAAGGATCGAAATAGAATCTAAAGATCGACATCGAATCTAAAGATCGAAATCGAATCTAAAGACCGATCTTACGGACAGAATCGATTTTACATTTTTACTTTCTTTTGTAACTTTGCAAGAAGAGAGTATTAGATTCAAGAAAAATTTTGACTTCCCGTTTTTGATGGATTTATATATTTTAGAAGGTCTTTAACACGATTTCATGGTTTTAAGAAATATCTGTTTGTGTGTGTGTCTATCACCCTGTGAGTCTGTATATGACAAAAATTTCTGTCCGTTCTATCTCAAGAACAAATGCACGGAATTCCACAAAACTTTAGATTTAGTTTGACCTTGATATAAACTTAATCTAAGTAATTTTTGGTGCATATAGCCTAACAGGTGGCGCTGCTATGCTGCATTTTTTGCGATTTGCGCAACAGCTATATCTGAATAACGAATGCACGGATTTTCATCACATTTTAGATCCAGTTAGTCCTTGACATGAATTGATGTTTTTTGCATTTTGATGTATATAGCTTCTCAGATGGCGCTGCTATACTGAATTTTTCACAATTTCCACTCAGCGCCATGTGAAAGGGGTGGGGGGCGAAAGCAAGCGGTCCGAGCACGGAATTTTAGGGGGCGCCAAATTTTTACTACTAACATCACTTCTAGCCTATCACAAGGAAAAGTTAATAGGGGGGGAGGGGCTAAATTGGAACTTTGAACCGGCGCAGTTCTCTTTTCGCACGCCCCTGTTTCCATTTTAGCTTTATCTCAAGAACTAATGCACGGACTTTCATTAAAATTTAGATTCAATTAGTCCTTGATATTATTTGATGCTAACTACATTTTGGGGAAAATCGCTTAAGAGATGGCGCTGCTATACTGCATTATTCATGATTAACGCAATAGCGCTATCTCAAGAACGAATTTTCATCAAAATTAAGATTCAGTAAATCTCTGACATAGATTAGTGTTATTTAGTTCTTGGTGTAAATTGCCCTACAGGTGGCGCTGATATGCTGCATTTTTTATGATTTTGCATTATCTCGCGCATTCATGGATTTTCTTCAAAATTCAGATTCAGCTGGTACTTAATAAAAATTGATCCTGATCAATTTTTGGTGCACATCACTCAACAAAAAACGCTATTTTGCAGGGGGGGGGGGGGGTTGGTTCTGAGGTTTCTTTAATTCTTCTATCTTAGAAACTAATACACTGAAATTTTGGAATTGGCGCATCCGTCTATTTTATCTTCGACTTTTGAAGGAAAATGAAAATTATGTTACCTTCAGAGAAATCGATTAAAATTTTTAAAGTATCGATTAAATCGAGTTGGCCGTAGTATCGATTAAATCGATTTAAAAAATCGAAATCGCCCATCACTACTTCGAATCCAACATCTTTGGCGAAAATATGCCATTTTTTGGCGGGGATCGCTTTATTGGCATCTTTCAGATTTCACAAAGAGAAAAGCAGAAGTGCGATCAACTCAAGACAAACATAACAATATGAGTTTCGGCGGGAGAAAAACCGGTTTGGCGCGCTAAATCTGCCCTCCGTCACGTGACGGAAGGCAAAGATGTTGGCCTAAGAAAAGGTTGCCGATGTGGTGTCTAGGTATCTCAAGTCATTGATATCAACCGACGTATCAAACACAGGGTTGTTCGAAAGTATTGACATGCATATTTTGTAACGAACTAAAACGAAGTAAAAATAAAGAAATTTTGTTAAAAGTTTTAGAAAGTGTTGGAAATTGTTTCATAATCTATGCTGAATGTTTCATAATCTATGCTTTTTGTATGAACAATTTTTTATACTTGCTGTTTTCAGTCATATAAGAGATAATTCGCATAATTTTGGAGTAAATTGTTTACAGAATACTAAATAAAAAGTTTTTTTAAACAAAAATTCTGCTAAACGGAGGAAAAATGTTGAAACCTTCAGCAATTACTAAAACATGTGCTGCTAGAATATCAGTAAAATTTAAGTAAATTACTTTTAAAGAAATATGCACAAATTATGAGAATCTACCATTACAGATAAAAAATACTTAGACTACGAATAGAGAGGATTAAACAGCTTCCGAAAGTTTCTCTGCTGTTTCGATTAGATAAAACTTAAAGAAAAGAATTTGCGGCGAGAAGATTTGTATTACAATCCACAATTTTTATTTAGCCAGCTTATTCTGGTATTACTCATGAAAAAGAAAATGAAAAAAAAAATCATTGAAAGCTTCATTTGATGCTCTTTTTTTTCGTTTGTTCACAAATGAAAAAAAATGGATGAAGTTATTTAAATATTTTTTTTTTTATTTAAATAATTTTTTTTTAATTTTCAATATTTCATTATTTTTATCACTTACAAATTAATAAAATAATTTAATATACATTACTCTTTGTAGTCATATCAAATTGCATAATTTAGGAGTTAAATCAAAAGTGAATAAAAAAAATATTGCGATAACTGTTAAATATTATTGTAAATATATGCTCCCCTACCCACACATCTCCCGTTTTTTACAAATTTCAAATAATAAACATTAACAAAGTAATAATTAGGTATGGGAGTCTGCCACAATCGAAAAGGAACGTTTATAATATGAATGCAATGGATTAATCTCTTGAAAATTTCTCTGCTGTTGAACTTAGATAAAACTGTCTTATTAAATTATTCTCATAATAAATACACAAGTTTATCCCATTTTTGTTTTATCTTTTTGTATTTCTTCTCTGTTTGTTTGCCATCTTATAATTTCTTTTTTATATTTTTTATATGTATACAGCAGTGTTGGGCACGTTCACAAAATAAACGAACTAACTCAAACTCACGTTCAATTTCTGAAAAGTGATTTAAGTTCACGTTCAAATTCAAAAATTTTCAAACGAACTCGTTCAAATTAAACTCATTTGTAAAAGTGAACGAAGTTCACTAAAAAGTTCACTTTTTTTATGCTTGGATATTATTGTTCAAATTTACAATATTTTGTGAACTAATCATTTGATTATTCGATATGTAAGATAGAGATATGCACGGACGGAAATTTCCAGACCCGATCCATAGAAAAAAATGCCCGGCCCGATATTAAAATAAAAATTTCGGCCCGAGCCCAGCCCGGCTCGTTGAGAAAATTTACCGGCCCGACCCGGCCCGATATAATAGCTAAAAACAAGGGCCGACCCGGTCCGATATAATAGCTAAACACAAGGCCCGGAAAAAAAGTTGAAATTTCGCACCGAACCCGGCCCGACCCCGAGTACATTTCTACAGGACATTGATATTTACCCTTACGGAAGAGTTCTGGCCAAAAAAACTTACCTTAGTTTGTTTATAATCTCCATTTATGCAGAATTGCCGTAGGCTGCGATGTTTATGCTTTCTTTTAAAATCTTTCCGATTTCTTTAAAATCTTTCCGATTTCTTTAAAATCTTTCCGATTTAGACATATTTCCGCCTTACACTACACAGTCCACCTTATACAGAGAGTTTTCTGTATATATCTATTTTCGGCAAAATTTTATACAGCCCAGGTCCGGTTCGGCTCGACCCGAGTCTGCAGAAGAAGTAACACTAGGATACTACCCAGAGAAGTGATATCCAGACTTAATCCGTTCTGAGGCTCGTGTAGGCCTCTAAATGGCATTTGAAAGAGGGAAAAAATGTACTAAGGTCTGGAAAATTTTTTTAAAAATTATGAAAAAATTGAACGTAAATTTGAACGTAAATTTCGTTCAAACTCGTCTATTTTTTGAGTTTCCGTTCAGTTCAAACTCGTTTATAAAATAGTGAGCGAAGTTCAGTTCAAAGTTCACAAATAGTGAGCGAAACTCGTGAGTTTTCGTTCAGTGAGCGCGTTCATACCCAACACTGGTATACAGTCGGTTCTCGTTAATTCGAAATCGGATAAATCAAATCTTCGCTTAATTCAAACTAAACATGAAGTCCCGAAATTTTCAATGGCAGAATAGCTTTAAAAATTTCCGTTTATTCGAACTCATTTTCTCTTGACTTCGTTTAATTCGAACTAACGAGATTCCGATTTTTCATGTTTCGTTACTTTCTCTCGGACTTCAGAAGATCCTTGAAATAACTTTTTTTCTTTCATTTTTGTCGGAATTGTTCTGAACAAGTATACAGATAGTCCCATGCATTTGATATCAGCGTTTTTAGTGCTTCGTCTGTCCATGAATGACTCCTCCATCCCATCTTCGTTACTGCTTGCTCCTAATCCCTTAATTAGTTTATGTATTTATATCTTTTAATTTAATATTAAGTTATATTCTAAAGATAACACCCGAAATATATTTAAAAAATACTATAACATTAATTTCTTTGTAACAGTACACTTTTAAACAAGCTTTTCTGAGATACTTTTCACAATTCGAACATTTCTCGTGATCCCGACGAGTTCGAATTAACGAGAACCGACTGTATATGAACAATTTTAGATATTTAGTGTTTTCAATCACATAACATGATAATTCGCATAATTTTGACAGTAAATTGTTTACAGAATATCAAATAAAATGTTTTTTTTAAACAAAAATTATGCTAAACAGGGGAAAATGTTAAAAACTTCAGCTACCACTGAAAGATATGCTCCTGGCTTGTTAGCAAAATTTAAGTGAATTACTTTTAAAGAAATATGAACAAATTATGAGATTCTATTCTGAAGAATATTTAGAATGCTATAATAGAAAAGATTAAACAGTCTCTTTCAAAAATTTCTTTGCTGTTTCAATTAGATAAAACTTAAAGAAAAGATTTTGCGGCGAAAAGATTTATATTACGATCCACAATTTTTATTTAGCCAGCTTATTCTAGTAATATTCGTAAAAAAAAAAAAAAAAAAAAAAAAAAAAAAACATTGCGCCCTTTATTTAATTTTCTTTTTTCTTTCATTTGTTCACAAATAAGAGAAAAAAATGGATGGAATTATAAAGTTTCTTTTATTTTCAATATTTTATTACTGCTGTCACTTACAAGTCAATAAAATAATTTAATATATTTTACTCTTTATAGTCATATACCAAATTGCATAATTTAGGAGTGAAATAAGAAAACAAAACTGGATATAGCTGTTAAAGATTATTGTAAGTATATGCTCCTCCACCCTACATCTCCCACTTTTTACAAATTTTAAATAATAAATATTTAAAGAAAAATAATAAGGTATGCGATTCTGCCATTATCGAAAAGGAATGTTTATAATATGAACGCAATGAATTAATCTCTTGAAAATTTCCCTGCTGTCGAGGTTAGATAAAACTATAACAATACATTTTGTGCTCCAAAGGAAAGTTTATATTACAATTGGCAATTTTTATTTATCTGATTTTTATTATATTACCGCTACATTATTAAGTCTCAGAAATTTTACTGTTTACCTGGTGGTGTAATTTAGCAATATGCCACATTTAACTTATTTTTTCTCAGTCCCTATGAAACATAAACGCGTAACATTTTTAATGTAGACTTACTTAATATCTCTTCTATTTAAAATATCTTTTTTTATATTCTATTTTAAAATTTCATTTCCTTTATTTTATATTTAATTTTGATAAAACATTTAAAATGGTTCTTTGACTACGCGCAACATTTCTCCAAATCTAATTAAGTAATTTGCATTAGACTTGGTATATCTTTATTTTAAATTAAAGATTAACTTATACTTCAAATTTAGCACTATAACTGCATTAATTATTGACAATTTGCAATTTTCCAATAAAAAATTAGGTTTTTTTTAATTTTAAAATTAAAATTAAATTTTTAAATAAATAAATTGCTTTAAAATGAAGTTATAAGTCCAAGATACATTAGTTTTATATCATTATCAATATTTTTTTGGGGGGGGGGGGGGGCTCTTGAACCAACAGTTTTGCCACAGTCTTGTGCGCAGTGAATGCAAATCAAAAAAACAATTTAAAAATTTTTTAATCAAAATTAAGCATTAAAAAATAATTTGAAATTTCAGTATAGAATACTAAACAAATTATTTTAAATAGAAGAGTTATTAAGTTGTCCATTAAAAAAATTCTGTATTTATGTTTCATGGGAACTGAGAAAAAAAATCAAATGCGATATGTTGCTAAATTGCACTTCCAGGTTTTGCCATCTGTTTTGAGGTCTTACATTGATAAAGAACTTAGGAAATTGAAATGTATTTTTTTTCTTTTTACATTTAGGTTTTTGCACTTTCAATAATTAGAAAGTCCATACTGAGAAAAAATATATAGTTCTGGCATCTAGAATGTAAATTGTAGCTCTTGAAAAAATAGTTCCATGTCATCCTTATAAATTCTAGCTCTCTTTGCTAGAGAGTTCTAGAGTCTCCTACTAGAATTCAAGAGCGTTTTCTATATTCTCGCGACATAAAACTTATTTAAAAATCTCTGCAAATAGATGCGAACACAAGAGGTTAGTTTTAGTAACTATAATTCTAGTTCATGAAACCATTCTCAAAATCAAGTGATAATTTCTCGTTACTGAAACGATTCAATATCAATTTGTCATCTAGAAAACAAGAGACTAGAAATGCTAGGTTATTCGTTTAGTCAGCTTAGTTGTTCAATCTATTCGCATAGTTCATCCATCTGTAGTTCTAGTTTAGGTATTCAGAAAGTGATTATAACTATTCATTCTAGATGAACTCAGAATATATTTTTTTTCTCAGTGCAATGTTATTTAAAATAAAAAAAAATGATTAGAAAAAACATAATTTCGAATTATTATCTTAAATCACTCGATCCTTCCCCCTCTCTCTCTCCACTCACATACACACTAAGGAAAAAATATATGTGTGTTATTTTACTCAACAAATTTTGAGCCCACCCAATATGTTTGAAAAGTTGGCACGACTGTATACAAGTAAACAGATCCCTGTATAGAGCTACACGAAAGAATTCCATGTTTCAGACGATAAACGGTAAGTGCTGAAGTTTGATTTTCATATATACTATATGTTTTCCAAATTGTTTATTTAGACATAATCTTTAACTTTATTAAACGGAAAGTTTTGTTGAAATCTTCTGAATGCGTTAGAAAGTGTTCCATAACTTATGCTAAAGGCATTATTTGTCTACCAAATTCACCTTTTCAATCGAATTTGACACTCTACGTAGCGTTATGCGTTCATTAATCTAACCATTCAATTTCGAAGCAAAATAAATACAGCAGAATTCCACTATTTCGAAAATCTTCCTATTTTGAACTGAGTTCAGAAAACAATACCGATATTTTTACCTAACAAGAAAGAAAACATCATGCGTCAAGCATAGATTATGAAGTACTTTCCAACACTTTCAGAATAATGTAACAAATCTGCACCGTTAAAAAAATTAAAATATGACGTCTCATTTCACCATTTGGAAAAGGATAACGCATTTCAAAACCGAATTTTAGCTATGCCCGTCTACAATTGGAAAATTATCCGAATTTTTTAGCAGCCCTATAAATGATATAGATATTTGTAATTAACAACATGCATTCCAAAATTTAGTTCTTTTTAGAGATATACATATTTCAGAAAATTCCTCATCAGCAATTTTTTCTAATAAGGAAAATGGTATGCGAATACTTTTGTGCAATCCTGTATATGAGGTATAGAATTTATATATAAAAAGTAATATGCAAAAAACTAATTAAATTTAAAAGCGCATACCGAATTTTAAAATGTTACTTTCCAGCAATTATTACGCAAAGACAGTACTGTAACCGATTTGTTTTGTATGTAACTGTAAATTAATAAATAATACCATGAATCCTCTGTTTTAACGTGATCTTAGTGAAATTCAATGATTTATATCAATTTCAATATATATGAAATAGTGTAATGTCATTAAAATACTCTCCAAACGATTTTATACCACATGCAATAATGTAATCGAATTCTTTTGAATGTCCCTGTAAATGAACCATGAATCGTACATACTTCATATGCAATACCAAACATGCCTTTGGGACCCTAAATAAGATTTATCAATTTCATGAAAGATCGAAGGAATGAATGAAGGAATTAGAGTGTGGGCATTCGAACAGACCGACAGATAGACAGACAAACCGAATGCATAAGCACTTTTCAACTTCGTTAGAAAGTACTAAAAACATTGAAAATTAAAAAGAGGTTCGTGAAAAAACATACATTTATTGTTTTACAAAGATTTTAAATAAAGGCATACATAGAGCCTAAGCTTGATGAAAACGCCTTAAATCAAATTGAAAATGAAAACTTGTTACTTATAGTACATGTCGCCTCCATTCATAATTTCTGGTAGAATCATTTTTAATCACGGATGCTAAACACAAAAAATAACTAATTTAGACACACTTAAAAAATAAAGTCAGCGGCAAGTATTTAATCGAGTGTTAATGGTTAGATTTATAAAATGTTGAATTAACTAATTTGTTTTTTGTCATCGTTGACTCAGATTTATGTATAGAACCAATTTATTGGGATTGTACTACAATTGTAGTTTTTATTTGAAGATATTATAGATTATCTGTCATATATTAACAGTGAATTTGAAATTAAAACATTAGAAATAACAGAATTTGTTCACCACGAGCTGATCAACACTGTATAGAGATGATACTATTTTAGATGTCCCCTCACTTAATTTATATCCAGGGATGAGATTTCCTCGTTTTTGAACACCAGTATTTTGCCACAGAAAATATTATTTCATTTATCGGAGCATTTTTGCGATTTAACAGAACAACATTTTCTCTAATAAAATTCTGGTGTACAAAAACGCAGAAATCTCATTCCTATTTGCGCCTTAACAAGTCAGAGCTATATTTTTAATGAATTTCGAATTAGCGGGACTCTACTGTGAAGTATAGTCAGATATGAGACTCCCGAAACTTTCTTCTATCTTATTCATGTTAATACTTCCTAAAAAAAATGCAGCATAGCAGCGCCACCGGTGAAGTGTATTAAACCAAAATCTACTCAACAACAACTTATAACTGAATCTGAAGTTTAATGAAAATCCGTGTATTAGTTTTTGAGATAGAGCTATTCCAAAATCTTTTTAAAAAATCTCCATAACAGCACTACATGTTGGGTGATGTACACCAAAAGCTAATCAGGATTATTTTTTTTTATCAAGTATTATTGAATCAGAAGTTGGATGAAAATGCATACATTAGTTCTTGAGACACATTTTTTGCAAAATCGTGAAAAACACAACATAGCAGCGCCATCTGTGGATAAATTTACACCAAAAGCTAATCATCACTAATCTATATCAGGGATTAACTGAATCTGAAGTTTTAGAAAATTTCGTGCAGTAGTTCTTGAGATACAGTTATTGTGATAATCACGAATAATGCACCACGGCAGCACCATCTGTTGAGCGATTTGCACCAAAACGTAACTAGCACTATATCATATCAAGTACTAACTAAAAATAAAGTTTTATGAAAATCCATGCACTAGTTCTAGCAATATGGCTATTGTGGAAATTGGGAATAATGCAGCATAGCAGCGCCACATGTTGAGCGACAAACACCAAAAACTAATCAGATCTAGATGATATCAATGTCTAACAGAATCTAAATTTTTGTGAAATTCCGTGCATTAGTTCTTGAGATAGACCGCGATTAGTACTGCGATAATCACGAATAATACACCGTGGCAGAGCCCCCTGTTGAGCGATTGGCACCAAAACGTAATCAGCACCATATTATATCAAGTACTTATTAAATCTAAACTTTTATAAAAATCCATGCACTAATTCTTCAGATATGGGTTTTGTAGAAATTGTGCAAAAGGCAGCGTAGCAGCGCCACCTGCTGAGCGATATTCACCAAAAACTAATCAGATCTAAACTGCTACTATAAGGTTATCTGAGCGAAAAATGCTCACCGGTTGTCGTGCCCAGTTAGCTTAAACGGTAAAGCATTGGCCTTGTAAGCCTAGTATCTGGGATCGATTCCCGGCCTGGGCAATTTTTCGCTCAGTTGGAAATATTTAATTCGCATAATCAGATCTAGTTTATATCGAGGTCTGATAGTACCTAAAGTTTGTGAAATTCCGTGAATTAGTTCTTGAGATAATGCACCATGGCAGAGCAATTTGCACCAAAACTCTAAAACGTAATGAGCACCTTATTATATCAAGTACTAACTAAATCTAAATTTTTATGAAAATCCATGCACTAATTCTTCAGATATGGCTATTATGGAAATTGTGAAAATGGCAGCATAGCAGCGCCCCCTGTTGAGCGACATTCACAAAAAACTAATCAGATCGAGTTTATATCGAGGTCTGATAGTATCTAAAGTTTGTGAAATTCCGTGAATTAGTTCTTGAGGTAGAGCGCCCCACAAAATTTTTGTCACATACATCACAGGCAGACAGACATTTTGTAAAAACATGTTTTTCGGGTTCTCTGACCCCTAAAACATGTAAATCCGTCGACAACCGAATTTCGAAAATTTTTATGAATCCAATACTTTTTTCTTGTAAAAATAGAAGAAAGTAAAAATGAATTAAATGCTTTGATAAAAAATTATTTTAAACGCATAATAATAAGTGAAAAGGAAAGATATACCATTCTTTATTATTAATAATATTGTTATGTAGGTGTATTAAAGAAATGATAACAAGTTATGATTTTATGTCATTACATTTAAAGAACCTTTAACATGGAGCTGCAGTAGATTAAGCTTCCGAAAATTTTCCGCTGTTTAGATTAGATAAAACTTTAACAATACAGTTTGCTTTGAAACGGAGGTTTGAATTAGAACTGAGAATTTTTACTCAGCTAGATAGAGTCCAAGAGCCGACAACACAAAACTCTAAGGCCCGGTGCACACGTACGGTTTTTTCAAGTTCCGGCGCCGCTGCGCGCCTTCAGCATGTGATGCACATGTCCGATTTTTCCAGCTGCGGCAGTCCGTCGACAACGATGGACGTGTATTCCAGAAAGCGGATTATTTTTGCGTTATCCAATCAAAAGTTCAATATCAACGTCCGCCATCCTTGCCGTATTTACGTATTTTACCGGACGTGTGCATAGCTCAGTAGGCAACAAGGTACTAGGAATCGCAATTGCGTGTGCGGTGCCGCTGCGGTGTGATGGGGAAAAGCTTGGAAAAACGACCGCAAGGTGGACGTACGTCGCCGCAACGGCGCCAGAGGTATGTGTGCATGCTATACCTGTTTCCTTTGTATTCTGCGCCGTAATTGCGGCACCGAAACGGCGCTGGAGCTTAAAAAACCGTACGTGTGCACCGGGCCTAAGATATCAAGCGCAAGGGAAAAAAACCCTTTATTTTATGAAAGTATAGAAATAGGGAAATCTAATTATCCACGTCTGTCGGAAATGAAGTGGTGCATAAGCCCAAAATTAATATCACCAGTAGTTAACTCGTAGGTTTATCATTGCATTTATCCTACAATCAAAAATATGAAAACATGGAGGACTGGGAGTAGAAAAACACAATGATAAGCCTTACGAGTCAATTACTGGTTATATTAATTTTTGGCTTATGCACCACTTTATTTCCGCCAAACATGGATCATTAGATTCTCCTGCCATAAAATAAACTCTACCATAAAATAAAGAGCTTTTTTTCTTTCTTGTGCTTCACAATATAGAATTTTATGCTGTCGGCCCTTAGATTATTAAATAAAAAATTGATGGATTTGCCTATTTATCGCATAAATACAGAAAGTAACCAATCTAACGAATAAAGTATTTTGTCAAATTACGGGGTGCTCCAGCAACTGTATTGTGTTGTACATTTTCGTATTAAAAACTGATTTTTTACGGATGTCAACTTTCCTTCAAAGAACGAAAAAATCGCGAACGAAAGCTGGAAATTTCAAGAAATTCTCTAATTAAAAAACGGAAATTTCTTCAACTAAAAGATAAAAATCTCTTCTAATCATAGGAGTTTTTCGGCAACATATTAACAATACGGAATGTTTCTAAATGAATATCGGGGTTTTAACGCTTTGTAGTATTTATTATATAAAACTTAAAATTATAATTAATATATAAAATGAAAGAGCAACTCAAACAGTTTCACCTACAAGCTTACAAGTGTTCAATGTGACAACGTTTCGTCACACGTCACGCATCAAGTCGATAGTTCAGTTCTTCCCAAATGTTGATTAACAAAGGAGTTTCGTTCAGACGCTCATCCGATCCGACGCCATGCGATTTCTATCTGTGGGGGTTCATAAATGATCCTGTGTATGTGCCTCTACTGCCAGCTGACCATTCCACTTGTTGCAACAATGACCTCACAAACAATGAACGTTTGATAAGAACTGAGCTATCGACTTGTGGCGTGCCGTGTGACGAAAGGTGCTCACATTGATCACTTGTAAGTTTGTGGGTAAACTGTTTGAATTGCTCTTTTATTTTATGTATTAATTATAATTTTAAACTTTATGTAATAAATATTACCAAGCGTTAAAACCCCGATATTCTATTAGAAACACTCCACTTTTACCATTATCAGGTACTTATACCATTTTTCGACGAAAACTTTTTTTGGCGTTGTTTATTTATTATTAGCATATAATTAGCATATTTTAGAAGACATGAATGCGGCCAGAAAAAAATACGTAGGTTGAAGTACTGTCTTCCTCATAGTTAAATAAAAAATGACAAAAAGGAAACTTTCTCGCTTTGGTCTAAGGTTCGCATTTTTCGGTAACGAATGAGGAACAAAACATCACAAAAACAACGTACTCTTTTCAACGTATATCTTAAAATTAGTATTCGACATCAGTATAGTTCCAGTGTCACAATAATAACACATTATAAACGGTAAAGAAAAATAGTTTTTCTAATTACTTTGGCAATAATAACACTTATTAAAAAGGATTAAAAAATACGTTTGCTTGTTATTTTTAAAGTTCAGGCATACATGTAAAAGTTCTAAAATATAACCTGATGACTTTAAAGCTTTTTATCTCATATGTGTTTTTATGCTTATATTAACGCAGTGTCAATAACTTTTCAAAATATACCTCTCGACGAAAGAGATTCTTTAACTATTGTTTTTATGAGTGCTGAAAAGCTTTAATTTGTGGGGAAAATGGGCAAAGTCTATACGCCTCAGAAGGCTTACTAAACGTTATCTATATTTAACCTGTTGAGTAGAAAATGACCTTTTTTTTCTATTTTATCTCACTGAAGATATGATAATGCATATTTTATTTACCCTAAGTTAAACTCTTTGGTACTTTTGCAGATGTAAATATACAGAGACATATTTTTTGGTTTTCATCCCTCCGTAAATTTATTTAAAGGAGCTTGTCACTCAGCTTCCGAATTTCCCTCGCTAATGTAAAGTCTATGGGTGTTTGATGCATTCGTATATTTAAACTATCTCCTCGGGAAATTATTATTTTTAACATCTATTTTTTGTGCACACTTCTTAAAATATGTCCCTGTTTTCCTTAGTCTTCAATTTTTTTTTTTCAAGTATATATTTCATTTTATATGGAAGGTTAAAATTTCACTCAGAATTTGTCAAATTTCAACACATAAAATATATTAAATTAAGCATATATTTTAGTAATATTTTGAGAACTAAGAAAAGAAGAAACATCTTTTAAGAAGAGTACACAGAACAGGGCGTAACTATTACCGGGGCAGCCGGGGCGGTGCTCCGGGGCCCCCAAGCCTGAGGGGCCCCAAACTCATGGTTAAAAAAACTATTGATTTTAGTTTCTAGTCTAAGCTTCTATAAAATGCCCAGTACGTACCTAAAAGTTAGTAAAAAAAAAAGTGCTAGAATAGATGTTTTTGCGTGTCCGTCAATACACTCCTTACGCTTCGCATGGAAAAGGAGTTAGTTCTACAGCAGACAGCAAAATGTCGAGTCGAATGTGTCGATGTCGCGCCAGCATGTTTGCTGACCCCACCGAAGCTAGTATAAGGAAGAAAATATGGACTTCTAATCGATTGAATAATACAAAAAGCATCTAAAAAATTCTGGAAAATCTTTCTTCTTATCTATACTAATAAGTTGACAAAATGCTCTGTTTGTGTATGTCTGCGTATGTGCGTGTGAGTGTGTGACTGCGATGATTAGCAAAATCTACCGCACATAGAAGTCTGAAATTTTAGGTGAAGATAGTCCAAGACAGGTCCTGATGCACCTGAGGCTCAGATTTTTAATATTTTAATGGCCAGGGCCCTGGGCCCCTTACATTTTTTATGCGCCAAATTGTTAATAGCTTGACTCCTTTTTATCTAATCTTTTCCGTTTGGAGGTACCTTTCTCCTTTTAAATATTTCCGCCTTTTTACTTTTCAGTTATGATCCTGGACTCTTGGGGCCCATTTTAGGGCCCCTTTTAGTCTTTGTGATAGTAAATTGTTAATAAATTGCTTCCATTAATTTCGATCTTCATTTTTGGGATATCTGTTCCATTTAGATTTTTTCAAATATTTACATTCCATATAAGACACTGGGGCCCCCTAGATAATCATAGGGCCGACCCAGGGCCCCTTGATTTTTTTTGTGCGCTAAACATTTTTCACTCCCTAAATTTCTCACCTTCTTAGTGCACATTTTTAAAGCTGAATCTTGGACTCTTATGTCAGGACCAACACCCTGATATTTTTATTCGGGCCCTGGGGCCCTTTTTTAACGCTTACCCAAACAACTGGTGCATTTTTTAAAATAATATTCTTGCAAATAATACATACTCTATGCTTAATTTTGACTAATTAAAGGTCTAAAACGCTACGTAGTAAAACATTTTAACATGTTAGGGCCCTGATTGTATTTGTAAGTTGGCCCCTATGGGGCCCTCTATCATAGCTCCCTTAAAAATGGTCGGATTCACTATCTTTTTTTAAACAACTTTTTAGGTCCTCCAATTACGACATGAACAACAAAAAAATTTTTTAGACTTCAGGTACCACTATTTATGAATATTATTCGCTTTCTTGGAGCCCTTGATGCAGCTTCTTTAAAAATGATCCAAATTGCTTTTAATTTTATTCAACATAGTTTTAGCGTCTTCCCATTATTTTAATAACTACACAAATATTTTTATACCCAACTACATGCGAAATAATTTCCTGGCCCTTTGGGGCCCGGTACAGGCCCCCTTGAAGTTTTTGTAATAATAAATTGCTTCCTTTTAATCTGATCTTTATTTTTAGAATTCTTTATTCATTTTGATATTTTAATGTTTTGACATTCTATACAAAACACTGTGTTCCCCTCTGGAATCATAGGGTCCAGCCCAGGGCCCCTCAACATTTTGTGAAATAAACATATTTCACTTCCTATATTTCTGATCTTCTTAGTGCAAAATTTTAAAGTTGCCTAGGACTCTTCTTTCAGGACCAATCCAGAAAACCTGATGTTTTTATTCGGACCCTAGGGCCCCTTTTTAAACATTTGCCCAATCAATTGGTGCATTTAAAAAATTATATTATTCCAAAGAATAGTTCCTACTATATGCTTAATTTTGACTAATTAAAGATCTAAAGTGCTATGTACTAAAATATTTTAACATGGTTTCATATTAGGGCTCTGGTTTTAACTGTCAGTTGGTCCCTACAGGGCCCCATATTATAGCTCCCTTAAAAATAATCCAATTCCCTAGCTTTTTTTTTTTTTTTTTTTTTTTTTTTTCTAACAACTTTTTATGTCTTCTACCTATTACATGAACGACAAAAGAATTTCTCAGACTTCAGCTACCATTAATTTTGTTTGTCAATTGCTTTCTTGAGGCCCTTGGTGCAGCTTCTTTAAACATGAACCAAATTGCTTTCACTTTTATTTAACATAGTTATAGCGTCTTTCCATCATTTTAATAACTACAAAAAATATCTTTATACCCAACTACATGCAAAATAAATTCCTGGCCCCTTGGGGCCCGTTGAAGTTTTTGTAATAATAAATTGTCAATAAATTGTCAATAAATTGTTTCCCTTTAATCCGATCTTCATTTTTAGGATTCTTTATTCATTTAGATATTTTAATGTTTTGAC
Source organism: Maratus speculifer (assembly GCA_964019185.1). Taxonomy (NCBI): domain Eukaryota; kingdom Metazoa; phylum Arthropoda; class Arachnida; order Araneae; family Salticidae; genus Maratus; species Maratus speculifer. The sequence goes on along the minus strand of OZ025297.1, from coordinate 117,232,591 downwards.
ATTCCCTATAAGACACTTTGGCCTCCTGTGGAATCATAGGGCTCAGTCTAGGGCCCCTGAACATTTTCTGAGGCAAACATAGTTCACTCTTTAAATTTCTCCCCTTCTCAGTGCAAATTTTTTAAATTTGAGTCTTGGACTCTTCTTTCAGGGACAAAATTCTCATATTTTCAGGACCCTTTTTTTAAACATTTTCCGAATCAATTTGTGCATTTCGATAAAATATTATTAAAATGAATAATTCATATACCATATGATTAATTTTGACTAATTGTAGATCTAAAGAGCTAAGTACTAAGATATTTTAACATGTTTTCCTGTTAGGGCCCTCGTTTTAACTGTCAGTTGTCCTTTTTGGGCCCTTATTATAAATCCCTTTAAAATGGTTCAATTAACTTCTTTTTTAAACAACTTCTTAAATCCATCAGCTACTAAGAAACCGTCATAGTCTAGCTATCACCAATTTTGAATATTAATCGCTTTCTTGGGGCCGTTGGTGCAATTTTTTAAAAAATGATCCGGATTGCTTGCAATTTTCTTTCACATTGCTTTAGCGTCCTCCCATTACTTTAATAACTACAAAAAATATTTTATACCCAACTACATGCGAAATAAGTTCCTGGCCCCTTGAAGATTTTGTACCATAAATTGCTATTAAACTGCCCTCTCTCACTCCAATCTTCATTTTTGGAACTATTTTTTCGCTTAGTTATACCCATGTTCTCACATTCTATTTAAAAGCCTGAGACTCCCTATATGGTCTTGGTTCAGGCACCTTGAAATTTTTGTTCTCCGTGCATATTTCACCCACTTATTATCAAACCTTCTCAATGCATAAATTTAAAGTTGAGTTTTGGACTGTTATTTCAGGACCTACACCTGATGTTTTTATTGAGGTCCAAAGTCCTTTTTTAAAGCATTTATTCATTTTTTTATGCATTTCTGTAAAATATTATTTAACGAATAATTCATATCCTATGCTTAATTTTGACTAATTGTAGATCTAAAGTGTTAATTGTTTGCTTAAGGTTATCATAACGGGTCCCGGACAATGACGGATGGGTCAGCTAGTCTATTAATAAATACATAAAATCGAAAAAAAATTATCAAATCTATCTTTCAAAAGGTTTTTAAACAGAAACGCATGATTAAGTTACATATACTCAAAAATGAACCTAAATAAAATGCTCTTTAAAGTATTCAACCAATCAGAAGTCCGTATTTTTTTCCCTATGCTAACTTCAGTGGGATCGGCAAAAATGGCGTCGCCGCCAAGTGCCTGCCGAGCGAGCTGCCGAGTAGAGTTGCCCAATTCTACATTTTTTAGTCATTTTTGGGCTTATCATACTATGTACATTTAAACAGCGGTGTGCTAGAAAAGAAACTATGCCCGGGGCAAAGTTTCAATTTGCCCTCCCTAGGGGCCCCCCTCGTAGGTTTTGCCCCGGGGCCTCCAAGTTTATAGTTTCAGCCCTGACACAGAAAAAAGAATACATGAATGCATCAAACATCCATAGACTTAACATTACGGAGGAGAATCCCGAAACTGTGTGACCAGTCCCCTTAAAAGTTAAATCATTACCAATATATTATCTACATATATTATCTGATAGAGACATCTTTCTCACAGCTTACAAAGCGCGATGCAGGGTTTTAGTACATTCTCAAGAAATCGGCGGATTGAAAGGTTTTTTTCCTTGCAGCTAGTATTTTTTACATTTTTTGACTTTTTTTTTTTTTGAGAGGGGGGGGGGAGGGTAGGCTGGGATAGGATAGAGTGTGTGTGTGGGGGGAGGGTACATCTAAATTTGCACAGTGACTTTTGCACAATTTAAAAAAGAGGATGTGGGAAATATCTCTAATAATCTACTCCACTTAAAGATTCGACTTTTTGCTTTATAGCAAAGGCGATTAGCGATACAAAACTTCAAAACATTAAAATAATATTCAGTATCTATTTTAATTATTTTGTTCAATTTCAAAGCAATAACAAAATGATAAAAATAACTGTTTGTTAATTATTTTTGGAAATTTTGTCACAAGATTCTAAACTGTAACGCGTTGATTTTACTTCGCTTTATCTCATATATGTGTTATTGTGTTTTATTATATATATCAGCGCTGTGTCGGCAACTTTCCAAATTATCTTTCGCGGTGAAAGAGCTTCTTCAGCTGTTGAATTGGGGTGTTGAAAAGCTTTAATTTGCGGAAAGAAAGGGCAAAGCTTATATGCTTCAGAAAACTTACAAAATGTCATCTATATTTAACGTGTTGACTGGAGAATGACCTCTTTATTACTTTTTTTTCCACTCACTGAAAATATGATAATACATATTATTGGAAGTTAAGGTCTCGTGAAAAATTCCTTATATGTTGATGTAGGAAACAAGCCATAGTTTGTAAAAAGCATAAAAGTTTGAAAAAAAAAATAGGTATGAACATTTTTTTTTTTTTTTTTTTTTTTTTTTTTTAATATTTTTTCGTTCAGTTTCATGTAAAATGATGTGAGTGATTTCAATTTATTATTTTTTATTTATAAATTTCCAAAAAAGAAAATCTAATTTTATATATATGCAATATAACAATTTAACCTATATAGTATCTCTAATAGAAATTATCACTGAAAAAGTATAAACCTTTAAAAAAATAGTTATATATTTCACAAAAAAAAAATAAATAAAGTTCTTTTTTACTTTTATTGAGTTTATTCGAAGTTTTTTTTCATTATTAGTGTTTCTAGTTATTTAATTTTAAAAATCCTTCAAAAATTATTTCTTTCTATGATATTTTTATTAGCATAAATAGCTTTGTGTCTTTCTATGATAGGAAAAATATATGAGGCATTTTCACATATTTTTGACTTTTAAGTCACCGAATAATAATTTTTATTTTATCATATATACACTATATGGCCAAAGGTGGCCGGCCACTTGCAAATTTGGACATTTTATTAAATATCTAGAAAAAAAAAATACCTGAGACTCAAAGCGTGTAAACGTAATAGTACAGGTCATATATTACCGTGAAGATTTTAATATAGACACAGTCCCTCATCTTTTTGCTTCATTTTGAAAAGAACGGATTTTGAGCTTATTCTATCGACGATAATTTTTAGAATTTTCATACTATGTTTTTGAGACTTTCACTAAAGTTGCTCTATACAGTTAGCAAACGTGTTATGCAAATTACATTTTGATTGCAATAACAGATGCTCAGTGAAACATTATTTAAAAACCTGCTCATTTTCATACAATTTTTATTATTTTTTAATTCTGATTACAGGGTCTTATATTCAACGTTGTTTGTCATATTTTCTGAAACGAACCTTTTTTTTTTTATTAAGAACTCTAAAAATAATAAGAAAAAAAAACTTGACAAAATTTCGGACTGTTTTTATAGAAACCTTAATTTTTCTACGAGTATACATGCCATTGCTATCCACATAAAAATGAACACAGTTTATTACATACAATAAGTCACTTAATCATAATCTACAGTTTGAACGCTTTTGCTATATTAGTTTTGACAGGGTTTTTCAAAATATTTTCGTTCTTTTTCAATTTGTTGATGGTCTCCTATGAAGTTTTGAGAAAAAAATCTTCGTAGAAATGTGACCGGTATTATCATGTTTACACACTTAGAGTTTCTGGATAATTCCTCATGTATTTTTCTAGATATTTAAAAAGCGTCTAAAATCGCAAGTGGACGGTCAACTTTGGCCATATAGTGTATATTCTTGGGGCCTCCCCCCAAAAATATTCATTATACGGGGGGGGGGGGGGGTATTTCTTATATTAGAAAATATGCCATCCATGATTGTATAACAATTTTAACGAGATAAATGCGTTTTGAACGATGTTGTGGGTCCAAATTTATCATGAAATTCTTTACCGTCCGGTGTTCCTGATGCTGATATCTAAGTTTGGTTTGTTTATGTAAAATTTTTTCAATAAAGTGACCGGGTGAGTGACCCGGGGGGGTGGGGGCTTCCATTCCGCGGAACAATTAAATCACCCCCCCCCGGAAAATATGAGATTTTGTTTTTAATGATCATGAGATATATTTTTAAAGGGTCAAAAAGTGCAATCCCCCCCCCCCCCCCGCCGGAGCCATAGAAGTCAGTGTCTGAATTCAACACTGCGAAACTAGGACTGCAAAGTGACCGGGTGAGTGATCCGGGGGGGGGCTTCCCTTCCGCGGAGCAATGAAATCACCCCCCGGAAAATATGAGATTTTGTTTTTAATGATCATGAGATATATTTTTAAAGGTAAAAAAGTGCAATACCCCCCCCCCCCCCCCGCCGGAGCCACAGAAGTCAGTGTCTGAATTCAACACTGCGAAACTAGGACGATTGCTATATAAAAATGAAGCAAAAAAAATTACCTGCACTCATTTTTACAGTTGGCAATACCTTTTTAACTCTACCCTTAAGTTTTAGATTCCTGAGAGACAGAAAATAATTCCAGACGCTGCCACAGAATTTTTTTAAATTTTTTTTCTCTTGCAGAAATGTACTAGAGAAAAATGACTGCAATTCTTTGACAGGAATTTTACAGTAGCATTTAAACATCAATTTCAAGGATCGTAGCTTTATTGGTAGTCTTGCCGCCCCTAAGGTTTATTCCTGCACTTTTCGAGGTAAAATATATACATATGTATATGTATGTATATATATATATATATATATATATATATATATATTCTAATAAAATGTGAATGACAGTTGCTAAGATAAAACTGTTTATGTTAGTGTTTGTATTCTTTAGTAGTTCGACTATTCTTCATTTCCTTGTGTATCCAAATTCTTTCGTATGTCCTGTAAATGAACAATAAATTCTATGCATAATCATAGAAGGCGGCAGCCTTCAAGTGACGCAGCTTTAAACCTACCACCGTCAAAACCTACCATCGTCATAAGGGTAGATGCGGAACTTCATATATACAGCTAACTCAACTTCAAAGGAAATCGGAAAAGCCGCCTTCTAATAACTCAGCAAATATTGGTCAGAATGGTCCAATTTTTTTAATATAGTCTTATATTCCCAGTCTAATCCTATCCTATAATTTTTACATTTCTACGTGCCGTATATTTTTAGATCTCGATAACCATTTTTAAACTGAAAACGATGGTGTTTGTTCCTGATAATGAGATCTAGAAAACCGGCTGGGAGATTTTATTAAAACTTATATATAATATGAATCTCTTTAAGATAGAGGTAATAAGACTTGCCTTGTTTCTAGGAAAACTCTTGTTTGTTATATATTGGTCTTGGAAAATTGGACTATATTAGCTCGCGGATTACATGTTATTGTATGGGTTAGCAGACGGAGCAGGAGTGAAAAACGTTATGAACTTATGGTCACAGTTAAAACACCCAAATCGAAGCAATAAATGTTTTTTAAACTACAAAAACATCTTATCATGTGCTTTAAAACATTCAATAAATATATACTAAATCAAATTTCTATTTATATCGCCTTTATTTTTCGTAAGAAGAAAATATTACGTTTCTTACATTGGATATTTTTGCATTTTGTGGAAAAAATATTTTGAATCCTTTTTTAAAATAGGAAAATATTTTTTAATTATACATATTCAATATACTTTCGACTTATGATTTTTTTTAAAGTTTTCAAACAAAAATTATTTTAAATTATTTGTTGTTGGAAAGTCATGTATTCATACGCCTAGGAACGCCACTTGTCTAGTTTTGTTTTGAATCCGAACGCGGCAGCGGCTGGATATTGGTGTTAGCAATTCAGGTAGGATTTATTTATGTACAATTGAATTTGATAAAGAAAATGCACAAATTGAAAAACATCGAACAGACATGATAGAATCATTAAGTAATTTTCATGGTTTTAATAATCCACATGGCTGTTTCTTGTTATGCCAATTTAATCTTGCAATGTCTTAATATACAAATGAATAAAGTTAACCCGAGAATCATGCAATGGATTTTTAATATAGAATGTATTAAAACTTATGGATTAGACTGAGGAGGCAGGGTATATTTAAAATTTTACGAGAATGCCAGGTAAAAATCCTGCAAAAAAATATTTAGATTATTTATTTTTAAAATTTTTTTGCTACTTGAGCAAAGAATAGGTTTGCACCCAATCAACTGAAACTTACTGATTTGCTTAAAGTATTGTTTTTAAATACAGGGTGCAAAATACGTGAATTTTCTTAAATCCCCAGTTTATTTCATTAAAAAATTTATCATTTCATGAAAATGTATTTCAATGTATTTCAAATGTATTTCTTTGAGTTTAAATGTTAAAACACTTTTCAATGTTCATATTTTAGCATATTTTGCAGATAATGCATTTTGTGGATTTCACAGAGTTGACTGTATTATACTCTATTATAAGCATTCATTATGATTTCTTCTCCATTATTACAATCAAATTACTCTTTTTAAAAATGTCAACAAAAGATGAGCACATTATATTTTGAACAATGTCTGGTTCCAAGTTACACACACTTGAGGGAATTTACAATTTCTATATATTGCTTGTTTTAAACTTAAGTGAAATGTTGGATAAAACATTTTCAGTTACATAAATTATTTCTATTATGAAATATTTTAGTAATCGGTACTGCTCTGTTATCCCGTCGACCAATTTCGCCAAATTATACAATCACCAAACTAATAGCCAAATTATACATGACATATTTTTTATTTCAAATAACGAAAAAATAAATAATTAGTAAAATATTAATAAAAAGTCGAAATAAAAATCACTTAATGACATTTTAAACACACAAATCGTATTTAATGGCATTGAATGTGACATTCACGATCATCCATTATTGGCATTTAATCTTATAGTTTGGCGATAATTTTTTGGTCGATGGGATAACCTAGTAGTACCTAGTAACCTATAGAGTTAACAAGTAAAATTTATACAACATTTCATTAACTCGATTCCTCTTAATTAAGTAAATTTGAAAAAACAGCGGCAAAAATCCATTGCAAGATTCTCCATTTAACCTTATTGCAGACTTTATTCATTGTATATTAAGACATTGAAACACTGAATTCGCATAACAAGAAACGGCCATGTGGATTATTAAAACCATGAAAATTACTTAATGATTCTATCATGTCTGTTCAATGTTTTTCACTTTTTGCATTTTCTTTATCAATTCTATTCTAAATAAATTCTACCTGAATGTAAAATGCTAAAAGAGGGGAGATAGGGTATATTCAAAATTTTACGAGAATGCCAGGTAAAAATCCTGTACTGTACTTTTTTTGGTTTGTTTTCAATAATTTTTTTTCTCATTACTCCTTGCACCAACATAAAATTGTCTTGTTCAAGAATATTTACTGAAGGAGATATGTATCAGTTTTGTTTGATTAAAAAAAAAAAAAAAAAAAAAAAAAGAGATAAAATTATTTATTTTTAAAATTTTTTTGCTGCTTGAGCAAAGAATAGGTGTGCATTAATCATACCCAATCAACTGAAACATACTGACTTGCTTAAAGTAATGTTATTAAAAAATACAGGGTGCAAAATACATGAATTTTCTTAAATCCCCAGTTTATTTCATTAAAAAATTTGTCATTTCATGAAAATAAAAAGTATTGCATATCTTTATCTTTGAGTTTAAATGTTAAAACACTTTTCAATGTTTACATTTTAGCATATTTTGCAGATAATGCATTTTGTGGATTTCACAGAGTTGACTGTATTATACTCTATTATAAGCATTCATTATGATTTCTTCTCCATTATTACAATCAAATTACTCTTTTTAAAAATGTAAACAAAAGATGAGCGCATTATATTTTGAACAATGTCTGGTCCCAAGTTACACACACTTGAGGGAATTTACAATTTCTATATATTGCTTGTTTTAAACTTAAGTGAAATGTTGGATAAAACATTTTCAGTTACATAAATTATTTCTATTATGAAATATTTTAGTAATCGGTACTACTCTGTTATCCCGTCGACCAATTTCGCCAAATTATACAATCACCAAACTAATAGCCAAATTATACATGACATATTTTTTATTTCAAATAATGAAAAAACAAATAATTAGTAAAATATTAATAAAAAGTCGAAATAAAAATCACTTAATGACATTTTAAATACACAAATCGTATTTAATGTCATTGAATGTGACATTCAAGATCATCCATAATTGGAATTTAATCTTATTGTTAGGCGATAATTTTTTGATCGATGGAATAACCTAATAGTACCTAGTAATCTATAGAGTTTTCAATTAATATTTATACAACATTTCATTAACTTGTTTCCTCTTAATTAAGTAAATTTGAATAATGTCACACTACTTAATTTCATAAATTTTTGTGACGCTTTGTGAGTTGTTTATTTTATTTATAAGTGATTAATAAGTCAGAGGTGGATCTTGATTGATGAATATTATTTTACATGATTTATGTCAAAAAAAAAAAAAAAAATTCGTATCGTCAATTTCAAGATATATCATACAATGTTACTATAATTTATAAAATTACTCCTTGCACCAACATAAAGTTTTGTTGTCAGTGGCGCAGCCAAGGGGGTGGTTTTGGGGTTAAAACCCCTCCCAGAGCTAAGAAAGATCACTATAATTGTCACTTATATGAATCAAAACCAAACTTAATATTTAAATGTTTTGGCACATTTTAGAATCCGCCGCTTTTTTTTAATCAGATTTCATTTAATAAAGCAATTCAATTATCTGGCGAAAATTCTACTTAAAATTGTGAAAGTGCATATTACATGGATTAGTTAAGTAAAAATTCGTTATTTGAAATAAATCACTTTTCTGAGACGCATTATGCTAAAAAAATGATAATTTCTTGTCACACCGATGCTTTTTGAGTTTAAGGAGGCTCAGGGGTTGAAAACTTTTCAAAAAATCTATTTTTTTATGATCTAGTTTGATTATTCAATTAATTCTTAACTCAATGCAAAAAAACCGCATAAAAATATTTGCATTTTTAACGGAGTTATAAGCTTTTATGTATTAACACATTCATAGTCGCACCCATATAATTTCAACTTTAAGTCGCGTTTTCTCCAAACTTTATTTTTGACGACTAACACCAAGATTTTAAAAAAAAACTGTTTGATGGAATGGCTTAATTTTTTTTTTTTTTTTTGCTTGCATATAACATCATTATCTATTGAATGAATTAAGAATATAACTATCACATTAAAAAACTCTCAAATTTGAAAATTTAAAAAACTTCTAAAATAGGGATGCACAACCTGTGGCCCGCCAGTTTCGTCAATTCGTCTTCGACAAAAAGCTCAAAAAATGCAAAATATGTCTACGAATTGCATAAATATAGCAAATTATATCCATAAATCATGTAAAATGTAAATTACATTCATTAATCGCATAAAAATCACGAATTATGTCCATGAATCGCTCAAAAAAAGCGAATTGCATAAAAAATGCGAATTACGTCCACAAATCGCTCAAAATGTGAATTACGTCCATGAATTGTGTAAAAAAGTGAGAATTACGTTCATAAATTGTATGAAAAATGCAAATTATGTCTATGAATCGTGTAGTAAAACGAGAATTATGTTCATAAATCGCTCAAAAAACTCAAATTTTGGCAGCAGAAAGCTGAAATGCAAATTACGTTCATAAATCACTCAAAAAATGCGAATCACTTCCATGAATCGTGCAAAATAACACTAATAACATTCATAAATTACAAAAAATGCAAATTACATCCAACAATTGGTAAAAAAAGCGAATTACATTCATAACTCCTATAAAAACACAAATAGCATCAATAAATCGATCAAAAAACGCAAATTTTGTTGACAGAAAGCTAAAAAAATGCGAATTATGTCTACAAATTGCATAAATATAGCAAATTACGTCCATAAATCATGTAAAATGTAAATTACATTCATTAATTGCATAAAAATCGCGAATTATGTCCATGAATCGCATGAAAAATGCGAATTGGGTCCACAAATCGCTCAAAACGTGAATTACGTCCATGAATTGTTTAAAAAAGTGAGAATTACGTTCAGAAATTGTATGAAAAACACTAATTATGTCTATGAATCGTGTAGTAAAACGGGAATTATAAATCGCTCAAAAAACACGAATTTTGGCAGCAGAAAGCTGAAACGCAAATTACGTTCATAAATCACTCAAAACATGCGAATCACTTCCATGAATCGTGCAAAAAAAGTAGAAGAATTGGTTAAAAAAGCAAATTACATTCATAAATCCTATAAAAACACAAATAACGTCAATAAATCGATCAAAAAACGCAAATTTCGTCGACAGAAAGCTCAAAAAATGCGAATTATGTCTACAAATCACATAAATATAGCAAATTACATCCATAAATCATGTAAAATGTAAATTACATTCATTAATCGCATAAAAATCGCAAATTATGTCCATGAATCGCATAAAAAATGCGAATTGGGTCCACAAATCGCTCAAAACGTGAATTACGTCCATGAATTGTGTAAAAAAGTGAGAATTACGTTCATAAATTGTATGAAAAATGCAAATTACGTCTATGAATTGTGTATTAAAATGGGAATTATGTTCATAAATCACTCAAAAAATACGAATTTTGGCAGCAGAAAGCTAAAATGCAAATTACGTCTATAAATCACATAAAAATAGGGAATAGCGTTTTGCATCCATAATTTGCATAAAAAACGCGAATTACATTCATGAATCGCTCAAAAAATGCAAATTACATCCATGAATTGCATAAAAATGTGAATTATGTTCATAAATCACTCAAAAAATGCGAATCACTTCCATGAATCGTGCAAAAAAACACGAATAACATTCATAAATTGCAAAAAATGCGAATTACGTCCAAGTGTTGTGTAAAGAAAGCGAATTACATTTATAAATCCTATAAAAACACAAAAAACGTCAATAAATCGATCAAAAGACACAAATTTTGTCGACAGAAAGCTGAAAAAACACAAATTATGTCTATGAATTGCATAAAAATAGCAAATTACGTCCATAAATCATGTAAAATGTAAATTACATTCATTAATCGCATAAAAATTGCAAATTATGTCCATAAATTGCTCAAAAAATGCAAATTACATTCATAAATCGCATAAAAAAACACGAATGATGACCATGAATTGCACAAAAAATGCGAATTACACCCAACATTAAATTAATTTGCAGAAAGTTTTTGGTTTTATACAAGTTTGCCAACAAGAACCTACAAGTTATCCTGAAACCCATTCTAAACCAACAAAAATTTAATGGAAAGATAAATTTGTCCAAGAAAGACAAAATAATTTCCATTGAAATACATTGACCAGAATCGAAAAATTCCTATTGAAATCTATCCTATACAATCCAAAACCAGAAAGAAAAAAATCCCTCCAAGAGTAACTCAATCTATCTGCTGCAAAATAAAATACATTGAAATGCAACTGAACAAGAACCTGAAAATTACATTTGAAGTCAAACCGAAACCAGATTCAACTCCCTCCCTCCCCCCCCCCCCCAAAAAAAAAAAAAAATTATCCAACCATATCTCGATTCGGGAAAGAAAAATTAATTTCCAGAGATACGCGGGATCAGAAATCTGGAAATTCCAATTAGTCTATCTTAAACCTAATCTGAATCTGAAAAAGGAAATTCCATATAACCGGAACCCAGTATCTATACAGTACAAAATATTTTCCATTAAAGCACAACCTGACCGCAACTTGAAAATTCCATTTGAATTGAACCTGATTGAAACCTGAAAAAAATTTCTATCGAACCTTAACCTAATCCGAAAAAGAGAAAATTATTTCTGCCGATACACACTGACAAGAGTCTGAAAGTTAACATGAAACCTAATCCAAACCCGAAAAGGAAAAAACAATGGAAACACAAGTCTGTCCAAGAAAGACCAAATAATTTCTGTCCACATACACTGACAAGAATTTCAATTGAAATCTATCCTAAATCCATTTCAAACACTACCCCCCCCCCCCCCCCACCAAAAAAAAAAAAACTTTCAATTGTAACCCAATCTATCTGCGACAAAATAATATACTTGAAATTAGAGCCGTACCGAGTACTCGGTAAATACTCGGTATTCGGCCTACTCGGCCAATTTGCCGAGTACTCGGTATTCGGCCAAATTTTGGCCGAGTACTCGGCCAATACCGAGTAGTTGTAAGAATTTCATTTTTTAAGCATATGAATTTATAACTGATCTGAAAAAAGTTATTTGAATATCAATGTATAATATATGTAGTAATTCATAAAACTATTTACTCTGTATTTAACAATATGTCTGCAAAATATAAAAAAAGTTAAGAACAAAATCCCTAAAGAAATTTCACATTTATACAAATAAAAATACTTTTTTATATATAGGGAAACAAGAAAGACTTATTTTGGATAAAAAAAACTGAAAATACGATAAATGCAATAAAAAATTAATAATTAAATTTAATATATATCAAATTATGGTGCAAAAACACCAAACGTTCTATGTTATTAGTAGACAGGGCATTTCTTTTACTACTATAAATTTGGCCGGCCTCTATTACGTTCAGAATAAACAGTTGTTGAAGGTGCATGTAAGAGTTTTTTGCAAAGTTGCACATAAACAGAAAAGTTTTTTCCCCCCTCACCATGCAAATGGAATGTCAGTTTTACATGTCTTCTGTTAAGAAAGCCTGTATATCTTTTTGTACCAATTCTTCATGCGGTGATTTTAAACTAGTACTAGTGCCACAATCTTTTTGTTCATTCACAATTTCTTCAAACATTGCCAAAAATAGATGAACTTTTTGCTAGCATTTTCTCTTTTGATTCGTTGACATTAGCATTCTCATATTTATTTTTTGTTTCTTTGGTGGATTTTCAAGTTCTAGATCATCTAAATTCATCAATTTTAGAGCTTGCTTTTTAAGGCATTCTTAATTTACACATTTAATATTTTCAGTGAAAAAGGTTAGTTTTTTACTGAGATATTTAAAAAATAATAAATTTAAAATAACATAATGTAATCTGTACACATGAAAAATGAAAAGAAACTGCAAAGCCAATACATTTTTTTTTAATCAAAAGAAAATAAGGTACAGACAGTTACAAAATAAATATGAAATGTTTGCATTATTCAATGAATTGTTACAGTAACCGATGAACATTTTTATTTTTGATAGACAGATTTCAATGGTTGGAATAAATTGAAGGGTTAAAGAATGTTTAGTTATTATTATTATAAGAAGTATATTTAGTATTAGTTATTAGTTAATAACTGTAGTTGTCATGTATCAATTCTCCTTTCTTATTAGTTTTGAACTGTCAAAATTTGTATTTAAAAGGTGCACAAATTTCAAATTTGATAAGTTTATTTATACTAATATGTATATTATATTATATGTACACACAGGTTTAGACATGTGTACACAAGTATATTTATATATATGTACACCTAAGCTCACATTTTGTGCACATCAGTGTTTTATTTTCTTATTATACAACTACTCGGTACTCGGCATTCGGTACTCGACCGAGTAGTCAGTGGCCGAGTACTCGGTACTCGGCTACTAGGCCAAAGTACTACTCGGTACACCACTACTTGAAATGCAACTCAACAAGAACCTGAAAATTCATTTTCACCAGATTAAATCCCCTCCCCCCCCCCCCAAAAAAAAAAATCAAATCAAATCAAGATTTTAGAAAAAAATAAAAAAAAAAGACAATTTATGTCGATATGTACTGACCAGATCATGGAAATTCCAATAGAAGTCTATCTCAAACCCAATCCGAACTCTTAACCTGAAACCCAATCCAATCCCCCCCCCCTCCCAAAAAAAAAGTAAAATAAAAAAATTAGGAAATATAAATCTGTTCAAGAAAGACAAAATAATTTCCGTCCCCATCCACTGACCAGAATTGAAAACTAGTACTTGAAATGCAACTCGACAAGAACCTGAAAATTCCAATTCAAGTCAAACTGAATCGAGATTCAAACCCGAAAAAAAAAAAAAAAACAATTATCCAACCATATCAAGATTTTTAGAAAAAGAAATTATGTAAATACGTACAGACTAGATCATGGAAATTTTAATAAAATCTTAAACCTGATACAAACTCCCCCCCCCCTCCCTCCCACCAAAAAAAAACATAGGAATTGTAATCCAGTATCTGTACATGACAGAATATTTTTTTCATGTAAACGCAACCTGGCCAGAACCTAAAAATTCTATTTGAATTGAACCCAAATCGAAAAAAAAAAAAAAAAAAAAAAAAAAAATCCCATCACACTGTAACCTGATCCGAAATTGAAAAAATAATTTCTGCCAATAAGCACCGACAAAAACCTATAAGTTTACCTGAAACTCAATCTAAACCAAAAAAAAAATTAATGGAAACATAAATTTGTCCAAGAAAGACAAAATAATTTCCTTTGACATACATTGACCAGAACCGGAAATTTCCAATTGAAGTCTATCCTAAACACAATCCAAACACTAAAAAAAAAAAAAAATCCCTCCAGTAGTCAATCTATTTGCGACAAAATATTATAGATTGAAATGTAACTCAACAAGAACTTAAAAATTTCATTTCAAGTTGACCCATTACCAGATTTGAACCTTAAAAAAAATCTATCCAACCATATCCTGAAACAAGAAAGAAAATGTAATTTTCATTGATACGGACAGACTAGAAGCTGTAAATTTCAATTGAAGTCTATTTTAAATCCAATCCCTGCACAGAACAAAATATTTTCTGCGGAAATGCAATCTGACCAGAACTTGAAAATTATATTTGAATTGAACTCACTCCAACAACCCCCCCCCCCCCAAAAAAAAAAAAAAAAAAAAAAAAAAAAATTCTATAGAATCTTAACTTGATCCGAAGAAGGAAAAATAATTTCTGCTGATACACATTGACAAGAACCCAATTTGAACTGAAATAAAAATCAGTGTAAACATTAATCTGTTTAAGAAAGACGAATTAATTTCTGTCAACATGCACTACCCAGAACCTGAAAATTCCTATTGAAATCTATCCTTAACCCAATTGAAAAAACCACAAGAAAAAAAAAACCTAATTAGAACCCTTTTACCTGTGACAAAATAATATATTTTGAAATGCCACCTGAAAATTCCAATTGAATCTGGTTTAAATTTTTCGGGTTTAGGGTAGATTTCAATTGGAATTTGTATTTATAGCTGTTTAGTAAATCAAGTGTGGTTCTTAATGGATAAATGTTATTTTACATGATTTATGAGAAAAAAAATAAAAAAATTTCAAGTCGTCAAAATATTACATACAATGTTGAAAATCTAGAAAAGACTTTTGATGTATTGCACTGCAAGAAACCCTAAGCAAATACGGAATATTTTTTAATAGCTGTCTGCTTTTTTCACAAAATTATGTTAAAAAAAAAAAAAAAATCCAAAAACATGAAATGTTTAAATTTATCTACTTTGCATGTTTTATGCTTAGTGACTGAAATGTTCAATAAAAATATATTAGTTTTATTTTGTAAGTTAAGTCGTCCAAGAATGGAAAGTTTCATATGAAATGAAAATATTTAATAAATAACAGAGTCCTGATTTTCTTTCTTTGTCAGTTAAACATTTTCCTAATTGAAGTATGAAACTTATAGGGTGGACCGGGGTAATTCCTGATCAAAAAACACTAACATCTAAATATCTTTTTAATGTTTACAATAGATGTGACCAAATTTAGCATGGTTAATGATTCACCATGTTTCTATTCAATAAAATATAGGCTTTGATTAAAATATTATTTAAAGTTTGCTTAATTAAAAATTTTTGATTCTCGGTAACTACCCTGGGATCATTGTAATTATCAATTACACCGGGGCAATTACCAATCAGGACATTCTTTTGTACAAATGACAGGTACATTAATTTAGAATATATATTGTCAATTTTAATATAAGCCTGATTTAATTAAATGCCTTCATCCATCTGCAATAATTTTATCAATGTGTAAAGAAAAAAAAAAAAAGAAAGAAAAAACAAGAACGAAAAGTTATGTGTGCAACATAGAATATGATGCAACTTCCAACACATTCTGAATACTATTTTCATCCATATACAGTAATTTTTCCCTAACAAGAACAAAGAATCATGCATACTGCATCGATTATGATGCATTTTCCTACTCATTCTGAATACTGTAAACTTATTGTCATTCATGTACAAGAATTTTACCATTCTGTGCAAAAAACAAAGCATAATTAACGACAATAAAAATTTTTGCATACAGCATGTTTAGATACTTTCCAATTCATTCTGAATACTTTAAACCTATAATTTTCATCTTTGAACAGCAATCTTCCCACCCTATGCAAACAGCAAAACATAAATAAACTAAGAAGAATGAAAAATTAGAATAGATTATGAAACACTTTCCAATACATGTTCAATATTGTAAACCTATCATTTTAATCTATTTGCAGTAATTTTACCAATCTATATAAAGAACAAATCATAACTAACAAGAAAGAAAAACATGTGTGCAACATAGATTATGAAACATTTCCAGCATATTCTGAATATTGCAACGCATATAGTCTTAATCAATCTGCAATATTATCAACCTATACATAGGTTGAAACATAATTAACAAGAATCATGCATGCAGCATAGATTATGAAATACTTTCCAGCACATTCTGAATATTGTATCCCTGATCATTTTAATCCATCTGCAGTATATGTATCAACATGTGTAAAGAAAAAACATAGTTAACAAGAATGAGAAATGATACATTACATACAGCATAGATTATAAAACCCTTTCTGAGATGTATGGTGCTGAATGTACATTACCTTCTTATCTTTTACTAACGTATTTTACTACAGAGTTGTTTTTAACAAAATCAAGTAGTACAGCACACATTAATAAAATATGAAATATCTTTTTTTTTAAGCGGATGGGGGAAGGGTAATTAAAGGTGAATGAATCATGAATATGAATTTTTTGCATTAGTCTTTAATTTTTTGTTTTTATCATTAACCTAAAAAAAGCAATGATATCAGTACAAAAAACCCTGAACGGGTTAAAAGCTTGTGACGCAGCACTTTATCTTATATCTCTAAGAATTTTAAATTTGGGACTTAAAATTAATGATATCAAAATTTATGTGACGCTATGCTATTAATTAATATACATATTAAAATTTATTCATTAAGGTTTTATCAATTACATCTTTCATAAATTCAAAATATGAATCTTAAAAGATATGATATCAAAATTTAAGTGACGCCTTGACGAGGCTTTAAACGATGTTTCAAAATTCCATTTATTTATTTATTGTCCAAATACATTTTCACATCTAAACAATACTTTTTATTTTCCAATACACTGTTAAATACATCACTTTCACTGAATATATATAATGCACTGAAATGTATTTATTTGAATAAATAGATTTATCTTTTGGGCTACGCTGTCCAAAATCAAAAATAACATTTAAATGAATAGTTTTTGCGTCATTGTATCCAAAGTAAGTTAAATAGATGCAAATAGATACAATGATGCAAAAACTATTCATTTAAATGTTATTTTTGATTTTGGACAGCGTAGCCCAAAAGATAAATCTATTTATTCAAATAAATACATTTCAGTGCATTATATATATTCAGTGAAAGTGATGTATTTAACAGTGTATTGGAAAATAAAAAGTATTGTTTAGATATGAAAATGTATTTGGACAATAAATAAATAAATGGAATTTTAAAACATCGTTTAAAGCCTCGTCAAGGCGTCACTTAAATTTTGATATCATATCTTTTAAGATTCATATTTTGAATTTATGAAAGATGTAATTGATAAAACCTTAATGAATAAATTTTAATATGTATATTAATTAATAGCATAGCGTCACATAAATTTTGATATCATTAATTTTAAGTCCCAAATTTAAAATTCTTAGAGATATAAGATAAAGTGCTGCGTCACAAGCTTTTAACCCGTTCAGGGTTTTTTGTACTGATACATTTTACAATAAGAATCTTGTTGTACACCTCAGTGATATACATAAAATTCAATATGCTAACTGTTTTTAAAAAAAATCAACACTCAAATATCGATCTTTAAAATTTTTCCCCGAGGAAAAACATATTTATCACTTTCCGAACCAGCATTTTTTATACGAATTTTATTCGTTTCACACCATTTTTTGTTAATTATTTGATTTAACTTTATAAATCACGAAAATGTCGTAATTAAATAAAATCAATTTTACTTTTTTTTTTTTTTTTTTTTTTTTTTTTTTTACTGGTTATAAACTCAAGCGCTGTAAACACTTTTTGACAGTGTTTATATACACTCATGGTCCCGTTAATAAATGAAATCATTTATTAAAGTATATTCTATAATAAGAATCTTGTTGTACATCTCAGTGCTATATATAAAACTTCAATGCCTTTAAATGAGTGTAATACCATTAAAATACAACGCAAATGATTTTCCCCCATACAAACCATAATGTAAAAGAACTATTTTGAGTGTCCTTGCAAATGAAGAATGAATACATGTCCCCCGCAAATGCTGTACAATTCATTTTTAATATCGAACATGCCATAATAAATCCCAATAACATGCATCAATTTCATGGCAATCGGACAACATTTACGCGAGTTAAAGCACGGAGAAAAGGACAAACAAACCAATTTCAACTACAGTCGACACTCGTTAATTCGAACTCGTCGAGACCACAAGAAATGTTCGAATTATCCGAAGTTCGAATTGTGGAAAACATGCTTAATATGGTACTATTACAAAGGAATTAATGTTATAGAGGTTTTTAAACTTATTTCGTCTGTTATCGTTAGAATATGACTTAATATTAAATTAGAATGTATAAATACATAAACTAGTTGAAAGATTAGAAACAAGCACGATGGAAGAAAATTTTAAAGCATCACTGATGGACAGACGGGGCTCTAAGAAAGTGGATATCAAATGCATTGTATTATATGTATACTCGTACGGAACAATTTTCACAAAAATCAAAGAAAGAAAGTTATTCAAATGATCTGAAATCCGGAGAAAGAAAAAAAAATGAAAACTCGGAATTCTCATTAGTTCGAATTAAACGAAATCAAGAGAAAATGAGTTCGAATTGAGGAAAATTTTTAACGCTATTCTGCTATTGAAAATTTCGGGACTTCATGTTTAGTTCGAATTAAGCGAAGATTCGAATTATCCAATTTCGAATTAACGAGAGTTGACTGTATGTTGGAAAGTATTAAAAATGCTTACTTTTGGAAGGAATCAGGTAAAAAAGAACGTCGTATCAGACCTCAGGTCTTCATGAGTTTTGCTTGATTTAATCAGGTCCTGGGATGGTGCTTGCATTCGAAAATTTTATATAAATAAAATTATATCGCGTTTTGACAGTTATAAATAAAATAGAATGAGTTAAAATCGGCGAAATAATTTTTAAATATGTTACACAATATTATATTCTTATTAATGCTTAAGATGAATATTTTTGAGTGAATAACATTGATGTCTTTCAAAAAAATTTTAATTCTCATAGATTTAATGCGGTGACAGAAAACTAATTATACTTTTGAGTTCCTATTTAGAAAAAGCTGCCCTATTTTTCTATTTTTTTTATCGCCCTGTTTCATTATTCTTGATTGTGCAATTGGCAACACTAATAAGCAGTAAAAATTAATATCACAAGTGCATAGCGTAGAAGAAGCTATAATATAAATGTAGCCCACGATTTTTCTTTCATTTTCATGGTTACAAATAAAACGAAAAAAAAAAACTATTTCTTAAATATAATATCTGTGTCATGATCTTTTTTATAAAGAATAAAAATAACGCTTCTAAGCAGAAACACGTAACGTAATCATATTGAAATAAAGTAAAACAACAATAGACAAAGGACATTTCACTTTTTCAGACGATTTATTTCTCAAAAGAAACGTGCAAGAAGACATCACAAAGCGAGAACAAAATATTGTCAACATGCGTATGTAATTCGAAACAGCATCAAAAACAGCAATAACGAGACACGAAGCCTTTTAATAAAAAACGCTTTGTCACTCCATTCGGTTGAATTCGAATCATAAAGCTTGTCAGTTTGAATGTGAGCTGTTAGTATAAAAATAGTGATTTGAATTTAAGAATAAAAATGAAATACATTCTTTTTCCAAGGTCGTGCATTGTTTCAGAAAATGTGTTAATGATGTTTGAATAAAAGAAATATTTATTTAGAATTTAAGGATATTTTCTTAGTAATATAAAGTCAAGAATCTTTATTGTGATCGCTAAGTAGGAACTTTTCTTTTCTTCTTCGTTTTTAGGTAACTTTCATTGCAGAAAGTAAAAAACTATCTATTGTAGCTAACCGAGTTTCGGAAAATCTCGATATATTTTCCACGGATATTGAGACCCTAGATCCCCAAAACCACCTACTATTCAAATGTTCATTTATATATCAACCTATGTACAGTCATAATAAAATAATAAAATAAAATAAAAGTATACACTCCCGACTAACTTTGCAAAAAAATATCGTAGAAGAAAATTACTGGTACCGTACGGTTGGGAAAAAAGTCTACTTTTAAATTACACTAGCAAGAGTGACCGAGCTAAGCTCGGTCAAAATTAACTTTGTGTTCAACTGGATATAGTATTATCACTGTATCATTCACGCTGTATTATAACTGTAAAAAGTAGTATTTTCAAAAACAATCAATAAGAAAACTATGTTTGTATGCACCTGTTCATAAATTTTACTTTATTTTAAAATTTACAACAAAAGGATATCGATCCAAATCAGTTTTTTAGCTCGACTCTGATTGGTTTAACCATGCATCTCGAATCCTATTAAGAATGTATAAAATATAGCCGAATAATATAGCCGAATTTGGTGACAAATACGTGTTTTAGCTTTCGTAATCTTAATAGTCGATTTTTCGGCTAAATGTCGCCAATATTTTTTCAAATATCGCCAACTTATTGACTGTTGCCATATTCTCGTAACTCTAACCCGTATTACCCAAAATGACCCACGAATCAAATTTGATCAAACATGTGACTTAGCTCAATGTCTTCAGGTAATTAAAAACAATAGAATGTAAAATTGAATCAAAATCGTTTAAGCCATTTCTTAGGTAAAATTAGCTTTACAGCATTCAGCAATAAAGCGAAATGACCCGCTAATATAATTTTGTTTAACGTGCGACTCAGCCCAATAGTCTTCTCGTGACCAAAAACGTTTCGTTACAAAATTTAGGTAAAATTGATTGAGTCGTTATTATATATAATTAGAATGACCCTAACCCATTATGACCCGAAATGACCCACTAATCGAATTTTCGCGAGCATGTGTCATAGCCCAATGGTTTTCTCTTTTCCGAAAATGATATATTACAAAGTATAGTCAAAATGGTACGAGCAATTTTCTATATAAAATTAGCATGACCCATCATGACCACAAATTGCCCTGATAATCGAAATATCTCGAACAAGTGACTTAGCCCATTAGTTTTCTCGTGTCTAAAAATTTTTACATATAAAATTTCGTTAAAATGGATCCAGCCGTTCTTTAAATATAAATAGCTTGACCCAGACCCTTTATGACAAATTAATCGAAATTTCTCGAACGTGTGACCTAGCCCAATGACTTTCTCGTGCCAAAAAATGTTATATACAAAATTTCGTTAAAATCGATCCACCTGTTCTTTAGATATAGCTTGATATGATCCATTATGACCCATCATGACTCGCAAATGACTCTTATAGTCGAAATCGCTCAAACATGTGAGCCCATTAGTTTTCTCATGTCAAAAAGCTTTTACATGCAAAATTTCGTTAAAATCGATCACGCCGTTCTTGAAATATAAATAGCTTGATCCAGACCCTTAATGACCCAATATGACCCATTAAAATTTTTTCTCGAACATGTAACCTAGCCCAATGTTTTTCTCGTGCCCGAAAACCATAGAATGCAATTTTTAGTCAAAATTGCGTGAGAAAATCTCTAGATAAAAATAGCATGACCCACAATGACCCCCAAAATGACCCACTAACCGAATTTTCTCGAACATGTTACCTAACCCAATGGTCAAATTGGATTACAAACCAAAACGATACAATATAAAATTTGGTCAAAATCGTTGGAGCCGTTTTTTAGATAAAAATGGCTTGACCCATAATGACCCAAAAATGACCCGCTAATTAAATTTTTTCGAGCATGTGACCCAGCCCAATAGTTTTCTCGTGCCAAAAAACAACTGGATACAAAATTTCCTTAAAATCGATCCCGCCGTTCTCTAGATATAAATAGATTGATCCTGACCCATTATGACCCAAAATGACCCAATAATCGAATTTTCTCGAACATGTGACCTAGCCCAATGGTCTTCTCGTGCCCAAAAATGGTAAAATCCAAATTTTTGCGAAAATCGTTAGAGCCGTTTTTGAGATAGAATTTACACACACACACACACAATTTTTGCTCGCATTATGGTATAAGATTTATGAAATTTGCTTAGGGACCATCAACATATTAAAACAAACCCTAACTTTGCTTTTTCAAATAGCAATACCCGATTCTGACAACATAAATAAACACTACACCCTACAATAAGCCCCCCGAAAAAGTTTCACGCAATTGTACGATAAGTTTCCGGGAAGTGAATTATTTAAAAATGAATATATTTTAGGGGCTGTATCCAAATTGAAATTCGGTATTCGATTGTTGACCGACAGAGATTCCTTCTTGAACAAGGCATCTTAGGCGCCACTGCATCGTAGACGGCCCCTTAAATCGTCATTTTGCCGTTCTTCAAGCAAAATTTGAATTGGAAATATTGCAAATTCAACGTATTTATGTTTGGGTATTTTAGCATTGTTTCTACATAAAAATTAGCACATTAGGAGGTATAATTTCCAGAGATATTTATAAAAATATGAAAAGATAAACATTGCATTATTTAACATTAGAAGCACTAAAATTTGAATGTTTATAATTCAAAAGAATTGAAATTTGGTGTCAAGGCATAGTTTGAACCGAAGATTTGAAATATCTTGTTAAAATTAGATATTGCTATTGAAAAAAAATATGTTAGGGTTAGTTTTAATATGTATATGCCCCCCAAGTAAATTTTATATGCATCATTTAAAAGTAGGCTTTATTTACAATCGTTCAGTACCAGCAACTTTCTTCTACGATAATTTTTTGCTGTGTTAGTAGGGGGTGTTTATTTATTATTTTTTTTCGACGACTGTACCGTCAACTGGAGTAACTTTTGCCCAAAAAAGAAAAATAAGACTAAATCTGCTATATTTTCATCTTCACTTGAGTTATGTACGAAGTTTTCGTAGTAGCACTACCTTGAAGCTGGCGGCTCATTATGACTAATTTGCCCATCGACATGAAATACACTGGCGGAAAAAAAAATCCCAACACCAATAAAGACTAGTGTTAGCTAAACGAAATTTTGTAGGCGTGTTTATACATCTGAAAGATGACATTGATTTAAATTTCATGCCTCGCACATTAGTGTGGCGCTAGTAGTGCCACTCACAACTTTAAAATCACGTTTACTTTAAATGAGTGCTGTAAAGTTCGTGAGCATTATTTATCTTCAAAATTTGACGAATTGAGTTGAGGTTGATCATGAATGCCTTTAAGAAGACGAAGAAGCTATTATCATCATCTCCCGAGTTGGAAAGAGGTCGTAAAATAGGGCTACGAGAAAGTGGATTTTCTTTCCGCGATTTTGCAAAAAGACTTGGACGGAATGTATCCACTGTGCATGATTGTCTGGAGCAGTGGTCAAGAGATGGTACTGCCACAAGAAGACTAGGTTCCGGGTGAACACGTGGCACTACTGAGAGGGAAAACCGCCGTATTCGGCGTACGGCTGTGGCGCATAGTACTGCGTCTGCGACAGAAATTCGAGCTGCAGTTGGTACCACAGTGACAGAACGAACTGTTAGAAATTGGTTACTTCAAGGACAGTTCGATGCAATGCATGCATTCCACTGACTCTAAGTCATTGCCGTTTGCAACGGCAATGGTGTCAAGCCAGAGCTCAATGGAGGATGGAGTAGAGATTTGTTGTGTTTTCTGATGAAGGCAGGTTCTGCCTTGGTGCCAGTGATGGTCACGTGCTGGTCAGAAGGAGGCCAGGGGAACGTCTGCAACCAAACTGTCTGCGGCCTAAACACACTGGACCTACAATCTGAGGTCATGGTCTAGGGAGCAATTTCCTATGACCGCAGAAGCACTCTCGTGGTTCTCCGAAGCACACTAACTGCAAATTTGTACGTCAGTCTCGTAATTCAGCCTGTAGTGCTGCCATTCAAGAAAATCATTCAAGGGGAGTTTTTTAGCAGGATAACGCTCGCCCTCAGGCCGCTGTTGTAACGCAACACGCACTACAGAGTGCTGACATTATACCATGGCCAGCGAGATGACCAGATCTGTCTCCCATTGAGCACGTATGGGATATCATTGGATGAGAACTCCAGTGTCATCCCCAGCCAGCATTGAACATCACGTATTGACACAGCTTGTACAACAAGCATGGAACTCCATACCGCAAAGTGACACTCGACACGTGTATGACACAATGCATGCACGTGTGCAGGCTTGCATTCGAAATTCTGGAGGTGATAGCGATTATTAATGTAACGACATTTCACATTTGAGACGCATTTTATTGACTTTAAATTAACCTGTGATCTCGAAAATCTAATCAATTAAACATGTTAACTAGACAAATACACTGTCCAAATTTCATTACTCTACAATAAGTTTTTCTTGGTGTTGGGATTTTTTTTTCCGTCAGTGTACATCTCATCTCGATGAATTTGCCAAGACTCCACCGTGGCAGCATCAGTCAAACAAAAATGTGGGAAGATGATAAGAATTCGGCCAAACAATTTTTGTCTGCCAAGATGTGAATTTATTGTTTGGATCTTGGTAAGTGCGTGTAAAACTTCATTAGTGTACATATAGACCGGTAGGTTTTTGTTTTGTCTATCCTGAGATTTAAAAAAAAACAAAGCGTTTTTTTAAGCAGGGTTAATTTTGGCCAAAGATTTGGGATAATATTGGCCCAACTAGAATAATTGGCGATTTTAAAGGTTGGCAAGAACCACATTTTTACGCTAATCCCTTATCTTGCTTAGCTTGTTAATATTTAAGTGTAATAACTCCTTATAACTTTAGAGCACATGCGCGACTGGAAGATAGTGATGGATTTAAATAATACTTCAGCATTGTGTTTTGTTATTATAATACATAAAAGTTTCAGCTTTGAGTTGTTTAATCCTTTCGATGATATATCTGCAACGATACCACTTTCGTTAAAACGGAGACTAAAATTTTTTGCGGTTCCCCATTAAGTGTGCGCTAGCTACGTGACATAAATTGTCGGATATCTCGAACACAGCTGATTTGTGACGGGTAGTTTTATTGAGTTTTTTACTGCTCACGATAAGATCTTTCCAACGATACCACTTTCGTCAAAATCGGTGACTTACACTTCTTGCACTTACCTAGTTAGTCGTAGTTCTGCTTAATTGACTGTCTGACTGAATGAATCTCACTAAATGAATCTTACTATCTTTCTTTAACAATTCGATGTGGCAAGAAGTTATTATAAACTAATTCGTTCTAGAATATCCGTCCTTTTTTCCTTTTTAAATCCTAAAATTGAAATGGTTTTCGCATTCAAGGAAATAAAGAATCAAATGATGATCAAAACAAACAAAGATTATTTTACGAAAATTTATTTGGGGATTTCTGCTGAAGTTTTATTCAATTGTAAACAATTTTTCAAAAACGTACATTAACTAAAAGTAAAAGCGCGAAGCAAATTTCAAAGCTTCTTTATTCCATTGAATTTTTTCTCCATTTTAAAAAGAATATTAAATATTCACTTATTGCTCCAAAAGGTTATAATATTTTGTGCCAGCATTTGTGATCGATGTCTCTTACTGCTCCAAAATAGCCAATACAGATATATTTTTTTTTCAAGTCACGCTAATTTTGGTTTATAAATGGTTACTGTTTAACAAGTTTTATTGAGAACTATACTTTTATTAAATATATTACACAAATATGTTAAAAAAAGTAATAATTTTGTCAGGTTTCTGATGCTAATGAGCGTGTGACTAATTAAGATTACAGTTACTTAATTTAATTTTATATACTGTATTTTGCATATATAACTCTGTCTACGTACTTTATTTGATACATTTTTTTTCTTATGTTTGAGATTGGAGTTTTTTAAACCCATATCTTATTGTATAAAAGCTATTGTGTTAACCCCTTCATGGCGAGAGCCCTTTGCTTAATTTTTAATCTTTTATTACTGGTTTTTCAAACCAGAAAAGTTTCTCTTATTGAATCGCGAAAATATTCTGCTTAAGGGTGTCTTCGAAAAAACGCTTTTTCACCTTCAACCGCGTGAAATTTTCTGATACAATTCCAGACATATTTTTAAAAGTAGAAACATGAAACTTGCTGAGGTGATTTTTGAAGAGACATATAAGGTGCCGTATGCTGCTTATAAGGGTGCTTTTTATGCTCAATTCATTAGACTTTGATTTATAAACAATTACCTTCTCAGTATGACCCCTTTTTTCGTCCACAGATCTCCCGTTGAGGAAAAATCGGTTCAAATTGCGGTTTTTGATTGCTTTTTTTGCAATATTTTCTGCATTTATCGAAGAATCGCCAATCACGGCTCTTTGTGTACTTTCTAAATAATATAATTTGCCAGTTTGATGCATTTGAGAGCAAAAATAAATTAAAAAATAAATCGGAAAATAAGCAGTTTGGATCGAAATACACCCTTAATTATTCTGTATGGCATTCCATTTGCACACAGAAATATGGGCTACAAAGGAAAATAGATGACGTAAACAGGGGAAAGTCCGCAATACAATATAGAAATATAGATTTTTTTTTTACTCAGACAAATAGGGTAACTTGAGATGAGATATGCTGTGCTGCACAAGTTCTGCGTAGTTCTAATATGTGCTAGCTCTGTAGGGAAACGCCGCTGAGTTGTAAGGAAGAGGGTTCCCTACTGATTTTTTAATTTACATTTCCGTTCTTTTTCTAAATTTTTAAATGGTGCTTTTTTATTGCTATTCTATCTTAACACTTCTGGTAGCATCCAAAATCTTTTACGTGATTTCTGTACTTGCTTATATAAGTCTTAATTTAAACAACAGAGAAATAAATCTTTTTTAGAGGTTATTGATGCTTGGCTTTTCTAATAAACATAAATAGTGGCCGGTTTCCACTTATTTATATCTATAGGGGGACTGGCGTCTTGCCCCATACTTTGAAGTGAGTCGCAGAAAATTTTTGGAGGCAAGATGCCGGTTGCTTTTCCTTGGGGGTAATTTGCATTGACTTGCAATAACATAAATAAAGTAAAAAATAAAATGAAATAAAATAAAGTTGAAAAATCCCTGTCGACTGGGCCTATAGGAGGAGGTAGTAGTGATGGGCGATTCTGAAAATTTTGAGAATCGATTAAAATCGATATCGTATAAAACAACATCGATCATAATAAGAATCGATTTCTCAGTTCTAGAATCGATACTACAATCGATATTTCGATATTCAGGTTCGCACAGAGTAGATCCAAATTACTAATTCCAAAACTTAGACAATCAGCAGGACCGCCTCCCACCCCCCCATCCCCATTTAGGGAAGCATAGAATTAAGCTATTGCAGATTTTAGAGTCGGATATTAAGAATTTTTAATTTTAAAATGATTGTCACTTATGGTTGTCACTTACACAAAAACTTTGACAAATTTGAGAGACATAACTCAACTAATAACAACACTGAGTAACTTGGCATTAAACCGAGTATAAAGAGTGCCAAGAGCGTGAAACTAGGATGGGGAACAAGGAGTATAGACAAAAAAAAACTTTTTTTTTCTAATGCCAACCAAATATTACACGAGATAGTTTGGAAGAACAAAAAATATACCCCATTCCCAAGGGAACAGGTAAACCCCACTCTTGACGAAAAGGCAACCACAGCCCAAATGTACCTTTTGTCGAAGTTTAAAAAATGAGGATTTACAATAAAATAGAACAAGAATTGGACATTTTAAAAATTGCATGCATACTTTGAACGGCCATTTTACATTTAGTAAAGATTGGCGAGGAAGGGGGGGGGGGGGGCGAGGGATTAGAACGGACGAACTTGAAAAAAAAACATAATTAACTAATAACCCAAATAACTGAGCTTCTAAACAAAAATACAGTGTTTTACTTAGTGTTGAATTCATGAGCTGGCCCGCGGGGAACATGCACTCTTTGAAACTATAAAAAGTGCCAAGAGCATGTAACTAGGTGGAGAGAGGGGTAGTAACAGAAAAAAACGAGGAGATAAAAGCTTTATAACGATATGTTACATGAGATGGTGTGGAAGAAACAAAAAATATGCCCCCCACCCAGGGGGGCAAAGTAAATCCCAAGCGGACAGAAGGGCGACCCCGGCCCAAATGTATCTTTTGTTGAGGTTTCAAAATATGGATTTATAACAAAATAGAACGAATATTAGACTTTTTTAAAATCGCAGTCATAATTTGAACGAACCTGTAAGTTAAGATTAGTGAGGAAAGGGGGGGGGGGCGATAGGACGGGCGAACATGAAAAGAAAAATGGTGGCACTCTGAGAGTGCCGATAGAAGTGAAACCTTGAACAATTACGTGTGTATTTTTTGAATCGTTAGGATATATAATTTTGAATCGCCAGGAAATACATTTAAATGCATAAGAAAAGCTTTTATAATATTAAAGAATTTATTAATATCTATAAAAAAATCGCGCGATACCATATGTCCAGCTTTTGTAGTTAACTCACTATAACTACTTTCTTACATTTTAAAACGCGATAAATACACCAACCAAAATTAGACCATACTATCGATACCTTAATCATTATCCAAATAAATCATTTTGTATTAATGCCTGTTACAATATCTGTAATTACTTTTTGAATTATTCAAATCGGACATACCATTCAAAAGATATTACGAATTTAAAGATGACAATCTAAAGAAATAATAGCGCTGCTGAGTACTCGGTGGTCAATAAGCTTAGGAATTACGTGAGCAATCAAACTATTGCGGGTTCGAACCCCAGTTTCGCTGATATATATCAATGTTTTTTTTTTTCGAAGTTTGAAAAATTAAAATTTTAACACATTATGGGTCCGTAACGTGACCTGAAATAATGGAAGAAAATTTCTTATGCTAGATTTGTAATGTATGAAGCATGAGCTTTCAATAGACATATTGTGACAAGAAATGAGATAAAACCCCTCTGCCCCCCCAAAAAAGGTCCTAAAGGGAAAAACCGGAAAACTGGAATAGCAGAAAGAACGGCGAGAAATGGTTAGCTATACTAGAATTTTTCTCATCACTGTAACTCCTATAGAAGCAAAGTTATAGCCTTTTAAAGATTGAAATGAAGTGAAGAAATAAGCAAAATTAAGTGAGCGATCGACAGGGGGGTGGGGGGATCCACAGCTCTGGGGGTGCCATGTAGCTTAAACTTTTAAGTTAAAAATGGTAGAGAATTAAATGAGCGAAATTTTATGGTGTATATTAAGGGAGGGTGCAAGCCCCCAACCCCTCAAATTTTTTTGTTTCTTTTGAATAAACAAAAAAAATATGCCCCCCGGCGGGGCGCAGATAAACCCCAAACAGGCGGAAGGGCGACCCTTTATTTATCTTTTGTCGAGGATTTAAAATGTGGATCTAAAATAAAATAGACCGAGAATTGGACATTTTAAAAACTGTATGCATATTTCGAACGGCCCTGTAAGTTAAAACTGGCGCGGAAGGGGGGGGTTAGAAGAGACAAGCGCGAAAAAAAAAAAAAACATAATAAACTAATACTTCAAATAACTGGACTTCTAAACAAAAATGTAACGATTTAACCTAGTGTCGAATTAATGGGGTGGCCTGCAGGGGATTACCCCCCTCCCCAGAAGTTATAAGAATTTATGCTTTTTAAATCACTAATTGCGATTCCCCCTCTCTTACATAGCTGTAAAACATGATGTTTTCCTCCGGAGTCGCAAAAAATACCTGCATTCAACACTGATTTAGCCTAGAAAAAAAAAAAAATCAAAATCGAATCTAAAAATCGACATCGAATCTAAAGATCGACATCGAATCTAAAGATTGACATCGAATCTAAAGATCGAAATCGAATCTAAAGATCGACATCGAATCTAAGGATCGAAATAGAATCTAAAGATCGACATCGAATCTAAAGATCGAAATCGAATCTAAAGACCGATCTTACGGACAGAATCGATTTTACATTTTTACTTTCTTTTGTAACTTTGCAAGAAGAGAGTATTAGATTCAAGAAAAATTTTGACTTCCCGTTTTTGATGGATTTATATATTTTAGAAGGTCTTTAACACGATTTCATGGTTTTAAGAAATATCTGTTTGTGTGTGTGTCTATCACCCTGTGAGTCTGTATATGACAAAAATTTCTGTCCGTTCTAT
Source organism: Maratus speculifer (assembly GCA_964019185.1). Lineage (NCBI taxonomy): Eukaryota > Metazoa > Arthropoda > Arachnida > Araneae > Salticidae > Maratus > Maratus speculifer. The sequence goes on along the minus strand of OZ025297.1, from coordinate 117,202,070 downwards.
CTCAAGAACAAATGCACGGAATTCCACAAAACTTTAGATTTAGTTTGACCTTGATATAAACTTAATCTAAGTAATTTTTTTGCATATAGCCTAACAGGTGGCGCTGCTATGCTGCATTTTTTGCGATTTGCGCAACAGCTATATCTGAATAACGAATGCACGGATTTTCATCACATTTTAGATCCAGTTAGTCCTTGACATGAATTGATGTTTTTTGCATTTTGATGTATATAGCTTCTCAGATGGCGCTGCTATACTGAATTTTTCACAATTTCCACTCAGCGCCATGTGAAAGGGGTGGGGGGCGAAAGCAAGCGGTCCGAGCACGGAATTTTAGGGGGCGCCAAATTTTTACTACTAACATCACTTCTAGCCTATCACAAGGAAAAGTTAATAGGGGGGGAGGGGCTAAATTGGAACTTTGAACCGGCGCAGTTCTCTTTTCGCACGCCCCTGTTTCCATTTTAGCTTTATCTCAAGAACTAATGCACGGACTTTCATTAAAATTTAGATTCAATTAGTCCTTGATATTATTTGATGCTAACTACATTTTGGGGAAAATCGCTTAAGAGATGGCGCTGCTATACTGCATTATTCATGATTAACGCAATAGCGCTATCTCAAGAACGAATTTTCATCAAAATTAAGATTCAGTAAATCTCTGACATAGATTAGTGTTATTTAGTTCTTGGTGTAAATTGCCCTACAGGTGGCGCTGATATGCTGCATTTTTTATGATTTTGCATTATCTCGCGCATTCATGGATTTTCTTCAAAATTCAGATTCAGCTGGTACTTAATAAAAATTGATCCTGATCAATTTTTGGTGCACATCACTCAACAAAAAACGCTATTTTGCAGGGGGGGGGGGGGTTGGTTCTGAGGTTTCTTTAATTCTTCTATCTTAGAAACTAATACACTGAAATTTTGGAATTGGCGCATCCGTCTATTTTATCTTCGACTTTTGAAGGAAAATGAAAATTATGTTACCTTCAGAGAAATCGATTAAAATTTTTAAAGTATCGATTAAATCGAGTTGGCCGTAGTATCGATTAAATCGATTTAAAAAATCGAAATCGCCCATCACTAGGAGGTAGATTTCGAAGAATGCTCATTTCAACAAATATATATATATATATGATTAGAGATAAACCCAGTTTTCAACCCAACTTCATTTGGCCGTTTATGAAAATTTTTTAATTTCATTTTTCTGCAAAAACTGGTTTTATCAGAATCATCTTAAGAAAACTTCAGCTTGAATGCCCATTTTGACAACATATTTTGAAATAAATTCTGAATTTATTAAAAAATCTACCAAAACAGTACATTATACAGTTCTTAAATAACAAAAAACTGTCAGTTGAATGCATTTGAGAAAAAAATTGAATTTAAAAAATGAGTCATAAAATAACCGATTTGTTATTTGAATACATCCTCAATTCTTTAATCATCATTACTTCGGAAAATTTTGTGCGAAATACTCACTTTCACAGCATTTTTAAAAATATATTCTATCTTTATCAAAAAACTGATCAATGCGTCACAGTATATAGTTCCTAAATAAGAGGATGTGTAAATTGGATGCGTTTGAGAGCGAAAATGGATTTAAAAACGAGCCAGAAAAAAAAGAAAAATCTTATTTGAATACTTCTTAAATTTTCAGTCCTGATGACTTTGGGAAATTCTGTTCAAAATACCCTTTTTGGTAGCCTTTTTTGAAATAGATTCTGTCTTTATCAGAAAATTGACCAATGCGTCACTTTATACAGTTTCTAAATAAGAGGATCTACCATTTGGATGCGTTTAAAATCAAAAATGAATTTAAAAATGAGACAGAATATAAGCAGTTTGGATTTGAGGTTTTTTCTCCAACTCCTATTTTTGTTTAATTTCTTTTGGCTATACGAATTGGTCCTATGAAAAACTTGTCAATATAAAAGTTGTAGATATTTTTGAGAAGATGTAAAATAAATTTAATCAGATTTGATATCTTAAAAATTGACGGAGTTATGGATGTTTCTCTTTTTTCACCGCCCTTTTTCTTTTCGTTTTTAATTTTTTTCATCGGTAAAATTTGGTCCTATCAAAAACGTGTAAATACAAAAGTTTTAGATAATTTTAAGAACATTTACAAAAAAATTAGTTGGACTTGATATTTTGAAAATTGACGAAGTTATGAATTTTTTTTCTCAAAACCTCTATTTTTTTCACCCCTTGAGCCCACTTTGAAATTTATCAAAAATCTGGCATGCATAAACTTTTGGTCCATTTTTAAGAAGTAATATAAACTTTAAACCGATTCGATATCTACTTTAATTAAGAAGTTATGGCGTTTTTTTGGTTTTCACAAAAACGCCCCCTATTCCGACCCCCTTGGTCCGATTTTGCCCATTAACGAACTTAGCCGAGATTTTATCCCCTTTGATTTTATGTACCAGTTTGGTGGAGATTGGTGAAGAATTGTAGAAGTTATCGTGTCCATAAAAAAGTGAGATATATATATATATATATATATAGATAGATAGATAGATATATAAACTGGTGCGATTGCAATAGGTAGTATTTCATACGAAATCTACCTAAAAATAAAATAAAGTAAAAATGTAAATATAAGACTTTCCTATGGAAGGTTATACCTCCTCCTTTGACAAATTTTAATTTACATCTGTGTGTACTGCAATATATCACCATTATTAATTAAAAAAAAAAAATAAAACGGTCAAATTGTTTATTTTGCAAGCAACCCCGTATATATCCAATGGACAGAGGCTGCGGTCGAACTTCAGCGGGAGAAAATTGTCCCTGCGTCGCTTGACTTTATTCTGGGATCAAAAAAGAGGTTGCCATTGCTTCTCCATCTTATCCATCTCGATGGTAATTTGACGGTTATTTTCCACTGCAGTTAATTGTTAGTTGTTTCTTTATGGATTAAATTACTATTGGCTTTTAATTAAATTGTCTTAAGCAATTTTTTTGAAAAAACATTAATTTTCGTTTATATATCGAACCACTTTTCTTGTAGTACGTTGAAAAATTATGTGACTTGAGGATTAAAAAAAATAATAATAAATTTACATTAAGTTAGTAAATATATTTTTCTATGTTTCTAATCAGACATTTTTTTTTTAAATTTAACTGTATAATTATGTAAAAACGAAGAAGCTTAAACTATATTAAAACCTAGTCGCACCAATTTAATGATATTTAAAAAGAAAAAAAAATCTATTCAAGCTTCATTTACAACGGAAAACAACTTCTTAAACTGCTAAAATATAGTACTTCTTTGTATTGTAGGATTTTTAGAAGAGATATCTAGAAGCATTATCAAGTTGAACGTAAATATATATGTTAAAATGTTGAATAAAATGCCCCTGTATTGAAGGGAATCCAGTCCCAAGAGAAAATGAGTGCAGAACCATTAAAAAATATTATTGTTGATTTTTTTTTTTTTTTTTTTTTTTTTTTTATTTGTTAATAACAGAGAAATAACCATTGTCCACTTTTATATCTCTCCAACCTAGACCAATATGTGATTACTTAAAACACTTGCCCATTCACCGATTATTCGCGAAAAATTTATTTATTGATTTATTTATTTATTTACTAACTCGTGTATAAATCAACCCTACCCCCCCCCCCCCATACACACACACGCACATCTTTTTAGCTCCCAAATTTTGCATAAAATTCTTCGACTTACACAGGAGTATATAGAGTATTTTATAATATGAAAAGAGCCTGAAATCCCTTTTTACTTTTTTTCATCCACAGTTTTAAAATAAGAATCCTCAACGTGACTAACGTAACTAAACCATTATGGGGAATTTTTAAACCATTGTGTCATCATGATAGATGAATAACATTTTAAAGTATTCAAGTAGTCACCACTTTAGATGTCATATTGAACTTTTTGATGTCATCTTTAAAATAAAAATTGATGAAGAGTAGAATGATCTTTTTTTCTAATGGGAAAATATTCTGATTTGCATGAATAATGCTAATTTCAAAGAGGTTCGAGAATTTGTCGGGGAAATGACTATATGTAAAAATATTGGAGTAGTTCATGCGTACTTTATTTATGATGAGGTGACAATTTTCAATAGGGAATATGTTGTTTTTTTACTTTAACTACTTATTTAAACATCGTGGGAATAGATCTATCTATCTATCTATCTATCTAGCTATCTATGTGTTTTAGCTTAGAGTAAAGAGAGTAAGAAAAAGAATAAATACAAAAGCACTTCATTTTACCGTACTTGCATTTTTATAAGCCATAATGGAATGTACATTAAAGTGAGCCGAAAAATTGATTTTTAATTCACATTACCACTAAAAAGTTGCAAATTTGAGAGACTAAAAATTGGGTAAAAAAGAAATAAAATTGGTTTATACCTTCCGATCGCGCATGCACTATAAAATTTGCTGAAATGTGGAAAAAATCCCATTATTACATTTTTTTAATTAACCTTTTTACGTCGTCGGAAATGAGACGTTTTCGAGATATCCGACAATTTGTGTTACATTGTAAATGTACACTGCTGGGAAACTGCAAGTGACATAAATTGTCGGATATCTTGAAAACGGCTCCTTTCAGAGGGATAGTTCCATTGAGTTTTTTACTTCTCACAATAATATCTTTGCAACGACACCATTTTCATCAAAATCGAGAAAACAATTTTTTGCGGTCCCCCATTAAGTGTGCTCTAGAACAGTATGCATTAGCTACGAGATATAAATTATTGGATATCTTGTGGAAGAAATTTATGAAGATATCTCGGTTGCATTTTAATGTTTTAATTTTTTTTTTTTTTTTTTTTTTTTTTTTTTTCATTAAACAGCTGAAATTGATTTATATGCAAGCCGTTTTTTACTTTTTTTGATTTTTTTACAGATATTTTTTATGAGAACGATTTAATTTACGGAATCATTTTTTAAAGTGAAAACACCCTCTCATTCTTAGCTATCCATTGCAAAGAGAAAAAAAAATCATTTAAAAAATATCGAAATGTAACCGATATATCTTTATAAATTTCTTCCATAGAATTAACATTAGCGAACGAGTCTTTTCATTTGATTGAAGTATAGCTCCTTAACACTGGAACAACCCTCACTCATTGAGTTATACATGCTATTGTGGTTGAGTACAAAGTATGTTTTTTATATTCAGCGGGAGAAAATCCCCACTAAATCTGATGAGATATTTTTTTTTTCCTTTCTAAATTATTCTAAGTAAAAAAAAAAAAAAAAAAAAAAAAAAAAAACATTCTTTAAACTAAAATTTCTACTCTAATATTTCAAATAAAATTGCAAAAGAATTTAAAAAGTCTGTATTTTGAATTACAAAATTTAACAAAGATAAAAAATATCTTTAAATGAAAACATGGAAATCCCTACAGAGAATTAGACATGTGATAAGGGAAATGTTTGTAAAATGATGACCGAGAAACTTAATGAAATGCCTTTAGCCAACAAATGGGGTAAATTTACAGAAAATTTAGCTTTTTTTCTGTGTTTTTACTGAAATTTTTAACACTGTATCTGGTGCTTTTTTTGCGACATTTACCTCAAAATAAAATAAATAAATAAACAAATAAAAAAGGTACTACTTTGTTATCTCGACGAACAAAAAACCATCGCCAAAATATAAGATTAAATGTCAATAATGGATGACCGTGAATGTCACATTCAATGACATTAAATATGATACACGTGTTTAAAACCCCATTAAGTGATGTTTATTTCGATTTTTCATTTGTATTTTTATTAATATTCTACTAATTATTTGTTTCTTCGTAATTTAAAATGAAAAATATGTCAGTATGTATAATTTGGCTATGAATTTGAAAATTTGTATAATTTGGCGAAATTGGTCAACGGGATAACCAAGTAATACAAAAAAAAAAAAAAAAAAAAAAAAAAAAAAGAATAACAAAATTCAATCAAAATCTTTTCTGGTTTCAACAGTAAGTATTAATTGATGTTTATACATTTACATAGTTCAGGGAAAATAAAATATCAACAGTATTATACGACAATAATTTTAATGATTTAAAACAAGAAAGAATTATCACAATATGATTTATTTAATGTTAAAATTTGGTTTAGGGTAATAAATAAAAATCAACAAATAATTCTTGACAAATGCTATTTAATGCTGTGTTTCCTAGAATATTATTCGTTTTAAAGGTGACGCAATGGAAAATATTTATTGCAATGCGAATCATTTAATAATAAATTTAAGTGCGTGATAAAAAGTTTTTAAAAAATTATAAATTACTTTCGTATTTTTCCTCCGAATTATTATAAAACATCATTTATTTAAAAGATTTCCGAAAAAAAAAAAAAATCTGAAACTAAACAGATGTTTTTCTTTTGCCAAATAATGATTATTTTTATGTCCCCATCATTACCCTGACACTGAACAAAAGAAAAATTGTAATGTTGTTTTCTCTGTAATTTTTAAAAAATACTAAAAAAAAGGATGTTTTCCCAAATATGATATGTTTTTATTATTATTATTATTACTTATAGGTATGTGTCGCCAGAGTATTAATCATAACTTAATTTCTTAAATTTGGATTGTATTATTGTATTTGTAGAATTAATAAAAAAGATATATATATATTCTCTTGCAACGAAATCTGCAGTTTAGTGAACGGATATATCAGTTCGCGGCATTGAGATGGTTAGGGGGTGTGCAAATATAACGTTATCAACATTTTGGTAATTTCATACTCCGCTTCCCCCCCCCCCCTTTTTAAAATCATACTTTATCCTCTTCAGACCTGAGGTACACAAATGTGTACATCTATTCTTTTCCTCATAAAAACTAAACTGTTCGAATATTTTGCATTTTTACTTTATTTATATACAGTCGACTCTCGTTAATTCGAAATCGGATAATTCGAATCTTCGCTTAATTCGAACTAAACATAGAGTCCCGAAATTTTCAAGGGCAGAATAACGTTAAAACTTTTCATTAATTCGAACTCATTTTCTCTTGACTTCGTTTAATTCGAACTAACGAGAATTCCCATTTTTCATTTTTCTTTTCTTTCTCCCGGATTTCAGTTCATTTGAATAACTTTCGTTCTATGATTTTTGTGAAAACTGTTCCGAACGAGTATACATATAATCCAATACATCTGATATCCACTTTCTTAGTGTCCCGTCTGTCCATCAGTGACGCTTTAAATTTTTCTTCCATTGTACTTGTTTCTAATCTTTTAATTAGTTTATGTATTTGTACATTCTAATTTAATATTAAGTCATATTCTGATGATAACAGACAAAATAAATTTAAAAAAGCACTATAACATTAATTCCTTTGTAAAAATACCATATTAAGCATTTTTTCCTCTCATACTTTCCATAATTCGAACTTCGGATAGTTCGAACATTTCTTGTGGTACCGACGAGTTCGAATTAACGAGAGCCGACTGTATTTCTGAATGTTTTTTGCTTTAAAACAAAATCAAAACATGTCAGCACTCATGAATATCACTTCATAAAATAGATATTATTTTCATCCGAGTTTCGAAAATAACTTCAAGACATCGGGGCCATGAAAGTAAGAAGTATTAATGATTATTTAACTTAAATGTTTTACAATAAAAAAAAACAAGTTGGAAATTGCACGTAAAGCGTAGCAAATGAGGAGCGTTCGTTGATAACGAAGTTTTAAAATATTCAGATCTTGCTGATATAGTAGAGCGTACTTTGGATACAGTATAGTGGTCGAAATCTTTGTGTTCCTGTAAATATGCAGGGAGTAATTCTTATTATACTTCATTAACGTATATCTTATTCATAAAATGTGAAGTAGTTTAATATAATTAAAACACCCCCCAAACAATGTTTCCCCGTATAACATGATTTATTGGAATACATCTGTGCGGCCCTGTAATTTAATAAAAAATATTCTTTGCATCACAGATTATACAAAATGTATTTTTAGTACGTATTTCATAGATTCATATCGATTCTATTATATTCTATTATATTACACCATTAACATGCATTTGAAACTTTTTTCCCCACTGACCGTAATGTAACGGAATACTTTTGATTGTCCCTGTAATTGATCAATGCATCCGATTTTCATAACATTTAAAATGACTCGACAAAATTATGTAATAAATATACGTTTTAAATTTCAAACGATTAAAATGAATTTGAAACTTTTTTCGCCATTGACAGTAATGTAACGGAATCCTTTTGATTGTCCCTGTAATTGATCTATCCATACGATTTTCATAAAATTTGAAATGACTCGACAAAATTATGCAATAAATATACGTTTTAAATTTCAAACGATTAAAATGCATTTGAAACTTTTTCCCCATTGACCGTAATGTAACGGAATCCTTTTGATTTTCCCTGTAATTGATCTATCCATACGATTTTCATAAAATTTGAAATGACTCGATAAAATTATGCAATAAATATACGTTTTAAATTTCAAACGATTAAAATGCATTTGAAACTTTTTCCCCATTGACAGTAATGTAACGGAATCCTTTTGATTGTCCCTGTAATTGATCTATCCATCCGATTTTCATAAAATTTGAAATGACTCGACAAAATTATGTAATAATTATGTATTTTAAATTTCAAACGATTCGGTTGGGTAGTTTTTGCGTTGTTATATGCGGACGGACAGACAGACAGACAGACAGACGGACAGACAGACAGACAGACAGACGGACAGACAGACAGACAGACGGACGGACTGAGCGACAACAATAGGTGCTACGTATTTACATAATTACGAACGCACCTAAAAATTGAGGATTTGCTGATCATTTACGTGTTTAAAGACCTTAATTTTGTTATTGTGTAAATTTATATTACTGATAGCTAAACTGATGTTTTAAGGGGATTTGTACTTTTATATCCATATTTGCAAACCTAAATTACCAGTCCCCTAAAGTATTGATTTCATAAAAATGACTTTTTCTGTCATCTATGGTGTCATTTCGATTATGCAATAGCAATAAATATATATTTGTACAGTTATTTTATGCTCAGGTCTAAAGAGGTTATTATCCCTTGATCCGCTCCAATACCTCGGTAGTGATATCGTTATCAAAGTATATATATATTTTTTTATTTTCGAATTTATTTCTTTTATTTGGAGTGATATACAAAATTTGTTATATATATATATATATATATATATATATATATATATAATATCGAGAGAGAAGCTCCCCCTCCCCCCTTCCTCCTAGAGATATCTTACAATATCATGCACCAGATCCTTCCTCCCTCCTAAAATTATAACGTTATATATGCACAGCCCCTAACATGTTTTACAGATATTATTAGAAGCCCCAAAAATAATGACATGTACAAAAAAAGCGATCGTTCACAAACAAAACATAAGTTACTCCAAGCTTTTAGAACCATAAAAAGAAAACCTAACATTAACATAGCTAATTTTAAAATGAAAAAACAGAAAAAAAATTCAAAGAAAGAAAAAGATTCGAAATCTGTTTCTATGTTTGGCTTTTCGTTAATGACCTTTCTTTTAAGATTGATAGAACTACAAGATAACTTTGTAAATAAATTGTTAAAAAATAGTTTTTGTTTAGCTTGTTACATTGTTGAAGGCGCATGTTCTTTTGACGCTAAAATAATTTCCAAGGATAAGACATAGAAAAGGATTACTACAATACAAAGTAAAATTTTTTATCCTCTTTCATCCATTATTTACATTGCATAGACGTTGAGTAATGAAAGTATTTTTTCTTTCCATTCCTCATATCCCAATCGATTTCAAGAAAAACGAGTAGAAAATTGCACGTTAGGCGTGGCAAATGAGGTGCGTTCGTACTATAACGAAGTTTTTAGGTGCGTTCGTAATTATGTAAATACGTAGCACCTATAGTTGTCGTTCAGTCCGTCCGTCTGTCTGTCCGCATATAACAGCGCATAAACTACCCAACCGAATCTTTTGAAATTTAAAATATAAAATTATTACATAATTTTGTCGCGTCTTTTCAAATTTTATAAGAATCGGATGGATAGATCAATTACAGGGACGATCAAAAGTATTCCGTTACATTACGGTCAATGGGGGAAAATGTTGCAAATGCGTTTTAATCGTTTGGAATTTAAATTACATACTTATTACATGATTTTATCAAGTCATTTCAATTTTTTTGAAAATTAGATGCAAATATCAAATACAGGGACAATCAAAAGTACTCCCTTACATTACAGTCATCAATGGAAAAAAAAAGCTTCAAATGCATTTTAATAATATTACACTCATTCGAACATAATAATATTGATATGCATCATAAAATAAGTATTATAATATAGATTTTGCATAATCTGTTGTGCAAAAGACTTTTGTTATTGATTTACAAGGCCACACAAAAGTATTCCATTACATAATGAGTATAGAGAGAACATTGTTTGTTGCGCATTTTAATTGTAATTAACTATTTACAATTTTATGAGATTGGTATATGAGAGTGATATTTTTAAAACTTCATTATCGTACGAACGCACCTCATTTGCTACGCTTCACGTGCAATTTCCAACTTGTTAAAATATATAGTAGGGGAGACCGGGGCTAGTTGTGACATTTTCGACTGTTTTTATATTAGCCATAAGATTTGAACTGCAGCGAAATACTTAGTGTACTATATCATTAGAGTAAGTCTTGCGTAACATATTTATAAAACTACTATTAACATTATTAACGTTTTTCATAACACAAAATGAATTCTGTGTAACCTCGAAATTTGTCACTACTAACCCACGGTACGGGGCAAGTTGTGACATGCTTGGGGCACATTGTGACACATAAATGGCACATGCAAGTACATTGTAACATAATACAAAATATGTAAGAAAGGCGATTAAATGGGATATGTTGAATCAAGAATGAGAAATTTATTCATTTACAACGTTTTTAACACAATAAAACACTTTCATGTTTGAATAATTTTGTAAATCAAATGAAAATAAAATAGTTAAGTTGTTAACACTTGTAAAATCGTAATCCGTTATAAAGATACTTTTAGAGACACTTAGCATTAAAAAAAACTGTCTTAATCAAGAAAAAAATAAAAAGTAAGTCAACACTAATCTTTGGCCATATTGATCTTTGACTCGGAAGCCTACTACAACGTGTAGACCGACATAATATATTTTAAATCACTCATTGTCATCGCTTGTTTCAGCGTCTGATTTGCATTTAATACAATATATGGTTCATCTTTGGTACATTTGACATGCGCTCATCTTTTACATGTCATGCATTGCACCCAGTCTTCTCCGGGACTAGAAAGTTTATATTGTTCCAAGCAAACTAGACATAAGCAATTTTCGTCATCTTCAGAGCTATCCAATACTTGCTTCTCCCTTTTTAGGTGCGTTCGTAATTATATAATACGTAGCACCTATAGTGGTCGTTCAGTCCGTCCGTCTGTCTATCCGCATATAACAACGCAAAAACTACCCAACCGAATCGTTTGAAATTTAAAATACATAATTATTACATAATTTTGTCGAGTCATTTCAAATTTTATGAAACTCGGATGCATAATTATTACATAATTTTGTCGAGTCATTTCAAATTTTATGAAACTCGGATGCATAGATCAATTACAGGGGCAATCAAAAGTATTCCATTACATTATGATCAATGGGGAAAAAAGTTTCAAATGCATTTTAATCGTTTGAAATTTAAAATACGCAATTATTACATAATTCTGTCGAGTTATTTCAAATTTTTTGATAATCGTGTGCATAGATCAATTACAGGGGCAATCAAAAGTATTCAATTACATTATGGTCAATGGGGAAAAAGTTTCAAATATATTCTATACGTTTGAAATTTAAAATACATAATTATTACATAATTTTTTCGAGTCATCTCAAATTTTATGAAAATCGTATGCATAGATCAATTACAGGGACAATCAAAAGTATTCCGTTACATTACAGTCAATGGGAAAAAATGTTTCAAATGCATTTTAATCGTGTTACACTCATGCGAACTTAATAAAATTTATATGCAACTATAAAGTACATATTATAATATACATCTTACATAATTTGTGATGCAAAGAACATTTGTTATTGATTCACAAAGGCCACACAGAAGTATTCCATTACATAATGGTATAGGGAGAACATTGTTTGATGAGCGTTTTAATTGTAATTCACTATTTACAATTTTATGAGATTGATATATGAAAGTAATATTTTTAAAACTTCGTTATCGTACGAACGCACCTAATTTGCTACGCTTCACGTGCAATTTGCAACTTGTTTTTCAATAACCTAGGTGCATTTTTTTTATGCACTGCTTGGCCTTTCTATGCAGTTTCCTTTTTCCTTTTTCTTCTTCAATTTGTTTTCTGATTTCTTTTTCTCTTTGTACTGCTCGAATTTTCTCTTTTACAGGTGTACTTGTTAGAATGGCAGATTTCAAATATTTACGAATAGATCACTTGCCTTTTTAAGGTCCTGCTTTAGGAAGTGGTCTTATCTCTGTAAGACTTACCACTGACACATTTCTATTATCAGTTGTCATAGAATCATCTAATTCAATGAGATTTCTTACTTCTGAAGACGGTCCTGCAATCTCACCATTACTGATTAAAGTTATTGCTGAAGTTCTTGGTTCATTAACAGTTACATATTTACTATTTTTTTTTTTCATTGTCATTCTGGTCTTTAACGCTCTCATCTCCAATAGGTAGCTCTTTCAGTACGCCGCTTGTAATTTAGCACCATTTTTCCTGAAATATAAAAACTTTCCTAAAAAATGATGCTGATGTAAGTAGTGACACTGTCACAACGTGCCTCTTTGACTTCGTCACAACTATCCCGCGTTACGCCATTTTGAACTTTATTCATTAGTTTACGAAATGTTGGCATGATTAACAAATGAAATACATAGTATAACAGCTCAAAACATAAGCATTTAAATAATGTTAAAGAAGTTTAGATACTTCAGTATCGTTAGTGGCAATGACGATTCAAATGTAGGTCGCAAAATTTACTTTTACGATAGAAAACAAGATAAATATTTTTATCTCGAAAACAACACGACGCTGTACTTCAAAAAATACATGGCACATTGAGACAATCAACCTCTTCACTCACATGACGCGACAAGTGCTGCAACCTATTGGCTGAGTTAGGAAGCTCGATGGCGCAACTTGCCCCTGGCACAACTAACCCCGGTCTCCCCTATTTCAGATACAATACAGCATCCATAATCTTCTGTGTGTCCCTGCAAATACTAAATGCTTTCTATTATACAGGTAGTAACTTGTAATAAACATCAGCAACGTATATCAATTTCATAAAATGTTGAAATGATTAATGTAAAAAATAACGCACCTCAAACATTGTTTCCTTCCTATATCATTATATAATGGTATACTTTTGTGTGGCCCTGCAAATTAATGTAAATTAATAAAGATATTCTTTGCACCACAGATTGTGCAGAATGTATTTTTTATTATATACTTCATAGATGCATATGAATTGTATTATGTTCGAAAGAATATCACATGATTAAAATGCACTTGAAACTTTTTTTTCCCTATTGACCGTAATGTAACGAAATATTTTTGATTGTCCCTGTAATTTAACTGTGCATCCGATTTTCATAAAATTCGAAATTATGTAATAATTATAAATTTTAAATTTCAAACGATTCAGTTGGGTAGTTTTTGCGTAGTTATATGCGGACAGACGGACGGATTGAATGAAGACTACAGGTGCTACGTATTTACATAATTACGAATGCACCTAAATCTTTAGCGTAAAAGGATGAAAAAAATTTTTACTACTAAATATTATACCACTTTGTATGAGACTACTTTAGTATGACCTAAAACTTGTTATGTTTTATTTCCTACTATTGCAAAACAAATTCAATTTTGCAGGAAGACCTACCTCGTTTACCATCACTTTGGGCCATTTTTTCCTGGTTCCACTGACATTTCCATTATTAAAGAATATTATATATAATTTCTCAACGACAAAATTGGGTTGTAAACAGCTAACATGAAAAAATGTAACAAGTTGTACGGCTTTAAAGTGGAATTTGTTTTATTTTTAATACGCTTTTATTAGCTTCACCTGTATATATGTATGTAATGGAATCTTTGCACGTTATTTTCATCTATATTATTTTAAGATATCAGATTAAATTGAAACTTTGCACACTTATTGCAAACCGATGACAATTCAACAATTTGAAAAGTCGCCGCTTAAAAGGATCAAAATCAAAAACGCCGGATAAATGGATCAAAAGCAATTTGAAACTTTAACATACACCTGACGCCCTAGATACATGACAATCACTGAAACACATATGAAAACCGTAAAAGTTCTATTATACGTTTTTTAAACTTTTTAGTTTGACCTGCTATAAAAGAGTGTTTTTTGGTTTTAAAACATATCATCTATATTATTTAAAACTATTCTTTGAGGTTGGCGGTGTAAGTAATTTAATGACATGTAAAACAGCTATCATCAATTTATCTTTTCTTCGATAACTACTGGAGTGATTATAATTTAATTTTCAACGAAAAACAAGATTTTCAATCAGTGACTGTCATGGAAATGACTTCTTGTGAAAATGCGTTTTTCTTCATGGTGAATTTTTTCACCATTTCTTGCATTCAAAGTGTTATAAGTCAAGAACCGTAAAAGATAAATGATTGAAACTTGGAACATGTCTTTTTTGATTGATTACTTTAATTTTGATTCAGCAAATTTGAAAAAAAAAAATATTACTTTTGAAAATATGATTTTTTTTAAGTTACATCATTTTTTAAAAATTTTGATTTTAAATATTTTTAATTTTGATTTATTAACAATGCGTAGAATTTCTTGAAAATACTATGTAAATTTAGACAAATGCATTCATAAAGAACTTTATTCATAGTTAAAATTCCAAACACTTTTTTTTTATTTAACTATTTTTAAAGTTTTGGAACAAAGTAGTCCCTGCCGGGCGCTTCTTTGGTCCACTCATTTAGTTTCATATAAAATGAATACATTTTATATGTAAATGAATACATTTTTATTGAAACCCCCTTGCAATAGCATCTGCTAAATAATTAACATTGCAAACTAGAGTAAACAAACTTTCTTTTTTACATTTAAACACACAATATTAAAGAGCTACAACCGGCTTAGTTTTTACTTTTGGTTATATGTTTTTAATATTATGATAGTTCTAATTTCAGAAGTGGTTCTAACCGGTTCCAAAAGTTACAGTAATTTCTTTGAAAAAATCTGAAACAAATATGAAAAAAGTAAAAACTAGCCCCGTTGTAGATTGTCCTCAGCTAGCCTACGCAAAAAAAAAAAAATCATGTAACATATTAAAGTTTGAGCGAAATATTTGAAAATAACGCCCGAATAGACCTAACATTATCACCCGGGTCTTTTTGAGTGACTCGAGTGGCATCTTAAGGGTGTATTCCGATCAAAACTACTTATTTTCAGATTTATTTTTAAAGTCATTTTTGCTCTCAAATGCACCAAACTTTCAAAATCTCTTATTTAGAAACTACTCAAGGTGCCGTGTTTGTCAATTTTTTGGTGAATGTAGAAAATATTGCTAAAAATGCTGTTAAAGTTGCCAATTTGAACAGAAATTTCCGA
This sequence comes from Maratus speculifer, assembly GCA_964019185.1. Lineage (NCBI taxonomy): Eukaryota > Metazoa > Arthropoda > Arachnida > Araneae > Salticidae > Maratus > Maratus speculifer. The sequence continues at coordinate 117,186,417 of OZ025297.1, read as the reverse complement.
ACCTGAAAATCTGGGAACGAAAAAATGATCGAACCGAAAAAATAATTGTTTATAAATCAAATTCTAATTAATTCAGCAAAAAAATACATCACACAGCATCTCATACATATCTTCAAAAATCATCCCAGCAAGTTTCATGTTTCTACTTTTAAAAATGAGTCTGAAAATATATCGGAAAATTTTGAGCTATATTAGGTGGAAATATATTTTTTCGAATACACCCTTATTGATTTAATTGTTTTCTGTTTAAGTGGTGTGTGCATAAATCACAAATACAGAATAATTCAAAATGAGTATAGCGATTACAAACGGCTATATAACTATTTAACTGAAAATAATTTATCGATAAGAATCACACAAAATGTAAAGGGAAGTTAAAAATTTTGTTTACACACCTTTTAAGGGTGTATTTTGATTCAAAATGCTTATTTTCCGATTTATTTTTGAATTCACTTTTGCTCTGAAATGCACCAAACTGGGTAATTGTTTTATTTAGAAAGTACAAAAGGTGCCTTAATCATCGATTCTCTGATAAATGCAAAAAATATTGAAAAAAAAAAAAAAAGCAATCAAAAACGGCATTTTGAACTGAATTTTCCGAAGCGGTAGATTTGGGAACGAAAAAAAGGGTCATACTGAGAAGATAATTGTTTATAAATCAAATTCCAATAAATTGAACGTAAAAAGACATCACACGGCACCTTATACATCTCTTCAAAAATCCCCTCAGCAAGTTTCATGTTTCTACTTTTAAAAATGTGCCTGAAATTGTATTGGAAAATTTCGAGCTGTTGAAGGTGAAAAAGCATTTTTTCGAATACACCCTTAAATGTTCTATTTGACTCTCCTGGGTCACACGAACAACATCTAAACATCCTTTTTGTTCAAACACCAGATACCCATCTGCATGTGTTGTTGGCATTTTGGTACATTCTGTGTGTGTTAGAATATCACAATTGCCATTTCTGTCATCACAGTTTAGAGAAGATTTCAAAAAAAGGTACAGTCAAGCATCTTTAAATGCCAAATACATGTATGCTCCACAGTCGTTCACGTTACTCACACTACGCACATGGTATCTGATGTTTGAACAAAAAGGATATTTTGATGTCGCCCATGTGACCGAGAGGAATCACATACAGCGCGTGTAAAAACTATAAAGACATAAAAAATATTATTTTTTTTAAAATATAAATTTCAAAATAAATAAAACTGTTTCTTAATAATATATTTCATCAAATTGAAAAGCTAATTAAAAAGTCAACAAAATTCAACTGTGGGTATTTTATTACGAAAATAAAGTAATTGTACTAAACAACACTGTTTTTGCCTGTGTAAAAACTATAAGAACAGTAAAATAAATTCAATATAGTAACCGAAGAAACAAATATTTAATATAATATGCACCCTCCAGAGTTTAATGATTGCAAATATTCCATCTTTCCTCGACATCATAAATTTTTACACTGTTCGGGATTGTTGTTCTGCTCAGGGCCGTAGCTAGAAGTGAAGTCCAGGGGGGGGGGCTTATAATTTTTTTTTCTCTCTCTCTGACGCAGAAAGATAAATTAGTGCATATTCACATTGTAGGTACTATGTTTCTTATTAAACTGTTCTAATAACTTCATTTTATGCTAAGAAAAGTACAGGATGATGAAAATTTTGAGTGCATAACTGGTGAAAAATTAAACATCATGTTAACGTCATATGTGCAAATAAGATGAGAGAGTATTGAAACACTTATTTTAGATACAATTTAGTAATTCTGCATAACTGTGAAAGGTTCTCAAAACTAAATTAGATTTTTGAACAGAATTTCATTTGAATTTTCGGAAGAGAAATTCATTGAGTGACCTTGGAAACTTTTCAAGGGGGGGGGGGGTGCTCAAAATATTTTAGGGGGGACTGAGCCGCCCATAGCTACGGCCCTGGTTCTGCTATTCATCTTCAATCATAGATCTGAGTTCTGATGATGAGGAAAAATGCCTTCCATTTTTATAAATTCGTCTTGCTGGATCTCTCCATAAGTTATCGATAGGATAGATATCAGTATTTCTGAGCGGCCATTGCAAAACTTCAATATTTTTCTTATGAAACTAAAGTTTTGCCTCACGGCTTTTGTGAATAGGCGCATTATTTCGCTGTAATATCCGATTTTTACTGTCAGAAGTGTTGCAAAAAATGGAAGATGGTCGAAAAGAGTTTGTATATGTGACATCAAATTAAATTTTCCTGAAAGATATACAAGTGACACCACGTCTTTGAACAAAAAGCAGCCCCATGTCGCAATGAATCCACCACTTAACTGATGTTTTAATAAAATTTCTTTTTCTTTTCTTAAATCCTCCCAATCATATTTCCAACCATACATGTGATAACTTGGTACGGCAAACCCACTGCAGGTATGGTTACAAATATTATTGTGATAATTAAAAAAAAAAAAAAAAAAAAAAAAAATAGATCTTCTCAAAACATTAGTTAGTTGGCGGATTCATTGCGGCATGGGACTTCTTTTTGCTCAGTGACATTGAGTCACTTGTATATATTTCCAGAAATTTTAATTAAAAGAGATAATATAAACTCTTTTGTACATCTTTAATTTGTTGCAACACTTTTTGCAGGGAAAAAAACGGATATAACAGCGAAATAATGGGCCTATCCACACAAGTCGTGAAACAAAACTTTAGTTCCATAAGAAAAATATTGAAGTTTTATAATGACCGCTAAGAAGTCATGATCTAAACCTTATCGATAACTTATGGGGAGATCTAGCAAGACGAATTTATAAAAATGAAAGGCATTTTTCCTCATCATCATAACTCATATGTATGATTAAAGATGAATAGCACAAAAACAATCGCGAACAGTGCCATAAATTAATGATGTCGAGGAATGATGGAATGTTTGCAATCATTAATCTCATAGGTGGGTGCATATAATACATTAAATATTTGTTTCTTCGATTACTGTATTGAATTTATTTTGCTGTCCTTATGTTTTTACACAGGCAAAAATAGTGTTTTTAGTATATTTACTTTATTTTCGTAATAAAATACTCACAGTTGAATTTTGTGACTTTTTTATTAGCCTTTCAACTTGATGATACATATTATTACGAAAAAAGTTTTATTTATTTTGAAATTTATAAAAAAAAAAAATAATAATAATAATATTTTTTATGTCCTTTTAGTTTTTACACAAACTGTAAAGTATGTAAACAAAATTTTGAATTTCTTTTCAAATTCTGTGCAATTCTTATCGATAAATTCCTTTCGATTAAATAATTGTAGCCGTTTGTAATCACTATTTTCACTTTGAATTACCCTGTATAATGAAGAGGTATTTGTTTGGTGGATCTTGAATATTGTTTTATATGAACTAGATTAATTATATAAATGTTGGTCGGAGTGTCTAGGGGATGAATAATTATTCTGAGTATTCTTGAAAAACGAACACAATCTATATTAATAAAAGAACAAAACGCTCTGTCTGTCTGTGTGTGTGCGATGGCTAGCAAAATCTACAGCACGTACGAGGCTCTTTTTTTTTTTTTTTTTTTCATTTTTTAGAGTAGCACCAAATCTTTCCTGATGTAATTGAGCTTCAGAATTTCGAAATTCCAATTATTAACTTAGTAACTAATTAAAATTTGATGCTCACTCTCATAAAAAATATGACTTTGTCCTCCTTTTTCATCGTTTTTTTTCTCAGCGCACATTTTGAGGTGGTTGGTTCATACAGAGTCACTAATAAAAATACGTTTCTTTTTTCGCTTGCTTTCGGTTGATTGGTTGTATAAAACTTTCACAAAATAATTTAAAAAGCTGAGACAGGAATAAAAGAAAACGAACTTTAGTGCTTAATCTGTCAAAAATGACTGCTTTTTCACCTAAACTTTTATTAGTTGAAATACTTGCTTTGAAAATGTATTTTAATAATAATGAATGTTTAAGAGAAAAGATTAGTTCAAATGACGTCAGAACCTAACAACCAATTTCACAACCTGGAATTCATGCTGTTCGTTTTTCTGTTTTTTCCGCAAATTTTTATTGGTTGAGCGGTAATAATTACGTAATTGAAACTGATCTGTTTAAATAGCAAGACATATGGTTTTTAAATGTTAAATAAATGATCAGAAAAGATCTTACTGGCTTTTTTACCACTAAAAATTAGAAATTGACAAAAATAATTATTTGCATTCGAATGCTTTAATGTTGCTGTTGCGAGTAGCAATATTTTAAATATAATTAAAATTCTCATTTTCGATAATATTAATGATATATTTACTTTTAATCTCAGAAGTGTTTTTTAGCACAAAATTGAAAAGTACCCATGCATTCGGTTTGTCTGTCCGTATGTCCACACTGTAACTTTCGTAAATATACTCAATTGATAAAGCTTATTTAGGATCACTAAAGCATGTTTGGTATTGCATATGAAATATGTACGAATATTGGTTCGTTTACAGAGACACTCAAAATAAATTGATTACATTACAGTATATGCGGAAAAATTGTTTGGAGAGTATTTTAATGAGATCACACTATTTCAAATGTATTGAAACGGATATAAGTCACCTGTTTTCACTACGATTAAATTAAATACACAAATCATAGCAATTTTTATCAATTTTCATTGACACACAAAAGAAATCAACTACAGTACTGTATTTGCGTAATAATTGCTGGAGAGTACTTTTTTAAATTAGGTATGCACTTCTAATTAGTTTTTTTGCATAATACTCTTTGTATAAAAAATCTATACTTGATATACAGGGCTGCACAAAAGTATTCACATACCATTTTCTTTATTAGAGGAAATTGCTGAAGGGTAATTTTCAGAAATATATGTACCACTTAAATGAATTAAATTTTGAAATGCATATTTTTAATATATACAGATCTCTGTATCATATACAGGGCTGCAAATAAAATCGGATGGTTTTCCGAATGTAAATGGGAACAGCTGAAATTCGGTTTTGAAATGCTTTATACATAAAATAAATTGTAAATGGAAAATAAATTGTTTTCGAATTTTTTTAAAGATAAAGAAGCATTTTGCGACTTGGAAGCGGTTATAGAGTATTTTTTACATCTTGATTATAGTAAATTATCGTAGTTTAAGAAACATCTGTCTTTTTAGCACTTTCCGAGTTGAAAAGTGCTTATGCATTTGGTTTGTCGGTCCGTCTGTCCACGCTCTAACTCCCGTATTTGGTGACCCTAAATAGGCCTTATCAATTGCATGAAAATCCGACTATAAATATAGTCGGATTTTTATGCAATTGATAAAACTTATTTAGGTCACCAAAGCATGTTTGGTATTCCATATGAAGTATGTATGACTAATGATTCATTTACGGAGACATTCAAGAGTTCGATTACAACATTATGGAATATGGGGAAAAATCGATTGGAGCGTACTTTAATGACATTCCGCTATTTCTAATGTATTCAAACTAATATAAATCAATGAATTTAACTACGGTTAGGTTAAAACGGAGCATTTATAACATTTATTATTAATTTACAGGGACACACAAAAAATGGTTACAGTACTGTCTTTGCTCAATAATTGCTGGAGAGTACGTTTTAAAATTCGGTATGCGCTTTTAAATGTAATTAGTTTTTTTCACATCACTCTTTACATATAAATTTGATACATCATATACCGGACATATACAGGACAGCACAAAAGTATTTGCCTACCATTCCTCTCATTAGAGGATATTGCTGAAGGGGAATTTACAATTGAAATATGTGTATCTCTTAAATGAATTTAATTTTGGAATGCAAGTTGTTAATATATACCTATCGATGTATCATATACAGGGATGCTAAAATTTTCGGATTATTTTACGAATGTAGATGGGAACAGCTGCAATTTGGTTTTGAAATGCTTAATATATTTTAACATGGTGAAATGAGACGTAATATTTAATTTTTTTTAACTGTGCATGTTATGAATTTGTTGCATATTTGCTGCATTTGTTGCATGTTTCATAATCTGTGCTTAAAACATGACTTCTTATTTTTAAAGATATTTTTAAACACATTTTTTCATTGTTTTTTTTTTTTTTTTTTCGTTTTTCAATACTAAAAATTGTTCCGAGTTTAACGCACACCTGCCATACAGTGCTGCAGGTAGTGGGAATCTGTGTAGGATATTCGTACAGAACATATTTCATCATTAATTTATAAGTAGTGGTTATTTCCGAACAATAATTTCACGAAATTTCTTAAATTCTTATCGGATTTTCTCACCGTCTCGACTAATATATGTACGAATAAGCTTAATACTGGATTTTCCTTTGGATATAGGTTTCGAATTAGTGAGCTCCTGAAGGTGAAAAGTAGAACTAACATATTTTACAGAGCATGCAGCAGCAGTGTAGGAGATTCTTGTTGATTAATATAGGACTCTTAATTGCGTGGTGGTTATAATTATTTCCGAATAGAAATTTCAACAAATTTCATAAATTACTATTTGTATCCTCATCCCGTTGGGTAATATATCTATGGAAAGGAAGAAAAATCGGATTATCGTTCGGATTTAGGTTTGTTTACGAAAAAATGCTCATTCTGGTGATGGAAAGTGAAACAAATCGTGCATTGCACACCTATTATATCCGACCGCAAATGGCGGTGATCCATATCGGATTTTCGTACAAAACATACTGAGCCCCGCAGCGGTGAAAAGTGGAACTAAATTACTTTGCAGCTCGTACGCGATTAGAATTGTTAGTTTATAGTTAGTGTGAATTTTAGAACTTGGCTACGGTTAGGTAAAAGTTAGGTTACATTTGGGTTATAGTTAGGTTGCAAATATGTTGCAATCATATATTATAATTAGTATTACGTTATATTTAAATTCCGGTTACGTTATAGTTAGGTTATGATTAAGTTACAGTTAGGTTAAGGTAAGTCGAAGTTAGGTTACGGTCAGAAAACGGATAAGTTATGATAAGGTGACGGTTAGGTTACATTTATGATATATTTAGTTCCAATTTAGCCCCTCCCCCTATTAACTTTTCCTTGTGATAGGCCAGAAGTGACCTTGTTAGTAAAAATTTGGCGCCCCTAAAATTCCGCGCTCGGGACGACCGCCCGCTTTGCCCCCCCCCCCCCTCCTCTTTCACTTGGTGCTAAGTGGAAATTGTGAAAAATTCAGCATAGCAGCGCCATCTGAGAAGCGATATACATCAAAATGAAAAAAACATCAATTCATGTCAAGGGCTAACTGAATTTGAAATTTGATGAAAATCCGTGCATTCGTTATTCAGATATAGCTGTTGCGCAAATTGCAAAAAAGGCAGCATAACAGCGCCATCTCTTAGGCTATATACACCAAAAATTAATTAGATTCAGTTTATATCGAGGTCAAACTAAATCTAAAGTTTTGTGGAATTCCCTACGTTTGTTCTTGAGATAGAGCGGTCAGAAATTTTTGTCATATACAGACTCACAGACAGATATTTCCTAAAAACCATGAAATCGTGTTAAAAACCTTCTAAAATATATAAATCCATCAAAAACGGGAAGTCGAAATTTTTCACGAATCGAATACTCTCTTCTTGCAAAGTTACAAAAGAAAGTAAAAACGTAAAATCGATTTCGATTTCGATCTTTAGATTCGATTTCGATCTTTAGATTCGATTTCGATTTTTAGATTCGATTTCGATTTTTAGATTCGATTTCGATCTTTAGATTCGATTTCGATCTTTAGAATTGATTTCATTTTGATTTACAAAAATTGAAATCTCATTTTGGTAGATTCTTAAATACCAATAGAATTGTAATTTTTTTTTTTTTTTTTTTTTTTTTTTGTTACTTTAAATGGATCCACGTTTCAGATCGAATTGATTTTTCCAATTTTACTGTTTTAATGGTACTATTGATGTAAAATTAGGTATATGAATAGATTTTTTTTTTTTTTTCTCGGCTAATCAGTGTTGAATGAAGCTATTTTTCACTTTGAGGGTTACCTGCGACTCTGGAGGAAGGCATGTTTGACAGCTCTGTAAGAGAGAGGGAATCGCAATTTGTGCATTAAAAAGCATAAAATCTCATAACTTCTGGGGGGTGGGGGGATCCCCTGCGGGCCACCCCATTAATCCGACACTAGGTTAAATCGTTATATTTTTGTTTACAAGTACAGTTATTTGAATTGTTGGTTTATTATGTTTTATTTTTCACGCTCGGCTCTTCTAATCCCCCCCCCCCCTTCCGCGTCAGTTTTAACTTACAGGGCCGTTCTTAATATGCATACAGTTTTAAAAATGTCCAATTCTCGTTCTATTTTATTTTAGATCCACATTTTGAATCCTTGACAAAAGATAAATAAGGGATCGCCCTTCCGCCCGTTTGGGGTTTATCTGTGCCCCGCCGGGGGCATTTTTTTTGTTTCTTCAAAAGAAACAAAAAAATTTTGTTGAGGGAGGCTTGCACCCTCCCCCAACATACACCTTAAAATTTCGTCATTTAAATCTCTACCATTTTTAACTTAAAAGTTTGAGCTACATGGCACCCCCAGAGTTGTGGATCCCCCCCCCCCTCCCCTGTCGATCACTTATTTAATTTTGCTAATATTTTCACTTCATTTCAATCTTTTAACTTTGCTTCTATGGGAGCTACAGTGAGGAAAAAAATTCAAGTACAGCTATTTTTTCTCACCGTTCTTTTTGCTATTCCAGTTTCTCGGTTTTCCCCATAGGACCATTTGGGGTGTGGGGGGGGGGGGGGGCGTTTCTCATTTCTTGATGTAATATGTCTATTGAAAGCTTATGCTTCATACATTACAAATCTAGCATAAGAAATTTTCTCCCATCATTTTAGGTCACGTTACGGAGCCATAATGGTTCAAATTTAAATTTTTCAAACTTCTTCGGAAAAAAAAAAAAAAAAAAAAAAAAAAAAACATTGGTACATACCAGCGAAATTGGGATTCGAGCCCGCAATCTTTTGATTGCACACGTAATCCCTAAGCTTATTGGCCACCGAGTGCTCAGCAGCGCTATTATTTCTTTAGATTGCCATTTTTATATTCGTAATATCTTTTGGGTGGAATTTCCGATTAGAATAATTCAAAAAATAATCTACAGATATTGAAACAGTCATGAATACAAAACGATTTTTTTGGATAAGAATTAAAGTATCGATAGTATGGTCTAATTTTGGTTGATGTATTTATCATGTTTTAAAATGTAAGAAAGAAGTTATAGTGTTAGTAGTAGTATACTACCAGCTATAGTAGTTAACTACAGTAGCTGGACATATGTTATCGCGAGGTTTTTTTATAGAAGATTAATATGTTCTTTAATATTATAGAGCCTTTTTTTAAAATTCATTTAAAGGTATTTCCTGACGATTTAAAATTATATATCTTATCGATTCAAAAAATACATACGTAATTGTTCAAGCTTTCACTTCTGTCGGTACTCCGGAGTGTTTTTTTTTTCTTTTTTTTTTCATGTTTGTCCGTTTTAACCCCCCCCCCCTTCTTCGCCAATCTTAACTTACAGGATCGTTCAAATTATGCATGTGCTTTTTAAAATGTCTAATCCTCGTTCTGCTTTGTTATAAATCCACATTTTGAAACCTCAACAAGAGATACATTTGGGCCGGGGTCGCCCTCCAGTCCGTTTGGGATTTACCTTGCCCCCCTCGGTAGGGGGCATATTTTTTGTTTCCTCCACACCATATCGTGTAACATATCGTTATAAAGCTTTTATTTCCTCGTTTTTTTCTGTTACTACCCCTCTCCCCACCTAGCGCTTGGCACTTTTTATAGTTTCAATGAGTGCATGTTCCCCGCGGGCTACACCATGAATTCAACGCTAAGTTAAACACTATATTTTTGTTTATAAGCCCAGTTATTTGGGTTATTAATTATTTTTTTTTTTTCAAGTTCGTCCATTCTAATCTCCCGCCCCCCCCCCCCTACTCGCCAATCTTAACTAAATAGACCGTTCAAAGTATGCATGCAATTTTTATAATGTCCAATTCTCGTTCTTTTTTATTGTAAACCCTCATTTCGAAACATCGACAAAAGTTACATTTGGGCTATGGTCACCCTTCCGTCAAGTTTGGGGTTTACCTGGCCGCTGGGTATGGGGCATATTTTTTGCTCTTCCAAACTATCTCGTGTAACATTTGGTTGGCATAAAAAAAACTTTTCTTTTCTTTTTTTTTTTTTTTTTTTTTTTTTTTTTTGTCTATACTCCTTGTTTCCTATCCCACTCTTTATCCTCGGTTTAATGCCAAATTACTCAGTGTTGTTATTAGTTGAGTTATGTCTCTCAAATTTGTCAAAGTTTTTGTGTAAGTGACAACCATAAGTGATAATTATTTTAAAATTTAAAATTCTTATTATCCGACTCTAAGATCTGCAATAGCTTAATTCTATGACTCCCTAAATGGGGATGGGCGGGGGAGACGGTAGTTACGGTCCTGCTGATTGTCTAAGTTTTGGAATTACTAATTTGGAGCTTCTCTGTGTGAATCTGTGAATATCGAAAAATCGATTCTAGTATCGATTCTAGAACTGAGAAATCGATTCTTATTATGATCGATGTTGCTTTATACGATGTCTATTTTAATCGATTCACAAAATTTTCAGAATCGCCCATCACTAGTCTCAACTCCTGCTTCATACCTGTTACCTCACATGATGTTTTTTTTTTCTTTTCGATCGTTGCCATATATAAAATAAGAATGTAAATTGAGACAATGAGAATAAGGAGTATGCAGTTACAGTCATAAGTGAGTAACGTGAAACAGAAAAAAAATAAATAATATGAAAGTAAAGATTGATATTTCCTACATAAATACACAGCGAACATTTCTCATGCGGACGAGAATAGTAGTTTATCTAACATGAACAAAAAATATCTACAGCTCATATTCAAAATATTAGAATAATTACCTTTTTTTTAGAAATTGAAAATATCGTTTGGTAATTTAATGTCTTTTAATGAAAATATGCAAACGATATTTTTATTAAGAACTTATTGTTGATTAAACTTACTTGTTATCTTAAATTTAATATCATTTTTAAAAAGATTAAATGCAAAAAAAATTATTTTGAAAAGTCAAAATATTAGAATATTTATTCAAGTGGTTCAAAATATTAGAATATTTCACATTAATTCTCCTTTAATTATTACCAATTCTTAACTGGTGGCATCATTGATTAAATTCAGACTATTTTATTTAAAATCAGTATTCTTTTTTGCAGTTTGTTTCTTTTTCGTCTTAAAATGGGCCGTGTGAGTGATATTCCTGAATCTACTAAACTTCGTATGGTTGATTTGTATCGGCACGGTAAAAATCAATGTTTTATAGCGAATTATTTACATTGTTCGCAATCGAGCGTTAGTAAAATACTAACACAATATTCAAAAATTGGAAAATTTCAAAATAATCGCCGAAATGGTGGCCGAAAACCAAAAACATCTGCTAGAGATGACAGGAAACTGAAGCGTATAGTTAAGAAAAACCGTTTTAAAAGTGTGCGATTCTTGCACCGAAAATGGAAAGAAGAAGGAGTTGAAGTTTCTACATCGACAACATTAAGACGTCTCCATAAATTTAAGTTTGAATCTCGTGTACCAAAAACAAAACCTCTCATGACTGCAAGACAAAAGCGTATAAGATTGAATTGGTGTAAATCAAGACGTTTATGGAGCAATGAAGATTGGAAAAATATATTATTTAGTGATGAAAGTATGTTTTGTGTTTCATATGATAATCAAGGTATTCGAGTTTGGAGAATGAAGCAAGAAGCATTTGATAAAGAATGCCTTAAACGTTCCGTAAAATTTGCTGCTAGTGTCATGGTTTGGGGTTGTATGAGTGCAGAAGGATCTGGAAAGTTATGCATCGTCTACGAAAAGGTTAACTCTCTGATATATCAAGAAATTTTAGAATATTACATGATTCCATCATCAGAAGATATATTTGAAGATGATTTCATCTTTCAACAAGATTTAGCGTCCCCGCATACCTCGGTGTCAACTAAGAATTGGTTCCGCCAACGCAACATTAAGGTACTTCCTTGGCCACCAAATTCACCAGATCTTAATCCCATCGAAAACTTATGGTGTATAATGAAGAAAAAACTTCAAGAAAATCCTCCTTCAAGTAAAACTGAGTTAGTGGCACGTATAAAGTCTATTTCGGCTAATATTGATAGAAATGTTTGTAAACACCTTGTATATAGTATGCAAGATCGATTGTATGCTGTTATGAAAGCTAAAGGGGATGCTCCAAAATATTAACTACCATTTACTTCATATTCATAAGGTGATATTGTTGCGTAAAATAAAATATTCTAATATTTTGAACCAATCTAAATTTTATTCTAATATTCTGGTGTGTTTAAGGAAGCTGTATACCTAATTTATTGTGCTGTATTTTATATTTTATAAATGTTAAAATCTTATCTAAACATTCCAGATTTAATTTATAAGAAATTTAATTGCATTTACTTAGTATAAAAAATAAATAAATGACAAATAATTTTTTCTTATTACTTTTTCTCAATTATTCTAATATTTTGAATATGAGCTGTAAATGACTAATAAAAACAAATGCGAGAGAGATTTACTTTTACATAAACCGCAGTATAGGAGATTCGGGTTCATTGTACAGTCACAGCAAAAAAAATATCTTGACACTTTCGATTTTCGACGTTTTGTTAAATATCTAGAAATATACATGAGCAATAACTCAAGATATAAATAAAATAGTACAAGTTATATATTTTCGCGAAGATTTTTGTCCAAAATTCAAAGGGGGACTATCAACAAATTGAAAAAGAATGAATATCTTTTGAATAACCCTGTCAAAACAAATGTAGCAAAAACGTTCAAACTACAGATTTTGATTAAGGGGCTTATGGTAATAAACTGTGTTTATTTTTATGCTGATAGCATGTATATTCGTAGAGAAATTAAGGTTTTTATAAAAACGGTTCCAAATTTTGCAAAGTGTTTTTGCTTATAATTTGCAGAGTTCTTAATATAAAACAATGTTCTTTTCAGAAAATATGAGAAACAACATTGTACATAATACTCTGTAATCAAAATTAAAAAATATTAATAATTGTATGAAAATTGAGCAGGTTTACTAAATAAATTTTCACTGCGCATGCGTCAACTCTATAAAAATTTCATTTTCATATTGTGTGTCAGCTTTTGTTAAAATTTCACAATCACAGCTTGAAAATTCTGAAAATTATCGTCGAAAGAATAAGATGAAAATCCGATATTCCCAAAATGGAACAAAAACATGAGGGGCTGTATCCATACTCCATTGATTAGTGTCTACATAATATTGCACGTACTGTTAATATTTGGATACAACTCTTTATCTTTTTGCTTCATTTTGGGAATAACGGATTTTCATCTTATTCCTTCGACGATAATTTTTAAAATTTTCAAGCTATGATTGTGAAATTTTAACAAAAGTTGCTCAATACACTTAGCTAACACAATATGCAAATGAAATTTTAATACAGTTGACGCATGCGCAGTAAACATTTATTTAGTAAAGTTGCTCGTTTTTCCTACAATTATTAATATTTTTAAATTTTTATTACAGGGTATTATGTACAATGTTGTTTCTCATATTTTCTGAAAAGAACTTTGTTTTATTTTAAGAACTCTACAAATTATAAGCAAAAAACTTTTCAAAATTTGGGGCCTTTTTTTTATAAAAACCTTAATTTCTCTACGAGTATACATGCTATCCGCATATAAATGAACAAAGTTTATTGCCATAAGCCATTTAATCAAAATCTGCAGTTTGAACGTTTTTGCTACATTGGTTTTGAAAGGGTGATTCAAAAGATATTCATTCTTTTTTAAGTTGTTGAAGGTCCCCTATTGGATTTTGCACAAAACTCTTCGCGAAAATATATGACTTGTACTATTTTGTTTACATACCTGGAGTTTCAGAATAATTCCATATGTATATTTCTAGATATTTAACAAAACGTCTAAAATCGCAAATGTCAAGATTTTTTTTTTTTTTTTTTTTTTTTTTTTTGGTTTTTGCTGTGATTGTACATTGCTGCGCTTACATTAATTGTATGTGCGAGAAAATTTTTATTTAGAGTCTTAAACCTTTAAATGCCTTTTTATATTTTAAAAGTTTTTGTTTCGAAGGTTCGTACTGTGCAATACTTAATTCGTTTGCTTATATTTCAGTTTTATCATATATTATTATAAAATAAATAAATAAATAAATGCATCAGAAAATATTTCTTTTAAATTTGAGAGCATGTAATCCCGTTACTGTTGCTACCGCACGTAATTAATCGTATTGTCTTCCAAGTTGACTAAATAATTAAAAATAATTAAAAATAATTAAAATTTAAATTTTACTTTATATTCTTAATTACAATAATAATAAAAAAACTCTAGGCAGTCTTGTTTACACTCCTTAATAATTTAGTACGCAGAAACTATTTTTTAAGAGCATTAGAAATATTAATGATCATAAAAGCAAATAAATTGAAATTTACTTTTTATTCTCCTGAAAACAAAACAAAACAAAACAAAACAAAACAAAAAAAAAGAGTCTAGGCAGTTTCGTTCACATTCTATATTAATTTAGTATGTAGAAACTAATTTTTAAGAGCATTAAAAATATTAACGATAATAAATTCATTTATTAATAAAAGTATTATTTCATTCCTTTTTTTTTTAATTATCCTGTGCATACTTATAACAATACTTTCAACACGTATGGGGAATTTTTTTTCTTTTATTTAATTATCTTAAAATAAAATAAATTAATTTTCCTCATTAACTTTTATCCCTCATTTTCTAGAAATGAATATGATAAGTTTGGTTTCCTTCTAAATTAATGTTCTGTAGTTTCTTAAAAAAACAATGTTTGCATTCGTTGTTAGAAAATTTATTCATTTTTTCAAATGCTTTGTTCTACTGAAAATAAAAAAATAATGTTTTTTTTCCTTAATGAGCATGTTGTTTCTAAAGATGTTATTAAATCAAAGTCATTGTAAATTATAAAAATAAAGATAAGTGTCAATTAACTTGAAAAAAAAATATTTATTTGCTATAAGGATATTTGAGATGGGACACACTTTTTTATATCAACTTTCAATATGCCATTTAAGTGGTTTTTCTAAGTTAGAAAAAAATGTTAAAATGTTTACGCACAGGGGGAGTCTCCTTAACAATATTTATAAAGAAAGGGGGAGTTGAACTGTTTGGGAGAAACAAAAAACTGTATCTAAATCCCACAACTATTTTACATGTTATTTTAAAAATTACGTTAATACAAAAATTGTGAAATACCACTGAAAATAATTAAATCTACAACTCAGAATAATAATGCAACATGTTTATTTTCATTGAATCCAAAACTAATTTCTGTAAATTACAGCGATCATTTACTTTGTTACTTCTAAAGATTGTTTTCTTCTAGTTTAGGCTTTTTCTGTTCTTCATGTCTATAACAAGATCTTTGCATATTTCTGTTAAATGCGGACTCCAGGTCAGTTTCGCAAAGTGCAATAATTCGCAATAAATCGCAAAATACGTACATTGGTCACAGAAAAAAAAAAAAAATCATTTTTTGTGTCAATTGGCCGCAAGAAAAAAGTCATGAAATTCGTCAATCGATCACGGAAAAATTTCGTGGAAATCGTCAGTTAGTCGCGGAGAGGGAAAATCTTAAATTTCGTGAATGGACATCAGATTTCACCTTTAACATGCCGTCGAACGTAAAGTTAATCTTTTTTCATGGTTTCATGTGGTTCTCACACTTGATAGTAGTTTCAAAAATCAAAATTCTCCGGAAAATGATACAATTTTTGGGGCGGAAATATCACACACACGGTATATATATATGTATATGTGTGTGTGTTGTTGGTGAGGAATTTTAATTTTTTGAACCCGACTTTCGACATCCCACTTGAATCGTTACAGAAAATCTCTTCT
The DNA here is from genome assembly GCA_964019185.1 of Maratus speculifer. Classification (NCBI taxonomy): domain Eukaryota; kingdom Metazoa; phylum Arthropoda; class Arachnida; order Araneae; family Salticidae; genus Maratus; species Maratus speculifer. Next base: position 117,170,447 of record OZ025297.1, on the reverse strand, counting down.
TTTAAATAATCACACTCCTAAAGAAAAAAAAAATAATAATAAATAAAAAAAAACCCTTAAAATTTGTAGCATTTTCTTTTCATACGACACAGTATTTCTATCGTCGAACTACATATGTTTTTAAACAGACTCAAATGTCTTCCGTTGTCAAATCTGAAACGACTTCCAAAAGAACGGCTTTACTTCAAAAACAGATAACTTGGACAATGTATAATTTTAATGTTATCTTTGTTAGTCTTTTGTTGGTTAGGCTTTGTTATAATAGATTCAGCTCAATGAGCACCAATCTTCACAACGGTTCAAGATGGCACAATTCTGTTTTGAGGCAAATCACCCACCATTTGCTGAATAGGTTGGTACTTCATTCGCAGAAATTTATTTATAATATGATATTTCTATTTGATATTTCTATCTGACGTCTTATTTGATATTTTTCAGACGCAAACCAATGCAATTTTCTTATTAAAGAGGGAGTTTTTTGAATATCCGAATGTAGAAATATTTTATTGCAATTTTCAATTAATAGTTCGGAAAATAGAGAGATTATGATCTAAATATTTGGCTTTTCTAAGATTCCGATATTAGAAAATCACAGACACTTAACAGTTCATCTTCATTAAGAAATTCACTAGCAGGGTAGACCGAGCTTAGCTCGGTCAAAATTAACTTTGTGTTCAACTCGATATAGTATTTTCACTGTATCATTAACTCTGTATTATTACTGTAAAACATGTTTATAATAGTATTATTTAGAAAAACAATCAATAAGAAAACTAAGTTTTTATGCGCATGTTTATAAATTTTACTTTATTTTAAAATTTACAACGAAAGGACATCGATCTAAATCACTTTTTTAGCTCGACTCTGATCGGTTTAACCATGCATCTCGAATCCTCTTAAGAATGTATAAAAAAATTCTTTACATTCTGAAAGACAATATTTTTTGCTAGATATAGCCAAATTTGAAGGCATTCTTTCATTTGGCTCCAAATACGTGTTTTGGTTTTCGTAATTTTTATAGTCGATTTTTTGGCCATATGTCGCCAATATTTTGTCAAATATCACCAAGTTATTGGCTTTTGCCATATTCTCGTGACCCTGACCCGTATTACCCAAAATGAGCCACTAATCAAATTTGATCAAGCATGTGACATAGCTCAATCGTCTTCAGGTAATCAAAAACAGTAGAATATAAAATTGAATCAAAATCATTTAAGCCATTTTTTAGGTAAAATTAGCTTGGCAGCATTCAGCAATGAAGCGAAATGACCCACTAATATAATTTTGTTTAACATGCGACTCAGCCCAATAGTCTTCTCGTGACAAAAAACGTTTTGTTTCAAAATTTAGGTAAAATTGATTGAGTCGTTGATATATATAATTAGAATGACCCTAGCTCATTAAGACCCAAAATGACTCACTAATGAATTTTCGCGAGCATGTGTCCAAGCCAAATGGTTTTCTCTTGCTCAAAAACGATATAATACAAAGTATAGTCAAAATGGTGAGTACCATTTTCTACATAAAATTAGCATGACCCATCATGACCAACAAATGACCCTTATAATCGAAATCTCTCGAACGTGTGGCCTAGCTCATTAGTTTTAGCATGCCGAAAAACATTAGATACAAAAATTAGATAAAATTGATTGAGCCGTTTTTTAGGTATAGTTAGTTTGACCCTGACCCCTTATGATCCAAAATGACCCATTGATCGAATTTTCTCAAAAATCTGTCATAACCCAATGATTTTCTTGTGCCCAAAAATTATAAAATACAAAATTTAGTCAAAATTGCGCGAAATGTTGTCTAGATAAAATTGGAATGACCCAAAAGTGGCCCACTAATCGAAATTTCTCGAACATGTGACCTACCCCAATGATTTTCTCATGCCAAAAATATGTTGTATACAAAATTTCGTTAAAATCGACCCATTCATTCTTTAGATATAGCTTGACCTTGACCCATTAAGACCCACAAATGACCCTTATAATCGAAAGCTCTCGAATATGTGACTTAGTCCATTAGTTTTCTCGTTTTTAAAAATTGTTACATACAGAATTTCGTTAAAATTGATCCTGCCGTTCTTCAATTATATATAGCTTGACCCGGACCCTTTATGATCCAAAATGACCCATTAATCGAAATTTTTCGAACATGTAACCTAGTCCAATGATTTTATCGTGCCAAAAAAATGTTGCATACAAAATTTCATTAAAATCGGTCCACCTGTTCTTTAGATATAGCTTGGCCATGACCCATTATGACCCATCATGACCCACAAATGACCCTCATAGTCGAAATCTTTCAAACATGTGATTTAGCCCATTAGTTTTCTCATGTCAAAAAACTGTTACATACAAAATTTGTTATAATCCATCACGCCCTCCTTTAAATATAAATAGCTTGACCCAGACTCTTAATGACCCAAAATGACCCATTAATCGAAATTTTTCGAACATGTAACCTAGTCCAATGATTTTATCGTGCCAAAAAAAATGTTGCATACAAAATTTCGTTAAAATCGATCCACCTGTTCTTTAGATATAGCTTGACCATGACCCATTATGACCCATCATGACCCACAAATGACCCTCATAGTCGAAATCTCTCAAACATGTGATTTAGCCCATTAGTTTTCTCATGTCAAAAAACTGTTACATACAAAATTTCGTTAAAATCCATCACTCCGTTCTTTAAATATAAATAGCTTGACCCAGACTCTTAATGACCCAATATGACCCATTAAAATTTTTTCTCGAACATGTAACCTAGCCCAATGTTTTTCTCGTGCCCGAAAACCATAGATTGCAATTTTTAATCAAAATTGCGTGAGAAAATCTCTAGATAAAAATAGCATGACCCACAATGACCCCAAAAATGACCGACTAACCGAATTTTCTCGAACATGTTACCTAACCCAATGGTCTTCTTGTAATCCAAAGCGATACAATATAAAATTTGATCAAAATCGTTAGAGCCGTTTTTTAGATAAAAATGGCTTGACCCATAATGACCCAAAAATGACCCACTAATCGAAATTTTTCGAACATGTGACCCAGCCCAATAGTTTTCTCGTACCAAAAAATGATTGGGTACAAAATTTCCTTAAAATCGATCCAGCCGTTCTATAGATATAAATAGCTTTATCCTGACCCATTATGACCCAAAATGACCCAGTAATCGAATTTTCCCGGACATGGGACCTAGCCCAATGGTCTTCTCGTGCCCGAAAATGGTAAAATCCAAATTTTTGCGAAAATCGTTAGAGCCGTTTTTGAGATAAAATTTACCCACATAGACACACACACACTCACATTATAGTATAAGATTTACATTCAAGACCTTACTGGTTGGAAAAAAACGTTTTTTTTTTTTTTTTAACCTACTGAAATAAAAGATTAGAATTAAATGTAACTTGCCCTTTTATTTGATAAATATTCAGAATAATATGCATTTGTTTTAATCGAAACAATGGTATGTAAAGTATATTCTTTCTGTTCGTGTTATTATTTTATAAAAGCGCCGTAGATGACATGCGCAGAAATCTTGATCTGGTTGGCTGTTACGAAAGAGATATTCAACTAAGACATTTTCTAGAAAATTCCGACATATTTATTGCTTCGTTTAAACCATGATCATAGTAAGACATCATGATCCATGAAGTTTATTCGCGATTACATATGTTAGTATTTATATATAATTGATGGTTGTCAAATTCCACCTGGGTAGTCTTTTCTTTACGAATTCATACATTCTTCGATTTCGAAGGCTGACGAAAAAAAATACGCTTTTACAATTATATTACGATAGCTTTTAAGTGTTTTTCCAAGAACACGATAAAAGTGTAGTTCGCCACATTTCATTTTATAAATTATTACAGAAAGGAGCATTTCGTTCGAAATTTTAACAAATGAAATAACATGAATAAATTCAAGTGCATTGGTAAAATTTACTATCGTTAACGAATGAAAAATAATTTTGTTTGAAGCTGAGTATTTCCAGTATTTTAGAATTGAATGCATTGGGTCGTCATGTTTGAAACAAAAAAGTTTCATAACAAAATGAAGACATCGATTTACTCAGATTTGAAAGCGTCATTTTTCTCAGTGTAGCACTCGGAAATATAGACTTGACAGTTTTCTATCTCAATTGTTTCCAAACTTCAATTAGAAATGCTGGAGTCAAAATTTACTGCAGCCATACCTACTGTTTTTACTCGTGATCGTGTTATGTTTACCCTTTGTTTTGTACTCGTATTTGTAAAATATTCTTATAGATCAACTTTTTAACTCTACGCGGAGTTTAATTTTCTCCGAAGCTCATCAGAAGCGCTGTTCAGTATTCCTCTATTCTTAGTGAATATTCAAATATTAGTCGGAACCCACGTAAGCTTATAAATACTGCGCATCGAAACATCGCTGTGAGTTGTGTTTTGTAAAGAAATCTTTGGGGAGTAGGATTTTCTGAAAATTCTCCGCACCAGCGATTTTAATGCAATGATTTTAATGAATTGATTTTAATGCTCAGTTCATTTATTAGATTTTATTATAAAAAAACTTATTGAACTAATTATTAATTATAAAGATCGAGCTTGGTGTAATATTATAAAAATGTAAAAATTTCCACTCTAAAATCTCCAATAATTTAAAATTTAAAGTAATCTGGTTTCGGTAGCGTATAGCATACCATCCTCAGTGCTAACGATGGCGGAAATTTGATCACATATATAAGAGAGGTGTCGATTCAAGTCAAAGGTTTATTGACTAATAGGAAAACGGAGGATTGTAGGTAACAGCCAATAGGAAAATAGATGGGAAATGAAACCGAAGTAGTGAGAATTGCATTAAAAGAAAAGGAAAAAAGGAAAGATTTTTATTTAATATTTCCAACAATTTGATGATCGGAAGAGTGACGAATTCACACTTAAAAATATTTTTGAAACTTTTATAAATATGAAATGCTCCAAAGAAGTTAAATTTGTATATGGAAGTAAGTTTAGAGATTATTTTCACCGAATTGATGTCAAAAGTATGATTTATCTGCCAACAATATTTTTCAATAGAGGATTTATTGATTTCTTGATTTTTAATATATTATTGATATTCTTTAATGCGAAATTTTAAGCAACGTTTCGGTTGTCCAATATAGAAAAGACCGCACTGGCAATTAATACTGCAAGTACCCCATAAATGGGATAATTCAATAGGAACTTTGAGTATGAAGAAGGTTGAGTTTATTGGTAGCGACAAAAAATATTTTTAAGTCATATTGTCCTAGAATTTTAGCAATGTGGAAGCTTGATTTAGGGAAGAAGGGTAGCACAGTGCTAATATTGGAAAGAGTAGAAGACTTATGTGAGATTGAGAAACGTGGGTACTGTAGATTAAATAGAACAGTATCTGTAATAGAAAGATTGGAACCTCTGTCAGTCTTAATGGCTTTAATGAAATGAATTTCACAATTAAATGACTGAGAATCAGGGCAAATATATATGGTGCAATTTAGCATTTGGATAGAATAAAAAAAAATACGTAAAATATTTTCTGAAAACATAATTGCTTTAATTTTTTCAAATGGCGTATGGAATTTAAATATGAGGGTAGATGGGACGGGACAGGCACTACATTACGGATGTTAATACAGCAGAATTTTAGAGTTACGGTTAATTTCCTTCTCCGCTATTAGGTAGCTCTTAGGTGCTTTCTTTCTAATTAAGCTCTGATTACATGAAATTTTATATGACTAATTCGAAGATAAAAGTATCCACCAAGTGTGTTTCTGTAGACATTGGATCATTTTAATGTTTTTAGAACTTAATTATAAACTAACAAACTAAAGCCATTTTCCAATTAGCCGGCCGTGGTGGATAAATTGCCAAAAGCATTTTTAAAGTTACAACTATATACGAGTTGCAAACACAATGGAGTTCCTTATGTGCCAAACTATGTGAATTTTCACAATCGGAACCAACGCCAAATCAACGTATTTCAACGAAATTTCTTTTATAACGACATGAATTGCAATTAGGCGTGATTTTAAAGTTCAACATTAAATGTTTGAAAACAACAATTTTTATTTTTACATTTATTTTTTCTCGGACATCATGCATATAAAGATTTTTGAAACATACAACACTGTAAAAAAAAAGTCCGTTAAATTTACGGCAAAAACTGCTGACAGCTATGTTACGAAAACTGCTGGCGTCATTGCTGCCAGCAGTGTTTGCTGTAAATTTAACGGACTTTTTTTCACAGTGAAGAGAAAACTTTTAAACATTTTATTTAAATACCTTACAACAAACTTAATTTTTACTAAAATACTTTAGGTTCTTTTTGTCTCTCTCTTTCTTTACTTTTTCTTTTTTTTACAAACGGACGCGAAGAATAATTCCCTGCTTAATCACTAATGTCTAGTCTTCTAAAAGAAAAGTTTGCGTTCTTTATTTGAAGACATAATCAATTTTTTAAATACAATATTCTTCCAAAAATAAAAAGACAAATTCTTCTGCTAATGAGCATATTGCTTCAGAAGATGCTACTGTAAAATCAAAGTCACCGCAGATTATAAGGAGGGAGATAAGTGTCAAGCACTTCAAAAACTAATTTAGTTTGCTGTAAGGAGATACGAAGCGGCTCAATTTCTTTTTTTTACTCGAATGTTTAATGTCATTTAAGGCTTCTTTGAAATAGAAGAAGACCGTATTTATTAAATCTGTTGATCTGATTAATTATATATCTATTGATATACGCAAAATAAATTTGTGTTATTTGCGCGATTTCGTAATGGATCTTTCAGTCATTTCCTGATATTATAAAATTATATATATACAGGGTGGCGAGTGGTCTGAGAAAAAAAAAATAGCCAAAAAAGGTATTAACCCCTTCATTAGAGGAGCTTTTAAGGAAAATTTTAATGTTTTCTCGTCGGTTTTTAAAAAGAGGAATTTGTGCCTTATTAATTTGAGAAAATGCACCAATTAAATAAAGCAAATTTTACAGTAAAATTTTACTGGTTGAGATAAACATGGATTATGAGGCCTTTTTGCGGCATTTTTACGTGTTTGTTCGCTCCCAAGGGGTTAATTACCAAATTTTTTGTTAAACAGACATTCACCTTTCTCTAACACTTATATATTATTCAAAATATTTTCACTAAGAAAATATTGGCAAATCCCCCTTTTTATGACTGTATTTTTTCATGACCACTCGCCACATTGATATATATACGGGGTGATCCCAAATTTTGTTTACAATAAAAGAGGGGTGATAGTACACATCAAGACAAACAATATTAAATAGGAAACTAAGGGTCCCAAACGTTTTCCAAAAGCGATAGCCGCCATTAAAGTTTAGGGTCCAAAATTTCAAATAAACATAAAACAAGTCGTTGGGGGCCACCGTAATACTTACCCATCATGGATATGTATATGAAAATAAAACATGTGAAAACTATTTATACAATGCATTGCAATCCATAAACAGAATTTAAATATTGTTAATATACATAGTAATGCTTTATTAAAGAACTGCGGATGTACCAATTTCGTCAAATTATATAAAACGCCAAACTACTCAAGTAGTACCGAACTGCGTAAAAGAAACATCCTTATAACTCCAAACATAATAATTCTATTAACTAACAATCAACTGTGTCGGATTAAACGTCTCATTGCCAATTAAAATATACCTCTGAATTGAAATTTGAATGAAATACAGGGTCATGAAAAATCGAAGAATGTGGAAAACAGGATTACAAATATCTCGGCAACTAATAATCCGATTGACTTCGTTCTATATGCAAAATGTGTGTTATTTTATTGCCTTTTACGTCCATTTCTTCAAACAAAAAAATTCGAAAATTTTTATATACCTTTCATCAGAACGAATTTTTGAGGGTCCGAAAAAAATAGTTCTGGATAATCGAGGTTGCTGATATTAAACAGGCTTCGTCTCATTCTTACATACTAACTACATACAAAATTTCAAGTCTCTATCTCAATTTGTTCGGGAGATAGAGCGCTTACAGACAGACAGACAGACGGACGGCAAAAATTTTTTTTTCTAAAAATATGTTTTTTTGGAATCTCCAGTATCTAAAACGTGTAAATCCGTCAAAATTTTTTTTTCGATTTTCAAAACGATTGCAAGACTTACCCTATACTACGTATGATGGGTAAGTAAAATGGAAAAATCGGTCGATTGATTTGCGGTTTTCACTAAAATTATTCTTTATGTCGGCATTTTCTTGAAATTAAATTATAAGGATAAATTTCAAAAAATGCCGATAGAGGGCCCTTTAGACTTTGGAGTAACGAAGAACTATTTTTTGCCGGCATTTTTTGCATCACATTAAATGTTTTCGTAAGCTTAGACTCAAACTTAAATGTTGAGTTCAAAATCTGAAAGTGGGAGTGGTTAAGTAGCATAAACTGAACTGTGTTCAGAGGGTTCAAATTTCAAATGATTATAAAAAAACGGAAAAATTGGTTCATTGATTTGCGGTTTTCACTAAAACTATTCTTTAGGTCGGTATTTTCTTAAAAATAAATTATAAGGATAATTTTCAAAAAATGCCGATAGAGGGCGCTTTAGACTTTGGAGTAACGAACTACTCTTCTTTGGCGTTATTTTTTGCATCTCATTAAATGCTTTCGTAAGTTTAGACTTAAATTTTGAGCTCACAATCTGAATAGTTGGGAGTGGTTATGTAGACAAACTGAACTGTGTTCAGAAGGTTCAAATTTCAAATGATTGTAAAAAATGGAAAAATTGATCGATTCGTTTGCGGTTTTCGCTAAAACTAATTTTTAAATGAGAATTTTCTTGAAAATAAATTTTAAAGATAAATTTCACAAAATGCCGATAGAGGGCTCCTTAGACTTTGGAGTAGCGTACAACTATTTTTAACTGTTATTTTTTTAATCTCATTAAATGCTCTCAAACGCATAAACTTAAATTTTAGGCTCAAATTCTGAATCGTTTGAAGTGTTTAAGTGGCGAAAAATTTAATTGTGTTCGAGGAGGGCGGAGGGTTAAATTTCAACTCCTGAAGACACTTCAATTTGCGCTACTTAACTACTCCTAATTATCCAGATTTTGAGCTCAAAATTTAAGTTTAAATCTAAGCTTCCGAAAACATTTAATAAGTTTTTGCAAGCATTTAATTAGAACAAAAAAATAATGGTTAAAATTAATTGTTGGTTACTCTGAAGTTTAAGGCGCCCTCTAATGGAATTTTTTGAAATTTATCTTTAAAATTTATTTTCAAGAAGATACTGACTTAAAGAATAGTTTTATTTTAAACCGCAAACGAATTGACAAATTTTTTCATTTTCTATAATTATTTTAATTTTGAACACCCCCCCCCCCTAAAACACAGTTAAGTTTGTGCTACTTAACTACTCCCTACTATTCCGATTTTGAGCTCAAAATTTAAGTTTAAGTCTAAGCTTCCGAAAACATTTAATGAGATGCAAAAAGTAACAGCAAAAATTAGTTGTTCCTTACTCCAAGGTCTAAAGCGCCCTCTATCGACATTTTTTAAAATTTACCTTTATAATTTATTTTTAAGAAAATCACGACATAAAGAATAGTTTTAGTAAAAACCGCAAATCAATGAACCAATTTTGCCGTTTTTTAATAATCAATTGAAATTTGAACCCTCTGAACACAGTTCAGTTTGTTGTACTTAACCACTCCCACTTTCAGGTTTTTAATTCAAAATTTAAGTTTGAGTCTAAGCTTACGAAAACATTTAATGAAATGCAAAAAATACCGGCAAAAAATAGTTGTTCGTTACTCCAAAGTCTAAAGCGCCCTCTATCGGCATTTTTTGAAATTTATCTTTATAATTCAATTTCAAGAAAATGCCGACATAAAGAATAATTTTAGTGAAAACCGCAAAACAATCGACCGATTTTTCCACTTTTTATGCTTATTTGAAATTTTGGACCCTAAACTTTAATGACGGCTATCTCCTTTGAAAAACGTTTGAGACCCTTAGTCTCCTATTTAATATTGTTTGTCTTGATGTGTACTATCACCCCTCTTTTATTGTAAAAAAATTTTGGAATCACCCTGTATATACATATGCATGTATACACCATTGCAAATAACCTTACAAAAATTGTGAAATTATAAATAATAAAGTATAAGTATTTTAAACTTATTCATTGGCTATAAAACTGATCCCCTTAACATTTGCAACATGGATTTTAAAAACATAACAAAAACTAGTCGTTGGGGGCCACCGTAATACTTACCCATCATGGATATGTATATGAAAATAAAACATGTGAAAACTATTTATACAATGCATTGCAATTCATAAACAAAATTTAAATACTGTTAATATACATGGTAATGCTATATTAGAGAACTGCTGATGTACCAATTTCGATAAATTACATAAAACGCCAAACTACTCAAGTAGTACCAAACTGCGTAAAAGAAACATCCTTATAACTCCAAAAATAATAATTCTATTAACTAACAATTAACTGCGTCGAATTAAGCTTCTCATTTCGAATTAAAATATACCTCTGAATTGAAATTTGAATGAAATACAGGGTCATGAAAAATCGAAGAATGTGGAAAACATGATTACAGATATCTTGGCAACTAATAATCCGATCGACTGCGTTCTATATGCAAAATGTGTGTTATTTTATTGCCTTTTACGTCCATTCCTTGGAACAAAAAAATTCGAAAATTTTTATATACCTTTCATCAGAACGAATTTTTCGAGAGTCCGAAAAAAATAGTTCCGGATAATCAAGGTTGCTGATATTAAATAGGCTTCGTCCCATTCTTACATACTAACTACATACAAAATTTCAAGTCTCTATCTCAATTTGTTCGGGAGATAGAGCGTTTACAGACAGACAGACGGACGGCAAATTTTTTTTTTCTAAAAATATGTTTTTCGGAATCTCCAGTGTCTAAAACGTGTAAATCCGACAAAATTTTTTTTTCGATTTTCAAAACGATTGCAAGACTTACCCTATACTACGTATGATGGGTAAGTAATAGGAAAAAGGAATAATGGAAATTTTTAGAACCAAGGCAGATTCATCAGGTCCTAATTAGCTTGATTACCACTAATAAAACGTTTCGTTTCTTACAAGAGAAAACTTTTAAACAATTTATTTAACTACCTTACAACAAACATAATTTTTACTAAAATTCTTTAGGTTATTTTTTCCACTCTCTTTCTTTATTTTTTATTTCCTTTTTTTTTTTTTTTTTTTTTTTTTTTTTTTTACAAGCGAACGTGAAGTGTAATTTCCTGCTTAATCACTGATGTATAGTCTTCTAAAAGAAAAGTTTGCGTTCTTTATTTGAAGACATAATCAATTTTTTTAAATACCATGTTCTTCCAAAAATAAAAGACTTATTTTTCCCCTAATGAGCATATTGCTTCAGAAGATGCTGCTGTAAAATCAAAGTCACCGCAGATTATAAGAAGGGAGATAAGTGTCAAGCACTTCAAAAACTAATTTAGTTTGCTGTAAGGAGATACGAAGCGGCTCAATTTCTTTTTTTTCACTCGAATGTTTAATGTCATTTAAGGCTTCTTTGAAATGGAAGAAGACCGTATTTATTAAATCAGTTAATCTGATTAATTGTACATTTATTGGTATAACCAAATTAATCTTCTGTTATTTATTATAACTTAATTAATTATTTATTAAACTTAATTTTAATTCTATTTGTAAACATGCAATTTCGTAACTGATTTTTCAATCATTTCCTGATTTTCTAAAATTATATATACATATTAGAAAATTTTAATTTTTTTCGACAAAATTAACCTTATATTGTATTATTTTCTTCTTAAAAATATTCCGTATTTATTTTGGCTAATGAAATTAAAATCCTATCATTAGATCTAATCGTTTAATCTTTATAGAAACTATATAAATTCTTAATTCGCCATAAATATATTTATTCCGATATGCAAATCTAAAATATGTCTCTAAATTAAAAATATTCTTAGATAAACATTTTTTAAAAATTACTAATAAAACTCACTTTTTCCCTGTTTTTTATCACCTCCCCCCCTTTTAAAAGTCCCATTAAATGTATTCCGAAAAATACTTATTCAAAACATCAATCTTTTTATTTTTTCGCGTTTTATATTTATTACGTATAAATAAAAAAAATATTTTTCCCTTATTAATAAAATTATTGTCTGCGGAATACATTTGAATTTTAATTACTTTCAATTATTAAATAAGTTAAATAATAATTTTTTTGATAAAATTATCGTTTGCAGGACAAATTCGATTCCGCTGCTTTGATCTCGACGCCAGGTACTGGTTTCTGTTTATATGAAGTAATCGGGTCTGAGGTTATCGAATGTTCTGGACAGTTCTTTTCTTTCGCCAGGACGTTTGGAGATGAAGGTGGCTAGTCAGTTTTTGATCGAGTTGCTATGAAGAATGGCGGCTCTTTCGAAATATTGTTTCAATTGGATTAATTTTGCCAGAAAATTAAGAGCATTTCTCTATTGATATATGACTGCTAATAAATTAATTTGAAGCTGCCAATATATTTATTCTTCGATTAAGCCACTACATGCTTCTATGCTATATTTCGTTAGCCACGACTCTGTGCCACAGAACTGGGAAACCCTTTTCTTTTTTAAAAAAAAGCCTAATGGTGCTACGACGATTTCTCTGGCTCCCCATGCCATAATGTCACATATATATACAAGATGGTAAGTTGTCAGGGAAAAACACAGCCAAAAATTTAGTCAAACACCCAGTATCTTGTTAAAGAGAAATTTGCTTTCTTTAATCCCTTTATACTATTCGAAATATTTTCTGTAAGAAAATACTAGTAGTTTCTTCTTTTTATGTCTGTATTTTTCACTGACCACTCACCACCATGATATATATATATATATATATATATGTAATAATAATTCGACGAAAGCTATGTTCCGTAAACTCCTAAGAGTGTTACTTCTAAGAATCAGCAGCAGCACGAGCAGAGTAGTCGCTCCGGCAGTTGGCAAGCATTAGAAGAGTTGCACTGGGGTATTTCCCCATTATAAAAACAAAATCCATGAGTCTTTCAATTCCTTTATTTATTAACTCATAAACTACGTAAGTTCTTCCCCACATTCACCTTGGCCTGGTCATCAAATATTCCAAAACTTCGTGATTAAGCTGCATTCCAAGATATTAGAATACTTCGGGGAAAAAGAAACAGCATCCTAATATTTTAAAAGTCAATCGCATTCTGCGCTCTGAAACAAACAAATGAGAAATCCACATTTTCACGACAAACTAGCCCCTCCTACTCCGCGTCAATCATTTTAAAAATATTCATACCTGACTCAAAGTCAAAAGGTACAATATCAAGTTTATTTTCTGACATTTTTTCTTCCGGATCTTAATAACATAAAAGAGGGATAATTCATACGGAAAATATTTAAATGCTGCACTTCTATTACTGTATTTCAATTACTATACTTCAAATACTTCAATAAATAACAATAAAAATAATAAATAATAAATAAATCGATTCTGTCTTTGAATTCATGTGAAAATAATAAGTAAATAATAAATAAGTAAATAATAAATAAATATCACGGTTTAAATACATAGGAAATACACAACAAATAATTTTAAGAACAAAAATACTTTTCTTTTACGTATTGATAATAAATTTAGCAACAGTGAACTTTTTTAAGAACAATTTTTTTTTTTAATATCTGTAAAATCATGATAAAATCAACAATTTAATAAAGAAATTATTATTAAAATTTCGGAAACAATAAACAAATAAGATAAATAATAACTTACAATCACCTCGATGAACTGGATCTCATTCCTAGATTTTATTGTAAAACAAAAACAAAAAAATAATAACTCGCGAAAGTTGATCACAAATTTTCAGCACTGTTATCTAGAAAATAAATAAATAAATGAAAACAAATGATGTTGAAATCAGATCGTGCAAGTGTTCTTTAGATGAAATAATCAGCACACATTCTCGCAGATGTCAAGTATATAAAAAAAATACTGGAGGCATATTTCACACTGAAAAGTTTATCCTTCAAAATGCACGAAAAATGTGTCTTTACTTTATGTAGGTGATCTTTAGTAACTTCTATTTGCATACCTCAAGGCTGAATATCATACCTCACGTCATTTGCATACTTCACGGCTTTTTAGGTTTCTCAATTTATGCACATGAAGATGCTGTTCTCAAATAACCTTCTTGAGAAAAATACTTTCTTTATCGACTGCACTCCTTTAAACACCATGGCATTACGTTGATGATTCATGTTTGTTTAATGTGAGAATAAACAAAGGCAGAAGTTCCAGCAATTAGTTTCAAGCTCGGCGAAAATGGCGCGCGCACACACTCATCGCTGTGACTAACAGATTTCTCTGACAGGAACAGTCTGCAGTTGGCAAACCACTAGAATTCAATATTTCTCCAGAGATGCACGCCGGCTCATTTCAAAGATCCTGCCGGCTTCCAATGTAATAATAATTCGACGAAGGCTATGTTCCGTAAACTCCTAAGAATGTTACTTCTAAGAATCAGCAGCAGCACGAGCAGAGTAGTCGCTCCGGCAGTTGGCAAGCATTGGAAGAGTTGCATTGGGGTATTTCCCCATTATAAAAACAAAATCCATGAGTCTTTCAATTCCTTTATTTATTAACTCATAAAATACGTAAGTTCTTCCCCACATTCACCTTGGCCTGGTCATCAAATATTCCAAAACTTCGTGATTAAGCTGCATTCCAAGATATTAGAATTTTTCGGGGAAAAAGAAACAGCATCCTAATATTTTAAAAGTCAATCGCATTCTGCGCTCTGAAAAAAGCAAATGAGAAATCCACATTTTCACGACAAACTAGCCCCTCCTACTCTGCGTCAATCATTTTAAAAATCCAACTAGGATTAATCTGAATCTACGAAATAAAAATGATCACCTCTGATTGGCCTAAGAGGCGCGAACCTCGGGTACAGGGTCGTACTGGTATAAGAGAGAGGGCGGTGGCAAAATGGATAACAAGGGCGCCGATTGCCTTACAAAAGGGCGCAAATCATTATATATATATATATATATAAGGATTTGCGCCCTTTTTACATATATATATACACATACTCATACACACACAAATATATATATATATATATATATATATATATATATATATATATGCGCGCACACACACATACTACATAATATACGAGTACATTGTTATAAAAACTTTATTCCTAAAATATATATGTCACCCAAAAGAATATTATATAAATAGACACGAAAATACTTCTCCGCAAAACATTGCACTTTTAAAAAATCTTGATATTAGGCAAGCCAATTTAGAGGGTTTGTTTCCACCACACTTTTTAAAAAATATATACCTCTATTTTCGACAGGGATACCGCGGACACGCTATAGCGCATAAATTACGCAAAAAATCGGTCACGGGACGCAGAAAAATAGCTCTTACAAGTCCCACAGGATGCGTAATTTCGTCAAAAAATCGCAAAAAAGGCGACTTTCGTTAAAAAAATTGAGAAATAACGATTATTTTCCGGCAAATTTCGTCTAAAGATTCGCGAAAAAATCGCTAATTTCGTCACAAAATCTTAAAAAAACGACAGATTTCCTCAAAAGTTCGCGAAAAACGACAAATTTCGTCTAAAATCGCGAAAAAAAAAAGCAAATTTTGTCTAAGAATTCACGTAAAGCGCCAATTTTTGTCAAAAAAATCATGATAAAACGTCAAATTTTGTCAAAAAATACGCGAAAAAAACGGCAAATTGTCAAAAAATAGCGAAAAAACGGCAAATGTTGTCAAAATTAGAGAAAAAAGCAAATTTCGTCTAAGAATCGCGTTAAAACGGAAATTTTGTCAAAAATTCACAAAAAAGTGCAAATTTCGTCAAAAAAAATCCCGAAAAAAAAGAAACTTTCATCAAAAGATCGTAAAAAAACACAAATTTCGTTATAGGAGCATGAAAAAAAAGAAGTTAATGCCGGGAGTGAATTTTCCTGTTCCAAAAACTAATTTTCTTGCTTCATTTTATTTTTTATTTTTTTTTATTTTTATTTTTATTTTTATTTTTTTTTGCTGCTATAGAAACGGATTTTTTTGCTACACAATCCGTTTTTAGCTGCTCCAAGTATTTCTGAGTAAATTTAACTCCTGAAAGTACCCATTCATTAAATCAAAAATACCCCTTTACTCAACAAGTTTTTCTATTTCACTAGAAAAAATGTTTTTTTTTTTTTTTTTTTTTTTTTTTATTCAATAAATTTGTCTTGCCCCTTTTTAAAAGAAATGCTAACAAAAGTGACTCTTGTTATCTTCTACGCACAAATAAGCATTATTTTATAATTAAATATATATTTTGCACATTTATTTTTAAAAAAAGTAAAGAAAATTTCTCTTAATAATTTAAAAAACTTAATATTGGTTTTAATTAATTAATTATTATTATTAAAATAATTATTGCATTTCATTTTTCTTTTGCAAGTGAACAAGTTTTGCATAGAAAAACATGACTTATTAGCAGTGGGGACCCGCTTTTGTAAAAAAGGGGAAAAAAGGGGCCCAAAATTTTAGAAGTTATGGGTCCCAGGGACCCAGGATTTTTCAAGTCCAGCGGCATCACTGTAATTTCACTCATGTTATCTAATGATAGATTAAATAAGCCGAATATTACTATTGAGAAATAGTGGGGATTTAAGTAAAAATATTTGCGAAATTTAAGCATTGTGTTAATTATCTTTAACCGCATTACATCAATTAACATATGTGAAGAAGAATTGCATATTAAGTAAATGTATCTGTGATGCCCTAAAACAATTCAAATCTCAAGAAATATGGAATACTATTAATATGGAATGGATTAATATTTATTGAAAATTATTTAACTAATAAGAAGCTTTTAACTATATATTACATTTACTTATATAACTCAAACTTTATTTCGAATATCTGAATAACAGCATCCATAAAATTATTTCGAAATAAAAAATAAAAATAAAACGAATTAAAACAATTTCATTGGCTCAAAACACAAAAGCAAAACATTTTATACAATTCAATAATATTTTATATAATACAATCTCTAGGATACAAATACTAATTATGATGTATTTTTTTTTCCAAACCGTAATAGGAATTAAATTTTTTTTATGTGATTTATTATTATTATTATTTTTAAGGGGGGGGGGGTATTTGTTTTTTCTTTTTTTCTTCAATAATACTTAAATTAGTTTCAAATTAAATTTAGACTAAATATATATATATATATATATATATATATATACATAATACATATAAAAAAATTTCCCCTATTATGAAATCGATTAATAAAATAACAATGTGACTTTTTTTGTAAAAAAAAAATAAATAAATAAAAAAAAAAAAGGAAATACTTTGTATCAAAAGCGTCTTATAGAATTTTTTTCATAGTGAAAATCACAAGAAATATGGAATATTATGAATATGGAATGGATTAATATTTATTGAAAATTGTTTAATTAATAAGAACTAAAATTTGATTTTAACTATGTATTACATTTACTTATTTAATTCAAACTTTATCCCGAATATCTGAATATCAGTCTCTACACAATTATTTCCAAGTAAAAAATAAAAAATAAAAATTAAACGAATTAAAATAATAAATTAATTCATTGACTCAAAATTCAAAGTTCGAAACATTATTTTTTACAATTCAATAATATTTTATATAGTAAAACCTCTAGGATACAAATACTAATTTTGGTGTAAAAATGTTCCAAATCATGGCAAGAATGGCATATATTTTACAAGAATTATTTTTAAAAAGGGTTTCTTTCTTTCTTTTTCTTATATATATATATATATAACATATAAATCAATTTCAAATTAGAAAAAAAAAAAAAAAATCTTTATCTTACAAGAAATTGACAAAATGATAATGTCACTTAAAAAGTTCTTTTTTTTCTTGTAAACAATTAAACTTTTAAAAAGTAAAATTACTTTGTTTTAGAAGTGCTCTGAATAGAATTTTTTCCCAGTACAAATCTCAAGAAAATCATCATTGAAAATTTTCTGGTCAACAACATCCTCTTTCACTCATCTCCCCCAGCTGACTTTAAAATGTTATGAATATTAATGGATTAATATTTATTAAAAATTATTTAACTAATAAAAAGTAAAATTTGATTTTAACTATATATTACTTTACTTAGTAAATTCAAACATTATCCCGAATATCCGAATAACAATCACCATACAATTGTTTCCAAATCGAAAATAAATATTAAAATAAAACAATTTAAAAAAATTATTTGTATCAAACTCAAAATTGCAAAATATTATATAATACAACTCAATAATATTTTATATAATATACTCTCAAGAATACAAATACTAAGTATAGCGTAAAAATTGTGAGAAAAGTTATTTTAGTTCGGGGCAAGATTAATGTCGATTTATGTAAATTATTAAAAAAAAAAGTTTTTTTTTTTTTTTTTTTTTTTTTTTTTTTAACAATAAAATGATATCATATAGAAGTTTTGATTTGAATAGTGTTTTTTAAACAGTTTATATATATATATATATATATATATATATATATATATATATATATATATATATTAATACTCTTGCGAAAATTATACAATTATTAATAATGAAAAAGTAATAATAAGTAATCTTACCTTACATTGTTTTTCAATGGGCAAATCATAGATCTTGCTATGCAAAGTACATGCAACGTCAATGGTGATGAAATTTTTAGAGTGCTGTACACTTACACTATTTTAAAAAAGTACGAAGCACGAGCTTACATAGAAAAATACTTAAGATTACAACTAAATATCTAAATAACTCAGGACACAGGCAAATAATGTAAACTAAAGGCGGAATTGTTGTTTGGAACTGGATCGGTTGAAAATTAGAAACACGTGTATTTCCGGTTTCTGTGGAGTTTTTTAAATCTTTAAGATTACGACTAAACAGGTAAATAACTCAGGACACAAGCATATAATGTAAAGAGGGAGTTGTTCTTTGACACCGGATGAAAATGAAACGAGAAAAATGAAGCAGGTTGCACTGCACCCCAAGAGCACTTTATGTATACCGTACCGGCTATCGGCTGAAAATTAGAAACACATGCTTTTCCAGTTTCTGTGGAATGGACAATAGATGACTGATTTCGCTACTCTCTTTTCCCTTGGACATAATGTGTTTTGGTAGTATTTCAAATGAGGACTTATGTCATGAACTTATATTTACAAAGGCTGTGCAAGCAATAGATTTGCTTGTATTTTCTCCAGAAAGATAGAGATTCAGAAATCTCAGAATTCGGTATAATCAATAAAAAATGTCACACCTGATATTAATTACTACAGTCACACTGGGTATATGCAGAGCTCATATTCAGTTAACTTTAACCCCCTCCCCCCCCCCCCCCCCTGAAATGACAATTTGTCTTCTTGGGAACACTCATGTTATTGACTAACAGCTTTGAAAGCTGAACACAAACATCTGCGCTTCTCTGAACGACGTTGATTTTCAGGGGCTTATATATTTATATTGATTACACGTGTATTTTTCATTTTGTAACTTGCGGTGGTGTTTGAAGTTTAAAGAGGTTAAGCAGATCAGATGCAGTATAAAAACAGTTTTTAGATATTGGCATTTTTGGATGCTAAAAATTATTTACTTTCCAAAGCGATATAAAAAATTAGCCTATTCTTCTTTCAAAAGCAAAATTTACATAAGTTTCCGTTGCAAACTCTCCTGAAAAATTATTCTTCATAATCTGGCCTATACTATCATTTAATAAATTAATGATAATATAGGTTCTTAAGACCTATATTATCATTAAGAAATTATAGGGTGCTTCAGTTTATTAGAACTAGGAGCACTAATTTATGTATGTGGTAAGGGGCAGTATTATTACAAAAACAATATAATTGTTTATTAAAGTTCTTTTCACCAAAGAGCTGAACGAAAGAAAGAAAAGAAAATCTGATTAGGGGCGCCAGCATTACAAAATTATGGTAATAATTTTTTGAAAGTTATTTTTCTGTGGCGTTGAAAAAAAAAAAAAAAAAAAAAAAAAAAAAAAAAAAAAAAAAATCTGATCAAGGGCTCTATGTTTACAAAAAGACGATATTAGTTTTTTGAAAGTGTTTTTACATAAACACGGAAAAAAATCCGACCAAGAGTGTTGGGATTATAAAAATATGATATTTGTTTTGTGAAAGTTATTTTTAAAGAAACACTGAAAAAAAATCTGACCATCGGCGCCATGATAACAAACACAAGATATTAATATTTTGAAAGTTATTTTTACAAGAGGCGCTGAAAAAAGCTGACGAAGGACGCCATAATTACAAAAACCGATATTAGTTTTTTAAAAGTTACTTTTGTAGAGGCGCTGAAAATATCTGTCCAGGGGCGCCACAATTCCAAAAACATGGTATTAGTTTTTTGAAAGTTATCCTTCAAAAGGGCGCAAAAAATATCTAAACAAGGGCAACATGTTCACTTTAAACTGATATATATATTTTTTTTTTAGGTTATTTTAAAGAAGTGCAAACAGGTTTTTTTTTTTTAGAGGTTTTTTACAGAGGAAAGAATCTGACTAAGGGCGCCATGTTTAAGATATTAGTTTTTAAAAGTTATTTTTACAAGAGGTGCTGAAGAAAGATGACAAAGGGCGCCATAATTATAAAAACCGATATTAGTTTTTTAAAAGTTATTTTTGTAGAAGCGCCGAAAAAAGTCTGACCTGGGGCGCCACGATTCCAAAAACATGATGTTAGTTTTTAAAAGTTATTTTTAAAGAGGAGCTGAAAAAGATCTAAACAAGGGCGTTATGATTACAAAAACATGATATGTCTATTTTAGGTTATTTTTACTGAGGTGTTCATAAAGTCAGACCAAGGGCGCCATGTTTCCCAAAACACGATAGTAGTTTTTTGAAAGATATTTTTACAAGAGGCGCTGTAAAAAGCTAATCAAGTATGCAGTAATTAGAAAACCGATATTAGTTTTTTAAAAATTATTTTTGTAGAGGCGCCGAAAAAAATCTATCCCAGGGCGCCAGGATTCCAAAAACATAATATTAGTTTTTTGAAAGTTATATTTAAAGAGACGCCGAAAAAGATCTAAACAAGGGCGCCATGATTACAAAAACACAATATAAGTTTATTTTAAGTCCTTTTTTTTTTCCTTACAGAGGTGTTCACAAAATCAGACCAAGGGCACCATGTTTCAAAAAACAGGGTATTAGTTTTTTTAAAGTCATTTTTACAAGTGGCGCTGAAAAAAGTTAGCGAGGAGGCGCGAAAAAAATCTGTCCAAGGGCGCCACGATTCCAAAGAATATATTATTTTTTTAAAAAGTTATATATAAAAAGGCGCTGAAAAAGATCTAAACAAGGGCGCTATAATTACAAAAACATGATATAAGTCTATATTAGGTTATTTTTACTGAGGTGTTGATAAAGTCAGACCAAGGGCGCCATGTTTTCCAAAACACGATAATAGTTTTTTGAAAGTTATTTTTGTAGAAGCGCCGAAAAAAGTCTGACCTGGGGCGCCACGATTCCAAAAACATGATATTAGTTTTTAAAAGTTATTTTTAAAGAGGCGCTGAAAAAGATCTAAACAAGGGTGCCATGATTACAAAAACATGCGATATGTCTATTTTAGGTTATTTTTACTGAGGTGTTGATAAAGTCAGACCAAGGGCGCCATATTTCCCAAAACACGATAGTAGTTTTTTGAAACATATTTTTACAAGGGGCGCTGAAAAAAGCTAATCAAGTGCACAGTAATTAGAAAACCCGATATTAGTTTTTTAAAAGTTATTTTTGTAGAGGCGCCGAAAAAAATCTATCCCAGGGCGCCAAGATTCCAAAAACATAATATTAGTTTTTTAAAGTTATATTTAAAGAGGCGCCGAAAAAGATCTAAACAAGGGCGCCATGATTACATTAAAATGATATTAATTTTTAAAAGTTATTTTTTACAAGAGTTACTGAAGAAAGTTGACCAAAGGCGCCATAATTATAAAAATCGATATTAGTTTTTAAAAGTTATTTTTTACAAGAGGTACTGAAGAAAGTTGACCAAAGGCGCCATAATTATAAAAATCGATATTAATTTTTTAAAAATTATTTTTGTAGAAGCGCCGAAAAAAGTCTGACCTAGGGCGCCACGATTCCAAAAACATAATATTAGTTTTTGGAAAGTTATTTTTAAAGAGCGCTAGAAGTGATCTAAGCAAGGGCGCTACAAAACACGACATTAGTTTTATTTGGGGTTTTTTACAGAGGAGTTGAAAAAAATCTAACTAAGGGAGTCATGTTTCCCAAAACAAGATATTAGTTTTTTAAAAGTTATTTTTACAACAGGTGCCAAAAAAACTGAAGAAAGGCGCCATGATTACAAAAACATAATATTATTCTTTTTTAAGTTATCCTTACACAGGCGCTGAAAAAAAATCTGATAAGGAGCCCGTTATTGCAAAAAGACGATTTTAGTTTTTTTTAAAGTTGTTTTTACATAAAGATGGAAAAAAATTTCACCAAGAGTGCTATGATTATAAAAACTCGATATTAGTTTTTTGAAAGTTATTTTTACAGAAACACCGGAAAAAACCTGACCATGGGTGCCATGATTACAAAAACCGATATTAGTTTTTTAAAAGTTATTTTTTAGAGGCCTCGAAAAAAAATTTGACAAAGGGCGCCACGCTTACAAAAAATTATTACAAAAACACGATATTAGTTATTTTTATAGTTATTTTTGTAAAGGCGCTGAAAAAATCTGAACAAGGTCACCTCTCACAATGTGATCAATTAAAATAAAAATCTTTTCTTTTAAATTGGCATTCCACCTCTTTTTCTCATCGTTTGTATTTTCACAAAAAAAGCAGAATAAATATAAAACTACAGTGCAGCCACCTATGGTGCTAAATGTTTGATAAAAATGCTAAATATGTCATTACCTTTAATTTGCCAGATGAAAATTTTTGAAATTTTATGCCTTTCAGGATGCATAACTTAAAACACTCCCTTTAAAAAAAAAAAAAAAAAAAAAAAAAAAAAGTGACGAGGGGCGCACCGGGCATTTGCCTCGCTGCCCGGTGGGCCAGTACGACCCTGCTCGGGTAGAAATTACTTCACGTCTCGGAACTTTTAACATCTTCGCGCATTAACATAGATCACGTGATCAACAAAAAATAAAATTAAAAATCTCGAGAATATTCTAAAAAGGAAAGATTACGAAATAATTTCCCGCTTTTTTGAGAAACAAGCAATAGATTATTAATAAGTTAAATAAAAAAAAAGAAAAAGGACTTTAGCTGTTAAAAGATTAATATTTTACGAAACTAAGATTAAATTTTTTTTTATTTTATTACACATATATATATATTAAATGCGTGAAATTTTGCCTTATTTAACAAGAAATTTTCCATAAAGAAAAACTGGTACTGAAAAATTTCCTGGTCTGGAAATTTTTGAACTCTTACAAACCCTGATAATATATATAGGGTGTATCTAAATTCTTGGGCAAAACTTCAAAGGGTGATCATTTGAAATTTGAACCTCCCCACCCTCATTTAACACAGATCAGTTTGGGCTACTTAACCACTCCCAACGATTCAGATTTCCAGCTCAAAATTTAAGGTTATGTCTAAGCTTCAAAAAAGATTAATGAGATGTAAAAAATAATGGTAAAAAATAGTTGTACGTTACTCCAAACTCTAAAACTCCCTCTATCGGCATTTTTCGCAATTTATCTTTATAATTTATTTTCAGTTCAATACTGACATAAAGAATAGTTTTAGTGAAAACCGCAAACGAATCGACCAATTTTTCCGTTTTTTATAATCATTTGAAATTCTGGACCTTAAACTTTAATGGCGCCAATCTGATTTGGAAAATGTTTGGGACCCTTGGTTTTCTATTTAATATTGTTTGTCGTGATCTGTACTATTACCCCTTAAAGCTTTGCCCAAGAGTTTAGATGCACCCTGTATTGAGTAGAAATAAAAATGAATGGTAAGGTTCTGTTTAAACAAAATTAGTGTTCTCGAACTTCTCATTCCGTTCCACTCCTGCCTTCCCTTCCTTATAGCCTTTCATTAAACATTCATATTAGCTGAAATTTAAAATTTTCCAGGAATCTTTTATAGCAGTGGCTTTTTTAGTGACATTTCTTAAAAATACTCATCTTTCTAAAAGTTTTATTTTCGAACATATAACAGAATATTGCTCGCACCTTTATCAAGTCTTTTAATTTCTCCAAATACGGAAATAGCTACTCAAAACCGGATGTTTAAAATATTAATAACAGTTTATATTTACAGAGAATTTATTGATGTATTTTTTACTGCCTGTTATCTTCTTTTAATATTCAAATGGTCTTCAAGAGCGTTTTTCCCATTTTATTCTTTTTTCTAAAGGGTTAATTATCTATTATTGATATTAACCTTTAAATAGGTTGTAACTACTGAACACGGAGTAACATTTTACCATTTTATAAACCATATAATAAGTCAAAGTAATTTTTAGCCATTTTAAGACTCGAATATCGACATGAATATATTTCTGAAAGTGCTTTAAATGTTTTTATCAGAGCGTATATTAAGTGATACATTAAATTTAATGAGCGTTATTTGAAAATTAATTGACTAATAGCTAAAATGTGCAATAACTGCTTCCAGTTCCATTAAATTCTTTTTATTATCTGTCGTTTCTTAGGGAATTTCTATATTTTAAATATTTCAGTTTATACATGATAAAAGTTTTTGAATGAAAAGGTTTATTTTAAAATTAGGATAATTTTGCAGTTATTGTATTTAAAAAGGAGAAAACTACTCATTACGTTGAATGCTATTGGATTGAGCAAGTTTCTCTTATTCATTAATAAAGTACATTTTATGGACTCGAATGGATTAATCTGTTCTCGCATTAAAAAAAAAGAAGGTCTTTTAAATATTCTCTTAAATGCATGACGATATTTGAGTTTTTAAAATTAAAGTAAAGAAATATGAATGATGATATTTAAAAATATATCCGTCTCCTAGTTCAAAATTTAGTTGGAAAACTATTTGCTTGCCACATATTTACTTTTATTTAAATTAGTAATAAAGAAAATTTAGTAGTCAATTTTCTGATATCGCCTTCATTTTTTAAAATCAAATTTAAAATATATCCCCAAAAATCTATAATTTGACATCTATAGCTACTTAACCCTTTCGCGTCCAAATTTTTTCCCATTTTGAGAACAAAATTACTTTTAAAAACGTTAATCGCAGCTATCCAAATTTTACTAATTGAAGTTTTAAGATGATTATCTAATTATGTAAAATATCACGAATGTACTTATTTTGTGTACAATTAAATTCATATTTGTATGATAATAATAAGCTAAGGAAGAGTTTTCGTAGACGTTTGGAAAATAACGTATTAATAGCATGATTTGAGAAGGGCTCTACAACTTTCGATTTTTTTTTGCATTTTATCCCACATATGACACGTTCATGAAATTAACATATGTTTTAAATTTAAAGATGAAATAAATTAATAAATTAAAAGTGGTTTAATAAATTAAAAGAACCGCTAACGATGCAAAGAGAATTAAGAAAACTTGCATTAACCATTCATATTATCTGAACTTTAAAACTTTCTAGAAATCTTTTATAGCAATTGTTTTTTTAGTGATATTTCTCGAAAATACTTTCTAAAAAGCTTTATTTTCGAACATATAAAAGATTTTTGTCCGCACCCTTTTCAAGTCTTTTATTTTAATTTCTCTATATACGGAAATAACTACTCAAAACCGGGTAGCTAAAGTATTAGCAACATTTTATATTTGTAGAGAATGTATTGAAGTATTTTTTACTGCCTATTTTCTTCTTTTAATATTCAAATGGTCTTCAAGGGCGTTTTTCCCATTTTATTCTTTTTCTAAAGAGTTAATTATCTATTATTCATATTAACCTTTAAGTAAGGTTATAACTACTGAACACGATGTAAATTTTTCACCATTTTCTAAACTTGAATAATTATGCATGTCGAAGTAATTTTTAGTTACTTTATGACTTGAATATCGACGTGAATATATTTCTGAAAGAAGTTTAAATGTTTTTATCGGTACGTATATTAAGTGATACATTAAATTTAATGAGCGTTATATGAAAATTAATCAACTAATAGCTGAAATATGCAATAACTGCTTGCAATTCCAATTAAATTCTCTTTATTATCTGTCGTTTCTTCGTGGATTTCTACATTTTAAATATTGCAGTTTATACACGATAAAAGTTTTTGAATGAAAAGGTTCATTTTAAAATTAGGATAATTTTGCAGTTACTGTATTTAAAAATGAGAAAACTACGCATTACGTTGAATGCCATTGGATTGAGCTAGTTTGTACTTCTTATTAATAAAGTATTTTTTATGGATATGAAATTCGTTAATGTGTCATCGCCTCAAATAAAGAAGGTTTTTTAAATATTCTCTAAGCAGTCGCATATCGATATTTGAATCTTTAAAAGTCAAAGTAAAAAAATATAAAGAATGATGATATTTTAAAATATATTCATATCCTAGTTCAAAATTTAGTTGGGAAACTACTTGCATGCCACATATATTTATACTTTTATTCAAATTATAAGTAAAGAAAATTTAGTAATCAGCTTCAAAGGCTAACCTTTAATTTTCTAATTATCGCTTTTTTATTTATTTATTTATTTTTTTTATTATTAAATTTAAAATGTATTTTCAAAAATCTAATATTTGACATGCGCAATGGGTTCCCTTTCGGGTCCCAATTTTTTTCCATTTTGAGAACAAAATTAATTTTATTTTAATAACGTTAATCGAATTTATCCAAATGCACTTACTAAAGTTTAAAGATGATTTTCTAATTGTCTGAAATCTAAAGAATGTATTTATTTCGTGTACAATTCAAAGTTTTCAAAGACGTTTAGAAAATAACGTATTATTAGCATAATTTGAGAAAAAACTACTATTTTCTTTTTTTTTTTTTTTTTTGCGTTTTATTTCACACATGTCACTTCATAAAATTAACCTATGTATTAAATTTAAAAAGTTAAATATATATTTAAAATAAAAGAATCGCTAACGATGCAAAGGGAACTAAGTAAACTTTTATTAACCATTCATATTAGCTGAATTTTAAAACTTTCTAGAAATCTTTTATAGCAGTTGCTTTTCTAGTGATATTTCTCAAAAATCCACGTCTTTCTAAAAAGCTTTATTTTCGAACACATAAAAGAATTTTGCTCGCGCCCTTATTAAGTCTTTTATTTTAATTTCTACAAATACGGAAATAACTATTCAAAACAGGATATTTAAAACAGATGTAACAGTTTATATTTGCAGAGGATGTATTCATGTATTTTTTACTATCTATTATCTTTTAATATCCAAATGGTCTTCAAGGTCGCTTTTCCCAGTATATTCTTTTTTGTAAAGGGTTAATTATCTATTATTGATATTAACTTTTAAATAGGTTGTAATTACTGAATTCGGAATAATACTTTTTTTCCATTTTTTAAACTTGAGTAAATATACAAGTTATAATTACTGAACACGGCGAAACTTTTTACCATTTTATAAACTTTGATAATTATTCAAGTCGAAGTAATTTTTAACTATTTTAAGTCTTGAATATCGACGTGAGTATATTTCTGAAAGAGGTTTCAATGTTTTTTATCAGAACGTATGTTAAGTGACACATTGAATTTAATGAGCGTTACTTAAAAATTAATCAACTAATAGCTAAAATATGCAGTAACTGCTTCCAATTCCATTAAATTTTCTTTATTATCTGTCGTTTCTTAGCGGATTTCTACATTTTAAATATTGCAGTTTATACATGATAAAAGTTTTTGAATGAAAAAGTTTATTTCAAAATTAGGATAATTTTGTAGTTATTGTATTTAAAAATGAGAAAACTAAACATTACGTTGAATGCCATTGAATTTAGCTAATTCCTCTTACTCATTAATAAAGTATATTTTATGGATCTGAAATTCATTAATGCGTTCTCGCATTAGAAAAAAAAAATCTCTTTTAAATATTCTCTTAATTGCATGTCGATACTTGAATTTTTAAAAGTTAAAATATATATATATATATATGAAGAATGATATTTTAAAATATATCAATGTCCTAGTTCAAAATTTAGTTGGGATACTACTTGCATGCCACATATTTATTTTTATTCAAATTTTTAGCCAAAAAAAAAAAAAAAAAAAAAATAGTAATCAGCTACAAAAGAAAGTATACCCTTAATTTTTTATATCGCCTTATTTTTATTTTATTTTTTTTAATCAAACTAGTGAGCTCTGACTCCCACGAGCTACGCTCGTCAATCCGTGTTCAGACATAGAACACTCTAAAAACATAACGCTAATTTGATCGCGTTAAAAAGATAACGGAAGATTGAATTATAACTTTTAAAAAACAGACGCTTCTTGTAAACGGGCTTCCATTCATTCATCTTTGATTGGGGAATTTTAAGTTCGAATCAATTTGTGTTTAAGATATCCTTAAGTTTTTCGAAGTTAAGGATTTAGATTAAGTTTTTCTAAATTTATTTATTTATTTATTTATTTTCTATATCATTAAAATGATTTGCATAAGCTTTAAAACAGTTTAAAGCTTCTTAGATTTTACATAATTATACAATTTTAAAGCTTTGAAACTTTTTTAAGCCAGAGTAGAAACATCGAAAAAAATGGTAATTTAATGAAAAATTATTATTTTATTTTTTATGCTCTTTCACAAATCATCTTCAACATACTACCAGAAATGCGACTGGACATATTCACAAAAATTCAGTTTTTTTTTTTTTTTTTTTTTTTTTTTTTTTTTTTTTTCTCCAAAATTTTTTTAAGAATTGGCGGAGTTGATTAAAGGATGAGTTTATACGCTATGTCCTAATATTTTACAGTTTTAAAAAAAGGCATTTTTTCTACAACGATTCAAATAATATTGAATTACACAAAAAAATTTAAATCCTTCAAGGCAAATAATGAAATTTAAACTTGAGCCGATCCAATCATGATCCACTGTTAAATGCAGAGTTTGAATTATTTAGATAGGCTGCATTTCACTTTAAATTCGTTTAGGTAATTCGGGATCTTTTGAATCGGCACTTTTTAAGTATCATCTGTCACTTAATTTAATTGATCGATTTGCTCTAAATTATATCTTCTGTAGCAATTGAAGAAAGTTTTATACGAAGTTATTGAAATGTCTGTCTGCCGCTTCAAGTAAAATCATATTATCCATTTACTAAATTAAAAAAAAAGTAAAAATAGAAAGTAACAGAAAAAAAAATCAGCATTTATATTGAATGCTTCTTTTTACAGCTTCAAACGCTTTCTGATTTTTTAAAATCTGTTTTAAAAAATTAATTTTCACAATCTTTTCTAACTTTCTAGCATGTGAAATGGGTAATACATATTGCAAAATTTTCAATCAACGATCTGCAAAAGTATTTTGTTTAGGCCTGTTTATGTTTCAACAAGTAAATTCGAATTTAAAAAAAGAGTTTACACATTATATGGCCAAAGGTGAATGACCACTTGCGATTTTAGAATTCTGTAGAATATCTAGAAAAATAATCGATGAATTATTCTGAAACTCCAGGTGTGTAAACAGAATAATAGAGGTCATGTATTTCTGCGAAGATTTTTTTTTACCGTCAGCAGTTTGAAAAAGAACGAAGATCTTTTGGATAATCCTGTCAAAACTAATGTTAGCAAAAGCAAGTAAACTGCAGATTATAATTAAATGGCTTATTGTAATAAACTATGTTCATTTTTTATCAGAATAGCATATATAATCGTAAAGTTAATAAGGTATTAAAAAAACACTCCTAAATTTTGCGGAGTTTTTTGCTTAATTTTGCAGACTTCTTAATATAAATAAATGTTCCTTTCATTAAATATTATAAACAATATTATACATGATACCTTGTAATTAGAATTAACAAATAATAAAAATTACATGAAAAATGAGCAGGTTTATTAAATAATGGTTCGCTGCACATGCGTGAACGAAATCAAAAAATAATTTGCGTAATTAAAATAGCAAATAAAGCTTTTGTTTAATAACTTTTGTTTTACGGGCTTCCAATATATGTTCAACTCTTCAGTTACTCGGTGATGAACTTAATTATCTAAAAGCTACTGCTGTTGATCGTGGTTATTCCTTTAATATTATTTATTCGATTCATAGAAAATTGACGAAATCCGCCCATTCTGAGAAGAATTTTAATTCCAACTCTAATACTTTGATTGTTTTACATTTTTTCCTAAAATCAGTCAATAAATTGCAAAATTTTTAGAAAGTTCGATTTCAAAGCTATTTTTCTCCTGTTAATAAAATTGCTTTTTCAATCCTTAAGAAATTCATTGATCGCTTAAATAAGTGGGGTATTTACCAAGTAATCTACCAATGTGGTCTTTCTTATATTGGCCAGGCTAAACATGCTCTTAGATTTCGTTTAATGAAGAATAAAAGGTATTTTAAAAATCAAGAGCTTAAACGCTCTTATATTGCTCAACATTGTTGGTCTTCACAACAAAAGTTCAGTTTTTCTTCAGCTACCATTATCCATTATTGTCTTTCTATTCTTAATCTTAATATTTGCAAATCTTACCTCATCATTAAAAATTCTCACTCCTTAGTCAATGACTTATCAAGTAGGGGAAGATGGGGATACTTGAGCCACTTTTTAAATTTTTATTTTTTTTTAATTTTTTATAATTTCTTAGAACAAAATAAAATATTGAAAATAAAAATTTGATAATTTTTCTTCAACTGAAAACCATTTTCAATTAATTTTGAACTATTTTTCTATGTTTAATTAATTTTTACTTTTTTTTTACATCGTGGCTCAAGTATCCCCTCCATGGGGATACTTGAGCCAGTATAGAAAAATACCTACAAAAGTATTTTTTTCGCTTTATTTTTGCACAAATATTTTACAGAATGATAAATTATGATGCATAAAGTCCTTCAAAACCAATTGAGATTAGAATTAAGATGTTTTAGCTCTTTGGCAACATGTATGAAGAACAAATTCAGAATGGTTGTAAAACCACACATCTTTTTTCTTTTATCCACATGGTAACTCAGTAGTGCCCTCTGTTGGGGTCAATAGAAGTCATTTCTTTGATTTAAAAAAAGTTACAGTAACAGGGGTTACAATTCCAATATAAAATATTAATCGTAATATATTATATTAAAAAATAAATATTTAATATGTTGGACCTAACTAATTAAAGTATTAGAGATTATTTTACATTTATCTAGACATGCTATTTCGTACTCAAAATGAAAAAAAAATGGATATTTCCATTAAAAAAAATACATTTTTTATCATTTTTTTCTAAGTCATTATTTTTTTAAGGAAAAAAAAAATAAAAAATTATGCTCCCTTTTATCCAGAAAAAATATATATTAGTGAATATAAGGACGTAATTTTATTTTTTGTTTATTTTACCCATGTCTAATTTCTTAGTGGGGATGGTTGAGTTATGGTACAAGTATCCCCAATCTCACTGGCTCAAGTATCCCCATTACCACTATTTTTGTTTATCAGAGTTTTACTAAGTAAAGCATGCAGCTATTTGTGCTATTTTAGATTCAAAATACAATTGAGATTATACTTATTAAATTTATATATATTGTTGCAACTTTAAACGAAACTTTGATAACAAAAAAATAAAAAAAACATGCACCTAAATATTTACTTTAGATAGGGAAAAACAACTATTAATCACTATACTTTCAAAAAGGTACCAAGGTATGTGATTTCTTTTTTACATGTTCAGAACTATAAATATGTTACCATATTGCCAGTTTTAGAAAGGAAAATTAACCAACTGTAGAAATAATAGGGGTGGCTCAAGTATCCCCTATGCTCAAGTATCCCCACTCTCCCCTACACCTTATTTTCCAAGTTTTTGGAAATCTTCAATTTAATGCTTATCCCCCCTCGGTTGAAATACATTGAACATACAGGTAGGAGTTGAACATACAGAATGTCCACTCTCAAAGGCGGCCATGGCTAATTTCTAAACCGTTAGTCATAGTCATATAGTTCCAATTGCAAAAATGCTTTAAAAAGGTATAGAATTGTTTTTCAAGCAACTTAGGTAAAAAAAAAAAAAAAAAAAAAGGATTAAAAAATTACGCAAATTAACTTTTTATACGGTCTCCCGGTCCTATTAGTGATATTTAGTAAAAATTTTCCATCACCCTATCAAAGCAATACAAAAAAGGTCCCATTCATCTAATGACCTAGTTATGAAACTAAATTTCATGACTTAAACTACTTTTCTGTAGCTGAAAACGAATGAGTTGGGCTCAGGGAACGTATACTAATTGCTTAAATTATTATAAAGGGCATTCATTTCCAACGCTGTCCAATAGCTAATACCTAAACCATTTGTCACAGACATTTAGTTCTAATTACAAAAATGTTTTAAATGTGCTAAAGAAATATTTTTTAAGCAATTTAACTGAAGGTGCTACTACCATATAAGTTTTACGGTAATATTAATTTTTATTAACTTCTAGATTGGTTAAAATAGTTGAAGAAGTGAATTTTAAAATTCTCTTTATCGAGAAAATAAAATTTTGGGAAATCGCGATTTTATTTTAAAAAGGTGTGTTATTTTGATAAGCTTATTTTTTGCTTTAAACGTTCGTATGTAAGTTTCCCTAGTTCAAAATTTCTTTTCCAATTTTAACTCACTTCCAAGCATCCGATCGAGGTTCAATTTGCCCACTTATTTATATCCAATGACATTGTAATATTAATACAATTTTCTGTGGGTATCATTTAAATATTTTATACGACTATACCAAATTCTGTTATGTTAAGTAATCTAATAGAATTTTAAATATATGTCATTTTGTGACAATTGTAACTGTTGCTTTACATAATTTAAATTAACAAACTTTCTGTTATTTTTTACTTATATTTTTAGTACAAATTTTGCTTTAATATGTAATCATCAACATAAATTTAAAAATAATATTGTAAAAATCATTTTACTCTCAATGTTTAATGTTAAATATTATATCTTTCGTTTCTTTTTACTTCCAGTAAATTTGTGACTGACCCCTAATTTGCAGCAAAAAATATGCTTCAACTTTAAACAGCTATAACTCGGTTTGTTTTAATCGCAGAGGAATGGGACTTTTTTGTATTACTTGTTATAATAGTGTTAAAAATTTACTAAATATCACTTATAAGACCGGGGGAAGTATAAAAATTTAATTTTCGTAATTTTTTAATAAAAAGTTTTTTTGACCTAAATCACTTGAAAAACAATTCTTTACCTTTTTAAAGCATTTTTTCAACTGGAACTGTAGGTCTATGACTAACGGTTTAGAAATTAGTCATTGGCCACCGTTGAGAGTGGACACCCTGTATGTTCAATTCCTCAGGTACTCGGTGGTGAATTTAATTATCTAAAAGCTTTTGCTGTTGATCGTGGTAATTCCTCTAATATTATCTATTCCAATCATAGAAAATTGACGAAATCCGCCCATTCTGAGAAGAATTTTAATGTCAACTCTAATACTTGGATTGTTTTACATTTTCCCCTACAATCAGTCAGCAAATTGCTAAAATTTTACGAAGGTTCGATTTTCTTTGTCTTTCTTCGAAAATTCTTTTTCACATCTTAAGTACCCCATTGATCGCTTAGATAAGATTGTTGATAAGATTATAAGATCTTTCTTATATTGGCCAGATTAAACGTGCTCTTAGATTTCGTTTAAAGAAGCATAAAAGTTACGTTAAAAATCAAGAGCTTAAACGCCCATATATTGCTCAACATTGTTTGATATTCACAACATAGGTTCAGTTTTTCTTCGGCCACCATTGTCCAAAAGTGTCCTTCTATTCTTGACCTTAATTTTTTGCGAAGCTTACCTAATCATTAAAAATTCTCACTCCTTAGTCAATGACTTAAGTACACCTTATTCTCCTAGCTTTTGGAAGGCTTTAATTTAATGCTTTTCCCCCTCGGTTTTATTTGTTCATTCTCCGATGGATGTCTCTACTTGTCCGACCAGTTGTTCATGCTGTTTTCTTCTCATTGGTTGCTTTTTTTTGGTGCGTTCGCTCCAGTAACGAGTATATAAGCCTACGCTTCTCTTTCTCTTTGCTCAGTTTTGCTTTTTCTAGCATGCTGAGTCTTGCACTGGTGAAGAATCGATAGTAGATTCGAAACGGCTGTTTGCTACCTTTTCATTCATTATTTGTGCATTTCTAATCGTTGGTTTTCTAACATTATAAATTTGCATAATGTGTTAGCTAAATGTATAGCGCAACTTTTATGAAAGTCCCGAAAACATAGCTTGAAAATTTTGTGAGTTATCGTCGATAGAATAAGTTCAAAATGCATTGTTCCCAAAACGAATCAAAAAGATGAGGAGCTGTATCCATATATCCATTGATTAGTGTCAATATAGCATAAACAATATTTGGATATAGCCCCTCACCTTTTCGCTTCCTTTTGGGGATAACGGATTTTGAGCTTATTCTTTCGATGGTAGTTTGCAAGCTATGTTTTTGAGACTTTCACAAAATTTGCTCTATACATATAGCTAACATATTATGCAAATCATATTTTGATTGCGCAGTGAAACATTGTTCAGTAAACCTACTCATTTGTCATGCGATTTTTATTATCTTTTAGTTCTCATTACAGAATATTATGTACAATGTTGTTTTTCATATTTTCTAAAAAGAACATTTTTATATATTAATAACACTTCAAATTATGAACAAAAAAATTGGCAAAATTTGGGGCTCTTTTTATAAAATCCTTAAATTTTCTATGATTATACGTGCTATCCTCACATAAATGAACACAGTTTACTACAATAAGCCACTTAATCATAATCTGCAGCTTCAATGCTTTTGCTACATTAGTTTTGAAAAGGTTATCCAAAAGATCTCCGTTCTTTTTCAATTTGTTGTCGGTCTCCTAAACGATTTCGGTGAAAAATCTTCACTGAAATATATGACCTGTACTATTCCGTTTATACACATGGTGTTTCAGAATAATACCTCATGTATTTTTCTAGATATTTCAAAACGACTAAAATCATAAGCGGCTGATCACCTTTGGCCATATGTATGTTGATCGTAAGCAGATCAAACAGTTAGCCTAAATTATAAATGAGTTTGGTACTAAGCTTTTTAAACAGCAATTAAACGCTGAAAAATGGTAGTGTTTAGACGTCTTTAGCGACATTAATAACACGAATTTCGCTGTTAAAACACCGAGATTATACTATTTAGAAATATTGGTATTGAAACATAAAAATTGAACGAATCCTGTTACATGGACTCGAACTCTGACCTGTACGATAATGAGAAAATGTTAATTATACTTCAAATTTTGCTTATTTTAATTTTATTCACTGATTTTCCGTGATATAATTACATCTTTACAATTTTTTATGCGTTTTTCATGATTAACTATATAAAATGTGTGCGTGTGTGTGTTTTCTCTATTTTAACTTCATTTTTTCTTTCTTGTTTTGTATAACAATCCCTCCTCGGTTCAAAGGAACGATAGCCATCTGCCATTTTAATTGATATTTTGCTTACCATTTTTTGTTCTCCATATTTAATTATTTTTTTCCAAATTATGATGAGTATAGGTATAAAAATTTCAAATATGCATGAATATTTCTTGTATTTGCATTCGAAGAATTTTTACTTCAATTTTTAAAATCTACGGCCATCTATCCTAGAGTTGCCTTAATTAGTTTTTTCATTACCCTTTAAACTGCCAATGATCTTTTCTACACCATATTTATTGCAGAAAAGTACGTTACTTAAAAAGGTCTCTATTTTGTTTACTTACAAATTTCAGAAAGTGTAAAAATATTCCCACTTCGTAATGTTTAATTCAAAAGTTTTCACTGCTGCCGTAATTCCTCACTGATTTTTTCCACCATCTCTATTACACAATCTTACTTTCCTTAAAAGCATTAGTACTTATTTATTCAAAAACTTTAGAGAATATATAAAAAGGGATTCTCAGTTATTTTCATATTTGGATATGGAGCTTCTCTTTTACCTTTATGCTCCACTTAGTGACCAAACAGCAAACAACATTTTCTGAAATGTACGCTGCTCAGACATTTAGCAATTTTTTTTTTTTTTTCTTGTATTTGCATTCTAAGAATTTTTATTTCAAACTTTAAAATCTATGGAGCTATCCTAGAGTTGCTCTATTTATTATTATTTTTTTATTGCTATTATTGTTTATTTATTTATTTATTTATTATTGTCCTCTAAACTGCACATTGACCTTTTCTACACCATATTTATTGCAGAAAAATACATTATTCAAAAACATTGGCTTTTTTTAACTTAAAAATTTCTGAAAGTATAAAAAAATTCCCAATTCGTAATGTTTATTTCAAAAATTTTCACCTCAGTCAAAATTCCTAACTGATTTTTTCCACCATCTCTATTACACAAACTTACGTTTCTTAAAACCATTAGTATTTATTTATTTAAAAACTTTAGAATGCATAATAAAAAAATTTCCAGTTTTTTTTATATTTTGATATGGAATACTTTACCTTTATGCTCCACTTAGTGACCAAACAGCAAATATCATTTTCTGAGATGTACGCTACTCACATTTAGAAAAAATTTTTTTTCTTCGCCAATGAACTTGAAATTTGAAACTTCTCTCAAGTTTTTTTCCTCATTTGCTTCCGTTCTTGAACGATCAGGCAATGCCGCTTACCAGAGCATTTAACTATAACTTTTTCATGCGTCGGCTTTTTTTTTTTTTTCTGATGGCTTTAAATGAATTCTTTTTAAGCGGTTGAGTGCCTTTTTTATCTTATTTTATACTTTATTAATCCATTACCGTCGGATATTCGTTCTTGCATACTTGCCAAAGTTTTTCGAGGCATTTATTCATTCAATAGGGAAAAAAAAAAATCAGATTTTATTTTTTGCAATATATCTATCTTAATATATTGAATTTACATAGTTTAGAAAAAACATTTTAATCACGCAGCACTTCGGAAAGAAAAATTCATCACAAAACTCAAACATTTACTTTATAGTTTTGGTAATATTCATCTCCAGTAGTGTGAGCCATTTTAACTTTTAAGGAGAGCATTATTATGCTATATTTTATTAAATTAATTTTCGTTTTTAGTGTAATAAAAGTCTTAATAACTTTCATCTACCACTTACAAAACTTTTTATAACAACTTTAGAATGACTTACTGTAGATTTATTTATAAATTGGCAAAAAAAAAATAATAATAATAATTCAAAAATTATATGTAAAACGTAGCAAATGCAACGCCTGCCTACTATTGGTAATTTTATAAATATTCAAATCTTCTTGTAATAGCTGTTGCACTCTTATCAAAAAATTTATGAATGCAAAACTTATTCGATTATATATATTAAATTCAGTAATACGGAAATAATAGGACTCCATCTTAAATAGGACGTAACCATCATGGCAACCTAGAATCGTTATCTGTCATGGGATACGGAATAGAACCAAGTGAATCAATCAATATCATTGAATTAATTTTGCATTTATGGGTGTGAATTACTTAAAGGGAGTTTTTATTTTTGTGATAAATTTTTCAGATGAAATATATTTTAATAGTTATACTATGAGATTTCTGTAAAGGATAAATAAATTCATAAGCAGAGTTGTTCAAAAATCCGGATATATGAGAATACGTGGATAGCAATTGCATGATGTATCTTTTCCAATATAATGTTGTGTTTTATCTAGATAAATTCAACTGATGTATAATATGTAGTAGTGTGTATAAAATCTTTAGGCCATATACAAGACTGCAGAAAGGAATTCGAATATCTTACCAAAATACTATGAGCGGTAATTACTGAAAGTAAATATTCAGTTGTACTACCCGGTTTTCTAAATTGTTTATTTAAACATCATCTTTCACTGTATCAAAGTATGTAGTTTCATAAAAATAATCTACATTATAAAAAGAATTTTTGATGTTATGGCATAGTACTGGCACCTGGAATGCCACTTTATAATAGTAAGATATGTAATATACAGGGTGAGTCATAAATATCGAAATATTAGGCTATCTCCTTAAATATTGCTCCTAGACCCATACTTCCAATTGCAAATTTTCATAAAAAAAAAGGTGAATTTTTTTATAAAAGAAGTTGCAACTCCATGGGGGTCTATTTTAAAAATTACGAAAATTAAATTTTTATACGGCCCCCAGAGGATAAAACTTCCAATTAGAAAATTTTTTCTTATCCATTCCTGAATTGAACAAAAAAAAAATTCATCTCGATATCTACAAATCCCCGAAAGATATTAAAATCCAAAATTTTCCAAAATTCGTGACTTACACCACTTAAGCACACCTCTGAGTGCAGCGATATCAGTTCATTTCAAATACAATTTAGGGATCGACCATATATTTACGCATTATTAAATGTCGATCAAAGACAATATTTTAACTTTTACATATAAAATAAAAGCGTATAGGTTTTAGCTTTAAACTTCCTTGAAATATGCTAGATGTCTGCAATGTCTCGAGCTTGGCGCCAGCCTCGTAACTGGCACGGCCCATTGGCCGGACCGTCTTATTAAACACTTATTAAAAGTGTTATTAAATTAAGTGATATTAATTAAACTCTCATTAAAATTGTCTAAAAAACTTATTACTGCAGGCAAAAAGTTTAGTAAAAATAGTAAGGCGCGGCGCACATTGAGACGCAGCTGCCACGCGCAGTTGAAGCGACATTGCTCGGGAAAAAACTACGCGGGGCAGGGTGTGCGCATATTACGACTCAGTTTTCCGTCACGTTCGCTTGCTGATGTACGCGTGTGAAACAAGTTTCGTTTTGCATTTTATATACAAGAAACAACTATTTCTTTCTTAGGATTTTTTAAATATTATTTTGTGAATTGTTACCTTTAATACAATTTTTAATTCTAAAAATATACTTAAAGTGTAATTTACCTTTCTTTGATGTAATAATTTTCTTTTAAAGTATTAAAAATGTATTCATTATTTATTCTCATACTGAAAAAAAATGAAACTATTCATGATAGATAAAATAACAAATATTAAATATGTTATTAATGGATCCCTCCAAAATTTTTAGTTTATAAAAAAAAATAACCAATAAAAAGTATTTTTTTCTTTAACACTCTTTTTCATGTTTCATATAGAAAATAATGTTTCACACCATTACTGTTTTCGTTGAAAATTTTAATAAATGAGCTAAATTGGTGGTTTTATTTAATTTATATCTTCTTTATTTTCTTGCAAAAAATGCATGTTTTAATTTTGATCTGCTGCAAAATAAATAAAAAAAAATTATTTTTTTAATTGTTTACCATAATGCGTTAAGAATATATTTTTTTAAACAGCTCGTTATAATTTATTTAATATGAGTAATAAAATATTTAATATTAAGTCAGATTTTTTTTTTATCATTACTTTGAAAAATAGAATATAAAATTTAATTTCATGTAATAAAAACCATTTGCAAAGTTTCGTTTAATTTTAAAGTTTTAGAACCAGTTTCCATTACTGGAATGTTTATAGTACTTATTGATTTAACTGATATGCTAAGTAATAAAATTTAATATTTTAATCATACTTACCATAATGTATTAAGGATAATTTTTTAGTTTTTTTTTTTTTTTTTTTTTTTTTTTTTTTTGTTAGCTAGGTTCCAGTGATATAAACATATACATATCGCTGGCACCCAAGTAACCGTAAAGTACCCCCTCCCCCCTCCCTATAATTAGTTATATTCAATAAATTTCATGTTATTCTTAAATTTTTATATTGAACAAGATTTTTTGAAAATAATTATTACTCTAAAAAATAAAACAGAAAACTTAATTTTATATAATAGCCATTTTACAAAATTTCATAGTATTTTTCTCGGGTAAATGAAAAGAACACCCCCCCCCCCCTTTAATTAGTTATTTTCAATAAATTTCATGTTATTCCTAAATTTTTATTTTGAACAAGATTTTTTTTAATAATTATTACACTAAAAAAATAAAACAGAAAACTTAATTTTATATAATAGTCATTTACAAAATTTCATAGTATTTTTCTCGTGTAAATGAAAAGAACTCCCCCCCCCCCACCTATAAATAGCTATTTTTCATAAACTTCTTGTTATCCATAGAAATTTTTACTCCACAAAATTAATCTACAATTTTTTTTTTTTTTTATTTAACAAGATTTTTTGAAAATAATTATTACTCTGAAAGAAAAAAGGAAAAAAAAAAAAAAAAAAAAAAAAAAAAACAGAAAACGTAATTTTATATAATATTAGCCATTTACAAAATTTGGCCCTGAAATAATCTTCATGGTATCGTATAAAACGGGAAAAGCGCAAACAGCTTCAATAATTTTTTCTTCCATTTTCATCAAACACGTGAGACACTCGCACTCGAAATGCTGGAAACTGTGTTCGAAATACAAGTGGCAGGCAGGACCTGCGTCAGAAAAACTGCGCGTGACTCAATATGCGCTCTTCTATTCATTTCAATGCTTTACAAAATCGCGTGACTTGGGAACCTGCCCCGCGCTTGTTGACTGCGTCTCAATGTGCGCCTTGGTTAATAGCGATAATGACACTTCTATTAACGTAATCATTGGAAATATATTTTAATAAATTACACAGAAATATTTTGAAAAATCTACTTTATATTATTCAGCTTCAAAATTTATGATGGTTTTAAAGCTATTTTTACTTTTTCTATCTTTACAAGAAAAAAGTATTGGATTCATGAAAATTTTGAATTCCGATTTTCGACGGATTCACACGTTTTAGGTCTCAGAGATACCGAAAAACATGTTTTTACAAAATGTCTGTCTGTGAGTCACTACTCCTGTATCCCTGTATATGGTTAAAATTTTGTGAGATCTCTATCTCAAGAACTAATCCACGAAATTTAATAAAAAATTATACTTACTTAGTCCTTGATATAAATTGCTGCTGATTAATTTTTGGTGCGAATCGTTTAACAGGTGGCCCTACTCTACAAGCTTTTGTGCGATTTCCGCAATAGCTGTATCTCCAGAATTATACACCTAGTGTCACCCGTAATTAGAGGCACCTGTTACGCATCGTGCAATAGCAATTTTAACAAGGAAAACATGAAGTTGACAAGGCCAAAGCAATGAAAAAAATTGAAATCGGCGTGATAAAAAATTTGGTTTAAATCAACTGACACATTCAAGCAGTAATTAAAAAGGTAAGAATGGCAAAACTTAAACAAAATTTGAAATCGAAACTATACAGGACGGAGTCAATCACCTAGAATCTTTTAAAAAGCATTTAAACGTTTAGAGTCCATCTTTGTTTAAAAGTAAATGCCCTTTTTTGCATCAAATGTTTTTATTTCAGTATTTCTCACTTTTAAACTGACATAAGTCAATAACCGTCGGTTACGGTAACAGTCCAGAAAGTTCAATAGTTTTTTAACATCTGCAAAAAAAAAAAAAAAAAAAAAAAAAAAAAAAAAAAGCTATGTGAAAGAAGTTTTTGCCTCAGAAAATTTACTTTTAAAAATATGATTTGAAAACAAAAAATTGCATCTTTTTTTATATTGCTATTTTAAATACTTTTATTTAAAAAAATAAATAAATATTATTTAAAATGTTGAATCAAAATTTAAATTAGACATTTTCATTTAATCAAAAGAAAAAAATACAACGCGACAAATAATATTTTGAGTTATAACAATTTTAATTTACTCTAAATTTTTTGAAAAAAAAAAATGTTTTATTAAGAAGTCTTATGATGTTATAATGCTTACAAATTATATGGTTAACCATCACAAAACATTCAAAACTCTTATTCTATAAATAAATAAATAAAATAAATGTTTCTTGGACACATTACAGCAACATTGTTTCTTCAATTACACGCATTTCAATTAGTGTCTGATTCCTCGAAACCTCACGATTTATTAAAATTGTCATAACTCTCCGAGTTTTGAAGATATCGAGATGAATTTTTTTTAACCGACTTCCAAAAAGGAGAGAAGGTTATCAATTCAACGCGTATGTATTTTTTTTTTTTTTTTTTTCATGTATGTTCATCGATTACTCCGAAACTTTTCAACCGATTTCTGTTATTTTTGTTTTAAATGAAAGATAATGCTCTCGACTTGGTACCACTTCCGTTTCATCGAAATTGGTTTAGTACTTTTTTAGTAATTAGGCAAAAACTAATGAAATTAGTGATTTTTCGTTAATTAAAAGTGTTAAATAAGTTCGCCAAACATCGTGCAGACAGAATGGCCGAGAGGTCTAAGGCGCCTGATTTAAACTGTGGTTCTCGAACGAAAGCATGGGTTCGAACCCCACTCCTGACACACGTGTATACAATAATCTTTTCCGTATTATGATTTTTATCGATATATTTTAGAAATTAAATATTAATAATTATTAACCGACTTCAAAAAACGAGAAGGATGTTATTTATTCGACGCGTGTGTATTTTTAACCGACTTCCAAAAG
Source organism: Maratus speculifer (assembly GCA_964019185.1). Taxonomy (NCBI): domain Eukaryota; kingdom Metazoa; phylum Arthropoda; class Arachnida; order Araneae; family Salticidae; genus Maratus; species Maratus speculifer. Next base: position 117,127,836 of record OZ025297.1, on the reverse strand, counting down.
AGAGAGGGGGTTATCAATTCAATGCGTATGTATTTTTTTATGTATGTTCACCGATTACTCCGAAACTATTCAACCGATTTCTGTTACTTTTGTTTTAAATGAAAGATAATGCTCTCGAATTGGTACCACTTCCGTTTCATCGAAATTGGTTCAGTGCTTTTTTAGTAATTAGGCAAAAACTAATTAAATTAGTGAGTTTTTGCTAATTAAAAGCGTTAAATAAGTTCGCCAAACATCGTGCAGACAGAATGGCCGAGCGGTCTAAGTCGCCGGATTTAAGCTCTTGTTCTCGAAAAAGATAGCATGGGTTCGAACCCCGTTCCTGCCATAATTTGCATCAATGTTTAATTTACAATAATTTTTTCCATATTACAATTTTTATTATTAACCCACTTCAGAAAAGGAAGAGGAAGTTATCAATACGACGCGTATGTATTTTTTAACCGACTTCAAAAAGGAGAGGAGATTATCAATTCAACGCGAATGTATTTTTTTATTATTATTATTATGTATGTTCATCGATTACCCCGAAACTATGCAACCGATTTCTGTTATTTTTATTTTAAATGAAAGAGGATGCTTTCGAATTGGTACTACTTCCGTTTTATCGAAATTGGCTCAGTACTTTTTTAGCAATTACTCAAAAACTAATAAAACTAGTGATTTTTCGCTAATTAAATGTGTTGAATAAGTTCAGTGAATGGAGTGCAGTTCGAATGCAGAGTTTGAAAAACTCTGGTTTTCGAAAGAGATCGTGGATTCGAATACCGCGCCTGACATACATGCACACAATAACTTTTTTCGTATTATAATTTTTAAACATATATTTTACAAATTAAATACTAATTATGCTATTAAGAATATTTTGTATTTAACCGTTAGCACAGAATATCAGAGATCTTTTATCAACTCAATACTTTATCAGTGAAAGAGTACTAAAATAACAGACTTGCGAAAATTAACATGACGTTGAATAAATTCGCCTAAAAGATTGCAGTCAGTATAGCCGAGCGGTCTAAGGCGTCTGATTTAAGCTCTGGTACTTGAAAGAGAGCTTGGGATCGAGCCCCTCTTCTGACATTCGTGTACAGGGAAAAAATATTTTTATTAATGTTTATGTATAATTATGATTATATTTTTCTTAAGTCATTATTCACATATTAAAAATCTTTAGTTCAGTTTATTTATAGAAAGATTTGGAAAATAAACCATTGATGTGATAAGTAAAAGATATTGAGTGTAATAAGTAAAAAATTTAATGAAAAGTACTGGTGAATATTGACCGATTTTCCAAATCTTTCTATAAAAAAACTGAGCTAATATACAGTGTTTTTTCCGTATTATAATTTTTTAAACCGACTTAAAAAAAAAAAAAAAAAAAAAAAAAAAAAAAAAAAAAAAGAGAAGATTATCGTCCATTCGACGCATATGTTCACCAATTACACCGAAACTATCCAACCGATTAAACTAGTATTTGTGTTAAATGAAAGAGGTTACTCTGACTCTCGAACTGGTATCACATCCATTTCATCGAAATTCGATACGTACTTTTTTAGTAACTAGGCAAAAACTAATAAAATCAGTGATTTCTCGCAAATTAAAAGTAACATGGACGTCGAATAAGTTCTCCGCACGGGATGCAGCAGGATGGCCGAGTGGTCTAAGGTCTAAGGCGCCTGATTTAAACTCTGGTTCTCGAACGAAAGCATGGGTTCGAGCACAACTTCTAATACACGTGTGTACGATAATCTTTTCCGTATTATGATTTTTATAGATAAATTTTAGAAATTAAATACTAATAATTATTAACCGACTTCAAAAAACGAGAAGGATGTTATCTATTCGACGCGTATGTATTTTTTTTTATATATATGTTCACCGATTAATCTAAAACTATCCATCTGATTTATATGGATTTTGATTTATTGAAAGAGGTTGCTCTCAAATTGGTACCATTTCCGTTTCATCAAAATTGATTCAGTACTTTTTTAGTAACTAAGCAAAAACTAATAAAATTAGTGATTTCTCGCAAATTAATATTGATGGTTGCAACAGTTTTCTCTATCATAAGCTAATATATATTTAAAAAAAACTAAAAAGTGAAAAATAATCTTTTTTACCAAAAATAGAACCGACTTCAAAAACTACTGCAAAGTAAAAAATAATTTTTTTACAGAATAGTTAATAAGAAATTAAACAAAGAGCATTGTATTTACCATGCGTTTTGTTAGATTTATGTACATTAAATTGATTTTTTGGAATCGGTGCCAGTCAAGCCAAGTTACAAGTAATTATTCAATATTAGAAACTTAGATTTAATTGTGAACTTGGCTTGGCTGGTACCGACTCCAAAAAATCAATTTAATGTACATAAATCTAACAAAACGCATGGTAAATACAATGCTCTTTGTTTAATTTCTTATTAACTATTCTGTAAAAAAAAAAATTATTTTTTACTTTGCAGTAGTTTTTGAAGTCGGTTCTATTTTTAATTTTTTTTTTTTTTTTTTTTTTTTTTTTTGTTCAACTCAGGAATGGATGAGAAATTTTTTTCTATTGGAGTTTTATCCTCTGGGGGCCGTATAAAAATTTAATTTTCGTATTTTTTAAAATATAACCCCCATGGAGTTGCAACGTATCTTATCAAAAAATTCACCTTTTTTTATGAATTTTTGCAAATGGAAGTATGGGTCTGGGGTCAATATTTAAAGAGATAGCCTATTGTTTCGATATTTATGATTTACTCTGTATAAGTCTTATAACTGAATTAAATTGCATATTACTGCTTAACGATGTATTATTTGCTTATTTTACTGTTTATTACTGCATATTTTACAATTTAAAACTGGTATCCCAGCTGCCATTATTATACCGCAAAATAAACTTTTTTTTTTTTTTTTTTTTTACAGTATAGAAGTATGCAGTAGCGCCAACTTTTGTAAAATATTGGATGTAGACAAAAGTGGGGGAGGAGCAAATGAACAAAAAAGCTAATTCGAAGTCAGATTATGGTTTTTCGAAGTAAAATGTAAAATTATTATAATTTAATTAAGTTACATTATACGTTCTACTTAATAAATACATTAATATTTCTTATAAATATAGCATAAAAATTGCTAACTTTTAAATAAATAACTATAGTTTTAAAATATTAAATGCGAGCTATTAAATAATATGTAAAGTGAAATTAAAATACAATGCAGATCTGACGCAAAATATGCAGGAAATCTGTCTTTGAAAGAAGTTTCATTAAAAATCCGCTAAAGAAGTTTTTAGTTCTCCTTTAAGTCTAATAGGTGCTCTTACTATTTTCTAAACAAAATTATTTTGAGAAAGTCAACAAAACCAAATTTCATTTCTATGATTAAATAAAAAAAATAATAACGAAATAAATCATGCAAATTGTGTAGGCGCAGCGATCAGATTACTGGGTGGACACGTGTCCCCACGGGCCCGTATAAGTTGGCGCCACTGGAAGTATGAAGGAAAGTGTTTTTTATCTATGCGTTACGCATGCTTTTTTTTCCTTCACACTTATTTATGGATTTATTGTAACATAATATCACAGAATCCTAAAGTTTCATTTTACTTTTTGCTCTTTTACATGGTCCATCGTCTGTATTTTCCTTCTAAACACGGATACCTTAAAAAAAATATATCACATTAAAGCTGACTTCTTTTTTTTCTTGTTTAACAGGCACGTGAAATGCATCTTTGATATCAAACTGCTTGAGGCAATTCAAGATATACCTTACCTATCACTACGGCATTAAGGTTAAGTTATACCTTGCAACTCACCTTAGGTTATGCTACAACCCCTTTCAACCTCATTCCCGATACTTTTGTATCTGTTTATGCCCATTGTTTAGTTTGTTTTATGCATACACCCGCAGGAAAATAATCTTAATATCAAGGGCACCGGCCTGTTCTCTTATTCTAGAACACAGAGTACATTTTAAATATGAACTTTGCGTTACAGCATACTTTAAAATTTTAATGCATCAGCCTAAGATCTTAGCTCTTTTTGTATATACAATACTGAATAAAGAGATATATTTTAAGTTCACTTGTAATATAGAATGAAGAAAAAACATAAATTCCTAACAATATTTTCATAATATTTTTAACATTTTAAGCAAGAAATAAAACATAATGCGCCAATTTTGGATTATGAAACGCTTTCCAAAATAAGTAGGAAAATCTAACAAAACTTCACCATTTGATAAGTTGAAATATGATGTCTAATTCAATTATATGGAAACGCATAACATATTTGAAAACCAAATTTCAGCTGTTTTCATTGGCCACCCCTTAAGGGATTTGTTTATTTTTCTCTTAGCTTTCCTAATCCCAGTTCAAGTTTTTGCTTCATTATTTCCTGTTTATTAAATTGCCCATAACTCCTTTTCTGATAATCGTAGGAATAAAATTTAAACAGCTTAAGAATCGTAAAAAGTTGTTCTTTCAAATAAAATTTATCAAAATGATTATTTTAAGGTATGTCTTAAGATTTTGTTAAATGAAGATTTAAAAAAAAAAATCTTCTTAAATCATTCAATTAAAGAATAGCTAGTTTTAAAAAACATCAGTTAAGGATTAAGAATTAATCAGTTCACTTCACTTAAGATTGGAAAAATAGCGACGCTTCTCGTAATCTTTCTAAATTTCTTTAGATTCTAGATAAACACAAGCTTAGTATCTGTTTGTGTACCCCTCACTTTAGTTACACATCATGGCTTTTAAATATAAGTAGAACCCGTCGAATTTCGTCAAAAGAAAATGTTTAAGAAAGAATTGTTTCATTGATTTACAATGAATCTAATAAAGTGGTTACAATTAATAATGCACCTCATATTGGTAAATCTAACTCTTAAACAAATGATATTTCACCTAAAGTTAACAAAATACTATTTTTGTAAAGGTCAGTTGTAGAAATTATTAAAACTAAACTTTAATAATATGTGTAAACAGTAAAATATAATGAAGATCTGATATTATGATAAAGTTATGAATTGAGGCTCTTATGCTTGGTGTTCCAAAAGGAAAAACAGAAAAATTTACTCCACTTTGACTCAATTACAGAATTTTTTTTTTCCCATGAAATCTACACCCGACACCATTTTCACCATCTCAAAATTTACATATGCACCTCTCATATCCGTATTCACTTTTAAAAAAATAAGATTTATTTGATAATTTTAAAATCATTTTAATTTAAAACTTGAAGTTACAATTTTCAGTAACATCTTTGCATGTTAACAGTCATTCAGCAGTCGCAGATCAGTCAGATCAGTCGCAGTCAGCAGGGTCAGATCAGCAGAGTCAGATCAGTCGCAATGTTAACATCAGATTCCAATCTCATTAACAGAGATTTGCCGTAATTCCACAGTATTCCTGTAACGTAACATAAAAGAAAATGACGATTTTTATAGTCTCGAATTATTCCCGAGATCTTCTTTATTTGCTGTCTAATTCGGCGAAGTGAATTCATCCCAATCGAGATTATCGAATTCTGTAACATAAATCGCTATTTTTTACCACAAAGAATTCCGATCACATTTTGCACACTGTATGTCACTGTTTTTTTATAAAGTCACTGTAAATTTTTGTAAAACATTGCATTTTATCAGTGTATAATTTTGATTACGTTATTTTAGAGAGTGAAGTATTTTCAACTGCAAAATATTTCAAAGTAACTGGGGTAAAATAAGATGCACTTCTAAAAAATATATTTCAGTATTAAGAATTAAAACACATGCTTTTTCTTAATAAAATTACGGCTTTGCATCCGCTAAAGCATTCCTGCTTTACAATTCATTCTTAAACAACATCTATAGAATTTATATTTATATATATATGACGTCATTATCCAGGAATAATACACAAACCCACAATTAATAATAATAATAATAAAAACAATGCCGTCATACAAGAAGCAAATTGGGTATCTAATGATTCATATGCCTTCATATTTTGGTTTATAAAATACACTGTAAAAAATTTTAGGAACGTTTCACATCTGAAGAGAAATGCTTAATTTCTGAAAAGTGATTTCAGATTTCATTTTACAGTAAAACCTCTAAATAACGGACACCTCAGGAACGCAAAAATTGTCCGCTATTCGGAGGTGTCCGCTATTGGGAAAACCTTAGAGATTCAAAAACCGCTAAGAAATGTTTAATGTTTCATTCATTTAATTTTGTATGATTAAAACCTCTGTTATATAATTAATCAGAAATTAAAATTATTTTTAAGCAATAAAATTGAAATAAAATTGTGCTCCCTTTTACCTACTGTTTATTATATTATTGTAAAAAAAATCTGTTACAAAAGTTTATTTTTGGTTGCGATTACATGTTTTTTTTTTGTGTGTGTGTGTGTGTGTGTGTGATGTTATTAGACACTGTAGAGTTCCGGGCGAGGAGAGAGGGATTGCACTTTTTGATCTTTAAAAGCACAAAATCTCAAAATGGTCTTGGATGACGTTTCAATAGTCTGGGAGATTATTTCTCCCGGGAAACCCCCTGAATTTAGCACTGAACGTTGGGGGGAGTGGGGATTTTCCCCAGCTCTTTATCTACATTTAAAAAATCTTACATTTGACTGTGATCATAAAATTTGTGACACGTTGTCCTGATAAATTCAGAGGCTTTTTTACCTTTTTTCATTTTTTTTTCTGTTTAAAAAATACTTTTTCATCCTTTATCGCCGAATAAAGTGTCCGCTATTCGGAATGTCCGTTATTCAGAGGTTAAACATACAAAAATTTAAGTTTTGGAAGTGGGGATTGGAAAACTGTCCGTTAAATAGAGGTGTCCGCTATTCGGGAGTGTCTGTTATGGAGGTTTTACTGTATTCTATTTTGAATACGGAACATCTCAAAAACGATCGGAAATCTTTCTGCTTTTATCCGTATTTTCAGCTATTATCATTATTAAAATAAAACGCTTCATTCTCAAAAGGAACCTATTCGTTTCAGAAAAGGCAGCTTGTTGTCGTTTCCAAAACGGAACCTATGCAACTTTTTTTTTTTTTTTTTTTTTTTTTTTTTTTTTTTTTTTTTTTTTTTACAGTGTAGCTAAATATTTTGTCGGAAATCATTAATCTATATTTCTTACAATTCAGAAAATGATTTTACACACGGTGACACGGGTTAATAAATATGCATTCTTTTATCTATTTGATACAAATTAAGTAAAAGCGAAGGAAAAAAGTCACAGAACTGATCATTAAAATACATTTTTCGTAATAAAAAAAAATGTTGTATTGAGTATAAAATAAGTTTGTAAAGAGCTAAAAATCATTTAACTGATAAATAAAATCAAAATAGAACCAAAATTCACCCGGTTTCGTAACAGACGATGTTGCTGTCATAGCCAGCACGTTTTTTAATTTCAATTTTTTTCTCTTTTCATGAGAAAAGAGAGAAAACCCTTTTCTCACCGTTAATATAACTTTTGTTGCCATATTCAAAACAAAAAGGTATATTAATCTGCCTTTTCCATAGAGGAGATAGATAGATAGATGGTAGTGAAATGAAATATTGCGTAAAATCGGTTTGCAATATGAGGCGCGTTATCACTCAAATTTAAATGCTCTCATTAGGTCCAAACAAAGAAATCACGTGGAGCATGAGCCGAATTCTTTGAGATCAGCTGCGCATTTTTTCTCTAAATAAAAATGATCTCCTTAAATTTACGCACGTAAAAAATGCGTATAAATAGTAATGTTTAAATGTTTTATAGAATGAGAAGAATAATAACTGTGGACCTTTGGGACCCGTGACTGGGGAGGGGGGGGGGAGGGAAAGGGAAAGGGTTGAAAGAGGCAAGAAAAAAATTCCCATTTCACAATAAAAAGGAAAAAATATGCACAAATATTAATATTTAAAAGTTTTATAGAATGAGAAAAATAATTGTGGACCTCTGGGATCCGCGATTGGGGAAGGGGGAGAGGGGATGTTGAAAGAGGCAAAGAAAAAAATCTTCCATTCAAAAGACACATATATATAAATATGTATAAATATTATACACAAATATTAATGTATAAAACTTTTATAGAATGAGAAAGGCAGTGGACATTCGAGACTCGCAATTGAGGAGGGGAAAACGTTGAAAGGGGTAAGAAAGAGAAATTCCGTTAAAAAATCTATTATATAAATATTAGTGTTTAAAATTTTTATGGGATGAGAAAAGCAATTATGAACATCCGAAAACTGCGACTGGAGAGAAGGGAGGGGAAAGGGTCGGAAGGGGCCAGGAAAACAATTCCGTTTCAGAAAAATAAATTATACATCAATATTAATGTTACGAGAATGCTATACATTGGTTTACAAGAATACCAACAATTTGTTAATGATCGTATTATTATTGAAACAAAGAATTTCCAGAACCATTTTTCACAAAGAAAATTAAAATTTTGTAAAACAATGGTTAAAAAAGTGAAAGTTGCAACAGTAGAAGGTATTATAGAAATAAAATATGACAAAAAGCTGTTTAACCCTCTTGTCGTTCTTTACCGTTCTTGTCCTGTTATAAATTTCAAGGAATGTATCGGAATATATGAGTTAACAGCAATTCTACGCTCCTTATTCGTAAGCGATGGAATAATGTACAAATCCAGGCCAAAAGTAAGCCAAAAATGTATCATTTAGAAGAACTTTGCACAAAAGAATTTACAACATACATTCTCAATATTTCTTTATGCACTAGCAGAGTTAACTAAAATCCTCTGACTCTGGTGTTGCAATCATAAATGGTATGCCAGAATAACATGCATTGATACCTTCAAAAGGCACTAAAACTGTTGCTGATTTGGCAGATCATTTCAGCGAAAATTTTTTAATCCAGTACAATGAATATTGAGAAATATATATCATATTCGATACTTATTTTGAGAATTCCCAAAAAAATGTCCAAGAGAAAGATGACAACATGGTAACCCGCCTGTTATATTCAAAGTTGAAGAAAAGATGATTATAAAAACTGTCACTATGAAAAATATTTCATCCCATTATAAAAATAAAGGTTTACTTACTGTAATAATATGCCAAAATTTGCTCAAAAAATCAACTCATTTAGAAAAAAAATTGTTATTGTTTCATGCCGTGGCTAAGACAAATCAAATAAACCAGTTGTAGAAGACATCAGCACTTCACAAAAAGAAGCTGATACAATGTTAATCCTGCACGCAATATTTGCACCCCAAAGAGGAGTTCAAAAAATAAGACTTTTTTTCACCAGATACCGACGTTCTTATATTGGTGATCAATAATTATCCAAAGTTACCAAGTGATATAGACAGTGTTGAATCCAGGAGTAGCTCGAGGGGACGTCCCCCCTTCCCGGAAAATTTAAGATTTTCTATTTTCAATGGTCAAAAAGTCCATTTTCCACCCTGGAACTCTATAATGTCCCTCCCGGAGAAAAGTGTCTGAATTCAACACTGGATACAGCATCAGTTTTAACTGGTCCTCAGAGGCGCAAGATTTCTGTAGGCTTAGTATATAAATATTTAAGCCATAAAAGATCTGAAGCTTTATTGGGAGAGTATTCTCTTTCGGGATCTGTCTCCACTAGTCTATTCAGTGGTAAATCAAAGATCAATTTAAAAAAAATATATATTATCGAGAATGAAACATTATTGCACTTGAAGAATACATATGCTTAATGTAAATACCAAAATTAAAAATTAAAACACTAAGTGAGCTAATATGATGGGTATTTACAAAAAAGCAAGCTGAGGAAGCAAATATGCCACCAACTCAAGTCGCTCTTTACCCAGCTATAAGAAGAGTTCATTACCAAGTGATAATATGGCAAAAAGCATACATTTTAATACCTAATATTCTACCCCCAACTGGTTTTGGTTGGATGATAAAGGAAAACGAATAATTACCTGTTATGTGTGATATGCCTTGTGCTCCTCAATAACAGGTTTCATCAGTACGTTGTTAATATATCAAGTCAAAATGTGTAACATCCTGTAAATTTTTACAATATGGAGCACCTTGTATTGAAATGTTCTCATGTTCGGATGAGACTGATAAAGGTGATAATGTTGGAGACCTCGATGATGTGAAATATGATGACAGTGGTATAGATGATCATACATTGTTCTGAAGTTGAATTTTTCTTTGCAGTTTAAAATTTCAAAGTTTTTACTATTTAAGTACATGATATATAATATAGAATAACAATCAGAGGATAATAAATAACATTTTGCATTAAAAGATTCGTATCATTTAGTATTTTTGCAGCATTCAGTTCTTTTTCAATTACCCTTCCCACATACACCTATCCTATGTGCCGGATGTCTACCATCTATTTTATTACTCTATAAGGCTCTGAAATGCAAAGTAAAAAAAATGCTTGAAAAAACTGTTGAATTTAGTTTTTTATTTCCTTTTCAATCCTTTCCCCTCTCCTACCCCTCCCCAGTGACGGGTTTCGAATGTCCATCAATGCTTTTCTCATTTTATAAAAATTTTAAACATTAATATTGGTGTATATATACAATATTTTTTTATGAAATTTTTTCCCTTGCCCATTTTAACAAATTTCCCACCCCAGTCGCGGGTCCCGGATGTCCACAAATGTTTTTCTCACTCTATAAAAATTTTAAACCTCAATATTTATACATTTTTTTTCTTTTTTATTGTAAAATGGAATTTTTTTTCTTGCCCCTTTCAGCCCTTTCCCCTTCCCTCCCCTACCTCTCCACAGTCATGGGCCCAGGATATCCACAAATTTCCTTCTTATTCTATAAAAGCTTTAAACATTAATATTTATACATATTTTTATTCTCATTCTATAAAAGCTTTAAACATTAATATTTATACATATTTTTTTTCTTTTTATTGTGAAATGGATTTTTTTTCTTGCTCTTTTCAACCCTTTCCCCTCCCCCTCCCTAGTCGCGGGTCCCGGATGTCCACAAATGTTTTTCTCATTCTATAAAAATGTTACACATTAATATTTATACTTCTTTTTTATTGTGAAATGGAATTTTTTTTCTTGCCCCTTTCAGCCCTTTCCGCTTCCCTCCCCTACCTCTCCACAGTCATGGGCCCAGGATATCCACAAATTTCCTTCTTATTCTATAAAAGCTTTAAACATTAATATTTATACATATTTTTATTCTCATTCTATAAAAGCTTTAAACATTAATATTTATACATATTTTTTTTCTTTTTATTGTGAAATGGATTTTTTTTCTTGCTCTTTTCAACCCTTTCCCCTCCCCCTCCCTAGTCGCGGGTCCCGGATGTCCACAAATGTTTTTCTCATTCTATAAAAATGTTACACATTAATATTTATACTTCTTTTTTATTGGGAAATGGAATTTTTTTTATTGCCCTTTTCAGCCCTTTCCCCTTCCCTCCCCCTCCCCATTCGCGGGTCTTGGAAGTTCACCATCGCTTTTCTTACTCTACAATACAGAAGGAAAAAATGAGACCACTCACGATACTTAATCATAAAAAGCATAAAACTGTACACGGGATGTATTTAGAAAACCCACTAAAATGCCAATAGGATCTTGTAGATTTTAAGGCCTCTCCGCCCATCTCTTTCCAATAATAAGCGATGTTATGGCGATGGAGTTAATGTTTACGGAGTTAAGCGTTAAGACGTTGCAATTTTTCTTTAAATCTGAATTCTTGAAATATAATGCAACTAGAATTGCGAAATGTATTATCGTGAAACCAATAATAAAAAATAACACAATTTAAAGACTGTTACTTACTATTTATTTAATCCACTCTTTATTGTTTGCATAAATTTCATACACTTGAATCACTAAAATTATCTTTTCGACTGGCACGCCAATAGTTATTTAATTAAAATAGTTCCAAATTGATGCAAACAAAGCAAGAACGCGGCTTTTTCCGGTCTGAAAACCCTGTAGAAAGTGAATCACCTGCGTAGGAATAAAATTTATACAGCTTTAAAATCGTAAAAGATTGCTTTTTCAAATAAAGCAAAGTAAAAATAAATCAAAATGGCCATTTTAACGAAGGTCTTAAGATTTTGTTGAATAGAAATTAGGAAATAAATTTTTAAATTCTTATTAAGTTATTCAAATAAAGAATAACTAGTTTTAAAAAACATGCGGTGAAGGATTAGGAGTTAATCAAGGCGCTTCACCAAAAGATGAGAGATACGGTGAATCTTCCCTCAAGCTTTCTAAATTTCTTTAGACACTGCATAAACACAAACTTAGTTTACAGTCTTGTTAACGCCCTACCCTCCCTTCACACACACACGCCGCCTTTATAGACAGATCTCCCTTTTAGTAGGTAATAATTGTATGCTATTTTTTCCGCCATTACCGTAGGCGTTTTCCATTTAAGACAAGCTTTCAATACAAATTTGTTTCGTTTTACAAGTTTTAGTATAAAACACATTCTGGTCAAATATATGCATTTGGAAAATGCCAATAATATTTTCTTGGCGATTTTAAGGCCTTTCCGCATATCTTCTTCCAATAATAAGTTATGTTATAGGGATGGAATTAATGTTTATGGAGTTAATCCTCCGCACTCGAAAAGTGACTCTCACTCACAACTAGTATTGTCAGGGGTCCCTCGTAAATCGGGACGCCAAATATTATGGACACCACTAATATTTTACAATTTTAATCAACATATTTTATCGCAGATTTTTCGGCTATTAGATAAGGCGAAGAAAATTAGCTTAAAATATTGGTATCCAGAGCATTTGGAGCACCCATTTACGCGATACAGTAGCGGTCAGTGAGAATCGCCTCTCAAGTGCAAAGGGTTAAGTGTTAAGACGTTGCAATTTTTCTTGAAATGTACTACAAAACTGAAATTCCGCCCTGTATTATCGTGAACCCAATAATAAAAAATAACACAATTTAAAGACCAATATTTATTATTTATATAATCTAGTTTTTATTGTTTGCATAAATTTTATACACCTGACTCACAAAAACCATCTTTTCGGCTGGCACGCCAATAGTTATTTAATTAAAATAGTTCCAGATTGATGCAAACAAAGCAAGAAGGCGGCTTTTTCCGGTCTGAAAACCCTGTAGAAAGTGAATCAATGCCTTGCATTTTCATCTCAAGGTAGTCATAAAGCAAGGTCTCAACAATTTCACCGAAGATGTCGACCTACACATGCTCCATAAAACAAACAAAATGCTTTCTTTGTCGTCCTACACATTTTCATTCATAACAATGCACCCGAATCCATTGTGATTTCCCTTTTCGTGTCTGAGCGAAGCCCTAAAAATTGTTGCGCGAGACTAGCGGAATAAATCCATTGTTTTGTTCTTAGTCTGATGTTATGAAAGAACGGCACATAGATTAATTATTATATGTCTACATTTTATACTAGAGTGAAACTCATTCATTCATCCACGGAAATTGATGACAGTTTTTCTTTTCTTTTATATACAGTAAAACTCCGGTTATCCGAAAAGCATGGGACCAAAGAATTTTCGGTTAACCAGGTTTCCATACCGATTTACAGATAATCGGGATTCCATAGGAATTTTTAAATAACCGGAAGACTTATGGCGAAATTTTCATCGATAAAAAGCTGTGATCGTAATTTAGAACATAGTTGTAATAAAAATGTTGTGGGACCGTTTTCAAAGCACCCTGAAGTTGAAAAAAAAAAAAAAAAAAAATCACAACATATTTTGAAAAAAAAAAAAAAACTGTCGTGTGTGTCTATCTAATAAAGTGACGAAATTGCGCCATGGATGAAATAAGTAAGTTGACTTTGTTTATTTAATAATGAACAACATTATTTCTACCAGTGTGCAGCAATACCCTTTCAAAGTTTTGATTTTTACTTATTTTGCTTCTAATTTTTAAAACTAATATCTATTAAAATAACTGTTCAATGTATTAAAAATGATTCAGAATTGTTTTGAGCTAAGACTTACTAGTAAAATTGTGATCGTAAATTAAAATATGTTGAACGATATCATTTGCCATCGGTAAAAAAAGTACTGACAATACAATTTTTCACATTTAAAGTAGACTTTATGGAATTTTAAGGTATTTCGATTAAGCCGATTTTCGGATAACCAGGGTTCTACTGTATATACGCATATATAAACAGTCTTCCAATGCTAGATGCATTTCAACATTTTATCTGTGGATGTAAGATTTACATAAATGAAAAAAAACCAAAAGGTCATGTGTACAATGTTTGGGCTAACAGGGTGACGAATGGTCAGGGAAAAACACAGTCAAAAAAGTTATTAAATACCAGTATTGTTAAAGCGAAATTAACCTTCTTTAATCCCTTTATATTATTGCAAGTATTTTCTATAAGAAAATACTCATAATTTTTTCCTCTTTTTTTTTTTTTTTTTTTTTTTTTTTTTTTTTTTTTTTACTATGCTTTAATTTTAAAAAAATCAAAGAGTACCGAGTCCCTTTATAATAAAAATTAAATGCTACTAGAGATACTGTTTTTCAATGATTGAAATTTAGTATGAAAGCATAAAAATCCCTCTGAAATAAAATTTCTAGATTAAACACTACTACTGATACAAACAAAACATTCTTCTTATCTTTAGGATATGCCCTCCATGATTCATCTGGATCTACTTAGTTACGAAATTCGGCAGTAAAATAAAAGATTTCTGATCCATCTTGCAACACCTTCGTACAAAAAGAAAAAGCCAAAAATGTTATGAAAGAGTTTTCAGAAGTTTCTAAAGGTCGATGAATCGTCTGATTGCTTGTAAAAATTTGTTCAAATGTATTGTTGTTTCTTGTTTTCCTCTACTCTTTCAAACATGCATCCTGCATTTTGTATCATTGCTTAACTGATCAAAGAGGACGGCTTCTCTGTAAGGAAGCCGAAATATCAGAAACTCTTTATGTCTCTAAAATGCATTTTAAGGTAAAAATTGACACTATATATGTGTGTGTATGATTACGTAAGTTTTAAGACTCTAGTTATTCAGAAAATCAAATTTTGGGAAATCGCGATAAACCCCTGACTGCGTCCATTGGTTTTTACTATAAACGAATATTTTACAATTTCAAAATGAACCAATAAAACTTGTTTTTTTTTTCTTTTTTTAAATCAGATTGCAATATTTTTTTCTACGCAAGTTCACCAATAGAATAGATTGATATAGAGATCTCGATTTTTAAAATTTTGGATAAAGCAAGTTTAAAACTCACGTCCTCATATATATATGTGTGTGTGTGTGTATACAATAAAATATAAACAATGCTTTAACCCAAAAACCACTTTATATATAGTGATTTTGGGTTCTCAAAACACTCATGTGTAGTGATAAGTTCAAGTTTGTTAGCGGTTTCCCACAGAAGGCCGGATAACGTAGAGACCATTAACCTTACAGATCTTTTTGCTGAGTGTAACTTTAATACAAGCTTAAAAAAAAAGTTTACACAGTACCGAGTACCCTTATAATACAAATTAAAAGCTGCTAGAAATACTGCTTCTCAGTGGTTGAAATTTAGTATCAAAATAACAATGCATAAAAAAGAAGTAAAATAGCTAAATTAAACATTACTACTGGTACAAGCAAAACATTTTTTTTTCATCATTAGGATATGCCATCTATGATTCATTTCGATCTACTTAATTACGAAATTCAGTAGTAAAATAAAAAGATTTCTGATCCATCTTGCAACATCTTCGTAGAAAAGAAAAAGCCACAAATGTTATGAAAGGGTTTTCGGAAGTTTCTAAAGGTCGATGAATCGTCTGATTGCTTGTTAAATTTTGTTCAAATGTATTTTCGTTTCTTCTTTTCCTCTACTCTTTCAAACATACATCATCATTGCTTAGCTTATTAAAGAGGACGGCTTCTCCGTAAGGAAGTCGAAATATCAGAAACTCTATGTCTCTAAAATGTATTTTAAGATAAAAATTGACAATATATATATATATATATATATACAGGGTGTCCGAAAAGTCTGGAAACGGTCGAATAATTCGAGAAATACATATGAGATTGAAAAACGTAAATATACGTGTTAAATATTTTTAAATAAGCTACTCAGTGATACCAAATTTGACCTTCGCAACCGACCCCCTGGGGGTCCAACTTTGAAATCTTAAATTATAACCCCCATTTTTATTACAGATTCGGATTCTACGGACAAAAATACGTAACTTTTGTATTTGATGTTTATTTCAAATCCTCGTTTATCACGGTGTATTCGAGCATATTAAATCGATACATATTTCGGCTTTTCCAACGGGATTTTCCCTAATCGAAACTGATTGGGCAGAATTTTTGACGTCAAATTCCCCGTCTTTTGCAGAAATAGCGTTTCCTGAAAATCACCCGTGGCGATTATTTCAATAGTGCTACACTGTTAAAAATCTGACCCATTTGCTGCAGCGTCACTCCACAGCTATTATAGAATATCTCTTTTGTGACCAATGAGAGTGCTCCATAACACAGTAAAGTAATCGTTTTCTATAAAAGTGGTGGAGTGACGATGCAGCAAAAGTGTCAATTTTTTACAGTGTACTTTACTGTGTTATGGAACATTCTCATTGGTCATGAAACAGATAATCTATAAAAGCTGTGGAGTGACGCTACAGCAAACGCGTCAAATTTTTAACTGTGTGTTGTACTATCGAAATAATCGGCACGGGTGATTTTCAGGAAACGCTATTCTTGCAAAAGACGAGGAATTTGATGTCATAAATTCTCCCCAATTAGTTTCGATTAGGGAAAATCCCGTTGGAAAAGCCGAAAAATGTATCGATTTAATATGCTCGAATACACCGTGATAAACGAGGATTCGAAATAAACATTAACTACAAAAGTTGCGTATTTTTGTCCGTAGAATCCGAATCTGCAATAAAAAATGGGGGTTATAATTTAAGATTTCAAAGTTGGACCCCTTCTGACCCCCAGGGGGTCGGTTACGAAGGTCAAATTTGGTATCACTGAGTAGCTTATTTAAAAATATTTAACACGTATATTTAGGTTTTTCAATCTCATATGTATTTCTCGAGTTATTCGACCGTTTCCAGACTTTTCGGACACCCTGTATATATATATATGTAAATGAAGGAGTCTAGGGGTATTGACATACATCTTTAATAACTCTTGGTTATGGAATGATATTTACAATGAAAATATAAGTAAAATTAAAGATTTAGGGACATCTTCGGCAATTTCTGCCGCTAGAGCTCGGTGGGGCATGTCTTCACATTTCTGGATCCTGAATCGTTCTGCTTCTTTTCGATGTTACCAGGGTCCAAAGTTGTACGTCATTTGTATACCGTGAGAGACTGCTGGCAGTGCATTATTTCTCTGCACGTGGCTTGTTGTTAACGGCTACATGTTCCTATGTGTTATACTTACTGTTTCGTTAGGTTTCTGACGACACAGGCTATGTTCGTGATGCTGAGTCAGTACATGAATCCCGAAGCAAGCCTGTTGCTATGGGCTTGCTACATTGATATATAAGTATATGTGTGTTCCAGTGGCGCCAACTTATATGGGCTCGAGCCCACCTGATAATTTTGAATCGTAGTATGCCCAAATTTTACTGTTCTATTTCATTATTTATTTCATTATTATTTAACTATTCATTTTTCCCCCTAGAACAAAATTTATTTTACCAAAGACTATGAGTTTTAGTTCTCCAACTCATACCCATAAATCTCAAGTAACTGAAATTTTTTGCTCCATGTTTAACTTTTTGCTATTTCAATTTGTAATCATGTTCATGATATGATGATATTGCAATAAATATTAGTTTCTTTATAAGGAAAAACACATAAGAATATTATTTAATAAAATTGGAACTGTATTAAAATATGATAGCTGGACTTAAAATTCTCATCTTTCACCATCTGTCCACCTTTCAAAGGAAAACAAACTTATCGTACCATTTTACCAAAATATTTATATGCCCATCTAATACTTTTGAGCCAACCCAATATTTTTCAAAAGTTGGCGCCACTGTGTGTGTATTGTGTGTACGTCTAACAGCTCTAGAGCGCAAGAAGTTAAACTCTATTTCATTAAACGTTATAATATTTTTATTTAATGTGGCATACAGAAATATGCCATATTAAGTACCTTATTTAAAAATGTTCAAAAAAAAAAAAAAAAAAAAAAAAAAAAAACGAAATTATAAAATAAACAAAAACATCAAAATACCCATCATTTACGTAGATATGTTAATTTAATCACAAAAATAACAGGAATAGAAATCAAGACGCGCTGTTCCCTTAGTATATTATCAGTCGGTAGGGGGAAAAATACTCTCAAAATAAAGAGCAAGATTTTGCAAGAGATATCTTTTGTAGGTAGATAAATGTCATTTTGATCTCTTGTCAGGTCTATTTCTGCGACAGTTTTACGAAAGTATCTCTATTGTCAATCACAGATTTGACTATACTGTACATATCGCTTATGACATATCGTGCACAGTTTTTCCCTTTCTTTTTTTCGTTTCTTTTTTTTATTATTATTATTATTTGAGATATTTTGGAAATATTTTTGAATAAATATTTCAGAATATTCAAATCTAACGTTTATTTCCTGAAATAATAATGTTTTTCAATAATTAAACATTAAAAATGAAAACATAATTATTTCCTAATTGTACATTACACATAAGTCATTAATTAAAACATTTTTAATATAAAAAATTCGATTTAAAACTGAATTTTAATATCCAAAATTAACTTTTCATTATTTTTCAGGTTTTTACAAATGTTTTAACAGTTTTGTTTAAAAAATTTCTTTGAAATTTTTCATTATTTGGTACGCCATTTATTTAATAACAAGAAAAACTAGTCGTTGGAGGCCACCGTAATACTTACCCATCATGGATATGCATAGCATATGAAAACATAACATATGTAAACAATTTATAAAATGCATTACAATTCCAAAACAAAATATAAACGTATTACTTACCCATCATACGTAGTATAGGGTAAATCTTGCAATCGTTTTGAAAATCGAAAAACAATTTTGATGGATTTACACGTTTTAGATAGTGGAGATTCCGAAAAACATATTTTTAGAAAAAAAAAATTTGCCGTCCGTCTGTCTGTCTGTCTGTCTGTAAACGCTCTATCTCCCGAACAAATTGAGATAGAGACTTGAAATTTTGTATGTAGTTAGTATGTAAGAGTGGGACGAACCCTATTTAATATCAGAAACCTCGATTATCCGGAACTATTTTTTTCGGACTCTCAAAAAATTCGCTCTGATGAAAAATATATAAGTTTTTGAATTTTTTTGTTCTAAGGAGTGGACGTAAAAGGCAATAAAATAACACACATTTTGCATATAGAACGAAGTCGATCGGATTATTAGTTGCCGAGATATTTGTAATCTTGTTTTCCACATTCTTCGATTTTTCATGACCCTGTATTTCATTCAAATTTCAATTCAGAAGTATTTTTTAATTGGAAATAAGACGCTTAATCCGACGCAGTTAATTGTTAGTTAATAGAATTATTATTTTTGGAGTTATAAGGCTGTTTCTTTTACGCAGTTCGGTACTACTTGAGTAGTTTGGCGTTTTATATAATTTGTCGAAATTGGTACATCAGCAGTTGTTTAATATAGCATTACTATGTATATTAACAATATTTAAATTTTGTTTATGAATTGCAATGCATTGTATAAATAGTTTCACATGTTTTATTTTCATATACATATCCATGATGGGTAAGTATTACGGTGGCTCCCAACGACTAGTTTTTAAGTATTTTTAACACATCATCATGCTCTATTAATGAATTTCTGATGAACCAATTTCGATAAATTGTATGAAACGCCAAACTGTTCAAAAAAGAATTGCATAAAAGAAAACATCCTTATAACCAGTGGCGCAGCCAAGGGGGTGGTTATAGGGTTAAAACCCCTCCCAGAGCTGAGAAAGATCGCTATAATTATATGAATGAAATCCAAACTTAATATTTAAATGTTTTGGCACATTTCGGAATCCGCCACTTTATTGAATCAGATTTCATTTAATAAAATGATTTAATTAAATGGCAAAAATTCTACTTAAAATTGTGAAAGTGCATATTACATGAATCAGTTAAGTAAAAATTGGTTATTTGAACTAAATTACTTTTCTTAGATAATTCATGCTAAAAAAAAAAAAAAAAAAAAAAAATGACGATTTCCGGCCACACAGACGCTTTTTGAGTTTAAGTATTATACAGTAAATATTCTAATTAGTACTGATTCTATTAACCGGCGATTCAAATAACCGGCAATCACCTTTATCAGAAACTCAAAACCCCCCCTTAGAACCGAATTCTGGCTGCGCCACTGCTTATAACTCTAAAAATAATTATCATATTCACTAACGGTTTCTCGCATCGAATTAAGTGTCTCATTTGCAATTAAAAGATATCTTTGAATTGAAATTTGAATGAAATACAGGGTCATGAAAAATCAAAGAATGTGGAAAACAGGATTAGAAATATCTCGACAACTAATAATCCGATCGACATCGTTTTTTATGCAAAATTTGTCTTAATTTATTGCCTTTTACATCCACTCCTTAAAATTAAAAAATTCGAAAATTTTTATATACCTTTCATCAGAACGAATTTTTCGAGAGTCCGAAAACATAGTTCCGGATTATCGAGGTTACTGATATTAAATAGGCTTTGTCCCATTCTTACATACTAAGAACATACAAAATTTCAAGTCTCTATCTCAATTTGTTCGGGAGATAGAGCGGTTACAGACAGACAGACAGACGGACGGACGGCAATTTTTTTTTTTTTTTTTTTTTTTTTTTTTAAATATGTTTTTCGGAATCTCCAGTGTCCGAAACGTGTAAATCCATCAAAATTTTTTTTTCGATTTTCAAAACGATTGCATGACTTACCCTATACTACGTATGATGGGTAAGTAAAAATCATACGTCACTCATAGATTATGAAACACTTTTCAACATATTCAGAATAATGTAACGAAATTGCACCGTTTAAAAAATAAAAATATTATGTCTAACTGAACCATATGGAAACGCAAAACACATTTCAAAACCAAATTTCAGCTTTTCCCCGTTACAATCGGAAAATTGTACGAATTCTTTGAGCAACCCTGTACATGATGTATAGATTTGCATCTATTAACTACATGCATGGCAGAATTTAGTTCATTTAAAAAATATATAAATTACATATATTATTTGAAAATTCCACTTCAACAATTTACACTAATAAAGAGTATGATACGTGTAATCTTTTGTGCAGCTCTGTATATGAGTTACATAATTTATATGTAACGAGTAAAATTCGAAAAAAAGAAAAGAAAAAAAAAAAAAAAACTAGCCGTTCGGGGCCACCATAATACTTACCCATCATTGATATGCATACTATAAAATATGAAAATAAAACATGTGAAAACTATTTATAAAATGAAACGCAATTCCAAAATAAAATTTAAACGTATATTTAAATATTTTTAATACATAGAAATGCTCTATTACGAAATTGCGGGTACTACTTGATTATCTCATTGACCCATTTCGACTTATAGTATAAATCGCCAAACTATTAGTAAATTATACAAAAATTGGCATAATTTTTATTTTAAATATCGAAATAAAAAATAATTAATAAAATATTAATAATACTACAAATAAAACATGGAATTAAAAATCAATTGATGACGTAGCAAGCATATTTAACATGTTTAATGTCAAGTGAATGTGACATTTACGATAAGCCATTATTGGCATCTAATCTTACAGTTCGGCGATAGATTTTTAATCGAAGGGATAATCATGCAATACCAAATTGCGTAAAAGAAGCATCCTTACAACTCCAAAAATGATAATTTTATTAACTAACAGTTTATTGCGTTGTATAAGCGTCTCATTTCCAATTAAAATATATCTTTGAATTGAAATTTAAATGAAATATAAGGCCATGAAAAATCGAAAAATGTGGAAAATATGATTACAAATGTCTCAGCAATTAATTATCCGATCAACTTCATTCTTCATGCAAAATGTATGTTTTTTTTTTTTTTTTTTTTTTTTTTTTTAATTGTCTTTTGCATCCACAACTTAAACTTTAAAAAAAAAAATCGAAAATTTTTATATACTTCTCATCAGAATGAACATTTCGAGAGTCCGAAAAAAATAGTTCCGGATAATCGAGGTTACTGATATTAAATATGCTTATTCCCACTTTTACATACTAAGTATATACGCAATTTCAAGTCTCTATCTCAATTTTTTTCGGAAGATAGATCGTTTACAGACAGATGGACTTCAATTATTTTTTCTAAAAATATGTTTTTCGTAATCTTCAGTACTTGAAACATGTAAATCCGTCAAAAAAATATTTTCAATTTTCAGAACTATTGGAAGACTTGCCCTATACTACGTATGATGTGGTAAATAATAGTTAAATATAAAAGCGCATGCTGAAATAGAAAACGCACTTCCAGCAATTTTTACTCAAAGACTGTATTGAAAACGATTTTTTTTTTAAATTTGTGTATGTGTGTGTGTGTGTGTCCCTGTAAAGAATGACAAATGCTTATGAATGCCTTATTATATTGTAATCATTTTGTAGTAAAATTCAGTGATCAATATCAATTTCAATACATTTGAAATAGCACAGAGTCAACAAAATACTCAGCAAACAATTTTTCCATATGCTATAACGTAATGAAAATCTTTTCGGTGCCCCTGTAAATAATCTATTAATTCCACAAACTACATAAATGCAAAACATGCCTAGGTTGCAGTAAATAAAATGCATCAATTGCACGAAAATTCGTGTACATCTACGGGAGTTAAAAGGTGAATAGACGGACAGACAAAGTGAATGCATACAAAACTTTTCTACTTTGTTGGAAAGTTTTTTAAAAATGTATGGTTTAATTTCTCTAACACGTTGTAAAGGAAACAAGTTGGAAATTGCACGTGAACGTAGCAAATGAGGTGCGTTCGTACGATAACGAAGTTTTAAAAATATTCAAATCTTGCTGATATAGTAGAGCGTACTTCGGATACAGTATAATAGTCGAAATACTTTTTTGTGTTCCTGTAAATATACAGAAAGTAATTTTTATTACACCTTAGAAACATATATCTTATTCATAAAATGTGAAATAGTTGAATATAATTAAAACAAGCCCCAAACAATGTTTCCCCGTATAGAATTATGTAGTGGAATACTTTTGTGTGGCCCTGTAATTTAATAATGAAAATACCTTTGCATCACAGATTGTACAGAATGCATATTTTAGTATATACTTCATAGATTCATGCCAATTCTATTATGTTCGAATGAGTGTAACATCATAAAAATGCATTTGAAACTTTTTTCCCTTTGACCGTAATGTAATGGAAGACCTTTGATTGTCCCTGTAAATGATCTATATGCATCCGACTTTCATAACATTTGAAATGACTCGATAAAATTACGTAATAATTATATGTTTTAAATTTCAAACAATTAAAATGCATTTGAAATTTTTTTCCCCATTGACCGCAATGTAACGGAATCCTTTTGATTGTCCCTGTAATTGGTCTATCCATCCTATTTTCATAAAATTTGAAATGACTCGACAAAATTATGTTATAATTAAGTATTTTAAATTTCAAACGATTCGGTTGGGTAGTTTTTGCATTGTTATATGCGGACGGACAGACGGACAGACAGACAGACGGACTGAGCGACAACAATAGGTACTATGTATTTACATAATTACGAACGCACCTAAAAAACGGACAACCACAATGCTAAACCTAAGAGAGAACCACTGGTGGTATTAATTTTTGGCTTATGCACTACTTCACTTCCGGCAGACATGGATCATTAGATTCATCTATTACTACTCTTCCATAAAGTTTTTTTTTTCCTTGGGCTCGATGACTTAGGGTTTCGTGCGGTCGGACTAAAGGTAGTACAGTCCTCCCCACTTAATCGGGTAACGGATAATCGAATACCCCGCTTATTCGAATAAAATCCTCCGGAACCGAATTTAATCCCATTGAGCTAATGTTACTTTTCCCCGCTTAACCGAATATTTTTCACGAAATGTCCTCGCTTAATCGAATAGCAAATGAGTGGGACAATTTGAAAAATGGGCGTGAAAAACATGTTTCAATTGGAATTTCCTCCACACTTTTTGTCATTTTCGGTTGTTACACAGAAAACAAATTTCCAGAACTCCCAGCATGGATTTCGCCTGGCAGGTGTATAAGTACTGGTCAAGGGAGTTCCCTTCCTTGTTCATTTTTTTTGAATTAATTTCAAAAATGGTGACATAAATTGGACAGGAATTTCGATCAATTTTGTATTTTGTTTACTTTCGTTTGTCAAAAGACTTCTTTTTCACTTTTTCTACAATTATTTTTAATGGAGACACTTTCATTTTCAAAACCGGTCCCGAAACAGAAATCATCCTCATTAAAAATATCCGCGATAAAAATGGAAAAAGTTAAAAACGACGACGCCTTTTGTACAGATCGATCTCAGCTATCCATTGTAAAAAAGATCATTTAAAAATATTGAAATGCAAAAGAGATAAATTGGACAGGAATTTCGATCAATTTTGTATTTTGTTTACTTTCGTTTGTCAAAAGACTTCTTTTTCACTTTTTCTACAATTATTTTTAATGGAGACACTTTCATTTTCAAAACCGGTCCCGAAACAGAAATCATCCTCATTAAAAATATCCGCGATAAAAATGGAAAAAGTTAAAAACGACGACGCCTTTTGTACAGATCGATCTCAGCTATCCATTGTAAAAAAGATCATTTAAAAATATTGAAATGCAAAAGAGATATCTTTATAAATTTTTTTATAGCATTAGCACTAACGAGCAAATCCTCGAAGTAAACCTTCAATAATAATGTGTTGTCATTTAGAGGTTCAAGATGGTAATTATGATACCATTCGAAAAAAATCTCGTCCATTTTTTACTCTAAAATTTCACATAAACCGTTTTCATCTATTTTTTTAAACCTGTATAAATTACGTAAATTAAATTTTAATAACAAAATTTGGATCCAATTCACATGATCTGCATTAAATGCAATGTAAACAAAATGCATATGTTTACTGTCATTGAACTATTGCGTATTTACATGTCATTTTGTTTTTATTTCAGTTTGTATTATTCTATTAAAGTTTTTAACGATTTTCTTACTCTGGTAACTAAATATACTATATTTAATAATTATGTCATTTTATTGCACCTTAAATATTACATTTATATGCCTCCCCGTTTAATCAAATACCCCGCTTAATCGAATATTTTTTCTGGAACCGTCGATATTCGTTTATGCGGGGACGACTGTATAATAAAAAAAGTTTCATAATTAGTAAAGAATGTTTCATAATTATAATAAAGTTAAAAAATGGGTGGACGAATTAGTAAAAGTTTTTTTTTTATAACGTCAGTAATTCATTTCAAACTGTTTAATGCATATTAATATGTGGCATAGTAATGAAATTTTAATTTTAATACTATGTCAGATAACAGATGTAAATTTTCCAAGTAGGTGAAAAAAGTCCGGGCTAGAATGGTCCAAGATACCAAGTCCGGGCCCAAATATTTTTTCACCCATTTGGAAAATTTTCATCTGTTATAATTCATTTACTGATTGGATAATCATGTTATAAATTAATCTACTATGTCAGATATTTAAAAAGGAAAATTACTTTTGCATAAAAAAGAAAGAAACCATAATTCAATAAGCTTTGCTTTCAACGTTAATTTTATGGCCCACTTTAAAACCCTTGCTTTATCCAATTATGCTATCAAGTTATTTTTCATAGCGCTATAAAAATATTTTTTTTTTCTTTTCTCCGTAATACAACGATAAATAAATGGAAGAAAGTAAATATCTATTTTTTCAGACTGTGAAAAATAATAATAAATAAATAAAAATCTTTTCCGCTGCTCATTAATCATAATAATAATGTTTCAGTAATTTTCAAATGCGATCAATAAAAGAAAAAACTGAAAGATTGTTTTTTTTTTTTTTTTTCTGAAGAAACTTTTTAAAGTCTCTGTTATTATTATATATTTTTTTTTTTTTTTACTTTTTTTCATCTTTACAAGAAGAAAGTACTGGATTCGAAAATTTTTTCGAAATCCTGTTTTCGACGGATTTATACGTTTTAAGGGTCAGAGAACACGAAAAACATGTTTTTACAAAATGACTGTCTGTGAGTCTGTCTGTATGTGACAAATATTTCGTGGGCACTCTATCTCAAGAACTAATGCACAGAATTTCACAAAACTTTAGATTCTCTTAGACCTTGATATAAACCAGATCTGATTAGTTTTTTATGTATATCGCTCAACAGGTGGGGCATACTATGCTGCATTATTTAAAATTTCCACACTAGCTCAAGAACAAGTTGATGGATTTTCATAAAACTTTATATTTAGTTAGTACTTAATGCAACATTGTGCTGAATACGTTTTCGTGCAAATCGCTTAAAAAGTTGGCGCTGCCATAGTACATTATTCGTGGTTATCGCAATAGCACTATCTCAAGAACTAATGCACGAAATTTCCTAAAACTTCAGATTCAGTTAGTTCCTAATATAGATAATTGTTGTTTAGTTTTTCAAGTAAATCGCCCAACAAATGGTGCTGCTATGATGCATTTTTCGCGATTTTGTAACAAATGCATCTCAAGAATTAATGCATGGATTTTCATCAAACTTCAGATTTAGTTAGTACATGATAAAAAAAATTGATCTTGATTATTTTTTGGCATACATCATCCAAAATGGGCCGCTGCTAGCAAATATTTTTTAAATATTTTGCAATAGCTCTATCATAATAGCTATAGTTAGTAGCTCTTAGTAAAAAAAAAGATCATCTATCTTGAATCCGAATTGGGATTTCTGAGATAAAGCTACTTTAAAAATATGATAATTTTAAAACTAAACCTGTATAATTTAAAAAATTTTCTATTCAATAAAATAAAACTGCCTTTTAAGCGAATTATTTGCCAAATTAGCTAAATGCCTATTTATTGCCACCTTCAAATAGTGTTAAAATATGGATCTAAGAATCGCCTTAAAAATATAATATTTGTCGAACTAAACTTTTATAATATTTTAATGCTGAATCTACTTTTTTAATACCGAAAATTTATTTACTCAGTAAAATAAAACTGCCTTTTAAGCGAATTATTTGCAAAAGTACCTAAATGCTTATTCATTGCCAGTTTTAAATATTGTTAATAATGAAATATAGATCTCAGAATCGTCTTAAAAGTATAATATTTGTCGAACTAAACTTTTAATAATATTTTATTTTATTAATGCTGTTATTTTAATGCCTATTAATTGCCAGCATTAAACATTGTTAAAAATGGAGTATGAATCTAAAAATCGCCTTATTTTTCGCCTTATTATATCACCTTAACTTTATAATATTTTAATGCTGAATCTACTTTTTTAATACCGAAAATTTATCCATTCAGTAAAATAAAGCCTTTAAACGAAGTTTTTGCGAAACTAGCTAAATGCCTATTCATTGCCATCTTTAAATATTGTTAAAATATGAAATATAGATTTCAGAATCGCCTTAAAAATGTAATAACTGTCGAACTA
Source organism: Maratus speculifer (assembly GCA_964019185.1). Lineage (NCBI taxonomy): Eukaryota > Metazoa > Arthropoda > Arachnida > Araneae > Salticidae > Maratus > Maratus speculifer. Next base: position 117,100,257 of record OZ025297.1, on the reverse strand, counting down.
AATTTTATAATATTTAAATACTGAATCTACTTTTTTAATACCGAAAATTTATCCACTCAATATAATAAAACTGCCTTTTAAGCGAATTATTTGCGAAACTACCTAAATGCTTATTTCATTGCCAGCTTTAAACATTGTTAAAAATAAAACATAGATCTCAGAATCGTCTTAAAAGTATAATAATTGTCGAACTAAACTTTTAATAATATGTTAACGCTATTATTTTAATGTCTATTAAATGCCAACATTAAACATTGTTAAAAATGCAATACGGATCTCAAATCGTCTTATTTTTCGCCCTATTTTATCGCTTTAACTTTTATAATATTTTAATGCTGAATCTACGTTTTTTAATACCGGAAATTTATCCCCTCAGTAAAAATAAGCTGCTTTTTAAACGAAGTTTTTGCGAAACTAGCTAAATGCCTATTCAACCAGCTTTAAACATTGTTAAAATATGGATCTAAGAATCGCCTTAAAAATGTAATAATTGTCGAACTAAACTTTTATAATATTTTAATGCTGAATCTATTTTTTTAATGCCAAAGATTTATCCATTTAATAAAATAAAACTGTCTTTTAAGTGGATTATTTGCGAAATCAGCTAAATGCCTATTGATTGTCAACTTTAGACATTTTTAAAAATAAAGTATATACATCTGAGAATAGACTTTAAAAAATGATAATTTTCAAACTAAACTTGTATAATCCAAAAAATTTTCCATTCAATAAAAAAAACCTTGTCTTTTAAGCGAATTATTTGCGAAACTAGCTAAATGCCTAATCATTGCCAGCTTTAAGAATTATTAAAAATAAAATATAGATCTCAGAATCGCCTTAAAAATATAATAATTGTCGAACTAAACTTTTATAATATTTCAATGCTGAATCTACTTTTTTAGTACCGAAAATTTATCCACTCAATAAAATAAAACTGCCTTTTAAGCGAATTATTTGCGAAATCACCTAAATGCTTATCCATAATGGATATCCATTGCCCGCTTTAAACATTGTTAAAAATGAATTGTCTTTCTGCGTTTATCTCAGTCAGATAAAACAGAAAATCGCAACCACCTTGGCGATAAATCTCCTTCGCTGGCAACTTCAAGCTCCCGCAAATCTCCATTATCGAAGTTTCCGATAGATAGGGAAAGACATCTGTTGTATCACGTCCGCTCTTGGCAGTAGTTGTCTGTCTGTTGGTTGCTCTCTCTGGTGGATGTGTACGATTTTCGACTCAGTTTCGACTCATTCATTCATGGTGTGTGTGTGGACTAAGGAACGATCCTTTTAATATTGTTCGTGTATGATTTTTCTGCAGCTGTATATGTAAACATACATCTGGCAGAATCGGATACAGGATTTGTGTGTTTATGTTTTATTCATGGATTTTGACGGCCATTAATTTCGATTAGAGGATAACAGGTGAGTCTACTTTTCTATTTTATGATAAAATAGGGAATGAATATGACTATTATTAATACTATTATTTCATTTTTGAATTAATTGAAAAATATAGATATGCTTCTAAAGATTTGAAATATCTGTAAAGATTAAAATTTGTGAAATAGATCAATAAATAAATGGAAAAGGTAATCGGACCCTCTAATTTGTGGCTCGATTGGGATATTGGGAATACCTCAAATTCATTTGACTGATCCACGTGTTGCTTCCTGTTTGGTACCAGATTATAGATTATTAAGTGATCGAGGAACTTTTAAAATATGCGGGGGATTTAAAATTCTGTGAAATTATTCGTATGTGTAAAATCGGAGTATTTAAAACAAATTACTATTTTTTTTTTTTTTTTTTAAATGTAAACAAAATAATAATCAGTGATGCAGTTTTCAGCGTATGCGTATTTATTATAATATAACTTGTAAAAAAAAAATGTTTAACATGAGAAAATAATTTGCACTATTAGATGTAATTTTTAAAATTAACTAGTGTTGAATTTAGGGAGCGGCCCGTGGTGGGGACACCCCCCCCCTCCTGGAAAATTTAAGATTTGGGGTTTTCAATGGTCAAAAAGTGCAATTTCACTCCCGGAGTTACATAAGTTCCTCCCGGAGAAAAATGTCTGAATTCAACATTGAAATTAATCATTGTGGTTTAAAATAATGCAAATGCAGATTCATTGAAGTTTAAATACTTGTCTGAAAGTGATTATTCTACCCTTAAAAGCCGTTGATGTAAAATTTCTGGAAAATATATAATGTGTAGTTAGGAAATATTAAAAAACGCTATCACTTAATCTTCAAATTGCTTTTTCATTTTTTCATTTATCAACTTTTCCACACTGCTTTTCCTCTGTTCCAGTCTGAATTGGGGTGGGGGGAATCTCATATTTTCTGAGATCTCTGCCACCAATAATGATCGTAAGGACTAGTGGACGGAATCGGAATCCATCTGTAGGTTAGGCAGGCCAGACGAAAGAACTCGAGTAAGGATAGATAAGGTAGGACAGCGGACTGGGAAAGAGGCTGTGCTCCACCCAGTTATGTTAAAATTATACGAAATTTAGTTAAGAAATTTGTTAGCCGTTTTCTAGAAAATATATCACATTTTAGTTAAACAGTTGGAAAACATAAACAAAATGGACTTTTATGATCCTCCCTAGAGGTCTGTACGGGCCGGGCCGCGGCCCGAAGCCCCGGCCCGGCCCGCGGGCCGGGTTCGGACCGATTTCCAATAATGGCATTCGGGCCGGGCCGCGCTCGGGCCTTACTTCTGAAGACTCGGGCCGGGCCGGGCCTAGTCACTAATCTTTCGGGCCGGACCGGGCCGGGCTCGGGCCTTAATTTTTTTGCGGGACGGGCCGAGCCTAACTTTTTTTTCCGTACGAAGCCGAGACTGATTCCATTCTTCCTAGTTTTCATGGACCAAAATAATCGGTTCCTATTTAATCTTCCTACATGGAAATCCTTTTCTCGACTTTTTATAAATCAGTAATATTTGGGTTTGTCCAAAAATGTTTGCAAAAAAGGCATATACTTTTAAGCCGTCATTATTCTACAATTAAACATTATAATTTATTCCTTTTAAAGAATCGTAGATTACTAGGCGTTTACTGAAAACTGAAAGTTTCTTTTAAAATGTTCATCCATGCAAAATGAATACAACAATACGGGAGAAAAAAATATATTAAACATTTACATCTGTTAAGAAGGGGATGCATTTTTTTTTTTTTTTTTTTTTTTTTTTCGTTCCAAAGCGATTTCGTCTTTGGAAATTTTACCATATACCGCTTTTTCGACTTTTTGTCTCCATTACAGGGAATATGGATTAATAATACTAGTGATAACTGAAACATTTACATACAACAAGCAAAGATTCATTTAAAAGCGTAAATATCGCAGCCTACGGCACTTCTGCATAAATGGAGATTATAAACATAAAAAGAAAGAAAGAAAAAAAAAAAAAAAAAAAACCTAATATAATTTTTTTTTTGGTCAGAACTCTTCCATAAGATTAAAGATCAATGTTCTGTAGAAATTCACATGAGCCGGGCCGGGTTCGGGCCGAATTTTAAACTTTTTTCCGGACCGGGCCGAGCTCGGGCCGAAATTTTAACTTTCGGGCCGGGCCGGGTCGGGCTAATATTTTTTTCGTTCGGGCCGGGCCGGGCTCGGGCCGAAATTTTAACTTTCGGGTCGGGCCAATATTTCTTTCGTTCGGGCCGGGCCGGGCCCGGGCCGAAATTTTAACTTTCTGGCCGGGTTCGGGCCTGGAAATATCGGCCCGTGCAGACCTCTAATCCTCCCCTCCCCGGCATTTCTCCTTAATAAGTTACAGCGATTACACTGTCAAGCTTGTAAAATCAAGGTTTAGGGGGGGGGGGGGGGATGAGTAAAATAAATTGAAAATAAAGTTATTTTTATATTTTAATAAAATTTTGGGTACGAGGGCACGGGATTTTTCTTTACCGCACTAGATTTAGACATGTAATGTCAAACTTGTCAATAATTTAACATATCTATTAGACCGGGATGCGGCGGCACAGACTAAGGACTGCAGGGAGCGGAATTTCCTGGCCCGGGTCCGGCCCATAGGAAAGTTATTTCGGTTCGGCCCGTTGTAAAACTCAAAAGTTTGGCCGGAGGCCGGCCGTTTACACTTCTACGTTTCTAGCCCCGACCCGTTCTGGCCCTACACAATTTCTAATATTTCTAAAAAATTCAGATTTTTATCATGTGTTATAGATTTTTTTAAAGAATACTGCATACATACTTATGGCATGATTTTACAGTATATTTTAGAGGAAATACTCTTTGGTAACATTAATGATTATTTAGATTCTTAGACTTTCAACACTCAAATAAAAATTCATTAGAAAGTGTACATGATTTAGAATAAAAGAAAAAAAAAAAAAAATCTGAAAACATCGTAACTTTTGAACTGTGTAATAAAAATAATTTATGAAAATATTTTTATATTACTTTATTAAAGATTCCAAATCCAAAGGAGCTATTTTATGATACATTTCTGAATTCATTTTTTTTTTCGGATGCGCATAAGATTAGCAAGTATTTTTACCCAGAAACTATGTAATCGAATGGCGTAATCCATTTTTTTAATACAAGCAATTTAAGAAAATATATCAAAGTTAGCGTTTTGAATAGAATTTCTGGAAGCGACAGCATGGGAAGGGGGGGGGGGGAAATTTGACAAGAATCTCTTATTTCTCAACAAAATTATACAAGTATCTTATTTACCAAAAATAAAAAACACTACTCGATTCTAAATCCCTTCAATAGTCAGGCTTGTCAATTTTATACTTTTACAATTAAAAATTTGAAAACATGTCAAATTTTCGCGTTATTGAGAAGGGAATTTAAAAACCACCAAGAAGATTACCCAAAGATTACGTTAACGTAAGTTCTTTATCACTATTAATAATTTTACAAATCTTGTTGTCTGCTCTACACATCTTGAAAACAATGCAAGCGTGATCTCGGTCTGGCATGAGTCTGCTAAAAAACATTAAGCCCAGATTACACTCAATGTAATTGTCTTATGCCGATCTCTACATTGTACATAGTTACATTTCTGTATTCATGTTGTCAAACTAGTATCGGCTCCTGACGCACATTTATACTTACTCTTGTTAAAGTCATATTAATTTAAATAGTTCATATTTTATCGTTTCTGTTGAAACCTTTATAACGGAGCGATAAGTCCGCTAAAAATTTTTTGCCGGACCAGCCCGTTAGAAAATTCGGAACCACTCCGCCGGTCCGGTTCGGCCCGCGGGCTTGGCCAGATACGGGCTACGGACCAATCCCCTGCACATCTCTACCCTGCAGATCTCTAGCACAGACAATCATCGAGTTCACGGCTGAAATTTCAGAATTAGTCAAAACTCGACTTGCATATTAAAACGCAATCGGTCTTCGAAAACATATCTTGATTAGTAACACCTTAAAACCCAAATTTAGAGGTTGACTCATAGGTTTATCATTATGTTTTCCTATTCCCAGCCCTCCTTTTTTTCATACATTTGGATGCAGGTAAACACAGTGGTAAACCTACGAGTCAACCTCTAAAATCTGGTTTGCAGGTATTTTCCACCAAGATATGACTTAGCAGATCGATTGCGTTTTAATATGCAAATGAAGTTTTAACTAGTTTTGGGATTTCAACCGTGAACTTGTTGAGGTGATTGTATGTGATGCCGTCTCACGGCCTATATGTTAAGATACAATAAGCTTAAATAAATACATACTGGTACTGATGAATTTAAGAGTTCTGCTCGGGAAACAAATCTCCCATCATGGACTATCAAAATGTGTCCTACGGATCATTTAGAATTTTTAATATCTTAGAAGTGTGATTATCCAAATCCCCTCCCCCCTTTCTCCCCAAGACTTGAGGTAGCTTTGGATTATTCCTTCTCTCCTCCCTTTTATTTCCTGTAGCTTCATAAAATACAGAATAAAAATATATTTTCGAATTTATGTTGATTTTTAAAAATACTTAACAGAATAAAATTTAAGAAAAGTTAAACGAAAAAACTGTTTGCAAGATACGACAGCTAAAATTTTAGGCCTGGGATCAAAATTAAACAATAAAACTAGTTTAAAAATCGTTTCCTAGTGCATGAGGTTTTCTAATGCGAAATGTATTAATGAGAGTTTAACCCTTTCCGGCGCGGAGTAAGTTTAATTGAAATAATTATCTGCCACCAGAATTTATAAACGAATTTATTAGAGAATACGAACTTGCTTATTTTCAGGCATTTTATCAAAGGAAAATTTTAATTAAATATTCTTGGTGCCAGTAAAATTAAAATTAGGTGTCCTTTTTAAGGGACACCGCGCCGGAAAGGGTTAAGCCATTATAGACAGATAATCCGCATTCATAAGTACTTTTCGCCTCTACTGGTAAGTTTTAATAAAAAATGTATTATTAGTATTGTATCACAATATAAATTACATTTTTAAAATATTTTCAAAAATTACACATTTTATGCTTTTGATAATTTTACAATAAATATGTAAGATTATAATTTACACAGATAAAAAATGAACATTTCGAACTTCTTAAAATTCATCACACGCAATCCTGCTTCTACGTTTTTTAATTTCCATTGATATTTTTTGAGTCATTCCAATTGTTAATGCATTAATTGTAATTCTAGACTATAATATTATCTCACTTGATTAGTATGAAAATTAATCTATGCCGCAATGAATTTAAATAACAAAAAAGCAAACGAAACATCGGAAGGCTCAATATTACATAATGTAATACTGTTTGCTTTTTTTATTTCATGTTAAATCAAGTGCAAGTTAAAGAAATTGATATTGTGTATCAATTTTGAAAATATTCTGCGTATATAAGAACAAAAGCTGTTTTCTTTTTGTATTGTGATACGCATGAAAATTATTTTAAGAAAATAAACTAGTCAGATGTGGCAATTCCAAAACATTCTACTATCTTATGCATGTAAATATTTCCGGAAAATGGTGTATGGTGGTGTGGTGTATTTTGTCGGCCGATTATCTACGCTATGGGATATAGGCCCTATGGGGTGGGTTGCCCTCCGTGAGGGTCTTTCTAAGGGAACCTAACCCGTATTTACGCAAGGCTCGAAAAAAACCACGGAAAACTTCGAACGGTTAGGCCGACGGTCGCGATTGGGTTCGAACCCAGCACCTACCGTCTACCAGTTTGGAGGTCAGAACCTCGCGGCCACTGGTGGGGCGTTTCCGGAAAAAATGCAGCATATCAGCGTTACCAGTTCGGTGGTTCAAACCAAAATCTAATCAGCAACAACATATGTCAACTTGTTATTGAATCTGAAGTATGACGAAAATCCGTGCATTAGTTTTTGAGATAGAGCTATTGCAAAACCTTAAAAAAAACTGCATAATAGCGCCACGTGTTGGGTGATATACACCAAAAACTAATCACGATCAATTTTTTGTTAAGTACTAACTGGATCTGAAGTTTGATGAAAATCCATGCATTAGTTTTTAAAATACATAAAGAAAATAAAATAAACTAGTCAGATGTGGCAATTCCAAAACATTCTACTATCTTATGCATGTAAATATTTCCGGAAAATGGTGTATGGTGGTGTGGTATATTTTGTCGGCCGATTATCTACGCTATGGGATATAGCAAGATATAGCTATTGCAAAACCTTAAAAAAAACTGCATAATAGCGCCACGTGTTGGGTGATATACACCAAAAACTAATCACGATCAATTTTTTGTTAAGTACTAACTGGATCTGAAGTTTGATGAAAATCCATGCATTAGTTTTTAAAATACATTTATTGCGAAATCGTGAAAAATGCAACATAGCAGCACCATATGTAGGGCGATTTACACCAAAAATCAAACAATACTAATCCGGGGCTAACTGAATCTGAAGTTTAAGAAAATTTCGCGCTTTATTTCTTGAGATAGAGCTATTGCGATAATAACGAATAATGCAACATGTCAACGCAAACTGTTGAGCGATTTGCACCAAAACGTTAAGTCAGCAACATGTTATATCAAATAATAACTAAAGATTTATGAAAATCCATGCTCTGTTTCTTAAGCTATGGCTATTGTGGAAATTGAGAATAATTCAGCACATCAGCGCCACCTGTTGAGCAATATGCACCAAAAACTAATCAGATCTAGTTTATATCAACGTATAACAGTATCTAAAGCGCTGTTGAATAGGGGGTGGCCCGGGGGGGGAACATCGCCCCGCGGACAAATGAAATTCCCCCTGGAAATTTTGAGGTTTTACGTTTTCAATGGTCAAAAAATGCAATCCCCCCCCCCCCCCGGAACTGCATCATGTCCCATTTGGAGCTACAGAAGTCCCTCCAGTAGAAAAGTGTCTGAATTCAACACTGATCTAAAATTTTGTGAAACTCTGTTCATTAGTTCTTGCGATAGAGCGCCCACGAAATTTTTGTCACATACAGGCAGACATATTGTAAAAGCATGTTTTGGGCTCTCTGACCCCTAAAACATCCGTCGAAAGCCGGATTTCGAAAAATTTTCCGAATCCAATACTTTTTCATGTAAAGATAGAAAAAAGTAAAAATACCCTACGACTTGTTATTATACTCCATTATAAATTGTTTTCTTAACGATTGCCACGATTGCTATAAACTATGCGTCTGTCTATATATTTAATAAAAAAAAAAAAAAAAAAATAAACAAATAGAAAACATTTTATAAACTAAGTATAAAAATATCAGTCCATTTGCTTGTCTAATAGTTAGGGCGCTGGATAGTATATTGAGAAATACAGATACAAGACGGATGTTTATAAATGGTTTGAATTCCACTTCAAACATAAGATCCCCGTGTATTCAGGCTCAGGCGTTGAGTGCAAAAGATGCTCGTAACGTCTTAAAAAAATAAGTAAATATAAATAAATAAATAAATAAAAATTTAATCTATTTCTAAAAACTAACTTTCTTTCTTGTATATTTTAATAGACCGAGCGGCGGCAGCACAGACAATCACCTCATCGAGTTCACAGCTGAAATCCCAGAATTAGTCAAAACTCTATTCACATATTAAAACACAATCGGCTAGCTAAGTCATATCTTGGGGGGAAACACCTGAAATCCCGATTTTAGCGGTTCACTGGTAGGGTTTATATTGTTGTGTTTTCCTGCTCCAACTCCTTCATGTTTTCATACCTTTGTATTTACAGGAAAACGCAATGATAAACCTACGACTCAATCGCTAAAACTTTGTTTTCATGTGTTTTCCATCAAGATATGATTTAGCAGGCCAATTGCGTTTTAATATGGGAATCAAGTTTTAACTAATTCTTGAATTTCAGCTGTGAACCCGATGAGGGGATTGTATGTGCTGCCGTCTCCGGTTTATAAGAAATGAACATTAAAAATATTAACAAGTCAAAGCAGTCGAGTACATTTTTGTCCACACTAATTAAGCCATTTTAAATGTATGGTTTAAATCTGATGTAATTTTCTCTAAATTTTCTTTTCTCTTTTTATCAGTCGCGTGAAAATACTTTTGTTCTTCCAAGGAAATATTATTTGTGCTTCTTATGAAATCACAACGATAGTGAAAAAGATCATATCAAAATAAAAAGTCTTATCGAAATATATTTTTAAATTTTAATTGTTTTGTAATATTACTTGGTCATTTTAAATTTTAGTAATTTTGTTTTACTTGTTGCTTTTAATGCATAAATGAATTTATTATTTAAAAGTTTTCTTTTGCTTTCTGATATTCAAATGAAGATACTTTTATTACTAGAAAGGAAATATTTTTATTTCCGCTGCCTTAGAGATGGTAACAATAGTTTAAAAGAACATCCAGAAATGTGAAAAATGTCTCGCATAAATGTAATTTTTAATTTTAAACTGTTTGCAATATTATTGTGTGGTTATTTTAGATATGACGTATTTTTTTTTCCATTTACGGCGGTTAACGCATTTTAGTGAATTCATTATTTTAATATTTCCTTTATCTTTTAATATTCACATGTAAATATATAAATTTATGATGTAATATTCAATTTTAACCCGCTTTCAACTCATAATTATTTCTCATTTGAAAAAAATTTCTTATTTGTGATAGTCGCGTAAAATTAATCTTTGATTTGAAGTAAATAGTATTATTCCTTGATTATTTGGCAAAAATTTAAAATAATAACCTTTTCTAAAATATGCAAAAAATGTATCTCAAAATACTGAAAATTTAAAGTGGAAATAAATGAGTCAAATTAAAAAAAAAAAAAAAAAAAAAAAAAAAAAAAAAAATACGTGTGGCACTCGGGGACTGCCGCGGTAAAGCTATTGCATAGCATTTTTTATCAACTTATGTAAAAATACCGCGTCAATGTCTGCCGAAGTCTGCCGAACTGAAACTACATTAGCCGGAGAGTTAGGATTTTTTCTCGTTACGGAATTTCTAGATTCGGTCGCCGCGCTCAAAGCCCGCGATAAAAGCTATGCAATAGCTTAAAAAATTACCAAACAAAATTTGGTCGCGCTACGTAAATTAGATCGCGAGTATAAGCATTTTAAATTTCTCGACCCTCACAGTGGGGGGGGGGGGGTCTCCTGTCACCAAAATTTAACAATGTCTCATAATAAATTACCAAACAAAATTTGGCCGCGCTCAAAAAGTAGATTGCGAGTTATAAGCATTTTAAATTTTTCGACCCTCACCGTGGGGGGGGGGGGGGGTCTCCTGTCACCAAAAATTAACGCTATCTCATAATAAATTACCAAACAAAATTTGGCCGCTCTACGAAACTTAGATCGAGAGTTATAAGCATTTTAAATTTTTCGACCCTCACCATGAGGGGTCTCATGTCACCAAAAATTAACACTGCCTCATAATAAATTAACAAATGAAATTTGGCCGCGCTACAAAAATTAGATCGTGAGTTATAAGCATTTTAAATTTTTCGACCCTCACCGTGAGGGGGGGGGGGTCTCCTGTCCCCAAAAATTAACAGTATCGTAATAAATTACCAAACAAAATTTGGCCGCGCTACGAAAATTAGATCGCGAGTTATGAGCATTTTAAATTTTTCGACCCTCACCGTGTGGGGGGGGGGGCGGGGTTTCTGTCACCAAAAATTAACAGTCTCGTAATAAATTACCAAACAAAATTTGGCCGTGCTACGAAAATTAGATCGCGAGTTATAAACATTTTAAATTTTTTGGCCCTCACCATGGGGGTCTCCTGTCACCAAAAATTAACACGGCCTCATAATAAATTAACAAATAAAATTTGGCCGTGCTACAAAAATTAGATCGCGAGTTATAAGCATTTTAAATTTTTTGATTCTCATCTTGGGGGGGTCTCCTGTCACCAAAAATTAACAGTGGCTCATAATAAATTACCAAGCAAAATTTGGCCGCGCTACGAAAATTAGATCGCGAGCTATAAGCATTTTAAATTTTTCGATCCTCACGGTGGGGGGTCTCCTGTCACCAAATAGTAACACTGTCTCATAATAAATTACCAAACAAAATTTGGCCGCGCTACGAAAAGTAGATCGCGAGTTATAAGCATTTTAAATTTTCGAACCTCACGGTGGGATGGTCTCCCGTCACCAAAAATTAAGAATGTCTCATAATAAATTACCAAACAAAATTTGGCCGCGCTACGAAAATTAGATCGTGAGTTATAAGCATTTTTAATTTTTCGATCCTCACCGTGTGGGGGGCTCCCGTCACCAAAAAGTAACAGTATCATAAGAAATTACCAAACAAAATTTGGCCGCACTGCGAAAATTAGATAGCGAGTTATAAGCATTTTAAATTTTTCGACCCTCATCTTGGGGGGTCTCCTGTCTCCAAAAATTAACACTGCCTCATAATAAATTAACAAACAAAATTTGGCCGTGCTACAAAAATTAGATCGCGAGTTATAAGCATTTTAAAATTTTTGACCCTCATCTTGGGGGGTCTCCTGTCACCAAAAATTAACACTGCCTCATAATAAATTACCAAACAAAATTTGGCCGCGCTACAAAGTTAGATCGCGAGTTACAAGCATTTTAATATTTTCGACCCTCACCGTGGGGGGTCTCCTGTCACCAAAAATTAACACTGCCTCATAATAAATTAACAAACAAAATTTGGCCGTGCTACAAAAATTAGATCGCGAGTTATAAGCATTTTAAAATTTTTGACCCTCATCTTGGGGGGTCTCCTGTCACCAAAAATTAACACTGCCTCATAATAAATTAACAAACAAAATTTGGCCGCGCTACGAAAATTAGATCGCGAGTTATAAGCAATTTAAATTTTTCGAGCCTCACCGTGTGGGGGGTCTCCTGTCACCAAAAATTAACAGTCTCATAATAAATTACCAAACAAAATTTGGCCGCGCTACAAAGTTAGATCGCGAGTTATAAGAATTTTAATATTTTCGACCCTCACCGTGGGGGGTCTCCTGTCACCAAAAATTAACACTGTCTCATAATAAATTACCAAACAAAATTTTGCTAAGCTACGAAAATTAGATCGCGAGTTATAAGCATTTTAAATTTTTCGACCCTCACCATGGGGGATCTCCTGTCACTAAAAATTAACACTGCCTCATAATAAATTAACAAACAAAATTTGGTCGTGCTACAAAAATTTAATCGCGAGTTATAAGCATTTTAAATTTTTCGACCCTCACCATGGGGGGTCTCCTGTCACCAAAAATTAACACTGTCTCATAACAAATTACCATACAAAATTTGGCCGCGCTATGAAAATTAGATCATAAGAAACATAAGTTTGAGACTTGATATCCTAATATCTGAAAAATACCGCGTTAGTGTCTGCCGAAGTCTACCGAAGGATACCATGCCGATGTTTGCCGAGCTAAAACGACGTTAGCCGAGTGTTAGGTTTTTTCGTTACGGATGTGTTAGGATTTTTTCGCGTTACGGAATTTTCGGATTCGGTCGCCGCGCTCAAAGCCCGTGATAAAAGCTATGCAATAGCTTAAAAATAAGTACAGTCTGTACACCAGGACTTCTAATGTATAAATTGATCTAAAAATTGTTAAATGTATAAGTTTTTGCTCCTATAAAACCTTTTTGATGAAACGATTTTGACCAACTTTAACATTAAATAGCTCTTAAAATAATTATTCGATTTTAAAAATGTGCACATCAGCGTATTTATCAAACATTTATAAGCTATTTATCTATAATGAACAGCGTATTTATCTATAATATCATATATTTTTATGTGCTATAGTTTTCTTAATATTAGCGAAGAAAGGCCTCCGGTTACAAAAAGTTCGTTGTCAGCGGCGGTGACAGCGTTAGTTACTCTTTAAAAAAAAAAAAATAGAGATATACTTTATTATTATTAATCTCTCTAAAATACCTATTGTTTTAATAATTTTATAATTCCAATTATCTGATATTTAGTATTTTGAATTATCTATCTAAAATATTTAAAATATTTATCTTTTAATAATAATTAATTTGAATAATGTATAATGCTCATAAATATTTTATTAATTACTAATATACCAGTTGTTAGATTCATTTGAATGTAACTATTTTGTTTCATCAGTATGTACAATCATTAAAACAATTATATCAAATTACTTTTAGTAGAATGTCCGTTACTGGAAAAGAGGGTGTCCATTTACTAGAATTTTGAGTGCTCTGGTTTATTTCTGTTATTTACAAATAAAATTTTGATTCACATTTTAAAAAGGGGCTTTGGTTAAATTTTATTGATAAAATAGTACAATATTGAAAGAAAATGGAACATAATAATTATATTATTAATTCCTTAAAGATGCCCATTGCTGGCATATCTACCCTATATGCAAAATTCTGTAATTTGAAAATATTTGTTTTAAAATTTATGAAATATTCTTTAAAATATTTTGAATGCATGTTAGTGTTCATTAAAAATACAGTAGAATCCCGTCAATTTGGACCCTCGTTAATCCGGATCTCCGGATAATCCAGATCGATTTGGTCGATTTCCCCCCCCCCCCCCCCCCCTTCCAAGTTTGAAAAGTGATCGGCAAATTTCCATAACATAAATTTATTTCAGCCTCATATTCTGAATAAATAAGTATTTTCTGAAATCTTTTCGGAAGAATACCTCAAGCTGTCTTATTAAAACTCTTTAATGTTATCTATGAAAGAAACAACTATACATCATTTAAGCTTTATCAATTCCAGTTTTCACAGTTTTCTATTTAATACATTTGGAAATGTCATCAAAAGCTCACTGCTTAATAAAGTTTTATTCAGAGCATTGAAGAAAACAAAATAGTCCTTATATAGACACACTGACTGATATGGATCGCGATCGGATCTTTGTCAGTCAGTCCATAGGTCCTCTTGGAACTGCTTCCTTGTCTTCGTGCCGAAACCCTTCTAAAATCACGTGTGGAAAATCGAAATAAAAGGAGGAATAAATGAGAATGCTCAAGAGAATGCGTGACCATACGGCCCGCAAAACTGGAAGAATATGACAACAATTATTTGCAACAATATTTACAATTACAAAGTAAACACTTTTATTGTCCGTAAATATTGAATATATTCAGTATAAAGGTCATTTTCTCTGAGTATGTTTTATTTCAGTTTTTACATTCTCCGGATAATCAGAATTTTCGACAATCCGGATTGGGCCTGGTCCCAATTAATCCGAATTATCGGGTTCTACTGTATCAGCATTTTTTTACCGGACTAGATTGGGTTTCATTTCATAGATTTTATGCATGGGCCAGGTCAGGCCAAACCACGAATTTCGAAAAAAAAAAATGGGCCACGAAAGCAAGGACCTGAACATTTCGGTTCATCTACATATCTAACACAAGTGCATAAACTGAATTTAATGGAAATAGTATTATATGAGAATTATGAATATTGACCACCATATCATTCATAACTACTTAATCATTTATAATGGCACTATAATGGCATAATGAGAATATTCATTGTGTAATTTTGATACGGGAGTTTATGTAATGCGAATTAGTAAAATATTAACATGAATGATAATGTATAAGAAACTTTTATTTTCTTGTTTTTTGGCACATCTTGGTGTTATTTCATATTATTAATATTGAAATATGCTAAGCGCTTGTTTAACTTATCAATAGTTCTTTTATGGTACAGTATTTTTGTTACTCCAAAATTCTTTTAATGTTATATTTTATCTGAATGATTTAAAATTGTTATACCATTTCTATGTTTTGTTGTAATGTAATTTTTTTTTAAGATTAACATATATTACAGCGATATTTTTTTATATCATTTTCAATGCTTGAACATTTGTTGGCTTGAACGGCAGATAATTTTATAGTAACGAACTTAGTGTAAAATTTTCAAGTGAATTAAAAGGTTTTGTGGTAAATTGTGAATATGGCCAAATATCCTTTCCTTTATAGATTTTTAATATGGCCCTCTAAATCTATAATCGTAAAGCAAAAACATGCCCATGAGTATCATTGACAGGATATTGACGATTGCAACACCGGACTAATAAATTTCGTTTTTATTGCACATGTTTTTTAATTTATAAACATCTCGCGATTTCAATTTTTGTGCCGTCAAATAAAGAAAAAAAAATGCATTTCTTAAATGCTATTTGTATGAAAACATCTCAGTTTACTCCTTTGTTTTTCAAATAATTTTAAAGCTTTAACTTTAGTTTTTTTTTTTCAGTCTGATTACGAAAGATGCAAATAGGATATATTTGCATTTACAATAATCAAGCATTATAAATTTATAATAGTTAAGTATTGTTTTACGCAAAATATCCATGACGACATTAAAACTTCATCAATTAATAAATAACATAGGATAATTTAACGAGTAATGCGAAGTATTTTATTTAAAAATTTTCAAGACTGGTTTTGTATGCATTATTGCTATTTTTCATATAAAAAATCCTTTTTTACTGTTGTTAGTGGGCGATCTAAAAAAAAACAATGTAAAACAACTTATTAGATTTATTAAAATTATATTTTCCAAATTTAAATAATAATTTTATAAATTGATTTTTGTAAATTATTTTTTTTAATCTGCAATAATGCAAATAATCCGATTGCCACTGTTTTAAAGAAATTTTATATGAAAGCTTTTAAAGTTAAAAATAAAATATAAAAATGAAAATAAATAAAAAAAATTAGCTAGAATTGCCACATCTACACATGAATAGCTTTCATTTAAAAAAAAAATAATTATCAAAGTCAGCCCAGCAGAAAGCTCAGGGCAGATGATTAAACAGCCTCGTCTTTTAATTATATAAGTTCCATTTTAAATGAGTTCTGGTTCAGAGTTCACACAGGGTTTGATGAACAAAGTATAGAAAAATGTGTAAAAACAAATTCTTGAAAAACCATAACAATTCGTTTTAAACGGGTTTCTGTCCAGGAAAGTACATTTTAAGGTATTCTTCTTGAAGAAATTGTAAAAAAAAATTCCGGTAAAGATGGATTCTATCTTAACATATTTTACTGCATTGAGATAACATATTTTACTGCACTCTATTCAAACTAACGAAAACATGACATTATAAAAATTTAAAGGAGTTTGTGCATCTTTAAAAATCGGGGCTTTTAGCGTCCCGCGTAGTGGTTAAGAGGGACAAGTCTTGAAGTTTATCGAAATCGGGACATCTGGTAACACTATATGTATCTGAAAAAGCAATAAATGTTAAAAAAATGTGCAGTTTTCTCTTTTTTTTTCCAGGTAATTCCATTATAGATGTAACTAAACTTTTTTTAAAAGGCGGGGGGGGGGGGGGGGAAGAATTTTAAACAGATGTAACACAGACGTACGAGTTGTCCCTAGAGAACTGTGAAGGGGCATCTTTTTGTATTCTTAGCTTTTGATTTAGATCATGACGAAAAATATTTCACAATCATGAAATGCAACCAGGGTTGGAAAAAAATCATGATTTTTTTTTAAAAATCAAAAAAATCGGATTTATTTGATTTAAATCAGATTTATTTGATTTTTTTAGAATCCTATTTTTAACTGTTGTGTTTTTATGTCTTTACAATACATGGAGCATTTTTTTAATAATAAATAACTAAAATAGAATAAATAATATTTATAATTTATAAAAATAACATAAGAAATAATTATATAGTTAAGAAAATACTTGTATACTAG
Organism: Maratus speculifer; assembly: GCA_964019185.1. Lineage (NCBI taxonomy): Eukaryota > Metazoa > Arthropoda > Arachnida > Araneae > Salticidae > Maratus > Maratus speculifer. The sequence continues at coordinate 117,083,150 of OZ025297.1, read as the reverse complement.
TTACTGATTGGTACTAAAAATTAAACACCCAGGCTTTAATCTAAAGCCATTCTATTATTTTGTAATTGAATTGTGCAAACTAAAATAAGAAATGAATTTAAATATGTTATAAATGAATAGAAAATGGCAAAATTTAAAAAACAAATTAAATACAGTAGACACCCTCAAATCCCAGAGGTTGTGCGGATTTTAGAATTTTGCAGATTTCTGGTGATTGCTTTGTTTACATTTTTTTAAAAGTAATTTGAATGTAATTAATAATGAAATCAAAAGTATAATGAATACTTTCAATATACTAAACTATTAAAATAAGTACCGTATTTTCGGGTGTATAGTCCGCGGCTTATACAAGAAAAAAACCTTCGAAAAAGCCGCTGCGGCTTATACACGGTGCGGGCTATACAAAGATTTTTTTTTTATTGGAATATTGATATTTTTTTTTTACAATTTTTAAACCTCAAAAAATTTGAAAACATCTAAATTTGTAAATCTTTTTCGCTATGCCGCGAAATATAGTGTTTTCTCTCATGTTTGTAAAGGCTTTTATTGCTTAAATACAGTTATTTCTGGGTTTGGAAGAACTGTCGCAACTATCGCCAAGTAATGGACTAACTGGCAGCGAGAAATAACAGAGAATCAGTCATTTTTGGAACGATTCCGAAAAGGAACGAAATCGCGGAATTGGTCCTTTTTTGGAAATGTTCCCTAAAGGTTCGATTCCTCGGACTCGTTCCGATATGAAACAACTCCGATAAGGTTCGATTCCTCGGACTCGTTCCGAAAGGAGCAATTCCTCTGACTCGTTCCGTAATGAAACAACTCTGAAAAGGAAGGATTTCTCGGAATCGTTCCGAAAAAGAACGACTCTTCTGAATTGTTCGAAATGACATAAATCACATACTTTTATTTTTCTTTGCAACAGGGCAGGATAGATTATTTTTTTCGAGAAATAAACTAAAAATGACTTTAAATTCAGAATTGTCAGGGTAGGAAATGTTCCAGATTTCATATTTTGTACTCTACAAACACAAAGGGGTGCTGCAGCACCGATTCGCTAGCAAACTACTTTTCGATATTTTATTCATAGATTTTTTTTAAGGTCTCGCGCATAAGTCGACATCCCCCCCCCCCCACTTTGAAAATCTTTGTCTAAAATTTCTCGACTTATACGCGCGTATATACTTTAATGGCTTCTAACTTCGAACCCTGATCGAAATATACGTTCGTAAATGGTGTATAGCCCGCGGACTATACACCGATGGATCTCCGCGGCTTATACACGAACTTTTTTTTACTGCACTGCTCGATTTAGGAGTGCGGGCTATACACAGGGTGCGGGCTATACACCCGAAAATACGGTAATAAACTAAAAAAATAAAAATTTAAATTTTTAAAATGATTAAAATACTAAAAGCAAAGATCAAGTTAATGATAAAAAATGTACAATTAAGTATTCATTATAAAGATTAAATGTGTTTTTCCTAAATTACTCAATAAAACTTGCCTCATAAAGGTACGTTACTAATTCACATCAGGATCATAAAATAATGAAGCTTTATTTCAGGTTTAGTCAAACTTAATCACTAAAAGAGCTTGATAAATACATAAATATATTTGGTAAAATTGTGATTATCAATGATATCAGCAATATCTTGATTTTTTTCAGAAATAAATTATTTTTTCTTCATGAAAAAAACAAGAATTCAATAACATTAACAAAAATTACAAATTTAAAAATAAATGGAATTGATATAAAGCTAAAAAAGTCAAATTTTGTACCTACATCTGAACTGAATTTTTCGTTGTTTACATCCATAAATTATGTGCGGATTTTAGAGAGTTGCAGATTTTAGGAGTGCAGATTTGAGGGAGTCTACTGTATTCATTTAATGCAAGCTATTTATTAAGGGATAAAAATCACAATTAATTCACTATTTTTTAAGCAAATACGGATAAATCAGGAATTTAATTGTTTGAACAAAAATACTAATTTAGAAGCATTGTCTATTTCTATTTCTGTCGAAGTTTTGAATGAACTAGTCCAAAAGAAGAAAATTGTCTTTCTACTCCAGCAGATGAAGCCACGGCACGGCTATTAATTGATAAATAAATTCAATTTCAATATCGCTGGTTCTCTCTTTACCTCCCATTACATAAAAGGACTTCCACCAATCATAATATCAGGAACTTTTTTCACAAGAAATAGTATAATTTTTGGAATGGACCATTTTTTGCTTGAAACTGTTCTACAGTGGTGAGAAGATTTTGGACAATTTTCTTTAATGAATGCCAAACCTTCATTATTTTCCTCTACACTAAACAAAATTTCATTTTGATTTAGAACAGAGGGATTTAATAAAACCTCAGCAAAATGACAGCCATTAATAGCTTGTTCATATCTTGCTTTAAAGTTTGTAATTCTATCTTTATTTAATACATTTTCTAAATTTTACCCCAAATTTTCCCACTTTGATATGTGCATTCCTGTGATATTGCAAAAAAAATGATTTAAAACAAGTGATTTTTTAAAAAAAATCAGTTGATTTAAATCTAGATTGAAATCTTGATTTAAATCATTTGATTTAAATCATGCCAACCCTGAATGCAACTGAAAAAGCTTGTGTTTTAATAACACAAAGTGACTTATGCATTAAAGTTTCAACTCAAAACGTTATTAATAACCATTTAATCAAATAATTAATATCAAAATTTTACCAAATTTATCAAAAAATTATTAATGGATTTTGTGATAGCTATCTATCTAAATTTCTACTCTTAATTAACTTTTTGATAAATTCGATAAAATGTTAATAATTATTTGATTATAATCGTTATTTGATTAATAACGTTTTGGATTCAAACTTCAGGTATATATGACTTCGTGAGAGGTACCAATTTTTTTGTTTCGAGTTGCATTTTACAAATTATATTATAGTATTTTTCGCCGCGTTCTTAAATCAAAATTATGAGGAATCCCCAGCAATATGTCATGAACATCCTTTGTAAATATATATTTCAGGGGGAAATAGTAAAAAATATTTATAATAAAACACTAAAATTTTGTGTTCCAGACCAGCAGAGTTCCACTTCGTAAAATATTCAAAATAATTCTTAACGTTTCTTTTTTCCCCTTATCTTTTATTTTTTTAATATCTGAATGCTGATAGTTTTGAGGTGAATTGTCTTCAGCTGGTTCTGTAAAACCCTCGACCACTGATATCGGATATCCGATTCGTATGCATATATTGATCGATTTTCACTGTCATTAACCTTTTGAGTGGACCGTGACGTGTCTTTCTCCTATATGTATCGAATTAAATTCAACTTTAACGGTGTACATTTCACTGAAGTTGAAGTTCGATTTTTTTCCCCCCTCGCCTTATATTTTGCTCGTTGGAAACGCCTAAAACTCCCGCTATTTTTTATTAGGATAACCGCAATTTCTTTCAGTAAGATTTATTAGCATTTGTATATAACTTGTAATTTATGGAGGGGAAAATGCGAAGCATTTACTGGCTTTAAATTATCAGTTTATATTTTTAAATTCTATAATGTATCATTGTAATTACATATCAAAAAGTAAGAACTGTATAATTTTACGATTACCAATTTAAACGCAAAAATTTAAAGTATTTTAGTGTCTTAAATTACCAATTTATAATTTAAGTTGTAATATTTGCAATTCCAATTGCATATGGTAAAAGAAAGAAATATTATGTAATTTTACGATTACAGTTACAATTCACTCATTTGAAATATTAGTGTTATTGAATTATCAGTTTATATTTTTAAGCTCTAAAATGTACCATTGTAATTGAAAATGTAAAAGAGTGAAATATTGTATAATTTAACGATTACCAATTTCAATGCAAAAATGTGAAGTATTTTCTCTCTTTAAATGATTAGTTTATATTTTTAAGTTCTAAAATATATTATTGTAATTGGATATTGAAAAGAAAGAAATATTACATAATTTTATTGTTACCAATTTCAATGCAAAAATTTGGAATATTTAGTGTCTTTGAATTATTTTTATGTTAAAGTTCTAAAATATATCATTGTAACAGCATATGAAAAAGAAGAAAAAAATGTTAGGATTACCAATTTCAGTATACATACTTTTATCATTTATTCTCTTGTACTATTAATAGTGGTAATTAAACTCTTCAGACTTTATATATCCTATAGAAAACACATCTTTACGAGTATCTTTTACATAAATAATTAATGTTAAAACGAAATTTTTGTGAATGAATCTTAACAGATAACAGAACTAAACAAATAACAATTTCTTTTTTATAGCGCTATTTGAGAGAGCTACAAGTTAGTGTCTTATAATAATGCTCTGTAGCAGGAATGTATGATATCTACACAAACGAAAACGTAAATTATTTTACTGTATACGTTAAAGTACCATCACTTGTAGAGTCTATTATAATAAAAAATCATTAAATATGTATTTATTTTATCTTTTTCAGTGTTTTTGCAAGACAGAAAAAAAGCAATATAAAATAAAAGATCTTAACAAAATTGTCAAAAAATGTACTTATGGAGTCCCCATGTATCAACAAAAATTTATGTATAAAAAAATTTATTAAAAATTTTTTTTCGCTTTTCAATCTTTTTTAGTTAATAATTTATTAATATGAATTCATAACTAAAAAAAAAGATAGATATATATATATGTATAAACCCTGGGGTATGAAAAAGATTAAATGCATTTGAATTTTTTTAGCTCATGAAAATTATTTTTGGCCAAAGTACAGTTAACTTTGTAAGGCGGACTCCATGTTAGACGAAAATCTTCCTAACTCGGAAATTTTTTCAAGTCTCTGTGAATCCATAGACATAGACTAAAATTTGTCTAAGGTGGAACATTATGTATTACAGAAAATTTTCTCGATACCGATCGATTCCGCCTTAGGCAGAGTTTGCTGTAAAACTCTTAAAATACTGTCCGGATGAATGTAATAGACACCATTGTATTTGGGTTGGTCTACTCCCTTATGTGTCATACAAAGTTTCCGCCCTTCAAAGTAAATTTAGAATTAAAAGAAACTGGAGAATTATTATGCATTTAAGTTCAGAAGAAAAAAAAAATTCATTTTACCCTTCATCTGAATCTAAACGAATCAGCTAAAGCACCAATCAAATTGCATTTGAATAATCGCAAACAATGCTATTTAGACTTGCCGGAATTTGATTCGGGCAACTTAGGTAAAAAAAAAAAGGTTAAGTTTTTCTTTATTAATCAGTCTTATTTTTATAACTTCTATTATTCATCTTTTTTTTCCGCCTTGAGATTTATACCAATCTGTAGATTTCATTCCTTTTTTTCAAATTTATTTTTGAAAATCAATAAAACTGTCAATTTTATATTAGTAAAGTGTTTCACTTTTGGTGTAGTATATACAGAAGTTGAGATCCAAAGCAAGTAGTTATTCAACTGAGCATAGACATTTCATTAAACATATTAAAATATGAGTGACTCTGATGTCACATTGGTGGTGGCAATATTTGATCAATACATTCCGCTTTTAAGGTAATACTGCGCTTTTAAGGTGCGTCCATAACAGGGTTGGCAAGTTTCTTCCGCAGTGGAAAAAACCGCGGAAAAAAAACCATGAAAAAACCGGCTGGAAGAAATAGGTTTCTTCCAAGTGGGAAGAAATGGAAGACACTGTTTTTCTTGAAGAATTTACAATATATTTTCAATTTTGTAAAATACAATAAATACCTTTTTCCTATAACCTTATGTAAATAAATTTCACTGGACCAAAACAAATTTAATTAAGTATAATATGCTAAATTAACAATTATATCAGTTTTTTAGCCAAGATCACACACAACATATCTAGAGATCTTCAACCATTGGCTAAATGAAAAGAAATTTTATTCAAAATACTCAAAATCAATTAATTATATCCATTTCAATTTAACCAACATATTTTTTATTATTTAAATTTCGGAAACTAGTAGTAAATAGTAGAGATTCTTTATTAATGGTAGAATGAAACCCATTTAAATAAAGCTTTTCATTTACGCCAATTTTATTAATGTAAGTAATGTATAATAATTACTGTATTAAATAGAGATCAACCAAAAATGCAGTTTCATTTTCGGTCCAAAATCAGAGTTTGGCCAAAAGTGTGCGCGAAAATTCGGCTAGATCAAAACGCTCAGTATTCCAAAAATCTTGTTTCTTCCTTCGGAAATTTTCAACATTTGTCATTGATTTAAACTGTATCGGCTCAAATGAATGTATTGCAATAAACTTCATTGTTTATAATTATCAGTAGTAGTAGGAAAAGGACAGTTTAAGCTCAAGCGCAGGCGGCACTGCGGCACCGTGCCGCCTGCGGTGCCTCCAGCTGTCCCTGCTCAGTCGCTGGGATGAAGGGACCGTCCCTGCTCCCACCATCTCACCGCCGCCCTCCTGCGCCCCCTAGTGGAAAAAAGGAACATTCTATTCTAACAGGAGAGGTGAACAACCTTCCCTAATTAAAAATATTATCAATCACATCTCAACTCGGAATCATACTATAAGATGAAGATTAAATTTATATTTGAATTCTGAACAACCGTAATTTTAATGACTATTATTAATTAAGCGAAACAATTAAAATCTCAGTTTTTAACCATTTTATTTGGATTTCTTCAACTACAAGATGAGATTATCAATTTAACACAAGAAAGTTAAACATATATTTGAACTTTGCTTGATAGACATCTTAATGAGTATCGTTAATTAAGTAAAAACAATAGAAAATATCCAGTTTTATAGAAAAAGACTGATTTCTTACGATTTTTATCAACTTAAAAGAGAAAAGTTAACCATGTATCCTAGTTTTTCAACAGCTATAATTTTAATGAGTATCGTTAATTAAGTAAAAAAACAATGGAAAATATCAAGTTTTATGGAAAAAGACTGATCTCTTACGATTTTTATCAACTTAAGAGAGAAAACTTAAACACACATTTCAGTTTTTCAAACGCTATAACCTTAATGAGCATTCATAATTAAGTAAAAAACAATGGAAAATATCGATTTTTATAGAAAAAGACTGATTTCTTACGATTTTTATCAACTGCAACATCAGTGTATCGACTTACAAGTTGAAAGTTAAACACGCATTCTAGTTTTTCAACAGCTATAATCTTAATGAGTATCGTTAATTAAGTAAAAAACAATGGAAAATATCAAGTTTTATAGAAAAAGACTGATTTCTTACGATTTTTTCAACTCAAACTTCAGACTATCAATTTGATAGAAAGAAATTTAAGCATGCATTCCAGTTTTGGACAACCATTTCCTTCATGAACATTATTAATTAAGCAAAACAGAAAATATTAAATTTTTAACTGATTTCTTCATATTTTTTTATTATTTTTTTTTAATATAAAATCAGAATACACAACTTAAAATAGAAATTTAAACATATTTTTTAGTTTTTGAACAGACGTTACCTCAAAGAATTTCGATAATTGAACAATTAACAAAGGAAACTAATGATTTTTTAACGAATTAAACGAATTTGGTTAACTTTTACTCTAATTGGAAATTTCATCGTACTTTATATATACCAACTAAGTAGAATTTTAATGCATAAACGAATAATTTAAAGAAATTCTCAACACGCAAATGTGAACCTGCAGAGCATTTCTTATTACGTCATACCTAAACTAAAACTTTTTTCTGCAACCCCTCCATGCATGCATTCCAGGTAGGGGAACATAACAAAGAATTTTGACGTCACAACTTACAAAGGAATACAACAAAATGTTTACGTTCAAGAAAAAGTATCACATAGAGAGAAAAAAAAGAAGAGATTTAAGTTATTTATCCATTCTAGTTTTATAACAGTTACTACAACATCTCCAAATTAAAATTTGGAAGTCATAATGAGTGTAATTAATTAAGCAAAATAATAGAAATGTTAGTTTTTCAGAGGGGAAAAGACGAATTTAAACAAATTTTATTAGTTTTACACTAGTTTAATAATAATTTTAAGGAGGAAAAAGACGAATTTAAACTTTTTTTTTTTTTAGTTTTACACTATTTTTTCTCATCTCCAACATGGATATATCAATTTTAACAGAAGAATTAAACGTATATTATAGTTTTTAACAACAAAATCTTAACAAGTATCATTAATTAAACAAAAATAAATATCAGTTTTAAAGAAAAGACGAATTTGAATAATTTTACACTAGTATTTTCAAAAGCAACATGGAAATATCAATACTTATTCACATATTTCACTTATTCACTGTATTCAATACTATATTTAATAAATTTGGATACACTTTAAGAATTTCCTAATCTATAATTAAATATTAGCTGTATATTTAATGTTACCCATGTTTTCAACATTAGTTCATAATCGTGAATTTTGTATTTTAAATACCATGTATTCAGGTTCAGATTATTTTCACTTGAAATCATACAGAATTTTTTAACAGAGTTTGTTTTTGAAATCATTGAAGCAACTGTATTTAATATTTTTAACACCAATTTTCTAAGATTTTCTAACATTTTCCGATTATACATTCTTCAGAAGTACATTTCTAAATGCTACAATCACTTTACATATCGAAAAGATATCATTGAAGCAACTGTATTTAATATTTTTAATGCCAATTTTCTAAGATTTTTTAACATTTTCCGGTTATACATTCCTCAAAAGTTATTATTACGTATTCTAAACAATAGCAAATATTAATTTTAAGAATAAAAAGACGAATTTAAACAAATTTTATTAGTTTTACACTATTTTTTCTCACCTCCAACACGGATATATCATATTTAACTGAAGAATTAAACGTATATTTTAGTTTTTAACAACAAAAATGTAATAAGTATCATTAATTAAACAAAAATAAATATCAATTTTCAAGAAAAGACAATTTTTTACACAAATTTTCAACTTTGAAATACATTGCTTACATATATTGTTACAGTATATTACTAAACTTAAACTTTTTAAAAAGTTTGAATGTCTTTACAAAGGGTTCATACTTATATTTTTCACGTTTTGACTGCATTCGGAATCTTACAACAAAAGTATACTTTTATTATTATTATTATTATTATTATTATTATTATTCTAGAAAACCTAAAAAAACGTTTCTTGCTGCTTTAGACACTTGGCATATTAAAACTACTCTACCCATATAATTAATCAAATTAGGACATGATTCATCTTACACTTCAAAATTTCTGAATTTTTACAATACTTATTTTCATCAAACTTTATTCTTGATCCTATATATTTTAATAGCACAGAATTTTCACATCTGTTTTTATCTACTTATCAGAAAATTATTAAAACACCCAACAACATTTTTCAAATATGAATATTATCTTTACAATTTAATGATGCAAAACATACACGAATACAAAGTTTAATTTTTACAAACATTTCATATTTCAAACCAAACTATTCGAAATTTTCACAACATAAGAGCAAACATTAGACGAACTTTTTAACATTAATATTGCTTAGATCTTTTCATCATAACTTTTAACTATGATAATTATCCATTTTTAGGTTGATTGTCGAAAAACTGTAACTGAAATTACATAAACTTAATGTAAAAAACCATGTTCTCACACAATTTCTTGAAATTCAACAAAGAATTGACTATTACTCCAATACTTATCTACTTCAATCTCGACTCTCGATAGTATATAGATATTGCATCATTACATACTTACAACTCTTTTCAAACGTTTATCAGAAAATCAAGTCAATCAAAGTCTAGTAGTTATCACACCTGTTCCTCAGAAATATTACTATCATATGAAACAGTAAAGAAAATTAATAGATATTTAATATTTAATAACTTCATACGTGAAATTACTGCTGAATGAGAATACTAATAATCAATAAAATCAACTGTTGGACAAAAAAATAGTACAGATTACCGAAAATTCAAATCATTTTTTCTACAAAAATTACAAAAATTAACAAATGAATGACCAGTTAGAGAAATAATTAAAAAAAATAATGAACATATTTACAAATTTATTAAAATCACACCTTTTTCTGGATTACAAACCACAATTTCTTGAAAAATTTAACACCGAATTTGTAAGATTTTAATCCTAGTATTACACACACTCAATAAATATTCAAAATTAACAAAAAAATAATTTTTTAGTCTCATCAATAAGCAGAAATTCTATATTAAAAGAATATTTTCATAGTAGTACTTATAAAAATGAGAGTTTACAAACTGATTTTCATAATTTTATCACATTTAAACTTAATTTTTTACATAAAACATTATTTAATCAAATTTTATGCTTTCTAATTCAGTAAAATTCAATACTTTTTTAGTTTTTAAACCAATACCACAATATTTATTTACATCAAACTTGATTCTTCATTTTTTATATTTCCACATTACACACGTGAGATAAATACTAACTTGGATCAGGAGTTGAAGTCAATTGATTCCATTCGATTTTCATCATGTAAGCATTGCTCCTACACGAAATTTCTTACTTCTATAATCATCTAATGTATTAAAACTAATCTACTCATATTTTTAATCAATTCATCAGATGTTTCATCTCGCACTTCTGAATTATCGTGCATCAAGTTGCTTAAAATATAAATACTATCTTTATAGTTTTAATGATATATAGTATACATGGTTTATCTTGAGTTAGCACTTCCATAGTATTAATCAAATTATATGTTTCATCTTGCACTTGATCTTAATGATTTCATCTTGCATCTGAATTATCGTCCATCGAGTTTTTTTTAAAATAATAATATATTTATAGTTTTTGATTATAGATAGCATGTACGAATACAATGTTTAATTTTAACATTTCATATTTCAAATAACCTATTTCCGAAACCAAGCTATGTGAATTTTACCACAATGCTTATTATCATAGAATAATTTGTGTTTCACACTTTAATAAAAATTATCAGATATGTACCCCTCAGAGAAATTAGACTATCATATGAATAAATGAAGAAAATTTAATTTATATTAAAGGTACACGAAATTGATTGCAATATACATGTATTTAATAAAAATAAATAAATAAGCGATTATTTATACATTAAACCTTTACTAAATATATATTTATTTCATTATACAGATGTTTCAACAAGATGAACCAAAACAGCAGCAAACTTCAGAAATTAATGATTCGAATGATTCATCCCTAGCACATGTAGCGTTAACGAATAACACATATGTGAGTACTTATATGAGAAATACTAGAATTCGTATATGAAACGTAATTAGAGTAAATACAAAATGATTTGTCTTACTATCTACACTTTAACAAGCGCTTTTTACCTATATTATTGAAGAGAATCCTAACTGTGTCCATTTATTTCTATTACAGATGTGGTCTATTTGCTACAAACACTTCTTAAGTAAATGGAATTTAACAGAACATAGAAAAATCTATACAGGTGAAAAACCTTACACTTGGAAAGATTACCATAAATGCTGTTTTCAAGGAGACGTGAATCAAAAATGCACACATCATCATATAAAGCATCGTCAGATATATGTAAACTTAGCGAAGATATTCAAAAATTAGTCAGACTTTTGAAGAATTTAGAAACAAAGGAAGATATTTAGGCTATTTATCCATCATATTTTCACAACACTTACCACAATATCTCAAACTTAAAATTTGGAAGACATACACACTGCTGAAAAGTAATTTTGTGATTCTTCTAACCAGTATGAATGTATAGATATTATTTTGAAATGTATTCTTTAAATGCTCACATTAAATATTCTTTTATATGCATATATCGTTGTGTTTATTTTTCTAATACCTAATTACATTAATGAAATACATAACATTTTAAGTGAAATAACACTCTCACAACTTAAAAAATGCATAAGAACATACAAAAATAAGCAGATGTATGAAAAAATATGCAAGTTTACAAAATAATTTCATTGTTTTCTAGAAATATTAAGAAAAAATATTTACAATATGAAAAAATTGCAAAAGTGAAAAGAAAAAACACAAATGTAAAAACAAAAACCACAAAGTGAAAAACTCATAACAAAGTTTTTGAAAAAAATATTTACAACAAATTTTTTTTTTACAAAAACCAAAACTTCCAAAAATATTTTTTTCAAAAAAATTTTTTTTTCAAAAACATTTTTTACAAAAATTTTTTTTTTCAAAATAAGTTTTTACAAAAGTAAAAAAAAGAAAATCACAACGTTAAAAAATGAAAAATTTTTGTTAAAAAAAGTGTAAAAAAATTGCAAAAAAAGTTGCAAAAATTTCAAAAAAAGTTATGAAAAAAGTCTCAAAAATTTTGTTGGTTTTAATAGCAAATGCAATGGTTTCGCCATTGCATACTGCATTTTTGTTTTTACATTTGTGTTTTTTCTTTTCACTTTTGCAATTTTTTCATATTGTAAATATTTTTTCTTAATATTTCTAGAAAACTGCATTTTTGTTTTTACATTTGTGTTTTTTCTTTTCACTTTTGCAATTTTTTCATATTGTAAATATTTTTTCTTAATATTTCTAGAAAACAATGAAATTATTTTGTAAACTTGCATATTTTTTCATACATCTGCTTATTTTTGTATGTTCTTATGCATTTTTTAAGTTGTGAGAGTGTTATTTCACTTAAAATGTTATGTATTTCATTAATGTAATAGGTATTAGAAAAATAAACACAACGATATATGCATATAAAAGAATATTTAATGTGAGCATTTAAAGAATACATTGCAAAATAATATCTATACATTCATACTGGTTAGAAGAATCACAAAATTACTTTTCAGCAGTGTGTATGTCTTCCAAATTTTAAGTTTGAGATATTGTGGTAAGTGTTGTGAAAATATGATGGATAAATAGCCTAAATATCTTCCTTTGTTTCTAAATTCTTCAAAAGTCTGACTAATTTTTGAATATCTTCGCTAAGTTTACATATATCTGACGATGCTTTATATGATGATGTGTGCATTTTTGATTCACGTCTCCTTGAAAACAGCATTTATGGTAATCTTTCCAAGTGTAAGGTTTTTCACCTGTATAGATTTTTCTATGTTTTGTTAAATTCCATTTACTTAAGAAGTGTTTGTAGCAAATAGACCACATCTGTAATAGAAATAAATGGACACAGTTAGGATTCTCTTCAATAATATAGGTAAAAAGCGCTTGTTAAAGTGTAGATAGTAAGACAAATCATTTTGTATTTACTCTAATTACGTTTCATATACGAATTCTAGTATTTCTCATATAAGTACTCACATATGTGTTATTCGTTAACGCTACATGTGCTAGGGATGAATCATTCGAATCATTAATTTCTGAAGTTTGCTGCTGTTTTGGTTCATCTTGTTGAAACATCTGTATAATGAAATAAATATATATTTAGTAAAGGTTTAATGTATAAATAATCGCTTATTTATTTATTTTTATTAAATACATGTATATTGCAATCAATTTTGTGTACCTTTAATATAAATTAAATTTTCTTCATTTATTCATATGATAGTAATTTCTCTGAGGGGTACATATCTGATAATTTTTATTAAAGTGGGAAACACAAATTATTCTATGATAATAAGCATTGTGGTAAAATTCACATAGCTTGGTTTCGGAAATAGGTTATTTGAAATATGAAATGTTAAAATTAAACATTGTATTCGTACATGCTATGTATAATCAAAAACTATAAATATATTATTATTTTAAAAAAAAACTCGATGGACGATAATTCAGATGCAAGATGAAATCATTAAGATCAAGTGCAAGATGAAACATATAATTTGATTAATACTATGGAAGTGCTAACTCAAGATAAACCATGTATACTATATATCATTAAAACTATAAAGATAGTATTTATATTTTAAGCAACTTGATGCACGATAATTCAGAAGTGCGAGATGAAACATCTGATGAATTGATTAAAAATATGAGTAGATTAGTTTTAATACATTAGATGATTATAGAAGTAAGAAATTTCGTGTAGGAGCAATGCTTACATGATGAAAATCGAATGGAATCAATTGACTTCAACTCCTGATCCAAGTTAGTATTTATCTCACGTGTGTAATGTGGAAATATAAAAAATGAAGAATCAAGTTTGATGTAAATAAATATTGTGGTATTGGTTTAAAAACTAAAAAAGTATTGAATTTTACTGAATTAGAAAGCATAAAATTTGATTAAATAATGTTTTATGTAAAAAATTAAGTTTAAATGTGATAAAATTATGAAAATCAGTTTGTAAACTCTCATTTTTATAAGTACTACTATGAAAATATTCTTTTAATATAGAATTTCTGCTTATTGATGAGACTAAAAAATTATTTTTTTGTTAATTTTGAATATTTATTGAGTGTGTGTAATACTAGGATTAAAATCTTACAAATTCGGTGTTAAATTTTTCAAGAAATTGTGGTTTGTAATCCTGAAAAAGGTGTGATTTTAATAAATTTGTAAATATGTTCATTATTTTTTTTAATTATTTCTCTAACTGGTCATTCATTTGTTAATTTTTGTAATTTTTGTAGAAAAAATGATTTGAATTTTCGGTAATCTGTACTATTTTTTTGTCCAACAGTTGATTTTATTGATTATTAGTATTCTCATTCAGCAGTAATTTCACGTATGAAGTTATTAAATATTAAATATCTATTAATTTTCTTTACTGTTTCATATGATAGTAATATTTCTGAGGAACAGGTGTGATAACTACTAGACTTTGATTGACTTGATTTTCTGATAAACGTTTGAAAAGAGTTGTAAGTATGTAATGATGCAATATCTATATACTATCGAGAGTCGAGATTGAAGTAGATAAGTATTGGAGTAATAGTCAATTCTTTGTTGAATTTCAAGAAATTGTGTGAGAACATGGTTTTTTACATTAAGTTTATGTAATTTCAGTTACAGTTTTTCGACAATCAACCTAAAAATGGATAATTATCATAGTTAAAAGTTATGATGAAAAGATCTAAGCAATATTAATGTTAAAAAGTTCGTCTAATGTTTGCTCTTATGTTGTGAAAATTTCGAATAGTTTGGTTTGAAATATGAAATGTTTGTAAAAATTAAACTTTGTATTCGTGTATGTTTTGCATCATTAAATTGTAAAGATAATATTCATATTTGAAAAATGTTGTTGGGTGTTTTAATAATTTTCTGATAAGTAGATAAAAACAGATGTGAAAATTCTGTGCTATTAAAATATATAGGATCAAGAATAAAGTTTGATGAAAATAAGTATTGTAAAAATTCAGAAATTTTGAAGTGTAAGATGAATCATGTCCTAATTTGATTAATTATATGGGTAGAGTAGTTTTAATATGTCAAGTGTCTAAAGCAGCAAGAAACGCTTTTTTAGGTTTTCTAGAATAATAATAATAATAATAATAATAATAATAATAATAAAAGTATACTTTTGTTGTAAGATTCCGAATGCAGTCAAAACGTGAAAAATATAAGTATGAACCCTTTGTAAAGACATTCAAACTTTTTAAAAAGTTTAAGTTTAGTAATATACTGTAACAATATATGTAAGCAATGTATTTCAAAGTTGAAAATTTGTGTAAAAAATTGTCTTTTCTTGAAAATTGATATTTATTTTTGTTTAATTAATGATACTTATTACATTTTTGTTGTTAAAAACTAAAATATACGTTTAATTCTTCAGTTAAATATGATATATCCGTGTTGGAGGTGAGAAAAAATAGTGTAAAACTAATAAAATTTGTTTAAATTCGTCTTTTTATTCTTAAAATTAATATTTGCTATTGTTTAGAATACGTAATAATAACTTTTGAGGAATGTATAACCGGAAAATGTTAAAAAATCTTAGAAAATTGGCATTAAAAATATTAAATACAGTTGCTTCAATGATATCTTTTCGATATGTAAAGTGATTGTAGCATTTAGAAATGTACTTCTGAAGAATGTATAATCGGAAAATGTTAGAAAATCTTAGAAAATTGGTGTTAAAAATATTAAATACAGTTGCTTCAATGATTTCAAAAACAAACTCTGTTAAAAAATTCTCTATGATTTCAAGTGAAAATAATCTGAACCTGAATACATGGTATTTAAAATACAAAATTCACGATTATGAACTAATGTTGAAAACATGGGTAACATTAAATATACAGCTAATATTTAATTATAGATTAGGAAATTCTTAAAGTGTATCCAAATTTATTAAATATAGTATTGAATACAGTGAATAAGTGAAATATGTGAATAAGTATTGATATTTCCATGTTGCTTTTGAAAATACTAGTGTAAAATTATTCAAATTCGTCTTTTCTTTAAAACTGATATTTATTTTTGTTTAATTAATGATACTTGTTAAGATTTTGTTGTTAAAAACTATAATATACGTTTAATTCTTCTGTTAAAATTGATATATCCATGTTGGAGATGAGAAAAAATAATGTAAAACTAAAAAAAAAAAAAGTTTAAATTCGTCTTTTTCCTCCTTAAAATTATTATTAAACTAGTGTAAAACTAATAAAATTTGTTTAAATTCGTCTTTTCCCCTCTGAAAAACTAACATTTCTATTATTTTGCTTAATTAATTACACTCATTATGACTTCCAAATTTTAATTTGGAGATGTTGTAGTAACTGTTATAAAACTAGAATGGATAAATAACTTAAATCTCTTCTTTTTTTTCTCTCTATGTGATACTTTTTCTTGAACGTAAACATTTTGTTGTATTCCTTTGTAAGTTGTGACGTCAAAATTCTTTGTTATGTTCCCCTACCTGGAATGCATGCATGGAGGGGTTGCAGAAAAAAGTTTTAGTTTAGGTATGACGTAATAAGAAATGCTCTGCAGGTTCACATTTGCGTGTTGAGAATTTCTTTAAATTATTCGTTTATGCATTAAAATTCTACTTAGTTGGTATATATAAAGTACGATGAAATTTCCAATTAGAGTAAAAGTTAACCAAATTCGTTTAATTCGTTAAAAAATCATTAGTTTCCTTTGTTAATTGTTCAATTATCGAAATTCTTTGAGGTAACGTCTGTTCAAAAACTAAAAAATATGTTTAAATTTCTATTTTAAGTTGTGTATTCTGATTTTATATTAAAAAAAAATAATAAAAAAATATGAAGAAATCAGTTAAAAATTTAATATTTTCTGTTTTGCTTAATTAATAATGTTCATGAAGGAAATGGTTGTCCAAAACTGGAATGCATGCTTAAATTTCTTTCTATCAAATTGATAGTCTGAAGTTTGAGTTGAAAAAATCGTAAGAAATCAGTCTTTTTCTATAAAACTTGATATTTTCCATTGTTTTTTACTTAATTAACGATACTCATTAAGATTATAGCTGTTGAAAAACTAGAATGCGTGTTTAACTTTCAACTTGTAAGTCGATACACTGATGTTGCAGTTGATAAAAATCGTAAGAAATCAGTCTTTTTCTATAAAAATCGATATTTTCCATTGTTTTTTACTTAATTATGAATGCTCATTAAGGTTATAGCGTTTGAAAAACTGAAATGTGTGTTTAAGTTTTCTCTCTTAAGTTGATAAAAATCGTAAGAGATCAGTCTTTTTCCATAAAACTTGATATTTTCCATTGTTTTTTTACTTAATTAACGATACTCATTAAGATTATAGCTGTTGAAAAACTAGGATACATGGTTAACTTTTCTCTTTTAAGTTGATAAAAATCGTAAGAAATCAGTCTTTTTCTATAAAACTGGATATTTTCTATTGTTTTTACTTAATTAACGATACTCATTAAGATGTCTATCAAGCAAAGTTCAAATATATGTTTAACTTTCTTGTGTTAAATTGATAATCTCATCTTGTAGTTGAAGAAATCCAAATAAAATGGTTAAAAACTGAGATTTTAATTGTTTCGCTTAATTAATAATAGTCATTAAAATTACGGTTGTTCAGAATTCAAATATAAATTTAATCTTCATCTTATAGTATGATTCCGAGTTGAGATGTGATTGATAATATTTTTAATTAGGGAAGGTTGTTCACCTCTCCTGTTAGAATAGAATGTTCCTTTTTTCCACTAGGGGGCGCAGGAGGGCGGCGGTGAGATGGTGGGAGCAGGGACGGTCCCTTCATCCCAGCGACTGAGCAGGGACAGCTGGAGGCACCGCAGGCGGCACGGTGCCGCAGTGCCGCCTGCGCTTGAGCTTAAACTGTCCTTTTCCTACTACTATCAGTCATGAATTATCAATCATCTCATAGAAAATTTTTAGTTTAAATTGCATTAGATTTCGAATATTCTTTGAGAAAGTTCTGGAATAACAAATGATCATTTACAAATATCATTATAGAAGAAAAATCAAGGTGTGTATACCTAAAACTAAAATATTTTTTAATTAAATGAAATTCATATAATTAGAAAATCTTTCTGTGCCATGGATGAATTAATTGCATATTATTGTATATGAAAATAAAGTTTTTGGATTATTAACATATGTACATAATTAATAAATACTATACATATAATTTACAAATATGTATATTTATGTATGTATTAATTACTTTAAAATATACAATTTAGTTACTTAAAATTTGTTTTTGATGTTATCGTTTTCGGACAAAAAGTAGGAAGGTCACTTAAATTCGGTTAAGGCCTTAAAAACCTGTTTCGGTCTATCTTCTGTATTAAAAAAAATCATTAAAATCTTTGTTTTTCTTAGTACAATGCAACATAGTATAGCAAAAAAGTTTTTTAGCAGTAGGATGCTGAAATCAATTTCTCAACTTAAATTGGATGAAATAAAAAAAATGAAGATTTTTTTTTTTTTTTTTCAAATCCTACACTTCAGGATAGTTTAAAAGCATTTTCACTTACCCATAGAAATTTTAGAACACTAATTTTTTAAAATCAGCATTGAGATATTCATGTTAGATGAAAAATACAAAGAATTACAAATTTATTTACATTGTTACACAGTTTAAAATAAATGCACTTTTATATGAAAATAATAATTTTTATACGAAATAAATATTTTATGGGTAGTTTTTCCTTTTTTTTATATAAAGCAATTAATAATTAAAAAAAAAAAATCCCTTATCCTCTAGAGTAGTAAAAATCCATCACCTGAAAATGTCTACTGAACCTGAAGTTTGTTATTAAAAAAAAAAATTACCTTTGCAAAAATAATATTTTTAATAATGATTAAATTTTCTAATTTAGATTTCATGTTAATTATACTTTAATTCAATTACATAGTTAATATACTTTAACTTTGCGCATTTGTTTTGGTTTCTGGTAGTTTCTTCCATTTCTTCCAGTTTTTTCCCGTTTCTTCCACTGTCCTGGAAGAAATAGATTTCTTCCGGAAGAAACCCAACCCTGGTTCGTAATTATGTAAATAAATACGTAGCATCTATAGTCGTCGTTCGATTAGTCCGTCGGCATATATATGTTTTAATATATATTGTAGGTCGATGGAATAGTAAATCTATTCATCGTTGTCCCGTATTTCTAGGATATCTTAATGATGGCTGATGGCTTTCACTAATTTGGTTTATTAGTGAGAAATTGCAGACTCAAGCATCAGCCGTAGTAGCTTAGTGGTTAGAGCAACAGCCTGGAATGCTTTGGTCTCGGCTTCGATTCCTGGCTCTGGTTAATTTTTCACTCCAGTTGGGTTTATTGTATTTAATGTTGTATGTCTGTATATTATTTGTATGTACCTTTTTAAGTTTAACAAGTTTATAATCGAATTAATTCGAAAAGAATCATAGTCAAGAAAGCTAATACAATGAAATCTTTGGGGATTTTTTTTAGCTATTAAAATCTGGCATGTGGCTGATATGAAAACAGTGTCGTAGCTAGAATGGGTGACACCCTGGTCGGATGTAAATGGTGTCACCTCCTTTTACCAAGGTGTCGACTCCCTCACCCCACCCGTCATATTTTTTCAATCACAATTCTATGTTATTACAACAAATGACCATACCATTTCTTATTTTCTTTTTTCCCTCCTGCATAAAAAACCCCCACAGGAGCGGCTCATCCCTCAACCCATAATCGGCATAAGTCAATGGCGGTGTCTATATGTAGAAGATAAATCTTTCTTTTAAAGTTTGGTTTCGCTAACCATTTGTTGAATACGTTGTTTTTTGTTCTCTGATGCAATTTAGAAAAATTTCATACTCTCAAAGAGAAGAAAATTAACTCGTTTGCGTCTACGCTAAATTTTCATTTTATTTCAGAATTTTTTTCAAAATCTTATAAGATTATATATATACTAGCTGACCCGCCCGGCGTTGCTCGGGTCCGTATTAACAATATTAAACGAACTTGAAATTTGTATGATTTTATCATTAACTCGAAGCATGCAGGAATGCATTGTCTGAAATACGTGGCAGTTGAGTGAGAGAAAAATCGGTTTAAAAAAGAACTAATATTAAGCTCTAAAAATACTTAAAATGAGCAATGAGAAATGCGGGAGGGAACATGTATCCAACGATTGCGTTATTTTCGTGTTAGAGTGTTGATATTTACCCGTAAAAATCACTGTTAGGTCACGTAACTAATTATTTTTTTACATAGAAGTCCCAAGTGAAATATTTTGAATTTCAAGCTAATTATATCACTCTTAAATCCGACTATACCGTGAATGAAGTCGATACTCGATGATAAAAGGTTGGTATATAGTATTATAATTTCAGAGCCATTTAACAAAAGTAAGTGCATATTTTTAATCAGAACATGGGTAATGTTCACTCTGTGGACAAATTTCTAACTGTAACTTTTGTACCGTAACCGTAACCTGTCTGTAACCTAACTGCGACTTAACAGTACCCTACCGTAACTTAAATATAACATAAATGTAACCTAGCCGTCACTTTATTGCAACCTATCCTTATTCTAACCATAACATAAATGCAATTTAACTTTAACCTAACTTTAAATTAACCGTGATCTAACTGTAACCTAACGTGAAATTAAATAAAATCAAAGACTTACCTTAATGTAATTTGCAACCTAATTGCAACCCAAATGCTACCTAACCATATATTGGATTCGTGTCCATGGAAATCATTTTGTCTTGTTCGGATCTTGGTTATGATTCATTAGAATATTTTCGTCGGGTTCAGATTTGGTTCGATTCAGATTTCAAGTATTTTTTGAAATTCGATTTAAAATGTTCGTGTCGGATTCAGGTCCATGGAAATTATTTTGCCTTGCTCGGATTCAGTTATGGTTCTGTGAAATATTTTTGTCGGGAAAAGATTTGGTTCAATTCAGATTTCGGCGTTTTTTTTTCAAATGGAGTTTTCGGGTTCAGGTCTTCCTGCGTGTCTACGGAAATTTCTCTGTCTGATTCGAATAAATACACGCTTCACTGGAATATTTTTGTCAAATTCAGACTTGGTTTAATTCAGATGTCGGCTTTTTTTTCAAATGTAATTTTTGGGTTCGGGTTCTCTTGCGTGTAACTTGCGTGTAACATAAGAACATGCTTCAATGGAATATTTTTGTCAAGTTCAGATTTAGTTCATTTCAGATTTCGAGAATTTTTTCAAAGAATTTTTTTAGGTTCAGATTCGGTTCATGTGCATGGAAATTTTTTGTCTTGTTCGGATCCGGTTAATGTTCTTTGGAATATTTTTGTCAAGTTCAGATTTGGTTCGATTCAAATTTCAGGTATTTTTTCAAACAGAATTTTTAGGTTCGGATCTCGTTCATGTTCATGGAAATTTCATGCATGATTTTAAAAGTAGATTTTCATCAATATATTTTATATATTGACATGGAATTATTAATATGTTGTTAAATCATAAACATTTTTCATCTAAGTTATGAAGAATTAAAAAGTTCTGAAAAAAAAAGAAAACTTTTAGTAATACAGTTTTTAGTTCAAATCAAAGGTTTTCAATATTTTATTTAATTTTATTTTGACATTTAATTATTTCTAATTTTCTAATTTCAATTATTTTAAAAGCAAACATTTATTTTAATAAATAATATAATAGAAAATAGACGTTTTAATAAATTACAATTTCTTCGTAAAATATGCTTTAGCTGTAATTCATTTCTTTCAATTCGTCTTATTAATACAAAATTCCTTCCTCGTGCTTTTGTTTGAGACATTAAAATTTCAGCGATAAATGGTTTCATATTGCAAACCTTTTTTTTCGGATTGCTTCACCTCCACCTATCTTTTTTCCTCCATGGCGTACAGTAGCTGTGATTAAAAAAATCCTCATTTAAACTGGCAGTTTGCCAGTCTATGAATTTTAAAGGTCTATCCCAGCTTTTTTAATTATTTCTGCGAAAATTTTATGCAACCAACCAACCATAAGAAAATGAAAGGAAAAAAAAAAAGTAAAAAAAGGCGATTTTTTATGAGAGTGAGCTTTGGAATTTAATTAATTACTCCGTTAATAAATAGAATTTTGAAATTCTGAGCTTCAGGTGCATCAGGAGAGATATTGGGCTACTCTCATAAAAATTTTGAACTTCGTACGTCCCATAGATTTTGCTAGCCATCGCAGACACACAGACACACACACAGACAGACAGAGCGTTTTGTTCTTTTATTAGTATATATATATATATATATTCGCAAAAATAGATTGCATGTCACTCCTTAGAGGGTGACACCCGGGGCGGACCGCCCCCTCCGCACCCCTCTTGCTACGCCACTGTATGAAAATACCTTTTAATACTGCACTTTATTTTATGCATTGTTGATGTTTTTCAATTAAAATATTAATAAAATGGTCATGCAATATATTCTCATTTCATTCTTTCTTTCTTTTATTTTTTTTTTTTACTTTCTTAAATAGTGTCCCTTTGCTGCCTGTTAAGTTAACAAATTACTTTTAAAATATATACTTAATTATATGTACATTTTAAAATCTACCTGAAGTTGATGGTATTTGGTTATATTTGTAGTTACAAATAGGATTTTATTGCTTAAAATATAAAATTAAGCATATATTTTATAAATATTTAGGCAAATAGGGCGGCGAAGGGACATTCGTTAAGAAGAGTCTATAAAAACAAAGGGAAGTTTTTGAAAAATACAAATAGTTTCCATGGCTGTAGCTTTAGCATTGGCACATCTGACGAAACATGTATAAACCATACAAATTGCAGTTGTGCATGTAATCACAAAAAAGTAATGACTGAAAAATAAATAAATAAAAAACCACCTGATTCAGTTAAATACCAAAGATGTTAAAGTAACACGTTTTAAAATTTAAAAAAATGGGGAAATTACAATTATTCTTCCCACCCCGCAAGTTAATGTGGCATTTAAATTCAATTATCAATGTTGAAATGCAATTATACTGATTGCAATAGCTTTTAAAAAACAGTAGCAGATAGTCTGTAGTATCCAATCAATCCATTTGTAGTAGAAAAATACTTTTTTCAAAATGTGAATTTGTTGACAAAATTTTCCTGTTGTAAAGAGAATTCGCTTAATTGGTGAATAAATAATCGAATACCGTACAACCATTAAATGTAATTTTCCTTCTCAGATCTTTTCCATCTCCTCATGAAAAGAGGTTAAAGTTCACAATCTGGATGGGGTTCTTTTATCTGAAATATGATCAAATCGTCTCGCAAAAAAATCTTATCCAAGGTCGCTTTCAAGAGTCGAAACTCTGCTATGTTGTGCGGTATACCTGGATTCCCTTTCACTGTCATTACAAAAGATGGGTGGAGGTAATGATAAAGCTGAAATCTTATGATCATAAGTTAGGGCTCGGAGATATCACGTTCTTATAATGTACACCGATTCTCTTTTAGGATGAGAAGGATGCAGGTTATTTTCGCCTATTTAAATTGTTTTCACAAGAGAATTCCTATACTCCTCGAAAGAGTATCAAATTCAGTAATTTTGCTCATCCCCTGCAATTGTTGTATTTATGAATTCCGCTTATTGTTTTAAAATGTTGCATTAAATTAGTAATTCAAAGTCAAAAGATAGCGTATGAAGCTACAAAAAAGTTTTAAAAGCAGCGATTTAATGGTACTTCATTAAGTAAAAATTTTTATTTGCCCACTAGGATATTATAAACTTATGATCGGCTTTATTAGGTTAACAGTATGTGCGAAAAAACTTGTCCTACATTTTTATTTATTTCAGCTTCTAACACTTTTTTTTTTTTTTTTTTCTGTACAATCTCGAACAGTATTTTAAATACAGCATTATAGTAACACACATAGACACAATCATGAATATTTTCATCATTTTATGCTTACAGATTTAGGCTTATCAGTGCCTTGAGATAGGATATGAACTTCTGAATTTCCACTTTTTGGAACATCAGTGTCATGCATTTTCTTACTTGAAAACAGACTGTTTAAAATAGAACGAGACTATAAACTATCCTGGAAATTTTGGTCATTTCTCAGATTTTTTTCAGCCCCCCCCCCCCTATTTTACTATTCTTTGTTACATATCACGATAAGATCGCAAAAACAAAACTCCGCAGTAATCTCGCTCATAATTGTATACGTGAAATGACTTTAAGGTCAATTCTCATTTCACCGTACCTAAAGAAGAGTGTGTAAACTATTTACATGCATTTAAATGAATGCGGGTATCATTCTTATGTTCCGGAAACCTATTCCTTTAGGGTCTGTGCAAATATAACGTTATCATTTTAGGGGAAAGGGGGAGGCAGGGCCTTAGCTAGAAGTGAACAACAGGGGGGGGGGTCAAGAGAATGTAGGGGGGGATCATAATTTTTTTTCTCGCTCTCTCTGACGCAGAAAGATAAATTAGTGCATATTCATACTGTAGGTCCAAGGTTTTTTATTAAACTGTTCTAATAACATCATTTTATGCTAAGAAAAGAACAGGATGATGAAAATTTTGAGTGTATAACTGGTGCAAAATTAAACATGTTAGCTTCATATGTAGAAATAGGATGAAGCAGTGTTGAAACACTTATTTTAGATACAATTTAGAAATTCTGCTAACTGAAAGATTCTCAAAACTAAATTAGATTTTTGAACAGAATTTCCTTTCAATTTTCGGAAGAGAAATTCATTGAGTGACCTTGGAAACTTTTCCAGGGGGGGGGGGGGACTGAGCCGCCCATAGCGCTCTCTTAGCTACGGCCCTGGGGGGGGGGGGTCTGGCATATGATATCGTAAGATATCTCTCTAGAAAGAAGGGGGGTAGGATTGGCTTTTGATATCGATATCATTTTTGTTCCCATCAAAAATTTTCTCTTTATATTTGTAACATGTTCTTTAATACAAAGCAGCATGTTATCCCTTTTTTAGCCTGTTATTTACTTCTATGAAAATACAAAGTTATTATTAAAATTATTTAATTTTAAACTGTGAAATACCTTGACATTACCATTCTTCTTCATATGTATATGCATATATAATCATGGTTTGAGGAACTATAGGTGAAGTTTATTTGGAATGAAGCTTGTATTAACTAATAAGTAAAACAAAAAGAGAAGGAATGTTGCCCACTTGTTTTGTTAGATTAAGAATTTTTATCTGCTCCCCACCCCTCCCCCGCTCGGGGCAAGTGCAACGGGACTTTAATGCATTGTGTAACAAAAAGCTATTATAAAATGTTTTTAAATAGTAACTATTTCTTTTAAGTGTTTTTTGAAATGAAGTTTTTTCCTATGCAAAAGGATATTTTGATTTCTCTTTACTTAAATCATAAAAATATGTGAAAAAAAAAAAATAAATAAATAAATAACCAATTCTTTTTGTATCACTTCGAATGAAAAAAATAAATTCTTGAAATCAAAAAAATTTTATACTTTGATAATAATGAACCTGGGAGGGGTTGGGGGGGGGGGTCGAGGAATGATAACGTATGATATCGGAGAGGGTGGGGAGAAATAGTCCAAAATAACCGAAAAGTTGATAACATTGCATTTGCAATAGCCCCTTACTGTATATTTTTCTTCAAATTTCTAAAAAACAAAATTTAATTACGAAAGTTTATCAAAATGTAATGAAATCTGATAAAAGGGAATTTAAAATAAACTAGGAAAATATTCCGTTTTAGGCAGGTTTTTATTTAAAAAAGTGCTTTTACACAGAGACCACAAAATAACAATTTCAGCCAAGTTTCCGACATACGCAGGCTGTCTTTACACGCCATAAAACAAAAATCCAGTACCATGTAACTCCATCTCAGTAGGTTCGATTGTATAATGGATGCGTTACCTGCTATGATAAAACCTGTATAAAGCGAAAAAGTTATCGTTTTTGTGATTTCCTCTCAGAAATTTTTACTGTATCTCAGCCCCCTGCGAAATTATAAGTCTAGATACGCTACTGCATACACCAATGTGGGAATCTGCCCTATATCGCCTCATAAGATGCTTGGGATAACGATTCGGCGAAAGAGTCTGGAGTTTTGAAGGAAGGGGATGACATCTTTTGATGGATTGTCTAGAGTCAACATTCCGACAAAACAGGTGTCTCCAGTTATTTTTTTTTTCTCTTTTGATTGAAGTGCTCTTTAATTTGCTCCTAGACCTCCTCTCTTTGACATAGTTTTCCACACCACAGCGTAAAATTCACGCTTTGCTCTTTTTTCAGTAAAAATTCTTTCTAGACACTTTATTCTTTTTTGTCCAGAGGAACGATATTCATGCCTTGCATTAGAATAATGTGTAAGAGATGTGATATGTTTCTTGTTCTTGAAAGAAAGATAACCTATGAGATACGTGACTGTTTAACTGGGGTCTGATAACAAGGGCAAGTGCCAGAAGCATAGGTCCAAATTGGTACACTGCACTGTACAATTTAAGACGCGTTGTTAGTAAATAATATTGTATTTTTGACATGAGGATAAGAGAACTCTGGTCACTAGTAACTCTAAGTACGGCAATGGTCCATGTAAAAGAGAAATGAACTTTTATGTGTGATAATGTGAATCTAGTGAATGTAATATATCTTTTTCTGTTTGTTGCATGTTTCTCCCTTTGTTGTGCCTCAATTGGACTTCAAAATTTCATTACCTTAAGTTTACCTAGTTATCATCTTATCAGCGTCTATTTAGTATAAACTAAATCATCCAAAATTCATCCACCCATGGATTTTCACTAACTAACCACCACTACTACCGATCTGATTACTAACGATTAAATACATCGTATGTAAAGCTTTTCGAATTTGGCACTTTGAAGACGAACATCAATTACATTCAGAAGTCTGGATTTCTACTTATTTTGTAGGTGAGTCTTTCAATATTTTTATGCTGCCTTTTCCAATATGCGTTATTTATTTTTAAATAATGCATGCTCATAGTCAAATATTTTAGCTTTTATAATTTTTTTTTCTTTCCAGGACAGCATAGTTCCGTTGGATTTTAAAAAATCTATGCGAATCAGTATAACTTTTTTTTTTTTTTTTTTTTTTTTTTTTTTTTTTTACGAATTGATGGTTTTTGTTTGTAATACTTTAACATATATTGTTTCTGCATTAAATAGCAACAAACAGTAGAGAAAAATAAGAAGAAAACTTTGCTTTACACAAAAACAAAAATTTCACTTTATAGAATACAAGAAAACACTTTTCAATGTCCCTGAACAGTATAGTATCATTACATGCAAAATCGATTTTCTAATTAAATAAATTATAAGTTTCTAAATGTGTCCTATAAATGTGTCTAATATATATAAATCCTAATGTCCCATAAATGTTCTAAATGTGTCTAAAGTATTCTAAATAAATTATAAGTTTCAAAATGTGTCCCATACCACCCTACTAACAGGGAAGTATGGGAATAAGGCACTTGTTGGCTACAAATACAATCTAACAAAGGTTGTAGATTTTATAAATCTGTTGAAATGCAAATAGTAACCAGACCTGCCTGAAATGCCTGACCAATCGTTTGTGCTGGCAATTATATATATAAAACCCCTCCGTGTACGACGATTCCGGGGACAACCCATCCACGAGAAAAATAAACCTATTGCAACTGCGTCCACGTTAGGCTTAACTATTCCGAGCTGTTCACAAATATTCTAACTGTTCAACTTATGAAGATATACATGTGAAAGATTTATTCATTACTCATTTTCTCTAAAACCTACAAAAACTATTTAATTATAATGTTTAAGTTCTAAATAAAACAACCAGCAATTACGGAAAAAAACAAACCAAACAAAAAATGTATACAAATCAATACTGTTGCCATTCAAGAATGACAAATTCCGTGATTGAATCTTTAGAATGAATCCTTTGTAACATCACGACTCAAGAATGATCAGGTGCGTTCGGGATCTATGCGCGCTGAGCGCGCGCGCTCAGGAGACAGAATACGTGGAGTGGATCTTACAGCGGAATAGCACTCGGTAAAAACGCCTGAGTTCGCGCGCGAAGCGCCTGTATCTCCCAAACACGTTCATTGTTTACTCTTTATTGTTGACATTGTTTTCGATCTTATTAGAGTGTTTTCTTTTAAGTATTAGCTAAAAAATGGGCCAAAATAGGAAATTTTTTTATCCATTATAGATATTTTTATTATTTTCTTTCAGTATTTTTCGATATATTTTGGCTGTAGTTTCACAATATATTCTTTTATAATTGATTTTTTTGCCTTACTTTATTCTTTTAAAATTTATGTATTTACGATTTGTTCACTACAATCCCCCCCATCCACCAGACAGTTTTGTTATAGTTTTAAATGCAAATTTTTGTTAAAATTTTCTTTTTTTATAGATTTTTTCCCCCCATGTTTAACTGCTGTATTTTTAAAAATTGTTTAAGCCAGTGGCTGATTGACCACAGTTGTATTTTTTATCATCACTTTAAAAATGCAAACACGTCATTTTGACGGGCTGTCTTCTAGTTTTAAAGAATATCTGTCTTAACATAATTATTGTCAAAGATATTAAAATGTCCAATTTTCATTTTTTTTTTCTTACGAATTGTATATTGAAACCAAAATTTTGTCTTCTACAGCTTGAATTATTCCTATATAATTTCTGTCTGATTTCTTGGCGTAATACTTAACAAGACGCCATAGTCATTCACACAAATGTCAACTTTCTCATTATTCATTATACTAATTTATTTCCCCCATTAATTTTTTTTCCTATATGTATATCAATTTAATAATTTTCATTAAAATATTTGCGTAATAAAAATAATGTATATTTATCTTATCCAAAAGAAGGAATTTGGCTTATCCCATTTCGCCTTCGTGGCACATCCCATTCCTTCCCATTACCTTTTTTATATTAAAGTTCTTGTATAAATGACAGTGCTGCTTTTAAGCTTAGTTTAAATTGTGAATAATATACCATTATAAGATTCTATAAGTAGGGAAACTGTTACATCTGCCCATAAACAAGTCATTAATATACAGAAAGCATAAAAAATATGTGAATCAAAATTATTTTTGATTCTTGGAATAATCTTTTTTTTTTTTTTTTTTTTTTTTTTTTTTACATACAATTCTACGCTTATGCTGATCAGCAACTTTTTTCAACAGAATATTGGGTTACCACTGATTCCTCAAATATGCGATTGATAAAATGTTTAAAATGATACATTAACGAGAAAAACTTACTACCCCATTCCACCCCATTCTCCCCTATCTAAAAAAATGCAAAATCACAAACGCCTTAAAAATAGTCATTTCAAGTAAAAAAAAATATACAGTGTAAATTTATGTTCTTTATTTTATATTTTAAAAAATAGACTTTTCTATAGTTAAAAAAAGCATTTTTTTTTTTTTTTTTTTTTTTTTCAAGAAGAAAATTGGCACAATTAATTTTCCTCACTTCAAAATTTCCGGACATCTTACTTATAAAATTCGTGACTTATCTTATCTCGAAACTTAAAAAGTTTTTTTTTTCTGATGAAAAATACAAAAAATATTTTCATTATTATTAATAATCGTAAACTCATTCGAAATCAAACACAGAAAAGATAATTGAACACAATGTATACCTGTTTTTATTTTCGTTTGTAATTTTGCTACATTTAAAACGGGGGGGGGGGGGGATCTAAGATTTTTATCTTTACTGTTGATACTTAGACTACATATGTTTATTTTTGTGTTATTTTTTAAACATTGGAAGTAACAGCTTTGTAATGCTAGAAAAAGACTTAAATAGTATTTTTTTTCTGATGGCAAACATAAACAAAATATTTTATCTTTATTACTATTAATCGTAAAGTCATTCGAAATCAAACAGACTAAAAATGACTAAGCACAGTACCTACACCTATTTTTATTTCTGTATAATTTTGCTAAATCCCAAAAAGAAAAACAAAAATCTATAATTTTTATTTTTACTGTTGATACTTAATTAGGCTATATGTAAGTGTATATTTTTCAATTGTTATTTTTTAAGCAATGGAAGTAATAACATTGTAGCACTAGAAAAATAACTTCTTTTTTTATAAACAAAAAATGAAGCAATCTATAATGAGCACCGGTTATGTTTAATACTGTTGAAATCTCGCTCCAATTTTGCCGAATCGTCATCATTATCGATACTAAAACATTACTTTAAAAAATAAAATAAAATAACGTTAAAAATAATATCTGTCTTTCAAGATATGCTAAGAAAGTGTTTTTTGAAATGTTCATTAACAGATTAACATTTTTTTTTTCTCTACATTTATCAAGTAATGTTGCTGATGGCTTGTTTAAATTTATCCAGAATGAAAAATCTTATTTTATCAGTCTATGCTTTTTTTACGATACCAATTAGTGAAGCGAGGAAGAGATTTTGATTAGTAATTAATTCGGTCGCAAGAAAAGTTCAATTTTTATGCAGAGTTCCGGAATTGTTTTTATGAGTCATTCTTAAGAGAATGTGATCATCTTAATTGCTTTCGATTTGCTCTGTGAATAATTTTTGGATAGCTGATTATTTTTTGTTTGATATTCCTGCATTCGTCATGCTCATTCTAGGTAACAGTCTGTCAAATATGACGGATGAAAAAGATTAAGGAAAAAGCAAAAAATTGAATTTCTTTTCTTTCTTTTTTTTTTTTTTTTTTTTTTTTTTTTGAAAAGTATTAAACATTTAACCTCTTAGGTAACCGGGTCCCCATTCGGGGATCTCTATTCTTTTCTTTATAAAAACTAAAATGTCTGATTTATACATTTTCGCATCACTTCTTATAATTGCTGAATGTTTTTTGCGTTGAAAGCAAACGAATAAATGACTGCATCTAAGCGGAATTATTCATAAAATAAATGTTATTTTCATTATTGTTTGAAAAATACCTAAAAATGCCCAAATCTTTTTTTTTTTTTTTTTCTCAATACCAATAGTAATCTACATCGTATCTGTAAACAATTAGAATCTTGCTTGGAAACATTCACAGCGCGGTTTAGTGGCCATAAGCAAACAATAAATAATAATAATCCAGAATTAGCATACTGATTCCAAATATACCTACCAATTAATATCTACGGAAATAATATTAAAGAATGATACCATTTCCAATAAAATACTGAAAAAATATTAATTTCATTTTATTTACGTTTAATAATTTATAAAGGCATCTTATTTAATGGATCAATGGAATCAATTGTGGAAAAAAAGATATTCTTTGAAGCATTAAAAATTTCTTATTCTCTGCACAAAAAGAAAATTTCACCGAAAACCATTAAGGGAAGTTTTTTTTTTAACAAATTTATTAAACAAATAAATCGCAGAGTTAAAAAACTATATTTCTTTATTCCAGTGATTATGTATAAATTTATTTCTTAAATCTGTTACTTATTTAATGATAAACTTTATTAGAAAAAATTTCATCTAGGAATGTCATTTTCCCGAGTTAAAAAAGAACGGAATAACATATGGTAATATTTTCTTAGCATAAATAATTAACTTGAAGTGTTCAATAATTTAAAATATCATCTTATATAAATAGTATTAATCATTGATGGAAAAAAAGACATCATTCCTTGAAGTATTAAAAATTTCCGATTCTCTTCACAAAAAGACAATTTCAATTAAAACTATTCTGGAAGACATTTTTAATAAAAAGTATCTTTTATTGTATGATAATGATCAGTTAACGTTTTAAATGTTAAAAGTAGTCTTTAGATTATTGTTCGCAATGATCTTAATTAAAAATATTAAAATTCAACTTTATGAATCTTTTTTATGATTTCATACGATAAATGCGTTCTCGAAGAATTCGTGTAATAAAATAACTATAAATTGTATGCATAGAGAAAAAGTATGTATTAAAAAAAGCTAATTTCTTCTATTTTTTTCTAATATTTTGAATTTTTTAGTAATTGCATTTTTTATCCATTTTCTAGGAAATATTTCCATCTATAAAAGTAATTTATATAGCATTTATAGGAATCGAGAATGTGTAACAACAATTTGGCACCCTTCCCATTCTTTAAATTTTAATGAATAACATTTAATTTTATTTTTTGTCCGTTATTATTATTTTTTTAATTCTTTATTTTAACGCTTCTAAAAGTAATTATCTTTTTTTTAAATAATTGCTGTTCTATCGACATTTTTTTTTAAATATTTGATTTATTTTGATTTCAAATAATAAAAAAAAATTATCTGTTTATTTGTTTTTATCCTTCAATGTTGTCAATTAATTATCTAGGAAGATGAGTAAGAAATTTCGATAAGCAATTAATGCAATCGGTTAAAATATATATATATATATATATATATATAAGAAATTTTTTAAAGATTATGAAAATTTTATTTTGTTTTTCTGTTTTACTCTTGATGAATTTATAAACTCCATTTTAGATTACATTTAGAATTAAGTTAAAAAAAAAAAAATCACATTAGAATGATTGCATTAACCCTTTAAGGAACAGGGGAATTCTGTTTCAAATAATTGATTGACGCTAGATTTTACGAACGAATTTCTTAGAAAATAAATATCTGCTTTTTAACACTTTCATGGTAAAAGCGAAATTATAAAAAAATATTCTTTTTGCAAATTGTCAGCTTGAAAATGAAACTTGAAATCACACCATGTGATCGCAGCCCTTAAAAGGGCTAAAATATTCACAATAAAAATAATGAATTCTGAAAATGAAATCAGGTAGTTTTAATACCGAATATAAAGAGGAAAATAAAAACATGTTTTATTCATTTAAAAAAAAAAAAAAGCGAATTAGTTCTATTTTTTTTTTAATTTTTTAATAATCGCATTTATTATCTCTTTCTAGGAAATATTTCCTTTTTTTAAAGTGATTTAAATAGCATTTATAGAAATCTAGCATGTGAAACAACAATTTGACGCATTTCCCATTTTTTTAAATTTTAATGAATAACATTAGTTTTATTTTTTGACAGTTATTTTTTTTCTTTATTTTAACGCTTTTAAAAGGAATTATCGTTTTGAAATAATTGCTGTTCCATCGACATTTTTTAAAATATTTGATTAATTTTGATATGAAAAAAAAAAAATAAATAAATAAATGTGTGTTCCATTAGTTTGATCCTTTAATGTTCTCAATTAATTAGCGACGAAGATGATTAAGAAATTTTGATATGCAGTTAATGAAATCGTTAAAAATAATAATAAAAATAATAATGAATAATAAAAAGCTTTATTATAAAAAATTATAAGGTTATGAAAGTTCAATTTTGTGTTTCAATTCTACTTTTGATCAAGTCCATATATAGTCCATTTTAGATTATATTTTAAATTTGGTTTTAAAAAAATCATAATTAGCATTAACCTTTGAGGGGCAGAAAAACATGTTTATAAAATTGTAAAAGGATTGATTGATGCCAGATTTTACGAAAGAATTTCTTAGAAAATACATATCTCCTTTTTGAGGCTCAGAAGTCAACACTAGTCACAGAAAAAGACCCGGATGATACTGTAAAGTCTATGGGAGCGTTCTTTTCAAATATCTCACTCAAACTTTAATATTACATGATTTTTTTCCCCATAGGATAGCTGTGGACGATCCACAACCGGCCTAGTTTTTACTTTTTCAATTTTAGTTTGATTTTTTTTTATTATTATTTTAAATTTCAAAACCGGTTTAAACTGTTTCTGAAATTGAAACTATCATAATATAAAAAGTGTATAAATAGTGTGGGGCCTTAACACTTTCATCGTAAAAGCAAAATTTTATTAAAATATTCTTGGTGTAAATTGTCAGTCTCAGAAGTAATAAAATTTGATAATCACGGCGCTTCATTCCTTGATGCCGCCCTTCAAAGGGTTAAAATATTTACATTAAAAAATAATGGATTCTAAAAAGAAATCTCGCATGTTTTTCAGCCGGTTATAAACAAAGCGGCGATCTTTTCATTAACTAAACATACTAAGCTCAAAATATAATATTATTTAGATTTTTAATAATTTTTACTTTTTTATTTTCTATAAAATATTCCCTTTTTAAAAAATAGTATTATACATATACTTATCCAGCTTTCTTAATAACATACAGTTTGATTTCCTTTATTTTCTTTAAATTTTTATTACTCAAAATAAGCTTTTTGAGAATTGTTTTCATTTTTTTTTTTTTTTTTTATTTTCAAAATAATCAACCTCTGAAATAACAGCTATTTAATCGGCAATTTTATTTTAACTTCAGTATTTTTTATTTCAAGTTGGAAATAATTTCGAGTTTCACTGGTTTGATTCTTTAAAGATCCAATTAATGAAGATCAGTAAGAAATTTTTAGGGCTAATTACTAAAATTATTAAAAAACCTTTACTAAAGTTAGTCTTGTAGAAAAGTTCTGTGAAAATTCTGCTTTTTCTATTAATGTGTAACCGTAATTTTAGATTATATTTAAAATGTCATTAAAGTAAATGCGTATTAGGATTACTTTAGAATGTTTACATTAAAAAAATAATAAAATACGGAATTTTTTCTACCAGCTTATAAACTAAAGAATAAAACTATATTCCTTTCGGCGAACAAATTAGCTACTCCTAAATCTATCTTATATCATCTTGGATATTTTAATAATTACCTCTATTTTTCTATCTTATAAAATAGGTTTCCATTTTCAAAAGGGATTTAATAACATTTAGGAAAATCCAGCTTGTAAGAATTAAATTGGCTTTTCCTTTCTTTTTTTTTTTTTTTTTTTTAACCGAATTAATTTCTTTTGAATAACTGTATTTCTTTATTTTAACATTTTTAGGGGCAATTATCTTTTCGGAATTATCTAAACGACAAAGTATAATATATATCTGCTTAAACGTAGCCCATTTCAAGCAGGTATTATTTTCGACTTCCTTATTGTGGAATATTGCCAGTGATAACGTGTTAGCTCGATAAGGTTCTATTCTTTTTTGCATTGTTCTTTATTGCTATTTTAGGTTTTTATAATACTATGCATTTAGCACTATCAAATTGCAGGTATTTTTTAACAGAATGTAATAATTGGAATATTTTTATCTATTCTATCTAGTGATTTAAAAATCAGTTTTGAATTTAACTGTCAACAACGTTTTTGTATTCAGTAATCAAATTTATTAACAAATCAATGGTGCACAAATAGGCTTCCCTATTTTTGGTTTACTTGCTGAGTTTAAACTACGCCCGCTTAAGAATACGAGGTGGAACCCGTCGAAATTCGACGACAGAAAATCCTTAAGGAAGAACTGTTTCATTGATTTCAAATAAATCTACAAAATTAATTACCGTAAAAAATGCATCTTATATTGGTCAGTCAAACTCTCTATTATTTTAAGCTAAAATTAACAATCTCAATTATTAAATTATTAAACAAAATAAAACCAAAATTCACCGGATTTTATAATAGACGATATTTTTGAAATAGTATGCGCATTTTAATTTCTTTTACTTTTTCCTTTTCTTTTCTTTCCTTTCTTTTTACAATTTTAAGAGAAATTGGAGTGATTCTGTTGCCAGAATTACAAAATTCGTACTGAAAATTATAAAAAAATTAATATCTCAAAAATAAATTAAGATACAGCTTTGATAGAAATTGCATTTAAAAGTAAATTTTTTTCTCTATACGACGGTGTAAAAAATAAAAAAGTACGATGTTTAGAAGTGTAAAATTTGCAGTATTTAAAATTGTAAAACCGAAATCGCATGATAAAGTGTTGCGTATTTTAATTTCTATTTTTTCCCCCCAATTTTAACAGAAAATGGAGTGATTCTGATGCCACAATTACAAAATTGATACAATATATATATATATATATATATATATATATATAAATTAATATATCAAAAATAAATTGATACAGCTTTCAAACAAATTGCATTTAAAAGTACATTTTTTTTTCTCTATACGGCGGTGTAAAAATTTAAAATATGCGATGTTTAAAGGTATAAAATTTGCAGTAGATAAAATTGCAAAACCGAAAATGCAGGAGAAAGTGTTTCCATTCGCAAAATGACGTATGCGTTACGCACAGATACGTTTGGCCTTTATAATATAGATAATCATGGAAACTATAAGACAGAGTATGGATTATTTTGGTTCAGATATGATGATGATGATGTCTTCCATATATGGAATCGCAACAAGGATGAATTATACTCTTTTAAAAGATTGTGAAAGATAATGGAAAATGAAGTGCAGTTCTTGGTAACAGATTTAAATTTTGTAAAGTTAGCTACATTTCAGGGCATTCACATTTTAAATATGTAAATCAGTGTCGTATCCAAGGAGTGGCCCGTGGAGACACTCCCTCCCGGGAGATTTCCGATTTTGTGTTACAATGCTAAAAAATGCAACCCCTCTGTAATACCCCCCCCCCCCCCTTGGAACCACAGAAATCTCCAGAGGAGAAAATTGTCTGAATTCAACACTATGTAAAGTTAATCAATCCTCTCCCCCAAATTTACAACATCAATTAAATACTAAAATTAATCCTATCCAAGCAATCAATAAATCCAGAGTGTACATTATACCTTTTCCTAAAGTAAATCTTGGATTAAATAGATCCCATCAAAATTAACTCAAACTATAAAAGTAGAATTTAATAAATCTAAAATTATCTTTCGAACAAATTATTAGCAAGAAGCCATTGTAAGAGAATCAACTGAAATTATTGCTTATCCTCCTCAGTCCTGAGACAAATATTACGTGGGGGCCACAATAACCAGTTTAAAATTACTGTAAAACAGCTGTAAATTTTCCAAGTGAGTGAAAAAAGCCCGGGTCAGGATTCGAACCAGGGATGTATTGGTTGAGGCTCTTCCAACTAATCCTTCCCGGACGAATACTGTAGAACTATTTCACCCGTACGATACACCTCAACAATCACAGAATCTGATCTGATACTTTGGATCAGCTCAACAGAATAAATCGAAGATTAGTATACATGAAAGTGTTTCTTACTGTAAAACATTTGCAAAAATGTATCAGCCTATATATCGATGCTTATGTTATGCGCGCATTTATTAAAAAAGTCTCGAAGTAATTTTAACAATTACAGAATCGTTTAAATTAAATGGTGTTATTCAGTGTCTCCTACAGATGACATCAGGACCCAGGATGTTAAAAAAATATATAGCTTGTAACGGTGCACTAGCATAGGATATCGATGGATTATGGAAAGATTTGCTGCATAACAGATGAAAGTTCATTTTGTTGAAAATTTTAATGTCTTTATCTGGTATCTCATCTGACATACAATCTGTAAATTACAGTGATTTCTTTCTAGACAATTCTCGAATAAGCGCAAAGAAAGAAAAAACATTTAAATCCCACTGATGACGATCTTGATGGTTGAAAACTTTTTGTTTTTTAATATGTATTTTCAGATAGTTTTAATGTATTTTCAATATTTTTATATTATATGTATGTACCTAAAATTAATTAACTCGTATTTGGGTTTTTTTATATGAATTTTAAACCTTTGTCAACGTAAAGGGCAAATTTTTAATTGTGTGATTACACATTGCAATATAAATATCGAAAATAGTATTCTCCTATAAGAAACAAGGCGCCAGATGTAGGTAGACGTTGTATGTCGCTAAAAAGTTTTCTCCTACATTAAATGGAGGAATATGTAGGAGGATAATAATGTAACAATATTTTTTTTAACTCGATAAACTTTGAAATTTTTCCTTTGGCGAAAAAATTTAAAATGTATAGTAACCTTAAATACTTAAAATGTAGGAAAATAGTGCATTTAACACTACTTTCTGAAATTGAAGATCCTTATTTGACATTTATATTAAATAACAAGCAATCAATAACCTAATAATATTTTTTCTAACTGGATCTCATAGTCGAAGAGCCGACAGCACAAAACCCTATGTCATCGAGCGCACAAAAAAAAATCCTTTTTTTTTATGGAAGAGTAGTAATAGAGGAATCTAATAATGCATGTCTGCAGGAAGTGAAGTGATTAAGCCAAAAATCGAGACCACTACAGTGCTTGACTCGTAGGTTTAGCATTGTGTTTGTCCTACAGTCAAAAGAATGAAAACATAAAAAACTGTGTGCAGGAAAACGCAATGCTAAGCCAATGATGGTGTATTTTTGTCGGCCGATTATCTACGCTATGGGATATAGGCCCTATGGGGTGGGTTGCCCTCCGTGGGGGTCTTTCTAAGGGAACCTAACCCGTATTTACGCAAGGTTCGAAGAAAACCACGGAAAACTTCGAACGGTTAGGCCGACGGTCGCGATTGGGTTCGAACCCAGCACCTACCGTCTACCAGTTTGGAGGTCAGAACCTCGCTGCCACTGGTGGGGCCTAAGCCTACGAGTCAACCCCTAGTGCTATTAATGTTTGGCTTATGCATCGCTTCACTTCCGGTAGTTATGGATTATTAGATTACCCTATTACTACTCTTCCATAAAATGAATGTGTTTTTCTTGTGCTCGATGACATAGGTTTTTGTGCTGTCGGCTCTTGGACTATCATGATCGGCGAAAATGGACTCGGACTCTAGAAGTAATTATTGAAAATTCACTGTTTAATCGACTTTTGAATTGCTTCACTTTAAAATAAAAAATAATTTAAAAATCTAAAATATTTGAAAACTAAAAATGCAATTTTAAAATGCTTGATTATTTAAAAATAGCAATTGGAGAAGAGATAAGAAGTTTATCGATACAATTAATAAAATCGTAAAAAAAAAGAAGCAAATCCACTTATTTACTATATTTTAATAAATTCTCTAGCAAAACTTTAGCTTTCGTTTGTAATTTTACTTAAAGAAACGTGTATCAGGATGATTACATTAAAATGTTTACATTAAAAGTAATATATTTTTACAAAATCCGGCAGTTTTTTCTATCAGATATAATCAAAAGAATAAAACAGTACTCCACTCCTTAAGTAAGCGAATTAGACTTAAATCTCTCTAATATTATCTCGGATTTTTCAATAATCCCCTCTTTTTTATCTATTTTCTAGAATATATTTTCATATTTAAAAGGGACTTAAGCAGTATTTAGAGGAATCCAGCATGTTTAATAACAATTCCTTTGGCTTCTCTCCTCTTGTATGAATTTTTATGAACCGAAATTAACTTCTTGTAAGGTTCTTTTTTTTTTTTTTTTTTTTTTTTTTTGTGTCTTAAAATGTTTCTAGAGGGAATTCTCTTTTGGGGATAATTGCTATCTGCCCCGCATTTTAAAAACATTTTGAAAATATTTTTTAAAATATATTTTAAATTGAAAATATATTGAATATATAAATAATATTGAAATATTGAAATATAAATATATATAAATATATAAATATATAAATATTGAAAATATATTTTTAAATTTAAAATATATTTTTAAATCTAAAACTAAAATCGAAAAAGTAAAAACTAGCCCGGTTGTAGATCGTCCTAAGCTATCCCATGCCAAAAAAATAAATAAATAAATAAATAAATAAATAAATGAAATAAAAATAAAATAAAATAAAATAAATGTAAAAATATTAAAATTTAGAGCGAGATATTTGAAAAGAACGCCCCCATACACAAAACTTTGTCATCCGGGTCTTTTTGAGTGACTAGTGTGGGCCCTTAATATGTCGCCACAGTGGCGAAACGGAGTGCAAATGGTTAAAAATTATGCCATAAAAAAGTCAAGTAAATTGAGATATAGGTTTCAAACAAGCTGCATTTAAAAGTGGATTTTTCTTCTTTTTCAATGGTGTAAAAATTGAAATTCTGCCATATTTAGTAGATACTTTTATAAAAATCTTACAATTTATTAACTATCAAGAACTTTTCAAAAAAAATTTCTTAATTTTATCAACTAATATTATTTTGCAACTTGAAATTTTAAAACGGATCTACTTTATCAACCAAGTTTATTTTAATGATGCTAATTAATGAAAACTAAAAAAATTTGGAATGTTAATTAATGTACTCATTAAAAATGAATTGCTCATTAGGAAGTTTTAATACTGGATTTCTTTTATAATGTTTCATAATATTTATTTCACATGCGAGAAACGTAGAAAATCTTTTGAAAGCAGTTATTGCAGAGCTAGTTGTAATTTTCAAATAAATATTTTTGTTGTTTTTATTTTTAACTTTCATTTTAAATCGTAAACTTAGTAATATGTAATAATAGTTATTTATTTTTCTTTTTTTTTTCAATGGAGTTATACATCTTAAATAAGCTTGAAATCAAGTTAGCAATCAAACACATTTCATAAAATATTTTCTCATTTTTATTTAAAAATAATTTTGATAATTGAAACTCGTTATCGTTAAAGCAAAATCCACTTTATGATGAGAGTTCTTTCAACTATGCTAATTAATGAAAAAGGAAAAAAAAGTCTGTGAACCAATTAATGTACTCATTGAAAAATATGTATTATTAGAATGTTTTAATATGAAACTACTTCTATATTTTTCTGAATTTAAAATTCTGCAACTAACTGTGTAATCTGAAAGAAACACGCAAACTCATGTGGAAAGAAATTGTTACATAATAACTGTTTGTATTTTTGAAATTATTTTGTGGCGACTGATGAAGTACCGTATTTACTCGTGTATAACACGCACTTTTTTTTTTCGAAAAAATTAAAGCAAAAGTCGTAGGTGCGCGTTATGCACGGAATAATTTTTTTTTTTACTACTTGAAAATATCAGACGATATAGATATGAATTTAAACTAGTCGTTGGGGGCCACCTTAATACTTACCCATCATGGATATGTATATGAAAATAAAACATGTGAAAACTATTCATACAATGCATTACAATTCATAAACAAAATTTAAATATTGTTAATATACATAGTAATGCTATGTTAAAGAACTGCTGATGTACCAATTTCGACAAATTATATAAAACACCAACTACTCAAGTAGTACCGAACTGCGTAAAAGAAATATCCTTATAACTCCAAAAATAATAATTCTATTAACTAACCATTAACTGCATCGGATTAAGCGTCTCATTTCCAATTAAAATATACTTCTGAATTGAAATTTGAATGAAATACAGGGTCATGAAAAATCGAAGAATATGGAAAACAGGATTACAAATATCTCGGCAACTAATAATCCGATCGACTTCGTTCTATATGCAAAATGTGTGTTATTTTATTGCCTTTTACGTCCATTCCTTAGAATAAAAAAATTCGAAAATTTTTATATACCTTTCATTAGAACGAATTTTTCGAGAGTCCGAAAAAAATAGTTCCGGATAATCGAGGTTGCTGATATTAAATAGGGTTCGTCCCATTCTTACATACTAACTACATACAAAATTTCAAGTCTCTATCTCAATTTGTTCGGGAGATAGAGCGTTTACAGACAGACAGACAGACAGACAGACAGACGGACAGACGGACAGACGGACAGACAGACAGACAGACGGACGGACGGCAAATTTTTTTTTTCTAAAAATATGTTTTTCGGAATCTCTACTATCTGAAACGTGTAAATCCGTCAAAAAAAATTTTTCGATTTTCAAAACGATTGCAAGACTTACCCTATACTACGTATGATGGGTAAGTAAAATGCATTCAAAGAAGACATTAAAAATAGGAAAATCTTACTTAATTGAAGTGTTACTGCATCTTTATTCCACTCCTTGCACTTTTTTATAGAAAAACGCTAGTAACGTTATTTCAACACTAAATTAGCAATTATCATTGCTGTCATGCACATTTATATCCCGTCATTTACTCCTTACCCGAAGTCTAAAAATGTAATTTCGTCTTGTTTTCCGGCCTAACGCAATGTTTATTTCGTCGTTCTTTATTTAAATTCTTTTGGTCATTCATTTATTTACACGTCAAATTTATGATGCGCGTTATAAACGAGATTTTAAAAAAAATCGTCATTTTTCCTTCTAAAGTAAGGGGTGCGCAGTATACACGAGTAAATACGATACATTCTATTTTTATGAATTTGCTTTTATTCCTTTAAACCCTTTACTACATCGTGTGCCACATATGGCACATTCCTAAAAACACTAATTCTCATTATGTGCCATGAATTTGGCCAATATGATCGCTGTTACTGATCAAGGACAGTCCAAAGAATGGAATAATACATACTTTCCCAATGTCTGCATTTGACAAAAAAATTAGAATTTGTTCTTCAGCAACACACAAAAAAAAAAAAAAAAAAAAAAAAAAAAAACTTTCGATTCAACTATTAAGGCAAAATTTACTTTTATTATTTTTACTGAATACATAAAATATTAATATAATGAAAGTTGCAGACTGTTAAGCAGATAAAATTTATTAATTTAAGCCCATTTAATTGAAAAATATAGCAATACAACATTTAAAAATTCATATTGTGTATATAGGGTACACGGCATAAAATATATAATTTTAGCTGAAAATTTTAATTT
The DNA here is from genome assembly GCA_964019185.1 of Maratus speculifer. Lineage (NCBI taxonomy): Eukaryota > Metazoa > Arthropoda > Arachnida > Araneae > Salticidae > Maratus > Maratus speculifer. The sequence continues at coordinate 117,040,460 of OZ025297.1, read as the reverse complement.
TTTTTAAATTGTATTTTTTTTTATTAGACCGATATATAGATTTAAAAAAAAAATCATAAAAATTAAAGAAATCATGCAGTGAAAGAGTTAAATCTTAAGTTAGTAATATATAACTATTTAGTATTGCTAAATTTTCTAAAATTTTGATTTTAAATATACCTGGTATATAAACTTAAATTTAAGCTAACAATTAAACATTTCATGAAACATTTCTTCAAATTTATTTAAAAATAACTCTGGTAATAAAATTGAAACTCTTCAAAATATTCAAATCCACTTCATCATCCAAGTTCTTTGAACGATACTAATTATTGAAAACAAGAGAATTGAGAGCCAGTTAATGCACTCGTTAAAAAATATGCTCATTAGGATTTTTCAATGCAAGGTTTCTTTTATAATTTTCCCCGATGTTCATCTGCGAGAAATATGGGAAAATTATGTGGAAATTTTTTTTTTTACATAATAACTGTAATTTTGAAAATATAGTCGAACCTCTATATAACGAAACTCCATACATCGAATTTCTCCATATAACGAATTTTTAGTAAGAACGGTCCCCTTTTCGCATGATTACATTAAAAACAGACTCTATATAGCGAAATATCTATCTCCATGTAACGAATTTTTTCATAAATTGATCTTAATTTATTCAGTTTTAAAAAAGCTTCGAAATCATATGGAATCAATTTTCCATCACTTATTTTTGATTTATCGTTCAGTGGAGAGGGTTTTTTATTTATTTTTTTTTTATTTATTTTTTTTTTTTAATAAATATTATTTTTCTCCTTATTCTTTAAATCTAACAAGTTCATCCCACCTCCCACACACCTTTCAACATCCTTCTCAAAACACAGTCAATTGAATTGTTACACATATAAGAGAGGAATCAATGAGAGCACATAAGAGAGACCTTCAAATGGAGGAAAATATCAACTACAATTTTTCATTCCTTGCTAAAATTTGAGAATTTTTTTTTGAGAGCGTAATAATTGTAATTTTAAAATCAAAACAACAAAAAATTACAGATTTCTTCCTCTGAAATTTATGTAAGTCTTCCTTGTTTGATTTTCATTAAGCTTTCAAATAAATGTCTTTTCTCTTTTTTGAAACTGCTTAAATAAGTAAGAAATAAAATGTTAGGTTAATATATACTTTTAAACATTTCAAATTCTTAATTAAAAAGATCAAAAATAATATTTGTTCAAAATTTACACATTAAATATTATTTTTAACATCATACTCTATACATCGAATTTCTCTATATAACGAATTTTTTACTGGAACGATGGATTTCGTTATATAGAGGCTCGACTGTACCTCATGACGAGTAACGAAGTGATTTTCGGTTTTGTGAATTTGTTTTTATATATTTAAAATCATAAACTATTATACTTTTAGGTCTGTGTACTATTAATAGTACATGTCTTTTAATTGAGTATTATTTGTTTAAACTAATACATTTGTTACTGTTAACATGTATTATTGTTAGATATGTTTGCATTTACTATATGACTTCATTAACGCTTAGGCATTTAGTAATAATAATGTATATTTGCTCTATTCTCTTTGCACCGTTTGCAATTCTTTTGTTTAAAACACATATTCTGCTCTTTAAATTTTAAATAAAGGTTAATTTTCTGAACGAATCATGTGTAATGAAGCGCATAAAGTATTTTATACTTATAATATCAGTTAAATCTTGTTGTAATACAATAACCTCTAAACATCTCCAAAAATTCTTCATTAGCTTATTGACTTTTGAATAGTACGCAAAACCACAACATTTGTTATGTTTCAGAAAAGGAAATGTTCGTTAAACTATAATTAATCTAAACGGATATCTAATGTTAATGTTATTAACGTAAAGGTAATTTTTTTAAAAAATTGAAAAAAAAAAAAAATCGGACCCAAAAAAGTTTTATAGTATTGCCTTTTTTGACAACAGCTAATTAATTTGAACCGTGCCATTGTTTGAACAACGGCCACAGTGGCACACGGGATATAAACGAGTGATATTGCAGCACGACAATGTTCCGTTCTATCGCAGTTCCATCGTTCAGGATACTACCAAAACGCTGAAATAGGATCTGCTACCGCATCCGCCATATTCTCCAGGTCTGGTCCCTTCCAATTATTACTTGTTCTGGTCGATAACGCATGGCTTAACTGGGATTACTTGGATAATTTTGAAGAGGTGGAAAATTGATTGGATAAATGGTTTCAGTCCAAAGACGCGTCGTTTTATCGTCGTGGTATTCATGTATTCTCAGATAGATAGTAAAAATGTGCAGCTAGCGAGGGACGATACTTTCAGTAAACCATTTTTTGTATTTCGCTTGAAATTTTTAATTTTTCATGGCTAACTTAGTTGCACACCAGTATTTTTTATCCCTTTAAAAACTGTTTTTAAAAATCATACATTTCAAGATGTTAAATGCTGAAAATGATCTTTTATTTTTTCAATTTTAAAAATCCCAAGATTCCTTAAATGCTGTGTCAGTCACCGATGACAATCGCGGCCCGTATGAAAAGTTTAGTGACAGTCACGCTCGAGACTTCTTTGAATGCCACAAAATACATTTTCACGGCTTACGCTGCCGTACAGTGCAAACACTCTTATAGAAAACTTCCTCATACCACAAATGTAGAACCATTCCACTACTGCGTATCGAAAGGGTTAAAGTGTTGAATCTTCAAAGCTCTACCTACATCATTATAGTAAAAACCTGGTCGAATTTAAATAACCTAACTCCCATAATTCTTGTTTTACTTTCGTTAAAATCGTAATGATTTCTGTAAAAAAAGCACATTAAATTAATGAAAGACGAGCATTTAAATCTACTTAAAACAACATTAGATAATAGATTATTAACATTACCGTGAGTTTTCTTATTTAGATCACCAAATATTTACAATCTCAATGACCAAATGTTCTCAGGAATTTTTCTCAAAGTTTGAGTAAACTTAAAATCACGTTAACTATCAAAAACGTAATTTTATTTTTTTAAATTTAAAGTAATTTTCATTTTGAACTAAATCCTTTGAAAATTAACAGAAAATCTGTTTTAAATGTCCTGCTCCTTTAATGATTCCAATTAGTGAAAACGAAGAAGAACCTTTTAAGTGGCAATTAACGTATTCATAAAAAAAAGTTTATGCTTCATTAAGATTTTCAATAAGGAATCTTTTCCCTTTTCGCAATTTTAGAAAACATTAACGTTAAGAAATCTCTGAATCGCTTAGAAGTCAATTATAATAAATCAAAGATCAACAGAAGACATGCGTGACATGATTATCACCCCCCCCCTTTTCTTTCTTTGAGACCCACCCCTCTTTCGTTTGTTGATGAACACAAAACCTTTGGGGAAAAAATAAATAAATAAATAATGAGGGATTATTGAAATCCAGATATAAAAGCAGCAAAGTTCGGCTCCACACCTATTCGACAGATTTTCGGAGCTTTATCGGCGGCGTCTGTCATTTGATCATTCTTTTGTCATTCGACAACAAAATACAACGATAGTGAAGAAGAGTTCCTGACATGTTTATCACTCTCCTGTGGAGAATTTCGTGTTCGTAATTTTATGCACTTTGCTTCGAAATCTTTGAAAAACAATTAAAAAAAATGCCGTAACTTAAAAACAATTTTTGGAAAAGAATGAAAAAAAATTGATTCTTGTCGCATAATTTGGTCAAAACACACTGTATTTTGTGTGTTATTTAAAATTTAATAACAGCATTTAAATATTTCTGATGTTCTGAAATTTTAAGACAAATTTTCGACTTTTTAATTTATGTAAATATTAGAAAAAGTTTGGTCAGAAATGGGTACTATACTGATTTTTATTATTAAAGTATTAACTAGAATTTTTTTAATTAAAATGTTGAATCTACAAAGCTCCACTTACATCGTTATACCTAAACCCCGGCCGGATTTCAATAAATCTTCTCACTCCCATAGTTCTTAGTTTACTTTCATTAAAATAATAATGATTTCTGTAAGTGAAGCACATTAAATTAATCGAAAACGATCCTTTAAAGTTACTTAAAACAACATTAAATAATAGATTATATTAAAATTACCGTGAGTTTCCTTATTTAGATCACCAAATGTTTACAATCTCACTGTCAGGAATTTTTCTCAAAGTTAAACTTAAAATCACGTTAACTATCAAGTACGCAATTTTCTCTTTTTAAATTTAAAGTAACTTTCATTTTGAACTAAATCCTTTGAAAATTAACAGAAAATCTGTTTTAAATGTCCTGCGCCTTTAATGATGCCAATTAGCGAAAACGAGGAAGAACCTTTAAGTGGCAATTAACGTATTCATAAAAAAAAAGTTTTATGCATCATTAAGATTTTCAATAAGAATTTTTTTCCCTTTTAACAATTTTAGAAAACATTAATGTTAAGAAATCTGTGAATTGCTTAGAAATCTATTATTATAAATCGGTGTTTGATTTTCAGCAAAAACGTCTTCGCATGATATGAACATTTTCAGGTGTTTTAATGTTAACAAAATAATAGTTGTTAATACTTTCTAGTTTCATTGAAACGTGTTATTCGATATGGCTCTGTTTGACCGTACTCTAATTCTCGTAAATATACTCTGATTGCGATGTAATTTTTATATTTACTTTAGAGCAGGGGTAGGCGCTAGCAGGCAGTGTCCCACCACTAAATTTATTTCGGTTTGTTCGTCTATTTCTTCGCGGAAAATTCTTCTTAGAATGCTATTAAGTTTTCAGCGAAGAAAACTTTTAAATTTTAGTGGTAAGAGACTTCTCGCTGGCGCACAGTGGGGCGTTTAGCTAAACTAAGTGGACAAAATCCAAATGTCTGATTATATTGGAATTTAACGAAATTGCGTACATTAGTAGTTGAATGTGTATTTTATTGAGATCCGAAGGAATTTTGTCGAAAACAGCTGAGGTGTCGATGAACCGCGACTGTAAAATTAGATTTTCCCTAGTTAGTTTGAAGAAGTTTCAGTGGATGTTCCAGTCTGCCATAAGTTCAAAACCACGTTTTTAATACCCGTTTCTATACAAATTGTTTAAAAAGAGTAATTTCTTTCTTTTTTCTTTTTAAATTGCAAATTGAAACCTAATAAAATTTCTACAAAAACTGAAGTGCGCTCATGTATTCTATTATTAAAAAAACATGGTAACAATTCAAATAAGTAAAAATTATTTTATGTAAAATATTCCTACATCCGTCAATTGACCTACCGAATCTATGAACAATATTCCAGTTTTGAAAGTCAATGCTGACGTTCCTATTTCCTTGAAACGTCTTTGAAACACACCTTTGCTATTAAAATTCAGTACCTCTTTGAAATAAGAGAATTCCCAAAGGAATCGGATCGATTTCAATCTGGTTCCAAGGACACACACGCTGCTTTTAATTACCTATTTATTCGTTCATTTCAATCAGTGCTGTTTAAAGGGTACTAACTTTTTTTGTGATACATATTGATTCGCCAAGAGAGACATTCGAGTGCGAATGGATTGTCATAGCTTCATTTAAATAGCTAGTTGTTATTGTTTGTATTTTTATTCTGTAAAAGTCATATTTGAAAAGCGTTATGTATTTCGAATTGAATAAAATTCTAAATAAATAAAAATAGATTTTTATTCAATTGAACAACAGACATTACAGTTTAAAATGACTGTTGTGAGTGAAAAAAAATCTTTGGCAATTTCTTTTGCTATTAACTTAGACCAAAAAAATATCGATTTTAGTACATTTCAAAATTTTATTTGGATGTAAAATCGTTACATTCCAAATAAAAATTCTTTGTATTGTTGTGGGTAAACCTTAAAAACGTTTTTTTTTTCTTTTTCCTTTTTCGTTAATTCTGTAATCCGCGAAGTCCGGATTGGATCCCGCTATTTTTTTATGAAAGTATAAATCAAGAGGAGGGGAAGGATATTGCTAAGCTTGAGTCTATCGTATCGAATTTCAATCTAATCGTTAAGAGCCTGCATCAGTCAAACCGAAACTCAAAATCCTATCACAAACCTATGCGTGTTGCCACAAGGAAGGCGTATCCCGAACCCAAAGATTGACACTTTAAAAGACCAATGATATTTTCCAAGCTTGTAATTAATAAGAAAATGGTCATCTCACGCCACCCTTTACCTCCAGGCGATAAAAAGGGGATAAGATACCCCAGGAAGAAAAAAGTCATTAGCAAATGCTAAAAACTCTCGCACCTTTTCAATACTGATAGCCCGAGGGATATGTGCATTTGGATAGTTTCTTCGAGATCATTTCTGACCAAAACACTCGGATCCGTTTTAAAACAAGTCGACATTGACCTTTTTTGTTAGATAGTTTCAAGTGAAATTGAATCATTTATATGTAATTTTAAAAGACAACATACAGATCGTGATTATTATGTCAGAGATTGCACATTAAACATTTTCCAAAGAATCTCCTCTACATTTTAATATTTTTAAATGATTTGTTTAGCATTGAATAGCTGAGATCATTGAACTGTACAAAGACCGTTTTATATTTTTTCGATTTTGTTACGAGTATTTTATAGTGGCTTACATCAATAGAGCGAAATTCCAAGATAGAAATTTTTAAGATATCTCGTTTGTATTTTAATATTTTTAAATGATTTTTTTAGCATTGAACAGCTGAGATTTTTCGGTATAAAGACCGTTTTGTACTTTTTTTGATTTTGTTTACAGGTGTTTTAAAGAGGCTACTTCAGTCAAGTGAAATCCAATGGAAGAAATTTATAAAAGTACCTCTTCTACATTTTTATATTTTTAAATTATTTTTTGGCATTCGATATCTCAGATATTTCGGTACAAAGACCGTTTTGTACTTTTTCGACCTTCTTTAGGGGAATTTTAAAAAATCTACTTCAGTCAAGTGAAATCCAGTGGTAGGAATTTATAAAAATATCTCTTCTACATTTTAATATTTTACAATTATTTTTTGGCATTCGATATCTCAGATCTTTCGGTACAAAGACCGTTTTGTACTTTTTCGACTTTGTTTAGGGGAATTTTAAAAAAGCTATTTCAGTCAAGTGAAATCCAGTGGTAGAAATTTATAAAAATATCTCTTCTACATTTTAATATTTTTAAATGATTTTTTTGTCATTGGATAGCTTAGATCTTTCTCTACAAAGACCATTTTGTACTTTTTCGACTTTGTTTAGGGGACTTTTAAAAAAGCTACTTGAGTCAAGTGAAATCCAATGGTAGGAATTTATAAAAATATATCTTCTACATTTTAATATTTTAAAATGATTTTTATGTCATGGGATGGCTGAGATCTTTCTGTACGAAGACCGTTTTTTATATTTTCGACTTTCTCTAGGGGAATTTTAAAAAAGCTACTTCAGTGAAGTGAAATCCAATGGTAGAAATTTATAAAAATATCTCTTCTACATTTTACTATTTGTAAATCATTCTTTGGCATTCGATATCTCAGATCGGTACAAAGACCGTTTTGTACTTTTTTCATTTTGTTTACAGTTGTTTTAAAGAGGCTACTTCAGTCAAATGAAATCCAATGGTAGAAATTTATAAAAATATATCTTCTACATTTTAATATTTTTAAATGACTTTTTTTTTGTCATTGGATAGCTTAGATCTTTAGGTACAAATACCGTTTTGAACTTTTTTAATTTTGTTTACAGATGTTTTAAAAAAGCTACTTCAGTCAAGTGAAATCCAATGGTAGGAATTTATAAAAATATCTCTTCTACATTTTAATATTTTTAAATGATTTTTTGTCATGGAATAGCTGATATCTTTCGGTACAAAGATCGTTTTGTATTTTTGTCGACTTTGTTCATGGAAATTTAAAAAAGCTACTTCAGTCAAGTGAAATCCAATGGTAGAAATTTATAAAAAAAAGCTCTCCTACATTTTAATATTTTTAAATGATTTTTTTTATCATTGGATAGCTGATATCTTTCGGTACAAAGATCGTTTTGTACTTTTTCGACTTCGTTTAGGGAAATTTTAAAAAAGCTACTTCAGTCAAGTGAAATCCAATGGTAGGAATTTATAAAAAAAGATATCTCCTACATTTTAGTATTTTTAAATGATTTTTTTTGTCATGGAATATCTGATATATTTCGGTACAGAGATCGTTTTGTACTTTTTCGACTTTGTTCAGGGGAATTTAAAAAAAAGCTACTTCAGTCAAGTGAAATCCAATGGTAGAAATTTATAAAAATATCTCCTCTACATTTTAATATTTTTAAATGATTTTTTTATCATTGGATAGTTGATATCTTTCGGTACAAAGATCGTTTTGTACTTTTTCAACTTTGTTTAGGGAAATTTTAAAAAAGCTACTTCAGTCAAGTGAAATTAAATGGTAGAAATTTATAAAAATATCTTTCCTACATTTTATTATTTTTAAATGATTTTTTTGTAATTCGATAGCTGAGATCTTTCGGTACAAAGAACTTTTTGTTCTTTTTCGACTTTGTTTAGGGAAATTTTAAAAAAGCTACTTCAGTCAAGTGAAATCCATTGCTAGAAATTTATAAAAATATCTCTCCTACATTTCAATATTTTTAAATGATTTTTTTGTCATTGGATATCTGAGATCTTTCGGTACAAAGTTTTGTACTTTTTCGACTTTTTTTATGGGAATTTTAAAAAAACTACTTCAGTCAAGTGAAATCCAATGGTAGAAATTTATAAAAATATCTCCTCTATATTTTAATATTTTTAAATGATTTTTTTGGAATTGGATAGCTGAGATCTTTCGGTACAAAGAGCGTTTTATTCTTTTTCGACTTTGTTTAGGGGAATTTTAAAAAAGCTACTTCAGTCAAGTGAAATCCATTGGTAGAAATTTATAAAAATATCTCTCCTACGTTTTAATATTTTTAAATGATTTTTTTGTCATTGGATAGCTGAGATCTTTCGATGCAAAGACCGTTTTGTATTTTTTTGATTTTGTTTACAGGTGTTTTGATGAGGCTACTTCAGTCAAGTGAAATCCATTGGTAGAAATTTATAAAAATATTTCTTCTACATTTTTTTTTTTTTCGTCATTGGATACTGAGATCTTTTGGTACAAAGACAGTTTTGTACTTTTTCGACTTTATTTAGGGGAATTTTAAAAAAGCTACTTCAGTCAAGTGAAATCCATTGCTAGAAATTTATAAAAATATCTCTCCTGCATTTTAATATTTTAAAATGATATTTTGGCTTTGGATAGCTGAGATCTTTTGGTGCAAAGACCGTTTTGTACATTTGATTTTGTTTAAATGTGTTTTGATGAGGGTACTTCAGTCAAGTGAAATCCGTTGGTAGAAATTTATAAAAATATCTCTTCTACATTTTAATATTTTTAAATGTTTTTTGTCATGGGATAGCTGAGATCTTTTGGTGCAAAGACCGTTTTGTACTTTTTCGACTTTGTTTAGGGGAATTTTAAAAAAGCTACTTCAGTCAAGTGAAATCCAAAAGTAGAAATTTATAAAAATATCTCTTCTACATTTTAATATTTTTAAATGATTTTTTTGTCATGGGATAGCTGAGATCTTTCGGTGCAATTAAGGAATCTTTTTAGAAATTAAACTTCAAATATATGAAAGAAAAATAATAAAAATTATACATGTGTTTTTATTCGAAATGAATAATGCTTTTAAAGTACATTTGAGATTGCATGACTAGTTAAACAAACTTTTTGAAATCAACATCTATTTACATCATTTCTGATCCAATTTCTTGCGTGAAATATAATGAAGGATTTGTTTTATTTTGCTTCTTAGCCTACAAGTAACAAACAGCGTTTTACTAATAGCCAGAGGCAATAAATTTCACCCACTTCCCTGCAAGACCCCCCGTAGAGTAAGCTCTTATCACCTTACACGCTAATGGGTTTTAGGGTGTTTCCCTTTTGGAGGTGGAATTTTACGGCCTTTTCAACTTTTTAAATCAATATGTTTCAACTTTTTATACAAATAGCATTGATTAAATTTTCTTAAAAATCAAAATAAAAAACATTTTCTGAATGCTAAATAATTAAACTCTGCATGCTGTTTTACCAAATTTTAAAATGTCAAACAGATTTTTCGTAATAAGACATTAAAGGTGAATTTTAAAGATTATAAAATAACGTACTTGTATCGCCTTAAAATTGAAAAAAGAAATAAAATTTCGAAATGACGTGCATAGTTTAAACCTACAGGTTTTCAAAACAACAAAAATTATTAAATTTGAGTAAAATGCAAAGGAAGGAAAGTGATAAATTTCTTCCATTGAAATAACATTAGCCGTTCTATCTCGGAGCGTTACTGATGTAGGGCCTTAAGGAGAGTAATTTCTTTAGAAAATAAACTCGTTTTAAATAATAAGAAATTTTTAAATTTTGATTGATAGTGTTAAATCTATGCAAATCGTTTAAAAATATCTTGTTTCTTTCCATCTCCCCTTTAAATTTCAAATCGAAATCTAATAATATTTCTAAAAAAAAAAAAAAAAAAAAAAAAAAAAAAAAAAAAAAAAAGGAATTGCTTTTACGTATTCAATTATAAAAAAATATAGTAACAATTCAAATAATTAACAATTATTTTATGTAAAATATTCCTACATCTGTCAATTGACCTATCGAATCTATGAACAATATTCCAGTTTTGAAAGTCAATCCTGACGTTCCGATTTCCTTGAAACGTCTTTGAAACACACCCTTGCCATTAAAATTCAGTACCTCTTTGAAATAAGAGAATTCCCAAAGGAATCGGATCGATTTTAATCTGCTTCCAAGGACACACACGCAGTTTTTAATTACCTATTTTATTCGCTCATTTCAATCAGCGCTGTTTAAAGGATGGTAACTTTTTTATGGTGCATATTGATTTGTCAAGAGACATTCATGAGCGAATTGATTGTCATAGCTTCATTTAAATAGCTAGTTGTTATTGTTTGTATTTCAATTTTGTGAATGTCATATTTGAAAATTATGTATTTTTAATTGTATGGAAATAAAATAATTTACCCGTTTTAGTTATTGGAAATAAATAAATAACTCCAGCTTGTGTTTTCCTGTCCACTCTCACAACAAAATGGGACAGAAAGACAAAGCGGGATTAAAGGGAAGTGATTTTTTTTTTTTTTGTGATACATACTGATTTCATAAGAGGCGCGCAACTTTTAATTACCTTTTTATTCGTTCATTTCAATCATCGCTGTTCAAAGGGTAGAAACTTTTTCGTGATACATATTGATTCGCCAAGAGAGACATTCAAGAGCGAATTTATTGTTATAGCTTCATTTAAATAGCTAGTTCTTATTGTTTGTATTTCTATTTCGTAAATGCCATATTTGAAAAGCTTTATGTATTTTGAATTGTATGGGAATAAAATAAACTCGTTTTAAATATATAGAAAACTTTTTACTTTTGATCGATGGTGTTAAATCTATACAAATCGTTTAAAAAGAGTAATTTCTTTCTCCCCTCCCCCCTCTTTTAAATTTCAAATCGACATCTAGTAAAATTTCTACAAAAATGGAAATGCGTCCACGTGTTCAACTATAAAAAAAAAAAAAAAAAAAAAAAAAAGACAGTAACAGTTCAAATAAGTAAAAATTATTTTATGCAAAATATTTCTACATCTGTCGATTGACCTACCGAATCTGTGCACAATATTCTAGTTCTGAAAGTTTATCCTGACGTTCCGATTTCCTTGAAACGTCTTTGAAACACACCTTTGCCATTAAAATTCAGTATCTCTTTGAAATGAGAGAATTCCCAAAGGAATCGGATCGATTTTAATCTGGTTCCAAGGACATACACTACACATGGCTTTTAATTACCTATTTATTCGTTCATTTCAATCAGCGCTGTTCAAAGGGTAGTAACTTTTTTGTGATGCATATTGATTCGCCAAGAGAGACATTCGAAAGCGGATTGATTGTCATAGTTTCATTTAAATAGCTAGTGGTTATGTTTATATTTCTATTTTGTAAATTCCATATTTGAAAAGTGTTTTATGTACTTTGAATTGTATAGGAATAAAATAATTTACTTGTTTTAGTTATTTTGGGGGAAAAAATAGTTCGTATTTTCCTGTCCACTGTCACAACAAAATGAGACAGAAAGACAAAGTGGGATTAAAGGGAAGTGATTTGTTTTGTGATACATACTGATTTGTTAAGAGATGCGTTAAAGAGCGAAATGATTAGATCAATTAAAAAGCTAGTGTTGCAATCGTATTTTTATTTAATAAAAGTCTAATTTGAAAAATGTTATGCATTGTGAATTGTATGGGAATGAAATAATTTACTCGTTTTAGTAATTTGAAACAGATACTTTTACCATGTGTTACCTTGTCCTTGTCCACTCTGCCCCCCCCCCCAAAAAAAGGCCGGGGGGGGGGAGTAGAAAGGGAAAAAAGCAGGATTAAAAGGAAGTAAATTTTTTGCGATGCATATTGATTTTCTTAGAGAGACGTTCAAACGCCAATTGATCTAATCAATTCATCATGTAAATAGCTTGTGGTTATGTTTGTAGCTTTATTTTGTAAAAGTCAAATTTGAAAATCATGAATTGCACAGGAATAAAATAATCTACTCATTTTAGTTATTAAAAAAATAATAAATAAATAAAACATACTTATGACACGTACTACCCAATCTTATATAAAAAAAAAAGAGCTTTAGCAAAGGAAAGTAATATTTTTGTGATATATATTGATTCGCCAAGATACATTATAGCCGCGAATGGATTACCATAATTTCATTTAAATAGCTGGTGATTATGCTTGTATTTGTATCTTGTAAACGTCTTATTTGACAATCCTCATGTATTAAGAATTTTATAGGGATAAAACAATTTAACCGTTTGTTATATGGAAGAAAAAAAAAATAGTTATAGCAAGTGTTGCCTGTCCCACTGTCACCCTCCCCCCCCCCTACACACACACACACACACAAAGAAAAAGAATTAAAGGACATTGAGGCAAGAAAAACATGATAGGGTTTTCTTAACCTGGTTATAAAAATAATAGTAAATGTTGGACTGCGATTATTCTTTTATTGTGATTCTTTTTATTCATTGTTTTCTGACACAGTTTGTAAAAAAATATTACCAATTTCAAATCTGAAATTCTAATATGAATGCCAGAAACATGTAAACTCTTCAAAATATTTTCGCGCATTTTGTAATCTGCAATTGTTACTGCCTTCAGCTATAAATAAAGAGATCTTCTGCTTCTAATTAGATAACATTATTTAATACGCAGATTAAAATCGGATCAATATCAATCTGCTTCCAAGGATACACACACAGCTTTTAATTATTTATTCGCTCATTCCAGTTAGTTTTATTTAAGGGCAGTAACTTTTCTGTGATGAATATTGATTTATAAGGGAGACAATCAGGAAGATATTGATTGTCATAGTTTCATTTAAATTACTCGGCATTGTTATTTCTATTCTGTAAAACAATCATGCCTAAAATTGTAAATTGTTTTATACATTATATGTATATTTATTTATAAATAGTACGCACGCATAAACTGATTCATGTTAGCTTGTGTATAATTTTCGTTATAAATTGGATGATGATATTTTTTTCTGGTGAGTTTTAAGCATTGGATTTTACATTTCATTTCATTTTACCGTAAAATTTAATTCTTTATTCTATAATTTTTTCCTTCCAATATGATATAAGGTGCTTAAATTTGTCTTTTAAGCATATTGCTGATGAAAGTCGACGAAACAACATATATTTTCTATGAACTAGCATGAATAACACATCTAAAGAATCTGTATGCTTCTCATAGTTTTAAAACTTCTATTACAGTTGAATTCAAGAGGTGACCCGGGGTGGGCATTCCCTTCCCCCGGAGCAATGAGATGCCCCCCCCCAGGAAGATTTGACATTTTGTGCTTTCAATGGTAAAAAAAAGTGCAACACCTCCCCTCCCCAACCGAAGCATATCATGCCCTCCTCCGGAACCAAAGAAATCTCTCCCGGAGAAAAGTGTCTGAATTCAACACTGGCTTTTATATTTTTCTTGATCCTTTTTTTCTATTTATCTATTATTTTCCTAATCTACTTATTTTTATAATTGTGATTTCAGGTTTTTTATCATTTTATACAGAGAGAGATAAATAGATAGGATGTAACTAGTATTTGTAAAAAATATTGTCAATTTGAAAAAAAAAAAAAAAAAAAAAGAAAGAAAGAAAGAAAGAAATATTACTAAAAATCTAAGTAATTTAATGTTTAATTTCTCTGGAATATTATATTTTGTAACTTGGTTCACGTATGTAAAAGTTGGAATTTTGGAACCGATTTTAACCCTCTTCCTCATTTGAAAGAATGGTAAAAATTATAATCAAATGTGTATTCATAAAATATATAAACTATAATAAATTACAAACTGTTTCACATTTCATCCCCCATTCTGCAATTCAAAACACATACCTTTCCATTTCGTATAACATGTTGATTTCATATCTTTAATTCCCATCAAACGCTGAATGTGTGCATTGTTCTAAAATCACAGTGAACGGTAATCAATATGCACAGAATGCAACGTGTGACAGCGAGAGGCGATCAATATGTTGACCTGTTTCAAAATGTAGAAATGTTTCATCTCGTAATCATAAGAGCAATCACGGAATCTCGGTAATTTGGTTAGGAAGGAGCGGCATTGCTATTTTGATTGTTACTTATTTCTGACCGAATTTTTGAAAAATGTTTTCAATTTAAAATATAAAATAGTAATTTAAATGTAATCAAGTAAATGGGAAACTTCTTTGAAGTATTTTTTTTTTCTTTAATGCGAGAGTATTCATGTTTTCTATTGCATTTTAAAAGTCTTTGTATTTGTAATCTAATGAGACAGTTTACGATACGAAAAGCTTAAAATATATAAACAATGTAGAAATTTTGAATATTTTCTAAAATAAATTTGACTTATAATGTTGTTATAAATAATACAAAACTATTTTAATGAATTACAAATTGTTTTATATGTCATCTCTCATTTCGCAATTCAGAGTTTTTCTTTAAATTTGGAGTTACACGTTGCTATCATACCTTTTATTTTCTATAGAACGCTGAAATTGTGCATTGTTTTAAAATCACAGTTAGCGGTAATCAAATATGCACAGAATGGGTTGTGTGACAGCGAGAGACAATCAATATTCTGACTTGTCTCAAAACAGAGAAATGCTTCATCTCGTAAATATTCATGATCGTATCAAACATAAAATGATAACTTAAATGTAATCAGGTAAATGAAATCTCTTTTTAAATATTTTCTATTCATTTTTAATGCGAGAAAATTCATGTTTTCAACAGCATTTTAAAAGTGTTAGTGTTCGAAATGAAATAAGATAGTTTACGATACGAAAAGTATAAACTATAAACAATGCAGAAATTTTGAATATTTTCTAAAATAAATTTAACTTATAATGTTGTTATAACTTGAAACTGTAATAAATTGTTTCTTATTTTATCCCTTACTCCGCAATTCAAATTACACATCTTTTATTTTCCTATTATGTGTTGCTCTTTATCTTTAATTTCTACCGAACGCTGAAATTGTGCATTGTTTTGAAATTACAGTTAACGGTTATCAATATGCACAGAATGCAACGTGTGACAGCGACAGGCGATCAATATGTTGACCTGTCTGAAAATTTAGAAATGTCTCTTCTCGTAAATCATCGGAGCAATAACAGAATCTTGGTAATTTGGTTAGGAAGGAGCGGCATTGTTATTTTGATTGTTACTTATTTCTGACCGAATTTTTGAAAAATGTTTTCAATTTCTTGTATGAAATAGTAATTTCAATGTAATCAGGTAAATGTGAAACTGAAATATTTTCCATACATTTCTGAAGCTAGAATATTTATGTTTTTAACTTTATTTAAAGAGATTTTCTATTTGTAATGAAATGAGTTAGATTGTATTTTGTCGGAAGTTAAATTGAACTTGTGAATGCATTTCGAAAATATTAGCAACAAAATAAAATACGCGTGATGGAAACATTGATAACTGTGTAACTTATTAGATAATGATTTAGCATATTTGAAATAGAAATGTGTTTTCACAGCTTGTTTTTATTTTTCTTGGCTTTTTTTTGTGTACGAGTAAAAAGCAAATTTTGTAATTAAATTTTAACTCGCTTCTTTATAGGCAGCATTATAAAATTTACATAGCGAGGGTTTTTCCAATGACAATGACAACATGCTAATATTTTTAGAATTTGATTATAAATTAATCCTTTCAGATCAGATTTTTTTCCAATTTCTTAGAAAAAGTACTTGAAGTTATGTTACTAACATTAATACTAGCTAACCAAATAGATTAATGAGAAATTAATAATCATTTCATTGTCCGAAACATAATGAATGTTGTTGTTTTAACTTTTCTATTCATATTCTTGTGACAATAAGCTAAGGAAGAGTTTTTGGAGATGTTTCGAAAATGTTTTATTACAACAAGATTTAACTGATATTACAACTTTCTAATACTGTTTGCGCTGTATTACTCATGGTTCTTTCAGGAAACTAACTTTTAGTTTAAAGAGTGAAATGTAATGTTTAGAAGAAAAGAATCGCAAACTGTGCAAAGAGAATTAAGCAAATATTTATTTCTATTATTATTACTAAATGCCTAAACATTGATGAAGTCACGTAGTCAATGCATAGACATATACTAACATTACTACATGTAAACAGTAAGAAAAGTATTTGTTAAACAAAATAATAATTAAAATGCATGTACTATTAATAGTACACCAGACCTGAAGGGGTTAATAACTTAATTATAAGGCATTTTTCCATTAGCTCGCCACGGATGATAAATCTCCAAATATTATTTCTGAATACAATTGTATACGAATTACAAGAATAATAAATTTAATTACGTAATTAAACTACGCCCACCAAAAAAAAGTTATTTTCGTTTGAAAGAAGCAGATTATCGAAATTCGGTTTCAGTTTCGGTCTTAAAAATCTGCTGCGGTCCGTGCTTAATTAAAACATTAAAATTGTTTTCATGCTTTATCTCCTACGCTGAAATTCTGATACATTTTCCATTTTTAGCTCACAGGCTATCATAGCCTGAGAGCTTATGTGCCCGTCCGTTCTGTATGTATGTTCGTACGTTCGTTCGTGCGTAACGCGATAACTCATGATAAAAATATCGGATCTACTTGAAATTTTGTATATAGGTATATCCTGATAAGGCGCTTCCCTGATTAGTTTTTGGAGTTCACTCGATATGTATAAAAGGGGGAACGGGGGGCTCATGCCCCTCCCCTTAATTGATAGAAACGGGATTTTCATGCAGAATTAACAGTTTTCGTTCAAAATTTAGATATAGGATCATTCTGATGAAGCGATTCCGTGACTGTTATTAGGTGTTCATTGAATAAGTATAAACAGGGGGAACGGGGGGTTTGTGCCCCTCCCCTTAATTGATAGAAACGGGATTTTCATGCAGAATTAACAGTTTTCGTTCAAAATTTAGATATAGGATCAGTCTGATGAGGCGATTCCGTGTCAGTTATTAGGTGTTCATTGAATAAGTATAAACAGGGGGAACGGGGGGCTCATGCCCCTCCCCTTAATTGAAAGAAGCGAGATTTTCATGCAGAATTAACAGTTTTCGTTCAAAAATTAGATATAGGATCATTATGATGAGGCGATTCCGTGACTGTTATTAGGTGTTCATTGAATAAGTATAAACAGGGGGAACGGGTTGCTCATGGCCCTCCCCTTAATTGATAGAAACGGGATTTTCATGCAGAATTAACAGTTTTCGTTCAAAATTTAGATATAGGATCAGTCTGATGAGGCGAGTCCGTGGCTGTTATTAGGTGTTCATTGAATAAATATAAACAGGGGGAACGGGGGCTCTAATGCCCCTCCCCTTAATTTGTATAATTGTATAAATGAATTTTTCAAGCAGAATTGTCAGATTTCGTTCAAATCTCTGAATAGTTTTGGAAGTTTAATGGTTAAGTATAAAAGAGGGGAATAACTCCTCTTAAATTATATAAATACTAAACGGGTTTTTATTAAGAATTATCCGATTTACTTTGAATTTTGGATATAGATTTTTATATGATAAAGCATGTCCTTGATAATTTAGGAGGTTCAATGATTAAGTATAAAAAAAGAGAAAGGGGAGAGCTGTTTCCCCTTCTTAACGTTTTTTTTCGAACAGAATTTACGAAAATACAAGGCTGTAATGTACAATTAGTATGCGCAGCCTGTGAGCTCAATGCCATCAGTTTAACTGGGCAATATTCTTTTTATTGTATTTTCTTATTATTCTTCGAATTTAATTTCTGTGCAATCATCTAAGAATGGAAACGTGGATTGCTTTAAAATCGCAGTAAACGGTAATCAATATGAAGAAATGCTTTTTATGTAACAGCGAGAGAAGATCAATATGTTGATCTCTTTCAAAAAAGAGAAATAATTCATCTTGTAAATCATCACAATGATTATGGAATCTTGATAATTTGATTCCGAACGAAACGCAGAGAGCTGTTCCGTCCTAATTGCACTTATTTGTGATAAATATTTACATTTTTGAATATGAATATAACCAACTTTATGTATAACAGCTTACTATTAACTCTTTCGGGTCTGGTGTATTATTAATAGTACATGTCTTTTATTGGAGTATCTTTTTGTTTTAAGAAATACTTTTGATACTATTTTCATGTAGTTTCATGTTAACATATGTTTATGCATTTACTATATGACTTCATTGATGATTAGGCGTTTTGTAATAAATAATAATTGCAATAATGGCTAAATTCTCTTTGCGCTGTTTGCAATCTTTTGTTTTTAACATATATTTCACTCTTTAAATTTAAAATAAAAGTTACTTTCCTGAAGAATAATGTGTAAGAAAGCTCAAAAAACCATTAGAAAGTTGTAACATAAGTTAAATGTTATTATAATACAGTATTTTCTAAATAACTCCAAAAATTCTTCCCTTGCCTATTACCATATGAATATTCATTGAACAGCACGCAAATTAACAAAATTCGTTATGCTTCAGACAATGAAATATTCGTTAAACACTAATTAATCTACTTGAATAGCTGTTTTAATATTATTAACTTAAAAGTATTTTTTTTTTAAACTGATAAATTCTGATCCGAAAGGGTTAAGAAGATTTTTTTCCAAGAATTTATTACTTGAAATTCTAGTGTTGGTGTGTTGTGTAAACTAAAGGTCTTAAGCCGGATCTCCCATGTCACCGAATGTAAGGGAAAACTGTTTTTTTTCTTGTTTATATACTATCTATATTTTTAGATTGTTCAGTAATACCAGTAAAAAGCAATATCACGTATGTGTAAAAATTGTTAAAATTACTTTCTAAAATTAGTTTGAATATTTGTCTTTATATGTACCGTGAAATAAATATTTGTAGCAAATTAATTTCCTGTTTCCCATAAGCCACAATTCAGAACTCTCATCTTTCATATTTGTTTTATTTGCAGTTCTTAACCTCAATGCGAACATGTAAGACTGAAATCTTGCATTGTTTTAAAATCGCAACTAACGGTAATCAATGTGAATGAATGACTTTCCATGCGGCATCATGAGAATATCAATATGCTGACTTGTCTCAAAACTGAGAAACATTATCTGGCAAATCAATGGAATATTTACAGAATCGCGAAATTTTGGAACGAGAACCAGTGTTATTTCGGCTGTGTTTATTTACTATAAAGTTTACACTTCGGAAAATGAAATATTAATATAAATGCAAGCAGCTTGATGTGTAATCTCTTTTGGACTACTTTTTATTTGCAATTAATAAACAGTGTTTTTAGTTGTAAATAAAGAGATGTGATAAAAAGATTAGAGCCAAGAGTTTATAATTTCACATAAGAATAAAAAAAAAATTATTCTATTAACAAATAAATTAAACTACTAACTACCAGGACCTATTGTCGTGGAATGCATGCATGGTCCTTTCGTATTATCCGTGCCCTGAAGATAGAACTGCGTAAATAATACTTGAATCATTGAAGACTTGCACGCAAATAGCACTAATTATTGTTGAGTCACTGAAGTCTTGCGCGCAACTAATACTAATTATTGTTGAGTCACTGAAGGCTTACACGCAAATACTGGTGATTGTTGTCATTGAAGGCTTACATGCAAATACTGATTTTTGTTGAGTCATTGAAAGCTTACACGCAAATACTGATTATTATTGAGTCATTGAAGTCTTACACGCAAATACTGACTATTGCTGAATCATTGAAGTCTTGCACGCAAATAATATTGTTGATTCATTGAAGTCTTGCACGCAAATAATACTAATTATTGTTGAGTCATTGAAGGCTTGCACGCAAATAATACTAATTATTGTTGAGTCATTGAAAGCTTTTACGCAAATAATACTAATTATTGTTGAATCATTGAAGGCTTGCACGCAAATATTACTGATTATTGTTGAGTAATTGAAGGATTGTACGCAAATAGTACCAATTATTGTTGAATTATTGAAGGATTGCTTGCAAATAATACTAATTGTTGTATCATTGAAGGCTTTCCCATTTTGTGAAGTTATCGCCCTGAACAGGAAGGAAGGAAAAAAAAACTCTCAACAACATTTCTTTTTGTCGAGAAAATCCAATACATAATAAAAATTTCCAAAGATGATAATGATTAGATTTTATTTCTACTTCGTTCACTCTTAAGTTAAAATTTGTGAATACTCTTTGAAATTAAATCTGAAAGAAAAAAAAAGTGATATTGAAAATAACAAAATGTATTTCTGCTTTTTATTCCTTATGCCTTACGGTGCAAATCTAGACGACATATAGTATTTCTTTTAAGTTAGTTGTTATTATTTATCTTGAATTTCCATTGTGGACATCTAATATTGGAATGGTGCTTTGTTTTAAAATCGCAACTAACGGTAATCAATATTCACACTATGCTTTATGCGACAGCGATAGAAGATCAATACGTTGCTCCGACTCATAACTGAGAAATGATTCATCTCGTAAATCATGGGAGCAATAATGGAATCGCAAGCATTGTTATTTTGATTGTGCTTATTCGAGATGCAGTTCATGAAACATGCTTCCAATTTTAAATATGAATACAAATGTAATGAATTTAGTGTCTAACCTCTTTGGAATATTTCCTTCGCTTTATTTTAATATTGGAGTTTTAATGTTATCAAATACAGACAAAGAGATCTTGTTAAGAATGAAATTATTGTTTCTATTTCAATCTCTTTTAAGCTGAAATTTGAGACTGCATTTCGAAAATTACAAAAATATGAAGAACGCATGATAAAGATATTAACACGTGTGGTTTCATTTGGGTAATTAAAATGGATGATTAATATCACGTATCATAGATATTTTCCTAAAAGATTATTTTCATATATTTAAATGTACATTACCAAAGTAATATGCCCAGGGTTCTCACTGCCGCTTGCGATTTCGCTAAATTGTGACAGAATTCTGTATTTGGGGAATAAATGGCCGATTAGATTCGCAAAGTGCGAGTGCTAAGTTTTTTCCTCTCTTTCTTTCTCTCTGCTTTGTTTTTTCTCCCCTGTGTAAGAGTGTATGATACAACCAGTAACGAATGTGAGAAACTCCATTGTGATGAACACAATAGAAACTTAATTTAGAAATCTAAAATTAAAAAGAAATTGAATGGAACTGAAACGAAATTAACTAAATTCAGAAATCAAATGAACATAGAAAATGCCAATAATATCATTTCAGCATCAGTATTAATGGACCCAATACCCAACAATATAATTTTGAAACTTCAGAATTTACCGACTGAATTTGAAGCATGACCTTCAATAAAAAACAGAGTTCTAGAAAAAATATAGTTTTTGCCACATATTCTATCGTCTTAATGTTAGTATTTTCAGAATTGATTGAACGTAATATCAAAAAATTCTGAGTTAACTGGGACTAGAAGTTTTATTTCATAACACTTTAAATCTCATTTATTTATTTTTTTTTTTTTAATTGCACAAAGCCTTTAGAATGCATTAAAACGAAAATAAAATAAATCTGTAGGGGTTAAAGATCGGATTTTCAACGTTTCACGGCATATTTTGTTACCCCCCTCCTTTTTTTTTTTTTTTTTTTTTTTTCCCATTTGGCGAATGTTTTTTGTTTTTAATTAGCCAAATTGCTAACATTGGTAAGAAGTCAGCGAGAACCCTAAATATGTCCTTAAAAACCAAATACATTATTTTCATTTTCTGATAATTCAACTCTGATCAAACGGCACTATAAGTAAAGTAACACTACATTTATTATATTAGACTTTTCAATCGCCGTCAGATTCCTTAAAATTGATCAATTAGTTATTGAGTGTATCAATTGATTGATTAGAAGTTCGTTATTTCTTTTTGAAAAAAAAATCGAAACAACGAAAATTTCTTTCGTTGTTCTATAGTATAAGTTTGTTAATTTCATTACTGAAATTTTAAAAAGTACATAAATAAATCCTGGGATTTGAAGAGATTAAAGCAAGAACATTCAGCTATACAGGGTGAGTCATAAATATCGAAACAATAGGCTATCCCCTTAAATATTGCTCCTTGACCCATACTTCCAATTGCAAAAATTCATAAAAAAAGATGAAGTTTCAGATAAGATAAGTTACAACTTGAAAAAATACGAAAATAAAATTTTTATACGGCCCCCGTAGGGCAAAATTCCCAATTAGGAAATTATTCCTTATCCATTCCTGAAATGAACAAAAAAATTTCATCTAAATATCTAAAAATCTGACAGATATTAAAATCTGAAATTCTCCAAAATTCGTGACTTAGACCACTTTACCATGCCTGTAAACAAAGATTTATTCTGTAATTTTCAAAGCAAGTAAGGGGTCATCCGTATATTGCCCATTATTAAATATCGATTTAAGACGGTGCCTCTCATTTGGACATAACAAAGCAGTGTATTGAAATAAATCTAAACTTTTTTCAAAATATGTTAATAGTCTGCACTGGAGGTCTGCATGGATAGAAATATTTTGATCCGGTCCCAAACCGACCCATAGGGGAAAAATTCGGCCCGGCCTGAAAAAATGTTAAAATCATAACCTGGACCGGTCTCGAAAATAATTTTAATCATAGCCCGGTTTAACCGCAAATTTCTACATAGTTTTTTTACTTCGGTATGGGAAAAAATTGTTTTGTATGGAAGAGTTCTGACCAAAAATTTCTTTTATAGCTTTTAGTTTTTTATATTTATACTTTTTATTATTAAAGAAGCGCAAAAGGCTGTAATATATATATTTTATCAATGAATCTCTATTTATATATAAATGTTTCACTTAGATTTCAATATCGTTAATCTCCAACGCATCCCATGCGTTGGAGACTGAAAAATATTATACAGTAAAACCTTTTAAGACGGAATCGCATAGTAAAGGAAAAATACGTTATATAAGGATGCCCTCCCCAGAGTATTAGAGAATTAGATTAGAATTGTAATTAGAGTTTAACTTTTTCCTCGGGTATCATTCTATTTATTTTGCTTGGATAACATATTTTCCGTTTAAGAGAGAATTCCGTCTTAGGCAGACTTTTTTTTCACTGGTTTTATTGTATTTAATTTTTTAGCCTTTGAATATACTATTCTTTAAAAAATGAATTTTATTTACTTATTTTGTTAAATAAAGATTTTAAAATCTGTCTTTTTTTGAAAAAGTTTCGATTGAACCGAATTTTATTTTAAACACGTATTAAGCCAGTCAGAGACATTGATTTTAATACGGGTGTTGTCGAGACCGGGATTGAAAATTTCGTCCAATGTACACCTAGGAAAAAGATAGCAGTCCCCTCCCTTATGAAAAGTATGTTAAGTCCGGCCTGGCATATCTTCAGAAAAAAGGAACCTCTCGGTCCTGGCCTGGCCTGGGCCTAGAATACAGAATTTTTAACAGCCTCTCCAGGACGATAAAAAGCCTGAATTTGTGAGAGCTAAATTTATAAAAAAGACTTAATCTGCATCTTAGAAAAAGCATTCTTTTAAATAAATGACAGACATTTAAACAGTACACTTCGTTTTTCTGCATAATGAATTTTTCCCCCATTATTTCTTGTCTTTAAATTATTAAATGGTAAGCATTTTTAAAGAAAAAAGAACTTGAAACACGTCATTTTTATTTATTTTTTTTTACATTAGTTTTCTTTCGGCAAATTTGAAAAAATATTTACTTTTGAAAGTATGATTTTTTTAAAAGTTATATTACTTTTTCAATAAATATTTTTAATATTTTTAAAATTAATATTTAAAAACAAAAACCCTAGAACAAAACTAAAATCAGATTTTCATCTTTAATTAAATGGAAAGAAACTGAAATCCGATAAATAATGTAATGAGTTATTATGATTTTTATTTATCTCATTTTTAATTAAACCAGTACTAACCACATGAAATTTTTATAAATTGAATGAGAAATTTTAGATGTGAAGAATGTGAGAAATTAAGAATGTGATTTTCTTAGCAAACTATAAGGCTAACCATCACAAAAAAAGAAAAAAAATCTAAATTTGAACTCAAAAAATAGATTTTTGCGCGTTTCCTGGAACTGCTAGAGTAACATTGTTTTTTGAATTGCGCACATTTCAATTTGTGTCTAATCCCTTAAAGCCTAATGAATTTTTTAAACGGTTATAACTTAGCGAGTTTTAAAGATATGAAGATGCAACTTTTTGTGCCTTATTAAGGACTGAATAAGGAAAATTTTTCTAATTGGAATTTTTAGCCTACGGGGGCCGCATAAAAATTTAATTTTCGTATTTTTTCAACTAGCCCCCCCCCCCCCCTGAAATCGCTATTTATCTTATCAAAAATTTCACCTTTTTTTTATGAATTTTTGCAATTGGAAATATGGGTCTAAGGGCAATATTTAAGGAGATAGCCTATTGTTTCGATATTTATGACTCACCCTGTATAGAAAGGAAATCAAATCCTCAAAAAATCAAACTACTTAGTTCTTAGCAAGCATAGAATAAAAGTTGACTATGTGGATTCAGAAGTGAAGACACTAAAAAATGTCTTTCAAAATTTTCTGCTCATTAAAGTTTTTAAAAATATTTTAAAATTGAAACAATGCCAAATATTTTTTGAGCCAATGTTTTAATTAAAATTCGACTAAACTTTTCTGCATCAATTTATTCGTTTCTATTATATCTTACTACTAAATATTGTATTCAATTCACTATATTTCTTAATCAAGTGTGTGGACAGAAGCTCAAAAAGATGTTAAAGAAAATATTCATTTATAGTTTTATTGCTGTGGCAACCTGCGCTAGAATAATCCGCTAACGGCATTGTAGTTTTATGGTCAAGCTTTTAAATATACTCTTACGAACTGCATATTATAATCTGTATAAGCGCAAATAATGTACTAAATTATTTCCACATACATTATCCTATGATTATACTCGACATTAATCCTCGTCCATTCGTATAGGTAAATAGAAATAAAAGCTTTGCTTTCAATAATGTAAACATCTTTTCTATTTCGAATTCAGGTCGCGTTTAATTCTCTGAACTTGATTTTGAGATTAACCCCTGAGTGTTTCCTCATCTTAAAATTCAGCATCTGACGTTATTGTAGAATTGTTTATGCATTTTTAAGCCGTAGGTTGTGTGACACATGGGTATTGTTTACAAAACAAACTCCATGTTTCACAAAAAAAAAAAAAAAAAATGCGGATGTAGGTTATCTGGTTCTTTATCTATAGTGTTTTAGTGTGAATTTTTATTATCAAAACCTTTGAAACTGGGAACTAGAGAGCAGTGTTGGGAATATTTCAATAAAAATATTTGATAAGATTCTTTTTTTTTCCTTGTATAATTATGCATTATTACGCCTGATTATTAACTTTATTATGATTTTTAAAAATATATCTTATATGTTCCGACTGGGGAGGAAGCGATAAAGCCCCGATCATGAAAATTGGGGCCCTGGGCAAAGATAAATTGGGAGGTTGGGGTGAAATTCGAACCGTTGCAAAATTATTCAAATAGAACTGATGGTGAATCATGTGCAATGAATTAAACAATATTTTCGCACTTTGAATTTTAAATAGAAGAAAATTCTTAGCTCCGTCAATTCTAAATTAAATACCTCAAAAAAAAAAAAAAAAAAAAAAAAAAAAAAAATCTGGTCCTCTTTTTTTAGTACAGAACAAAACTCTTTTATATAACTTTAACAACTTGTTATATTACTTTAAGATGAATTTAATAACTTGTAGAAGAATTAAATAATAAATGAGAGTCAATAAAGTTACTTTTTCCATTTTTTTAAGTTGCACTATACATATTGATTATTTTCAATCACTAAAATTTAGATAAGATTTAAGTTCATTGCTAATACAATCTATTAAAATCAAAGTATTAGTTCTTATTTAATGGTGGTTGAGATCAGCTTTGCGAAAGCTTTGAGCTCTGTGAGTTCAAACTGAAATTTCTCAAATTTAGGTAAAAACATTTAAAAATTAAATTTGTATTTGAAAAATTTCAGCGTTGGAATTGGAAAAATAAGTAAATATTTTGTAAATTAATATATGGATTTGGGGTCCCATGTAATCTGGGGCATATATGCAAAATCCCAATTTGCCCATGCGATAAAAAAGTCCTAGAAGTGACTGTCCTTTTTAGGTGCGTTCGTAATTATGTAAATACGTAGCACCTATTGTTGTCGCTCAGTCCGTCCGTCTGTCTGTCCGCATATAACAACGCAAAAACTACCCAACCGAATTGTTTGAAATTTAAAATACATTATTATATCAAAATTTTGTCGAGTCATTTCAAATTTTATGAAAATCGGATGGATAGATCAGTTACAGGGACAATCAAAATGATTCCGTTACATTACGGTCAATTGGGAAAAAATTTTCAAATGCATTTTAATCGTTTGAAATTTAAAACATATAATTATTGCGTAATTTTGTCGACTCATTTCAAATGTTATGAAAATCGAGTGCATAGATCAATTACAGGGACAATCAAAAGGATTCCGTTACATTACGGTCAATGGGGAAAAAAGTTTCAAATGCATTTTAATCGTTTGAAATTTAAAACATATAATTATTGCGTAATTTTGTCGACTCATTTCAATTGTTATGAAAATCGAGTGCATAGATCAATTACAGGGACAATCAAAAGGATTACGGTCGATGGGGAGAAAAAAGTTTCAAATGCATTTTAATCGTTTGAAATTTAAAACATATAATTATTACGTAATTTTGTCGAGTTATTTCAAATGTTATGAAAGTCGGATGCATTGATCATTTACAGGGTCAATCAAAATATTCCATTACATTACGGTCAATGGGGGAAAAGTTTCGAATGCATTTTAATGATGTTACACTCATTCGAACATAATAGAATTGGCATGAATCTATGAAATATATTCTAAAATATGCATTCATACAATCTGTGATGCAAATAATTTTTATTATTAAATTACAGGGCCACACAAAAGTATCCCACTACATAATGCTATACGGGGAAACATTTTTTGGGGTGTGTTTTAATTATATTAAACTATTTCATATTTTATGAATAAGATATACGTTGCTGAGGTGTAATAAAAATTACTTCCTGCATATTTACAGAAACACAAAGATTTCGACTACTATACTGTATCCGAAGTACGATCTATTATATCAGCAAGATCTGAATATTTTTAAAACTTCGTTATCGTACGAACGCACCTCATTTGCTACGTTCACGTGCAATTTCCAACTTGTTTTCTTCTTTTTTTCGTTACTTTGCTGCTTTTATTTTATTTTATTCTATTTTATTTTTGCCATATTGGGCCTAGCAACACTAATCCTAACCCTTTTCTTTTATACACTTATGCTCTAAAAATTTTTCTCCTTAACCTAGAAAACTTGGAAATCCCAAAAATACTTTTCTCTCCGGAAGTTCCCAATTGGATATGTCACATAATTTCGTTCCGGCCAGAAAAAAAAGAGAATGTAATTGAAGCCTGATCTTAAGGCAGAAACAAAAGACCTTCGTTTTTCCCCCAAGCTGTTATGACCAATATTTCCACAGGCCATTATCATCCATGCTGACTGTGATGAATCAAGGGATGAAGATGCAGCGGGATATTCCATTCAAGTCAATAGGAAAAAAAAACAAACTTAAAAGTACATTTTAATGATGTTATATTCTTTTGAATATAATAGAATTGACATGAATCTATGAAGTATACACTAAAATATACATTCTGAACAATCTGTGATGCAAATAATAGTTATCATTAATTTACAGGGCCACGCAAAAGAATTCCATTACAAATTGGTATAGGGGGAAACATAGTTTAAGGCGTGTTCTAATTATATAAAACTATTTCACATTTTATGAAATTGATATACGTTGCTGAGGTTTACTACAAATTACTTCCTATGTAATAGAATGTAGATAATATTTACAGAACACACAAAAGATTTCGACCACTATATTGTACACTATAACAGCAAGATCTCAATATTATTAAAATTTCGTTATGTACAAAATTTTTATAGTCTTTTGCTACGCTTTATGTGCAATTAAATTTTTTTTTCGCTTCTTTCCTGTTTTTATTTATTTTTGCCATATTGGACCTAGCAACACTAATTCTAACCCTTTTCTTTTATGCACTTATGCTCTAAAAAAATGTTGCTAGAAAACTTGGAAATCCCAAAAATACATTTCTCTCCGGAAGTTCCTAATTGGATATGTCACATAATTTCGCTCTGGTAAGGAAAAAAAAAAAAAAAAAAAAAAAAAAAGAGAGAGAGAGAGAATGTAATTGAAGCCTGATCTTAAGGCAGAAACAAAAGACCCTCGCTTCTCCCTCAAGCTGTTATGGCCAATATTTCCACAGGCCATTATCATCCGTGCTGACTGCGACGAATCAAGGGATTGAAGCCGCAGCGGGATATTAGAGTCCATGGAAAATATTAGATTACATATGGACGCTTCTGGGGTTTCGGGTGGGATTACGGTGAAAGTACGCAGATGCCGTATGCCAAGCACAAAAGCCCGAAAGTAAATTAGCGAGATTTTTTTTTTTCTAAAGGATTAATCAGTAAATTTATCATGCCATTGGTTTTTTCTACCCATTCGCATTTTTAGGCACGTTCGTAATTATGTAAATACGTAACACCTATAGTCATCGTTCAGTCCGTCTGTCTGCTTATAACAGAGCAAAAACTACCCTGCTGAATTGTTTGAAATTTAAAATTTATAAATGTTGCATAAATTTGTCGAGTCATTTCAAACTTTATGTAAATCGGATGTCTAGTTTAATCACAGGGACAATCAAAAGTAATCCGTTACATTGACCAATGGGAAAAATTAGTTTCAAATGCATTTTAATGATGTTACACTCTTCCGAACGTAATAAAATTGATATGCATCTATGAAGTATATATTAAGAGTGTTTTCAACTCAATAAGCGCAAAACGTTTTGACACATTTACAAATTCATTTTTTAACGGAAAGATATAAAATTGGACGGTCTGGCTATGTAAGCACTTTGTAATCGAACTCAGTTTTCCATTTTATGATAATTAAATTACCTACCGAATTATAAGCTATTTTGATCACATGATGAGGCGATTTTCTACCTTTCCTTAACTGTTTTTTCTGCTTTCGTTCGAAAATGCGGTTCAAAGCATCATTTTTGACGGCTTCTTCTTAAATATCTATTGCGTTTGCACAAAAACAGAAAAATGAGTGCGATTAGATAGTTTCTGAAGAACCAACACCTGCTAGTTTCATGCATTTCCGGACAAAAATGATTTAAAACTTATGTCACGTAGTTGCTCTTTTTGATTTAAGAACACCCTTAAAACATACATTCTGTACAACTTGTGGTGTAAAGAATATTTGTTGTTAATTTACAGGTCCACACAAAAGTATTCCAATACATAATGTTATAAGGGGAAACATTGTTTGGGGTGCATTTTTATCATATTAAACTAATTTACATTTTATGGGAAAATATACGTTACTGAGGTTTACTACAAGTTGCTTCCTGTATAATAGAAAGCAGATAGTACTTACAAGGACACCCAAAAGATTTTGGATGCAATATAGTATGCGAAGCACTAAATACTATTGCACCAAGATCTAAGTATTTTTAAAACTTCGTTATACTACGAACGCACCTCATTTGCTACGCTTGACGTGCATTTTCCAACTTGTTTTCTTTTCATCTGTAAATTGATAACAGAATTTATTAATAAATAGTCAAGAATTAATAGTTCAATTAATTAATTGCATTAATAATTCAAGATAATTTTTGCAGGTAAAATAGATCAAAATTATGTAAGCGCCAACAGTTTGTGAATGTCGGTGGTAAATCTTAGCAGCATTTATTTTCTCCATTGACATGTGCTCGCCGCGAAATTAATTTTCTTGCTGGTAAGAATGCGGATCCAAAGGGGACGTCACAGAAGTCATGACCTCCCCATCCCCCTGAACGAAGAAAATTTAAAAAAATGAAAAATATATTAAATTCCTAGAGATTTATCCCGTTTTCAAGTGTGAGAATCTTTCTGATTATTTGAAAGCTGTACTTAAATCCTAAGTAGGATATTTTTGCCGCATCCTTGAAGTCATTAGGTGCGTTCGTAATTATGTAAATACGTAGCACCTATTGTTGTCGCTCTGTCTGTC
Source organism: Maratus speculifer (assembly GCA_964019185.1). Classification (NCBI taxonomy): domain Eukaryota; kingdom Metazoa; phylum Arthropoda; class Arachnida; order Araneae; family Salticidae; genus Maratus; species Maratus speculifer. The sequence continues at coordinate 117,009,783 of OZ025297.1, read as the reverse complement.
TGTCTGTCCGCATATAACAACGCAAAAACTACCCAACCGAATCGTTTGAAATTTAAAATACATTATTATTACATAATTTTGTCGAGTCATTTCAAATTTTATGAAAATCGGATGGATAGATCAATTACAGGGACAATCAAAAGGATTCCGTTTCATTACGGTCAATTGGGAAAAAGTTTCAAATGCATTTTAATCGTTTGAAATTTAAAACGTATATTTATTACATAATTTTGTCGAGTCATTTCAAATTTTATGAAAATCGGATGCATTGATCAATTACAGGGACAATCAAAAGGATTCAGTTACATTACAGTCAATGGGGAAAAAGTTTCAAATGCATTTTAATCGTTTGAAATTTAAAACGTATATTTATTACATAATTTTGTCGAGTCATTTCAAATGTTATGAAAATCGGATACATTGATCAATTACAGGGACAATCAAAAGTATTCCGTTACATTACGGTCAATGGGGAAAAAAGTTTCAAATGCATTTTAATGGTGTTACACTCATTTGAATATAACAGAAGTGACATGAATCTATGAAATATGTACAAAAAAATACATTTTGTACAATCTGTTATGCAAAGAATATTTATTATTAAATTACAGGGCCACACAAATGTATTCCACTAAATAATGTTATACGGGGAAACATTGTTTGGGGGTGTTTTAATTATATTAACCTACTTCACATTTTATGAATAAGGTATACGTTAATGAAGTATAATAAAAATTACTCCCTGCATATTTACAGGAACACAAAGATTTCGACCACTATACTGTATCCAAAGTACGCACTACTATATCAGCAAGATCTGAATATTTTAAAACTTTGTTTTCAACGAACGCACCTCATTTTCTACGCTTTACGTGCAATTTTCAACTTGTTTTTATTTTGAGGTGCAATAAAGAATTAATGTGACTGATTAGCGTTTTCTTATTTTTTGATAAACAAAAAGAATCTTTCTGGAAATCTTCGTAAACTAAGGAATTTAAATTGGATTTCAGGCCGCAACAGCCAATTGCTTTTTCATGACGGCATTTTTCTAACTGTCAAACCCTAAAAATTCGCATAAAATGTTCAATATCTTGAAGGATTCTTTGCCTTTATATTAATAAAAAAGGAATAATGAACCCCCCCCCCCCCCCAATAAATGGAGAGCTGGATTTGCACTTGGCTGGCCACACTATTCTACAGTCAAAGCTCTATAATCTACACATGTTGGGGCCGAAGGTTGTGCGGATTATGGAATATTGTGGATTATATAAAGTATTATGGATTTTATGTCATTTTATTATTCTTAGACAGCATTTTAATTCTGTAATTAGTATAATATGAAAAGATAAATATGAAATATAATATAATTAATTTAATATGCTGTATCAAAAAATGCCCTTTTAAAGTTATTTTATTAAGAAATTGGTATATAGTATTTGCATTTAAATAAAAATAATTACATATAAATATGTTACGTAATTCAGTTTGTTTTTTTTACTGTTAATAAAATAAATGAGATACATTTTTAAAAAAGTAAATGCTTTATTGTGATTTTTTTTTATTATATTTGCTTTAAAAATTCATTTTTGGATTACGAAATTGCAAATTTTTTTAATTGTTTATTTCACTGTTTATATTGGTAAAGTAACGCGAATTATGAATGCGCGGATTATCGATCACTAACTGTACATGGTCATTGTTAGATCTTTACCTTTTAATGCTGGCTTTCTTCTTTCATATTTGATTACTGTGTAGTCTTTACTTTTTAAAGCAAGTAGCGACTCCTGATCATGACGGTCACAAGCATATTATTTTTAATGTTCCTATAAACTTCGCGTGATCTGATCAGTTTTGATATTATAATTGTCTATATGTTTTTCATTATTTTCTTTTACAACTTATGTATGTATGTTTTAAAAATTGTGTTTTAAGATTCTTATTTTGTTTCATTTATTTTCAGGTATGCGAATTTCATTACATTTCATTTGGCTTTCCTCTATTTGGTATATTGAAATATTTAAGGTATTTTTCATGTCATTTTTATGTGTATTTGATTTTTAAAGCATGTAATAACTATTTAAAGAAATAAATATATAATGTTTCTCTTAATATTAAAAATAAAGACATTGTAATAGAAATTTAAACGCCATAAAAGCATATAGATTATTCTACAAAAACTTTTACGCTTTCTGAACATGGTAATTAATTTCTGACGCAGTTCGTTTATTTGAACTCATTTATAACATCAGTTAACTGGAGGTAATTATTTTTCAAAAATACTATATTATTGAAAAATAGTATGTAACAATAGATAACGATTTAAAAAAAAAAAAAAAAAAGGCAAATTAAGTGAGGAGGGAAAGAATTAAGCTATTACAGTCACAAATCCGGGAAGGATATCTGATTCGGATAATGACTTTCAGTCAAATGTTGTATCTGCCAGCATCCTTTAACATCCTAATGAGAAATCAGTAATATGTATGTAATCACAAATGATGCATCAAAATTTTTTGTTCAGATGGAGACATCAGAATACAAATAATTAAAGCATTTATTCAAAACTGAAACATTTACTGATAAACGTAGGAGTGAAAAAATTACAACAAACATCACTTTACCTTTTTCAGATCCATAATAATTTTAAAGTTTTTGATTCATAATATATTTAAATTTTATACGCTTTATTTCTGGTACTATAATTTTAGTTACAATAAAAATATTTAAATATTTTTAACTTTTTATGATTTATAGATGTATCTTATCGTTTTTAAATCCGATTATTCGAACGTTGAGTTTTTAAATCATTTCTTTCGGAATTTCGGAGTTTGAATTAACACTAGAACTACCGGTGTTTCATATATAGCTAGTTTTACCGCATCCGTCAAATTGACGGATTTTTGATCACGGCTTTTATTTTAACTTTTAATTTAGTCAATGTAACTAAAAATATATAATTTAACAAAAACATCATTTAATATGATAATTCATTAATTATTAATAAAAAAGAAACAGTTTCTATCCGCATTTATAGTACATTTGCTGTGCATGAAATAACTATGAGGCACATATTTTACATGTTATCTTAGATTACACTTTGAACGAACATATTAAACTTAGTTAATGTAAATAAAAGAATACAATTTAACAAAAACAATATTTCATATAATAATTCATTAATGATAAATATAAAGAAACTAAACAAAAACGGTTTCTATTTGTATTTACAGTATAGCACATTTCATATGCACGAAATAATTATAAGGCAGATATTTTACAAGTGTCTATTATCTTAGATGAACACTTTCCACAAAGATATTTGACTTAGTTAATGTAAATAAAATATATATATAATTTAACAAAAATAACATTTAATGTATTAATTTATTAATTATTATTAAAAAACAACCAGTTTCTAACTGCATTTACAGTATAGCACATTTGATATGAATGAAATAATTATGAGGCACATATTTACAAGTACATGTTATCTTAGATGAACACTTACCACAAACATATTTGTTGCATGCATTGCAAGTATAAATCGCTTTGCATAATCGAATTTGGCAAGATTTGCGATCATAAGGAATATTTTGTGAATTTTTTAGAGCACAATCCATTGATTTCCGATCTTGTTTTTGGGAGGAGGCTTCTTTTCTGCAGCACCTATATTCACTGGAGAGTTCTTCGCATAATTGAAATAAAAATTGTTTTCTAGTTATATTTTTATCACAAGTCTCTTTATATAAATTCCACGCATTGATCGCTGACAAGTCCAAAATATTATAAAATACCTGCAAAGGCCATCTACGTGACCCTGCTTTTAAGATATATTTGTGGGCCATTTGGTCAACTATGTCTACTCCAAACTTAGTCTCATTGTAAAATGACACAGTTGCAGGAATTTGTTTTCGATTTGAAGCGATTTTTGCAGATTTATGCTTTGAGCTAAGAAGTAGTACGTTTTTACGAGGCTTATTTTTGTAAACAGTTAAAACAATATCATTTGATTTGTAGAGTTTTGTAGAGAAAACAGCCATGTTATATTTTCTAACTTTAGCTATTTTCGGCAATTCTCTTTTATTTGCTCGTATAGTTCCAACAAGACTTGTTTTTTTGTCCAGTAGCTTCTTTGCGAGCTACATATTTGTAAAAAAATTATCTGTTGTTATATTCTTCCCACAATTTACGTAGTTTTTTACAAGATTCAAAACTTCAAATTCATTCAAAGGTACTCCTGATGATGGTCTAACTTCGTCTTTGCCTAAATAGGGAAAGCCATTTATAAGATATTTACTTCGCACATCTACAGCTAACCAAAATTTAATTCCGAATTTGTCTGGTTTTTTGGGCATATATTGCAGAAATCTGCATCTTGCCTTTGTGGGATCTGCTTTGTAACAAGCTTGGCTGTTATCAATAAAGGACTTCCAAATTTCGGAAGCTAATCCAAATTTGTCAGTTTGTAAGTGAACACTTCACTCACTTTTTTTTTTTGTCAAAACGAATGAATCTCATAATTTCTAAAAATCTATTTCTACTCATAGTTTCGCGAAAGAAAGAAGGTCTCCATTTTTCTGACCACATATAAAATAATTTCAAATTTCTCGTTTCATAGGCTCCTCGAGCATACAAAATAGCTATAAACGCATGCGATTCTTCAATAGTAATTTTCCAATCTTCCTTCTGTGAAACCTTTCTGGCCTCAAGCTCAGCGCAAGTTTTTATGTGCTCCATCATTCGATTATCAATTATAAGTCTAAATGCACTGCTAACATTACCAAGCATAATGTTTCGTTTCGCATAACCATTGGGCCTGAAGTATCATTGAATATAGTGTGTGATAGGAGTCTACCTACCAACACAACCATTCCCTATTTCTTCGCATTCAGTACCGCCGAGAGCAATTTATTTTTCCTGTCTTTTTTCAGGTTCTGTTTGGCTGTCCGATTCAGTATCTGAATTTAATCGCAAGCGCTTTCTGCGTTTGTGGCTCATTTGGGGAACTTCATCTTCACTCCCTGAATCTTCACTTTCATATTCTTCTTCTTCACTTTCTTCAATATCTCGTACTTCAATTTCATCTCCAGAATTTTCAGAGTCATTATTATTACTTGAATTAGTGTCCGGACAGTCTTCATGTATACTAATGAGTTCGTTGTATTCTCCGAATAATTTTTTTCTTCCTCGAAATCTAGACTTCCTCGAAATCTAAATAGAATTTACAAAACATAAATGTTATTTTTTTCATAAAAATATATTCATACTTTTTTCAGAGGTTGGACTTTACACAGATTACACTATTCACAGACTGTACTTTTCACTAAGAACGTTATCACATTAGAAGTACAATTGATAATGATCACGTCCTAATTACATTTGCCAGTTACTGATACTTTTGATATAAAGCCTGGAGCGGACTGCGCATGGGCGAAAAGGGCTAGTCCATGTGGAAAATGGGGAAGTCCGCACCAATTCGGGATGAGCTTGTTATTTGCAAAAAGCCGTCAATTTGACGGGTCTTGGTATAAATAGGTATAGGTCATACTGATTACGGAAATTAAAATGGGTGAGAGGAAATTGAATAGAAATATTTAAATATTCTTATGTTTCATTAAAAGTCGTATCATAAAATTTTGGAACTCACCATAAATTATATAAAATTTTTAAGCATGAAATTTGAAAACCGTCAAAATGACGGTCTTGGTCGTTCTAGTGTTAATGAACCTCAACTCTATTTTGTTGAAAAATGCTTTGAGATTTTTACATTTTTTTTTTTTTTTTTAATAATGAACATATCTATACATACATTTGTATACCTTCATTATGTGTGAAACTTAAATTTTTCTATTAACATTATTCTTTATTTATTTTGTGAATGTAAGAAGCGTATCATTCATCCAATAATGTATTTTTATTTTCTGAAAATTCCTTTGTATGTTATTTAATTTTGAAATGAACTTTTTTTTTTCAAAAATTATGTTTGAATTACTGTTAAGTTTTCCTTGTGTTATCTGTTACAATCAAAACATCTCATTTCATTTTCACTGTGACATCATTTTCACGCACTGACCCATCTGAGATGAGCGTCTCAATTTTACTCTCAGCGGAATGAAAAAATAAATAAATAAATAAATAAATAATACTGAAAGGTAAAAGCGGTAGGGGTAACACGTACAAATATTACCCCTGGGTTCTATAAATGCTTCAGTACAAAGCTCAAGCTAGATGACTAGGCCTTGCCTTTTAAGTATGCAGATTAAAATTAAATGAAAATGCCATAATTATAAAAAATATTTTCATTTGTACACACCAAAGATTTTTAAATAAATAGCAGAAGTTCTGACTATTTAGTTCTAGGAATAAACATCAGTGAATATGATATCATGACTGACACGAGTTTAACAAAATATATTCATATCACAAATTCATTTGTTTTCTGAATGACGTTTTTCTCATCAGAAACGTTTCATTTTAGACATTACTTTTTATCATAATAGATTATTTTCTGTTATTTTATTTACATACAATTAATATTATTTCTGAATAAAGAATTTGTTCTTCTGTGATTACTACATAACTAAGGGCGATCATTTTATCGGTGTAGTGTTAAAATTTAAGGGTTTTCATATTTTTTACTTTCTTCTATCTTTACAAGAAGAAAGTATTGGATTCATGAAAATTTTCGACTTCCGGTTTTCGACGGATTTATACGTTTTAGAAGGTCCTGAACACGTTTTGACTATTTTTAGAAAATGTCTGTCTGTGAGTCTGTCCGTCTGTCTGTATGTGACAAAAAAATTGTGGGCGCTCTATCTCAAGAACTAATGCTCGAAATTTAATAAAATTTTATATTCAGTTAGACCTTGATATGAATTAGTGCCTATTAATTTTTGGTGAAAATTGGCCTGCAGGTGGCGCTGCTATACTACGTTTTTCATGATTTTCAAGATTGCTATATCTCAAGAACTAATGCACAGAATTTCACCAAACTTCAGATTATGTGACCCCTTGAGATACATAGCCGCTGATAAGGTTTTGGTGTGAACTGCCTTATAGGTGGCTCTGCTATGCTACATTTTGCACGATTTTTGCGATAGCTATATCTCAAGAACTAACGCAGAGAACTTCATCAAATTTTAGATTCTGTTACACTAGAATATATAACATAATTAGACGCTGATTACATTTTGGTATTAACCTTGCAACAGGTGGTGCAGCTATCCTGCATTTTGCACGATTTTTCCGATAGCTATATCTCAACAACCAACGCACAGAATTTCATCAAACTTCAGATTTTGTTACAAAATGACATATAACATAATTACACGATGATTACGTATTGTTATAAATCCTTCAATTGATGGTGCTGCTGTGCTATATTTTACGTTTTTTTTTTTTTTTTTTTTTTTTAACTAGCTATATCTCAAGAACTAATGCACAGAATTTCATCAAACTTCAGATTCTTTTACACCATAACATAATTAGACGCTTTTTTACGTTTTGGCATAAATTGTCCAAGGTATGGTGTTGCTGTGCTATGTTTTGAAAATTTTTTGTTATAACTATATCTCAAGAACTAATGGACTAAATTCCATCAAATTTCAGATTCTGTTGGGTTTTGACATCAATAGATGCTTATTAGGTTTTAGTATAAATTACCCAACATGAGGCACTACTAAGCTCATTTTCTCATAATATTAATTATATTTTGCGTTTTAGGCTTTTCGGATACCAGAATATCATTAGCCTAGGTCAAATGTTCGAGGAAATTCGATAGTGGGTAACTTTGTGGTCACCACGTTTTTTTTTTTTTTTTTTTTTTTTTTTAAATATTAAAATGTACTTATGAGATAGAAGAAAGTTTTGGGATTGACACATCCAACTAGTTTTTCTTTTAAATACGATGATGCATTCATTGATGAAATCACGCTTCTGATTGATGGAATGCCATAAAATAATATAATTTTACATTATATAGAGAAAAACTTAACCTGATTACCACCATTTTGAAGAAATATCATAAAAAGCTTTTAAAATGTATAAAAATCAAAATAAATTAATATAGCTAGTACAGGCATACCTTACGGATGAGCAGCTTTCATTTAAAAAAATAATTATCAAAATCCGTTTTGTAGAAAGCTTAGGGCTGATGACTAAAAAACAGCCTAATCTTTTGTATAAATACAGGGTGTTTCAAAAATGAGCGGTATATTTGAAAAATCAATAAAAATTAAACGGGCAGCGATAGGAATACATCGTTTGTTGCAATATGCTTGGGACAATAGTAAATTTTCAGGCAGACAAACTTTCGAAATTAGTTATAATTTTCAACAACAGATGACGCTGCAGGTGATTTGAACGCTATAGAAGAAAACGCAATCTGTGAGTTTGCCATTTTGTAAGTGGTCTTTCTGCTGTAAGCATGTGCTGTTAACAGGTTGCAAGTTTGCTGTGAAAAAATGGTTTATTCCTTAGAACAGAGGATTTTTGACTTGAAAGATCAGGTGTACCGCCACAATCCAGAAACAATTGAACAACTGAAGCAGTACATCTCTTTTGCATGTGAAGCCATCCCGCCTGACACATTTACAAAGGTTTCTGGTAATTTCGTTCAGAGACTACGTCATATTATTGCTGCGCATGGTGGATATGTGGAAAATATCGCAATTTAGATTTTTGCAGGCTGCTGCACTATCTGTTGTTGAAAATTGTAACTAATTTCGAAAGCTTGACTATCTGAAAATTTATGTTACCCAAGCATATTGCAACAAATGGTGTATTTCTATCACTGCCCGTTTAGTTTTTATTTATTTTTTTAAATATACCGGTCATTTTTGAAACACCCTGTTTTAAAGGTTAAAATTCACGGTCGCCACCGGCCACAGGGCGACTAAATGTAAAAAATTGGCGACTTTATGTTATGCATCTGATCGCCAAAATGGCGATCAATCATTACAGGAAAAAAAAATCGGTCATAAATCTGAAAATTAAGACATGAAATACATCATGAATTTCGACAAATGGTCGCCGAAAATAACCAATTTCGCGAATCGTTCGAAGAACAATCGCTAATTTCGTCAAAGGATCGCGGGAAAACGTAAATTTAATCAAAGGATTTCGACAAATTTTGGTAAAAAATCGCGAAAAAAATGTAAATTTCGTCAAGAAATGATGAAAATGCAGCAAATTTCATCAAAATAACGCAAAAATATGACAAATTTCATCAAAATATCCCGAAAAATCGGCAAAAGATCGTGAAAAAACGGCAAAACTTCTCCAAGAGATCGCGAAAAAAACGGCAGATTTCGTCGAAAGATCGCGAAAAAAAGCAGTTCTCTTCAAAAAAAAATTGCGAAAAACGACAAATTCTGTCAAAAAATGCGGAAAAATGGCAGTTTTGTCAAAAAATCGCTAATAAACAGCATATTTCGTTCAAAAATCGCGAAAAAACGACAAATTTCTCCAAAAGTTCGCGAAAAAACGGCAAACTCTCCAAAAGATCACGGAAAAAAAGCGAACTTTTAAGATAGATCGAGAAAGAACGGCAAAACTTCTCCAAAAGATGGCGAAAAAACCGCAAAACTTCTCCAAAAGATCACGAAAAAACGGCAGATTTCGTCGAAAGATCGCGAAAAAAGGCAATTTTCTTTAAAAAAATTGCGAAAAATGGCAATTTCGTCATTTTCGTCGTTAATAAACACAAATTTTGTTCAAAAATCGCGAAAAAACGACAAACTTCTCCAAAAGAATTTCGGATCAGGATCGCAAAAAAAACGGCAAACTCTTTAAGAGATCGCGGAAAGAGGCAAATTTTTCCGAAAGATCGCAAAAAAAGGCAAAACTTCCCCTAAAAATCGCGAAAAAGCGGCAAAACTTCTTCAAAAAATCACAAAAAAAAAAAAAAAAAAAAAAAAAAAAAACGGCAGATCTCGTCAAAAGATCGCGAAAAAAACTGCAGATCTCTTCAAAAAATGGCGAAAAAACTGCAAATTCCATCAAAAAAAAGCGAAAAATACAGTGTATTTATTATAGAAAATGCTATAAAACATTTTAAAGGGACACCAGTCCTTTTGAAACAATTCAACAAACTCTCAATTTTTTCTTTTTTTTTAATAACTATAAACTTGAATGTTAAATCCACATACAAAAATATTAAATACACCACGGAAAACAAGTAAAAAAAAAAAAAAATCAAACCTCTATCTTAATTAGGAAGAAAAAAGCCTTAGTATTTTTCAAATAAGCAAAATATAAAAATCAGTTTAAGGCTTTTATTTATATGGGTTATTGTGCTGGATCTATTAACATAACTTACAATGATAATATAATTGTCGTGTTGATAAAAATGAGGTGTCGAAACATTCACAATTAGAGAAGCTTTCAGTTAATATTTTAAAAAAAAGAAAATCTATATTTTGACCAATTTCTAGGCACTGTGATCCCTTAACATAAGAAATATGTCAATGCAATATCCAATACAATGTAATTTACAAAATCTGAGCATAAATGTTGTGAAAAATGTCGTAAATATTTCCTTTACACTATAATTACTTCTCAGTGGCATCCCTGACAGTAATTAGTGGCCACTAACTTGACAATAGTGGCTACTAAACATTCAGCCTCTACTGGCCACTGGCTACTAATACAAATATTGAATTTTAACCTTTACCCTGTTTATAGATTACAAGCCTCGGGCCATACATAAAAAGACGCAGGGCCAATGCGTTCCGCAAGTTGAGTATGTCTGATGTATAACGTTTACAGATAAAGACGAAATTGGACATAAATTTGTGAAAAATAACTAACAATTTTATAACTAAATTCCCTTCGCTTTGAGATTCTGCATGATTTCTCTATTATTCATGTAATGTTTGGAATTTCCTGTTGAGAGTAAGTTTATATTTTCAATCGGGAATTCAAGGCATATATATGGCAACCCAGGCTGGGAATTCTAGGAGTATATCATGGAAATTTTGGTCCTAAAAATGCGGTTAACGACCCAATAGTGAATTTCAATCAACAGTTTGAAAATTCAGTCTTTTCACATTACTGAAACAATTACAACTCTTTCTACTTTTTTTTAATGCTTTTCTATTCTTCTGAGACATATTGTTTTCTTCGGATATGAATTTCGAAATTTTAACTATTCACCGGATAAATAATGTCATCCTTTGTTCGAAGAAATATTAGATTATCTGCAAGTAAACCGCCGAGAATATACGACTGAATCAAAATTTCTTATGTCGTTGTCATTTATTTCTCAGTAGAGATGGTTTCTCATATTTATAATAGAATACAACGCTTTGAGATGTAGTGAGAGATTTGTGTTAGATACAGAGCCGTTTCTAGAAGTGGATAATAGTGTGTGTGTGTGTGTGTGTGGGGGGGGGGGGGGTTATATTTTCACTCTCTCTCTCTGACGCAGAAAGATAATTAGTGCATATTCACACTGTAGGTACTATGTTTCTCATTAAACTGTTGCAATAACTTCACTTTATGCTAAGAAAAGAATATGATGATGAAAAATTCGAGTGTATACCTTGTGCAATATTAACCCCCTTCGGGACGAGAGACTTTTACGATATTTTTAATGTTTTGTCACCGGTTTTTTTATAAATGAAATTTGTGCCTTATTAAATCGAGAAAGTACTCGGATTAAATAAGGCAAATTTTACAGTAAAATTTTACTGGTGGGGAGGAACACGGATTCTTGAGCCTTTTTGTGGCACGTATACTTGACGCTCGTCCCCAACGGGTTAAATATAATGTTAGCTACATACATGCAAATAGCATGAGCGAGTATTGAATTATTTTAGCTAACAATTTAGCATTTCTGTGAAAGAACTTCAAAACTAAATTAAATTTGTGAACAGAATTTCAATTGAATTTTCGGAACCTAAATTAATTTAGTGACCTTGGAATCTTTTCCAGGGGAGGCTTAAAATGCTTTAGGGGGAGGGGTGCTGAGCCGCCCCTGGCACCCCTTTAGTTACAGCCCTACTTAGATAATGTAATATTTGGAAGATAAAGCTGCTTTGACTCGCTGATATGATTGTTCGAAAATTTTGTTTATGCTACGCAATTAGAAGCTAGTGAAAGAACTGTTATAGAAAATTCAGCACTTCTATGTCTACTTAAATTTTGCAACCGATTTATTAAATGTAAAGAAAAAATTGTAAATAACTACATCGTAGTAAGGCTAACCTTTCAAAAGGCGCGTACTCAAGTGTGACATTTGGAGATCGCTCGGGATGACTGGGTGTGGATTACCCCTAATCACTTAAATACGAAAATGTAATTAGAAAAAAATCATTTGATTTATAAACAATAAGGGCATTAATTCATTAAGAAAGTGTACTTCTTTAACTGTAAAATATTTTTTGATGTTTAAAGGCGCGCACTCAATTGTGACGTTGGAGATCGCATGCGGTTACAGGGTCATTTTAATCGGTTTTATGCAAAAAGGTACTGTACATTAGAATAAAATCATTTGATTTTAGATAACTGCCTTAATTCATTAAAAACAGCAGACAAAGGAACAGAAATACTTGAGAATGAAAAATGTGTTCCTTAGAATGAGGAATTTCGAAGCAATAACGGTGGCGCGGAGAGACTGAGTAACTTCATTACCACATGGATCCTAAGAAATAATTGTTTGACGCGAAGAAAGAAAAAGACTGATATTTTACTATGAATGGTTGACTCTGTGCCCCGCGAGATCTCGCCGGGTGGTGATTTTCTGCATGAATTTACTAAACAAAAGAAATTGCATTTTTGGGATTAACAATTTTTCGCCTTTTCCTCTGTATTAAATATTGATCGGGGGAAATGTGCCAGGTTTTGGCAATACAATCTATAAAATTATTTACTGATGCATTTTTTTCAATAATTTTTAAGCCCCTAATATTTAAATAATTGTAGCTTGGTATTGCGGCAAATTTATTATTTGTTGTTGCATTCCAGATATGAAGACTTGCAATAGGAATAAGAAAAGATAATTGGCAAAACACAATTTATTATAAAACAGTTACTCAGTTAAATTTCCTAATTCTGAAATTATTATTTAAAACTATATTAATGATTATCAAATTTAATTTTAATGTATATTTAATGAATTATTTTAAGATAATTATTATAGTCAACAGTGGTTATCTTTAAAAGTACTCTTTTCAGTACATATATATACATAAAGTATACATACATATGTGTATTTTTTTTCTATCCAAATTAGTAATTTTGTTGTTTTTTCATTTAATTTTGGTTTTATGTGTGTTGGTAGCCCCAAATTCGTATTTTGCTTTTTCATGGCTAATACGAAGATGAAACCACACACTTCATTTGTAGTTCCAAAGTATTTGGGGCTTGACGATTCTGCTTTGGTTCTGCAAATTCCATTTGTATTCATTTTTTTCATTTTATTTTCCCCCCATGTTTCGATGTGGTAATTTTCTATTAAATTCAAAGGTTTATATATTGTAACACAATTAATGGTTATATATATATAATTACTTAATCTCCCTGTAAGTATCGGTGCAAGATGTCCATAAAAGCATCTATTCCCAGGGCCCTCTAATTTATAAATCAATCCTTGCCAATGAGTTGCAACCAAAGACTTGTAAATTCCCTTTTCACTACATTACTGAAGCAATTGCAAGTCTTTCTCATTTTATTTGATGCTTTCTCGCTTTTTCGAGACAAATACTGTTTTCTTCAGCCACTGATAAATCTCCGAAAATTTAACTGTTCACTAGAGAAATAAAGTCATCCTCTATTCGGGGAAAGATTACATTATCTGCTAGTAAAACCGCTGAAGATTTATGGCTAAATCAAAATTTCCCATGTGGTTGTCGTTTATTTCTCAGTGGAGATGATTTCTCATACTGCTAATAATATACAGCACGTTGAGATAAAATGAAAGACATTTGTGTTAGATAAAGTAATGTTTGGAAGATAAAGCTGCTCTGATTTGTTACTATGTTTGCTTACCAGATGTTTTCTTTAGCCAATTAGATGCTAATGACGTACAGGGTCTCAGAAATTGAAACATTTCTGAGCCTCATTAGGCAAATTGAGAAACCCCATTGACAGAATCAGTAAGTTTAAAGAGTGGTAGTTGTTATCTTTGGATATGCAATAGCTTCAAATTTCTTGTTCTACAAATTAATAATTAAAAAAATTGTAGTAAAACAGCTTTCAACTGGAGTTAGAAAAATCTTTGATTATGAATGAGATATATTTCACTAGCATTTAAGTTTCATATATGTTGCATTGTATGGTTTAGTTTTTATTGTTCTTCCTTATCTGTTAATTACTTTCTGCTTGGTTACCAGAGTTTTCTCCTAAAGAAAAATATAAATCATAAGAGTTTTTGTAAATGAAATATTTCTGAATATGCTTCTAGGCAAGATCAAGATGCCTGATTGACAACATATGGATATAAAATAATATAATTACGTGAAGGAAATTTGTGAATTGGAAGTAGAATCCTGCATAAAATCGGGTAATACGAATACGACTTTAACCAAACCCAATCCGACCTGCGGTTCGAGTCGGATTGAGTTCAAGTTAATTTTTAGCATTGCGAATGGGGTTCGAATGCGGCTGACTCTAAATGATTCGGATTCAGGTGAGTTTCAGGTTAGGTTTTCAATTTTTTGATTCTGATACAAGTTGACTTGATTTTTCAAAAGAATGTACTGAATATTTTTCAAAAAGAAAAACAATACATTTATGTGTTAATGATTTATTTTTACACAAAAGAAGTAAAATTGATATCAGAAATATAATTGTAGACATAATTTTTCATAATTTTATTGAAATATTGATTAATTTTCTTTCAATTCAGGTTCAGATTTTAATATTTCGAGTTGGAGTTGACTTTAAGCATCGTGATGTTCGTGCATTACTCTAACTGAAAAATATCTATTCTTCCATACATATTGGATAATTAAAAAAAAAAACTCTATTGATATAAATAACGTAATATAATGTACTTCATCCTTCATCGGTATTTGCTTTATTTCGGCAAACACTTTGTGATATACGTATTTCAGCTTATATATACTTCACGTATTTATACTTCTCAAGTTTAAACACTTTCTTGAGTCATTGTTTCTAAATGATTACAGGCTTACCGATAATATAGTTGCGTGACAAACGCTTATTGCATGACAGATGTATCACGCACGCTCTTGAGTGAAAAAGTATTTACTTTTTTTCTCTCTGTTTATTCTTTTACTTTGTTAATAAATCACTGAATAAGTCATTGAAACTGACAGTCAGGCGAGAATAACTACTACCTTCTCAGTTTTACAAAACAAAATTTCAAGAAAGAAATTTAATTTCCGTACTTATCGTTTCAAGTTTGATTCTTTCGGTTATTTAAGGCTGTAGCATTAGGATGTTAATGTGTAAGTGTTTATCTGACGACAAAGCTAAAAATACGATGAAAAAGAAAGGATGATCGTGCAATGTCCTTTTATTAATCGTAATCAAGTTAAACTATTATAGGGAAGCTATGCAAGTTGATTCGTGTGAGGACGAAAAATGTAGATGTAATTAGTAGGATAGGTAGTTAACCCCTTGGAGACGAGCGACAATTATACGTACAGCAAAAAGCTTAAGAATCCTTGTTTATATCCCCCACCAGTAAAATTTTGTTGTAAAATTTGACTTACTTAATCGGAGCATTTTCTCGATATAATAAGCCACAAATTTCTGTTTTTAAAAACCGTTGGCAAAACATTAAAAATTTCGTAAAAGGTTCCCGTCGCGAAGGGACGGGATACATGTGGTACGCTATGTGTACCACGCAGGATTTAATAAATCTTAGGCCATCAACCGTGTGTTCAATGGTGTTCTTTGGTCTTCTTTCTTGCGTCCACGAAGACTTTTTAAATATATATGTGTGTGAAGTACGGAGACAGTACTTCTTATTAAATAGACAGTACTTCCGATTAAATGAAGAATCATATTTCAAAAACTAATAACGTTTAATATAAACTCTTGGTTATCATATCGATTACACAGTTGATTATGTACAGTTAAATAGATAGAAAATCGAGGCTGTTTGACAGAGTTAAAATATTACATCGCAAGACTCGGAAGTCTGTTCTCTCCTACAGCCGAGGAATAACTGACACTTTTACTTACATTTTAATTCTAATTCTCAGCGTCAAATCTACTGAAGTATTTCTTTCTTTATGCTGAGTTTATCTACATAACAGGGCTAGGTTTGTGGGGAAAAGCTGAGATTGTCTGTTGCTATTAGCCTACAGTGGTGCACACATTTTTTAATTTTATGCAATAATAAAACATTTCAAATTAAATGTGCAACTATATATTTCTATGATTACTTTTTTTTTTCATTGAACAAAATATTGATTTATTAGAGAAAAATTCCTTAGAAATGCTGCATTATTATTATATGTTTCATATCTTTTATATAACGAATACTATCTTTTTAGTGTTAAGATTTTGTGGAGGAAAAAAATTGGCACCGAAAGCATTTTACAGTGTTAATTTCAAACAGCAAAGTTTAGTATTTGGAAAAAGCGGTGTTAAAATTTTCGGTGATTTTTCTTCCCCGACAAATGGTCTACCCTAGCGGTAATATTAACTTTGTTACATTGCATTGTTGGATTACTTATGTTATTTTAAAATATATATATATATATATATATATATAATATATATATTTAAATTTCATTTAAAATTTGTTTGTGATAGGTTCAGGAATATTAATGTTTAATCCATGTCTTGCGTAATATGAGGCGTTCAGAAGTCAGTCTGATTAATTCCATCCAATAAAAATGCACATTTTAAACAGTTAAAATTATATATCTATAAACTACTGTTTTTTTTTAACATTAATCAATAGGAATATTAATGTTTAATGCATGGCGTACGTAATGTATGACTCGTTATGATCATCCTAAAAATGACGTTTATATTTATTAATTTAAATATAGAATTTATTTATAAGTCTTTAAAATTTTAGTCTTTTTAAATATCATTTTCCAAATAGTCGTAATTTGTTAAATTACGATTTTGTTGTTACACATATATATATACAGTAGACTCCCTCAAATTCGCAAACCAGAAATCCACAACTCTCTAAAATCCGCACATATTTTATGGATGTAAACAATGAAAATTTCAGTTCAAATATTGGGACAAAATTTGATTTTTTTAATTTTGCATCAATTCCATATATTTTTTATTTTGAAATTTTTTAATAATACCCTATTCATGTTTTTTTTTTTTTTTCCCATGAAGGAAGAATACATTTTTGGGGGAAAAATTCAAGATATTGCTGATATCACTGGTAACACAATCTTCTTACCAAATATATTTATGAATTAAGATTTTTTGGTCATTATGCCTGGCTAAACTTGAAAAAAAATCCTTATTTTATGATTTTGGTGTGAATTAGTAATGTATTTTTATGAGGCAAGTTTTGTTAAATAATTTTGGAAAAGTACATCTAATCTTTATAATGAAAATTTAATCATACACTATTGATTATTAATTTGACCTTTGCTATTAGTACTTTTATCATTTTAGAAACTATCTAAATTTTTGTTATTTTAGTTTATTACTTATTTTAATATTTTATTATATTGTAAGCATTCATTATAGTTCCGATTGTACTGTTAATTGCACTCAAATTATTGTTGTAAAAATGTGAACAAAGCAATGACCAGAAATATGCAAAATTCTAAAATCCGCACAACCTCTGGTCCCAAGCTGTGCGGATTTGAGGGAGTCTACTGTATATCGTCATGAAATAAATCGGAATATTTGCAGTTATGTATTTTGTCAGCTTGTCATGTATGTTTGAACAATACGTCAGGAGAAACAAAGCGCCTAAGTCCCAGTTCCTGTTTTAAGTTGAACGAACTCTGTCATAGTTTTATAGTGAAAAAAATTTATTTCTGTTCTTAATAAAGGTATTTTTGCTGTATATTTTTTTTATTAGGGATTTTTTTTAATTAAAAATGCAATCATTAAATGCTTGTTTTATTTGTTGATGTTTATTAACATTTTAGTTTTGTTTTCAGTTATTAAATTTTTTTATTTAATTTTCATTAGGGATGGGTCGAATTCTATTCAGCACTAATTCACTAATATTCGTTTTTTTTTTTTTTTTTTTTTGGGCCGAACACTTGATTGGCTGAATGTTGGGGGCTTGTTATTCGAATAACTATAATAATTATCAATAATTTAATAACTATTATTTAAAGATAGAATTATTACTTTGCCTTTTCTAATACACTATATGGCCAAGGGTGAATGGCTACTTGCAATTTTAGACATTTTGCTTAATAGCTAGAAAAATAAATGTGGAATTTTCCTGAAACTCCAGGTGTGTAAGCATAATAGTACAGGTCATATATTACAGTGAAGATTTTTTTCTTGAAACTCCATAAGGACGGTCAACAAATTGAAAAAGAACTAATATCTTTTGGAAAACCTTTTCGAAACTAACCTAGCAAAAACATTCAAAAAGTACATTATGATTAAGTGGCTTATTGTAATAAACTGTGTTCCTTTTTATGGGGATAGCATATATACTCATAGAGAAATTAAGGTCTTTATAAAAACACCTCAATTTTTTAAAACTTTTTTGCTTATAATTTGCAGAGTTCTGAATATATATAAAAAAAATCTGTTTACAAAATATGACAAACAACATTGTATATAATAGCCTATAATTAGAATTAAAAAATAATAAAAATTGTGTGAAAAATGAACACGTTTACTAAATAATGTTTTACTGCGCATGTGCGAATGCAATCAAAATATAATGTGCATAATGTGGTAGCTAAATGTATAGAGCAATTTTTGTGAAAGTCTTAAAAACGTAGCTTGAAAATTCTGAACATTATCGTAGATAGAATAAGCTCAAAATATGATGTTCCCAAAAAAAAAGAAAAAAAAAAAAAAGATGAGAAGTTGAATCCAAATTTAGTATTATGTACAATATTGTGTATGATATACCGTCACTAATGAATGGATATATGGATACAAACCCTCATCTTTCCGTTTCATTCTCTGAACATCAGACTTTGAACTTATTCTATATCCACGTTAATTTTCAGAATCGTCAAACTGTGTTTCAGAGACTTATACAAAAGTTGCTTGACACATTTAGTCAACATATTATGCAAATTATATTTTGATTGCGTTTGCTACATTAATTTTGACAGAATTATCCAAAAGATATTCTTTCTTTTTCATTTTGTTGACGGTCTCCTATGCAGTTTCAGGGAGAAAATCTTAGGAAGAAATATGACCTGTACTATTCTGTTTACACATGAGGAGTTTCAGGACAATTCCTCATGCATTTTGCTAGATATTTAACAAAACGTCTAAAATCGCAAGTGACTTGGTCGCCTTTGAAGATATAGTGTATTTTGATAAACACTTTCAAATGTTGTTGCATTAAATATTGTTAAAATTTATTTTGAAAAAAATCTTCCAAATGTTGTATTAAGGGTGTATTCGAAAAAACGGTTTTCCATCTTCAACAGCTCGAAATTTTCCGATACAATTTCAGACACATTTTTAAAAGTAGAAACATGAAACTTGCTGAGGGGATTCTTGAAGGGACGTACGAGGTGCAGTATGATATTATTTTGTTCTCAATCCATTAGAATTTGAGTTATAAACAATTACCTTCTCAGTATGACCCTTTTTTTCGTTCGCAGACCTCCCGCTTCAGAAAAATCGGTTCGAAATGCCGTTTTTGATTGCTTTTTTTGCAATATTCTCTGCATTTATCAGAGAATCGACGATTACGGCACCTTGTGTACTTTCCAAATAAGAGAATTTGAAAGTTTGGTGCATTTGACAGCAAAAATGAATTCAAAAATAAATCGGAAAATAAGCAGTTTGAATCGAAATACACCCTTAAATGTTGTTAAATAATATTATGATCTGTCCTTCCTAATGTGTATAAAATATTGCAAGCAATTTCTTAGAAAACTTTCAGTGACACAATGTGTAATATTAATTCGGAAGTTTGGACCATCTGGTTTAGCGCTGTTTGTATGCAGTTGGTATCCACTAACAACATTTCTCATGATATCATTACCTCTTACATAAAATAGGTAAAATATGTTCAAAAAATTCTTTAAGGTACATCCCTAATAGTTACAAAAAAAAATCTAAATTCAAATCAGAATAAAAGATCTTAATTTTTTTTATTCCATTTTTTAATAACTTAATTGCGATCTTGGCTGACTTTTACTACCCATCACACATTTTGTCCCATCGTTTTTTAGACACCTTGTATACAACCACAAGTTATCATGAAACGTTTCTATTTTTTTTGCGAGCAACATTGCCAAAAATTCTTTTCAAATAATAAATTTAAAAAAAATTATTTATTCTTCTCTGAACCCCTCCATTGCATTCCATTTTCCGATGTCACCGAGTTCATTCCAATCTGTCAAAATCTAACGTCGCTGAAACAATGGATGAGAAAGAACGTTACTACTTAACTCTGCTCGAACGTTAGAAATTAACTTTATTTTTTGTCCGCTTAAATTTATTGTCTGACAAAGATCTTAATCTCCTTTAAGAATAAACATTCACCTTGAAAAATGACCTTGAAGGCAATTGCGCTTAGCATGTGAACTTTCTATTGAGAAAGATTTAAAGTGAGTTATCAAATTTACATCACTGGTGTCTTTAACAATAACATTTGTTAATCTGTCTGTTAACTAATGCATTGATAGTTCACATTATAATACACTGGTTGAGAGTGATTTTCTAATTGTTAAACACAGTGAAAGTGCTCTGTGAATAGTTAATAAAACCATTTAGTATTGTTTAATTAGTTTTTTGGAGTAAGTGAATTAGCAGTGTGATTTATCAATCTGTCTGTTAATTAATGCGTTGGTTGTTAATATTATTATACACTAATTGAGAGGAATTTTCTAATTGTTAAACACAGTGAAAGCGCTCTATAAATGGTAAAGAAAAATATTTAGTATAGTTTAGTTGTTTTATTTATTTTCATCTTGTGTGTGTTTGTAAGCAAATTAACAGTGAAATGTATTTATTGACTGTCTAACAAATTCGTTAGTAGTTAATACCATTATACATTAAATGAGGATGACTTTATTATTTTTCTTAATTATTTGCTACGTGATCATATTTTGAAAAAAAAAAAAATGCGCATTTTTGATTAGATTTTTTGCGGATGGCTATTTTTTTTATAGTACTTTAGATTTTTTTTTTTTTTTTATTATTATTTAGCAATTTATAAACTTTACGGCGTCGCATATTTTAGCGACCCAATTGCAAAATTTCGACAAAGCGTAAAACGTTTCTCCTTTTTTCACTAACTTATTTGAAAAAGTAAAGTTTTCAAATTTGAATATTGTTTGCCATGTTATCAGTTATGTTATCAGCGTATAAATTATCGCGGAATTCATGAATCGTTATTAGAGTATTAGTTATAGTGAGAGTCTCGTATATAATGATCGAAAGGTATAAAATGAGTAAAAAGAAAAAAGTTTACTATTCGAAAAACATTTTGCCTCATTATAATGGTTGATCATGAAAGATTTCCTTCAACTTCAATGTAATTAGGCTTCTCTTTAAATAAATTGGCTGTTCTAAAAAAAGCTTCTTGAAATCATTTCTTGAAAAAACTGTCCTTGAAACTAGAAGACATACAAAAAAAAAAAAAAAAAAAAAAAAAAAAAAAAAAATGCATACAAAGAAAACAGCGATTAAATAAGTGACTTAAAAAGCTGTTAAAAACGCATCGGCATGACGGTGTTGCAAATATTATCACCGCAAGACTAATTTATGTTATTAACATTGTATTATGAAACCTGTTTTGCATTGTGTTTTGTTCTACCTTTTCCCGTCTTGTTTTTATATATTATGAAATGTTTGGTTGTGTGGACAATGTACTAAAGGTGTCTTTAGTTGTCTTCAATGTCCCCTTGCCATAATGAATGACACATAAGAAAATTATTAAAGGTGTTAATTATTGAAATATAAACTGGGATCGATTATTCATACAACCTTTAATTCTCCCAATATCTCCTAAAATCACAACTTTAAAAGGCCAAATAATAATACGCGTCGGACAAATGAATGCTGTTACTTTATAACTCCATGTCGTACACTCATTACACAGTCAATTTTCTGGCGGCCCATGCCCCTTTTATACAGTGCTCAGCAAAAGTTTAGACATTGGTGTTTTTTAACCTTTAAATAAAAAATACGAATACGCGAGTTTTACAAATGGCTATACTTATTTTCAAATATATTTTATATAATGTAGAATAAAAATAATGGTTATAATATAAGATAATATTTAATTTAACTGAAAAAAGTAAAATTTGCATATTGCAAAAGTTTAGACACTTTTTTGATTTTTAGCAACTGTTCATGGAAAAATGCAAATTTCCAAATTATGATGTCACATGTCTAAAGTATTTAATTATACCTCGATATAGCATCAGTTAGTGAAGATGCCGCGAGCTAAAAATATTAAATTAGATGAGGTAATTGAAGTAGGAAAGCTGAAATGGAAATGGAAGACTGTTGCAGAAATTTCAGCAGCATTGAATCGTCCAAAGTGGTCTGTCTATGAAGTATAGTCTAAGGATAGCTCCTTTAAAACAAAACATAATCTGGAAGATCTTGTGTGACGAGAAAATGAGATGACAAAAGGATCCAGAAACTGACATTTACACTAGTAATGATTGCTAATCACATTAAAAGTAAGTCAGAACTTTCTGTGTCGACGGAAATGATTCGTAGATGAATTAAAGAAACAGGTAAATCAATTTACATGAAAATGATAAAACAATAAGCTTTAAAATATCGCTATAAATTGGCGAGAATTCAATTAACTTGCAAACATACGTCATATGGACCCAAATGGTACGCTATGATATTCAGTAACGAAAAAAAAGTGGAATTTGAATGGCCCAAACAAGTGAGCATACTATTGGAATGACTTAAGTAAAGATCCTGGGACTTTATTAAGTCGACAAAAAGAAGGTGACTTTTAAATAATTTGTTCCTCACTTAGCTTTAATGCTCGTGTATCTGTGGAGTTATTCATTGGTTGCCAAGCAACACAAGACTACGTATATACGTTGGAGATTAATTTTTAGTCATTTGGGGAACTTTTGCTGATCTAAAGTATGGATTTTAGCATCTATTCATGTTGCATACAAAAGAACTTCCTTTAACTCTGAAAATACTATTGATCTCAACTGGCCGGCGTGTAGTTCTGATCCGGACCCAATCGAAAACTTTTGTAACATCATATGTCGTAATGTTTATGCAAATTTTTGCTATAATTTTTTTAATGAGGTTCGAGCTGCTGCTGAACATTTTTGGTACAAAATAGACCCCGAAGTGACGCAGCATTTAGTTTTTTCGATGAAAAGTCACATTCTTGAACTAACTGCAAAAAATGCGGGTGCAACTCTATTTTAATTTGTAGTTATTTTTCTGTAAATACACAAATTGTCGATACTTTTGCCACAATGTTAATTTTTTTTTTTTTTTTTTTTTTTTTTTTTGTCATTATATTTTATGTAAAAGGTAAAAATCAAAATTTATTGTGTGTGAATAAAGGATAAGTCACAAGTAATATATGACAGAGGAATTACAAACATTCGATACTTACTTTTGAAAATAGAAGCGTAATCGATCATTGTCTAAACTTTTGCTGAGCACTGTAGCTTTACCTTGAAAAATTTAAGTACGCCTCTTCCAGCCTATGCGGTGAGGTGGGCATGGCAAGCCATGCCACCAGGGATGTAATGGAGGGTGTACAAGGGCTTACACCGTATACCTTCTGGATTTTTTAAAGGAACAACGTTATACCCACTGTTTCTCGAGCAAACTATTGTATACACATTTTAGGGTATACCTTCTGGCTTGAGCGTATACCCTCTGCTTAGAGCGTATATCCTCTGTTATTTTTACGACTACACCCCCTGATTTCCACTATGATCTCACGCGACGCTGGCATTTAAAACGCCCGGTACTTCCACCAGAAGGCTGGTTTCATAATATATTTATACGATCCCTCCTACTAAACAAATTAAAACTCATCCATAAACACCTGTTTCAAATTTCGATTCAAACTCCGTAGCCTGGGCATGCAACAGTTTCTGTTGCTGTTTCTCAGTGGTACTTTTGTCGCACATTTATCCGCCCACTGTCGCGTAGGGGATCTGTTCCTTTATTCTCAGCCTATATTATCTTATTTGCCCTCTAGGGCCCTGTGACGTCGTAACTAAATATACTTCGACTCTCCGTAGAATTTCACAATTCACTTTAATGAAACCAACACACAGAGTACACGATGAAAACTATATACATAACCACACAGCGCTATTTACAATTATGTACAGTTAATTTACACATATATCCATGAGGAAAATCACTTGAGAATATACAGCCCCTTCCGGGCATAAGGTTTTGAACACCCTTCACCGATGTTCTTTAAAACCTGAACTATCTCCGGCTCACACCCGAGCCCGCCGAAAAAAAAAACGTTCTTTTCTTGTTGCGCACCAGGCAACAACTGAATCCCTTCGTTTCAGTTCCATTTCAAACAGAAAAGTTACTTTCAAAATGAAAAAATCACGCAGCGGACAGTCTTTGCAGACCTCATGGCACTAGGCATGGAACGTCATCGCAGACTTATTGGCGTCGACATCACGGAGCTGGCCGATATCACAGCTCCTTCCCCCTAAAGAGATTTTCATAGGGTGCATACACCTATGAAAATTGAAGATTGGAAAGACGGCATTGAGCCCTTTGTCACTCCCGACACGCCAAACCTGAGAGGTCATAATACCAGAACACTATTAAAATATATGCATATTAATAATTAAAAAAAAACTTATGATTAAATTTTACTAAACACAATGAGCTACTCATCTGAGATATCCATCTGAGCCGAAAGAATGGCACAGTACTATTCTCGAATATGCAATATAAAGTTCTATACTAAATAATACACAAAATTAATACAATTAAATTCAATATATGTAAAATAAATATAAATGAGTGAATTCAATGATTGGATTTTAATATTTACACTCACTATTACTCAGTTCTACTCAGTCCATCGGCATTCCCGTGAAGCCTACCCGGTTTGTGCTTAATCTCAAAATTGTATGCCTGTAAATATAATGCCCACCTAGTCAATCTAGCATTTTTCCCCATCATTGTTTTAAGATAGGTCAAAGGATTGTGGTCTGTTTGTATAACAAACCGCTGCCCATCCAGATAATGATTCAACTTTTTAAGACCATATACAATCGCTGCTAATTCGCGTTCAATAGTGCTGTAGTTTTGCTCTGCTTTAGAAAATTTCTTACTTAAATATAAAATGGGATGCTCTTCCCCATCTCGAATCTGTGACAGAACTATACCAGCACCATATAAACTTGCGTCGGTTTGCACAATAAACTCTTGTTTATAATCGGGGGCATATAAAACTGGACTCTGGGTCAACCTCCTTTTTAATTCCTGAAATGCCTTTTCACAATCCTCATTCCACTCTATCTTTTCTTTTTTTACTTTCCCTTTCAAGATATTAGTCAGGGGAACCGCGATTATTGCATAATCTTTTATATAACGAGAATAGTAGCCCGTCATTCCCAGAAATGACCTTACTTGTGTTTTAGTTGAGGGTGTTGGAAAATCTAAAATTGCTTTAATTTTTACGTCACTGGGGGACCTCTTTCCCGAACCTACCTCATGACCTAAAAATTTCACGCTGTCTTGTGCAAATCTGCATTTTGTGGGTTTCACTGTTAAACCGGCCTCTAATAAGCGCTTTAGGACCTCGGCTATATCCTTCATGTGACTTTCCCAAGTAAGTGAAAACACCGCAATATCATCAATGTACGGCAAGGCAAATGATTCCAGACCTCCCAGAACCATAGAAATTAATTTACAGAAGTAGAAAGGAGCGTTCACGAGACCAAACATCATGACCTTAGGCAAAAATACCCCAAAAGGTGTCACAAATGCAGCGTACCTTTGGGCCCTTTTGGTCAATGGTATTTGGAAATAACCTTTGGTTAAATCCATCACCGTAATAAAGGTTGCAGAACTCACCTTTTCTACTACCTCCTCTATATTCGGGAGTGGGAAAAATTCCGTTCGAGTCTTGGAATTTAGTATTCTATAGTCCACACAAGGACGAGGATCTTTTCCCGGAACCTCTACCAAAATCATGGGGGACGTAAAATCGGACTGCCCTACCTCAACTACTCCTAACTCTAATAATCTTCTTATCTCCTCCCTCAAAATTTCTATCTGCCTCGGCGACATTCTATAAGATTTGGCTCTCACCGGCCTTTCATCAACTAATTCTATATCCATCTCCACTAAATGAGTAAGTCCTGGGTCTGAAGAAAACACTTTTTTATTTCGCTCTACGACTTCCTTAAAATTATTAATTTGTATTTCTGTCGCCCTTTTTTCTAGCCCATTGTTGTTCACGATTTCCCAAAAATCAATTTGTGTGGGGTTTGGCATGGGGTACGGTATTTCGGCATCTTCTTCCACCTCTTCCGAATCGATATCAATTACCAGATTAACAAATTCCGGCCGCTTATAATAAGGTTTCAATAAATTAACGTGATAGATTGTCGCCTTATTTCGCTTCTCTGGTAAGTCAACGGTGTAATTCGTTTCTGAAATTACTCCCGTGACCGTACCTGGCCCGATCCAATTTACAGCCATCTTATGAGATTTAGAGGTTGACAAAACTAACACCTGGTCTCCAACCTTGAATTTTCTTATCACTGCATTCCGGTCATGCCATAATTTTCGCTTGTCCTGGCATTCCTCAATCCGCTTGACTGCCAACTCCTGACATCTTTTCAACCTATTTGTCAAATTCAAATTATAATCTACCACATTTTGGTCCGTACTCTCGTCACCCATCCAATTTTCATACACCAAAGTGTGTGGCATACGCGAATTCTTCCCGTGAACGAGTTCAGCGGGACTAAACCCCGTGCTTTCATGCGTTACTGTTCTTAAAGCGAACAGTGCCATAGGCAAAACTTCTTCCCAATCACGACCTGATTCGAGACATAAGGCTTTAATGGCTTTCTTTAATGTAGAATGTAATCTTTCCACACAATTGGACTCCGGATGGCAGACTGAGCTATGGGACACTTTTATGCCAAATTTTTGAAAGAATTCCGTCGTTAACTCGCTCGTAAAAGACCTTCCTAAGTCAGATTGTACCTCTCTGGGAAAGCCCGTTTTAGCAAAAATCTGCAACATAGCATCAATAACGGAAGTGGAAGTGATATCTACCACCGGTATGGCATCCGGATACTTAGAAGCAAGGCAAATGGATGTAATTAAGTATTTGTTATTTTTATTACTAGTTTGTAAGGGACCTACCGCATCCAGATTTATCTTAGAAAAACATTCGGAAATTATTGGTACCAGTTTTAAAGGAGCCTTACGCTTATCTTTATTACTACCCACCTTTTGGCATGGATCACACGTTTTTACGTAATTTTCAATATCATGATAACAATTTGGCCAAAAGTAATACCTAAGGACTCTATCCTTTGTCTTTGTCGTACCTAAATGTCCTGATACCTGCTCATGACACAATGCTAAAACTTCTCTTCGATAAATTTCCGGTACGCATAATTGTATTTTCTCCTCACCTGTCCTTGATAGCGACACCCGTACAAGCTTATCTTCCCTAATACAAAATTCTTTATCATTAGAGTTTTTAGCTTTCTCCCACAACTGCTTAAGTGAAGGGCAATTTTTCTGCTCTTCTTTAAATTTCTCCGCTGATACATTAACCAAACCTGTCTCCGTCTCTAACTTTTCCGGTATAACCATCCCTTCCTCCTCTTCTTTAAACTCCACCTCATCTTTATCTCCATCCTCCAAATCCAATCCATTCTCAACTTCAACCACGGATATTTCCCTTTCACGTTCCCGCTTCTGACTGCGCGTCATTACAGCATTTACCAACACAGAATTACCTTTTGATTCCTCAATAAGTTCAGCTGTCTTGTTTCCCAGCAAATAATAACCTTGCTCTAATTCTGTCGGTATCACAGCTGCCTTAGTAATTACCATTCCAAAATCCCCTTTAATGGTAACTCTCGCCAAGGGCAAACATTTACACGCATTATCCAAGGGTTGTTTTATCCACGTTACTTCCCCAATTAAATCATCGTTATCTATCCAACTACGGTCACAAAGATCAATTCCAGCCCCTGTATCCCTTAAATAATTTCGTTCTATCCCATTAATTTCTGCTTTTTTCAAATAAGGTGTAAAACACTGTCCTAAACTTACACCTACGTCCACGTGACTGACTAAATCTCCAGAACTTTTGCGTTTTAAATCCGGACAATCTGGCCTAATGTGCCCTGCACGATTACATTGAAAACAGATAATTGGCTTTTTTCTATCAAATTTATCTTTATTTCCAAAATCCCTACGCACATTATCTCTTTTATCAACCCCACCTGATTTAACTACCTGATCCCCTTTACTTCTAGCATTATCTTGCCCATTCCTATCCCTAAAATATGGTTTATTATTCCACGTTTTGTTATCAAACTTCCTAACATTCCCTCTCACACTTTCAAATTTATCGCATTTTTCTGCTAAATATGACGCTGTCTTAATCTCGTCCCACTCATCGAGAAATTTATCTTTAATAGCAAAAGGAACTCTACGCTTAACCTGCTCTGTGAGCATTAGTTCTTTAAGTGATTCAAAATCATTTACTTCAACAGTTTCTAACCAGTATTCTAAATACCCTCTTAATTCATAAACAAGCTCAGTCCATAACACACCTGCCTTCCTTTGATGAGTCTCAAATTTTGTTTTCAGGGCCCCTGCTCCTAATCTGAATCTCTTTAATAAAACATTTTTGATATGCTGGTAATCATCCCTTTTTTCTAAGGGTTCTTTCACAATAATTTCAGCTACCTCTACAGGTAACAAAGGTATAAGTTGGGAAACGTAATTTAATTCTCCTAAATTTTCTTTTGACGCCTGACTCTCAAAAATCATAAAAAACAAGGTAATATCAATTAATTTAGGGTCAAATTTTGGAACTAAATCCTTTAAACTCACTCTTTTATCTTTATTTTCGGCCGTTACAGAATCAGGGGAAACTAAGGAGTTACTATCTGCACTGCATTGTAATCGCAGCTTCTCTAATTCCAATTGTCTATCTTTCTCTCTTTCTAACCTTTCCTGTTCCGCTAATTTATTTATTTTTTCCTGTTCTGCTAATTTTTCCCTTTCTTCTAAAATCCCTTCTAACATATCTTTTGCAATTTGTTCATCATAATCAGAAGCTTTCAAAATTGCCTGAATTAAAGGCACTTTTTTAATGTCAGCAGATATTTCGGTATCAAACTCTGCTGCGAGCAAAAGCAATACATCTTTATTTTGCCTATTCAAGAATGAAGCCATAATCAAACTCAGAAAAATATCTCACTACAAAAAAGTAAATACAATTACAAAATATTTTTATAACTCTCCTGAGCACAATAGCATTAAAATACCAAAGAAAAACAAGATTTTTTTTTCTTTTTAACTAAGTAACACTTTTCTCTAAGCACAGTAAATAATTAAAACCGTAACTAAAGTATTCATAAAAATGCACAATAAAATAATAAAAACTCAGTACATTCCTTTACTTTATTATATCACTTTGCTTTAATGCACTAAGAAAAGTAAATAATAATTTCAGTAAATTCAACTTTCTAATTTTATAAACTCTACACTGCAACTTAAACAATTAAGTTCATTACCGTACTGCTTGTGCAATGAAAATTACTTTACTCTTTATGCAAAAAAAAAAATGTATTTAAAATACTTAATATATTCTATTTTTACACTTCTTATTTTGTTTTACTTTTAAAACAAAACAGCAATTAGCAAATAATAATAATAATAATAATAAATCACGAAAATACTCTTGTGCAATAACCTTTAAAAAAAAGAAAACAAAACGAAACACGCTATTTTAATTTTCTAACATTTAAGCGTATGGCATTGAGACCTCCCCAAAATTCAGCGCGCAAGAGAAACAATAGGGACTCACCGTTCGATTCTTTAATATTCCGAGCAGAAATTCATAATCTTCGAATGCTGATTTCAATGATCGACACAGCTTTTCAGTCCGCCTTCAAAATAATACAGCAGAGACGATGAGTTCGCGGAACTTTTGATATCAGTTCCTGTATCCCACAGCAAGCCACCAATAATTTTATATATTACTAGCTGTGACGTCGTAACTAAATATACTTCGACTCTCCGTAGAATTTCACAATTCACTTTAATGAAACCAACACACAGAGTACACGATGAAAACTATATACATAACCACACAGCGCTATTTACAATTATGTACAGTTAATTTACACATATATCCATGAGGAAAATCACTTGAGAATATACAGCCCCTTCCGGGCATAAGGTTTTGAACACCCTTCACCGATGTTCTTTAAAACCTGAACTATCTCCGGCTCACACCCGAGCCCGCCGAAAAAAAAAACGTTCTTTTCTTGTTGCGCACCAGGCAACAACTGAATCCCTTCGTTTCAGTTCCATTTCAAACAGAAAAGTTACTTTCAAAATGAAAAAATCACGCAGCGGACAGTCTTTGCAGACCTCATGGCACTAGGCATGGAACGTCATCGCAGACTTATTGGCGTCGACATCACGGAGCTGGCCGATATCACAGCCCCTTAGGTTCTTTTGCACCTGGTAGATGTGGCCATGTTACAGCTTTTTATATTTATACCACTCACTGTTGCGATTCTGGCAGCTTCAGCTCTGGCTGTATTATGTTTTTAAGAGCTAAATAAAGGTGTCCGGGAGGAAAATTGTGCTCTGCAGACTTGATTTCCTTGTCTGAACGGTCCCTCTTAGGCAAAAAAAGAATGCTGATATTTAGTGGTGGAGAAAGTCGCATCTTTGCATCTTTTGTTTCATCGCAGAACGGTGGCTTTGTGATGAATATTTGTTATAAAAATATTAACATATTATTAGAAAATTACATCTATTTTATTTCATTTTGCAATTCTGCATTCATTTATCAAGCATACTAAGCTTTCAGTGCTACAATTTCTCCTCCAATCAGCTTTTGGTACTATTTTTTTTTTTTTTTTTTTTTAAGATATTGAAGCCTTATATTTCACTGTAATCCACACCAGTTTTTCTAACGTTTTGCCCTGTATCTTTCCTATTACAGATCATAGAACATCTTACATTAATTAATGTTCACTTGTGCATTAATTTATGGAATTAAACGATTTGTAACGTAAACTTCATTTCGAAAAAAGCACCGTTACCTTAAGTGCTGTTTTAAAAGACTGATATTATCTCTGTTAAGAGGTAACACGTAAACATCAGCTCGCTAATGTTAATTGCCTATGAAAGAAATTTAAATATTTCTTTTACATTTCAATGTCTTTAGTTTATTTTTAGACTCGCTAGCTGAGATCGATCTTACAAAGGCCGTTTTTTACTTTATTTTTTTTTACAATTTTTTTTTTTTTTGGGGGGGGGGGATAGTTTTACTTTTGAAACCAGTTTCGGAATAAAGGCATTCTTAAAAGAAAAAAAACTTTTAAAGAAAATTGAAGGAAAAAAATAGCCTTTGTAGAGATCGACCACAGCTACTCAATGCAAAACTGGAAAAAAACATTTAAAAATAATAAAATGTAAGCGAGTTATCTTTAAAAAATTCTTACATAGGATTCTATTAGCAAAACTTCTTTTTCTTTTAAAAGTAAGGTTTAATTACCTACATTATACATTTTCCAGAAGCATTTACGAAAATTCTATATATATTTTCGTAGAAATTTCTCTACACGGATTTTTTTTTTTTTTTTTCCCAAGAGGTTCCGACATACACTAGACTCATTTTCTAATAATCTTATCCCGCCCGTTTTATTAGAAAAAATCTTTTCATGCCTTTATGAAGCAATGTTTCATTTTATTTCTTTTAAAACCGTTTACATCGTATAATAAACACAATGTTCCACTTCTCCTTATTATAAGAAAGAAAAACTGAAAATATAATCATGAGTTATAAATTACTCTTTGTCACACAAAATCATAAATTAACCCCCATTCCTTTAGATTTGCTTCTTGAAAATTTTAAAAACAATACCGTGCGATTTTCTGAATGAGATTCAATAAATCAACATTTTCCCGACACTATTTTTTTCCGGGAAATTCTTTCTTGAATTTCGTAAAATGTGTAAATTATGCAGGTGTGTTTTCGAGGAAAAAATATTTGATAAATTAATGTCGGAAAGCACTTTAGTTCTATTAAAGAAAGTAAAGTAAATAAAACCAAACAATTTAAAAATATTTACCCAATTAGTTCCGGCGTATTCACCAAATACTTTCGATTTCTAAATTTCTATATCGCTTATGTTGATATTTAATTGTTGTATTTGAATTATTGCTTTGGGCGTAGATTTGTAAGAGAAGATATAGTGGCTTGCATTTATGGAAATATAAGACCCACACCCGCAGTTCGTTTCCTGAATAATGCTTAAAAGAAATCTCACAGAAGAAAAACACAATGTATCCACGGAACCTTTTTATTAAATGCTAAGACGACCGTACATCCTAAAGTGATCCCTTTACACAAACACACAGAGAAAAAAAAAAAAAAAAAAAAAAAACTTTTTAATAGAGAAGTTATACTTTTCTACTAAAAAGTCGAAGATTTTTTAAAGATATGTTTAAATATATATATATATACATATATATAGAACCTTTTTATTAAATGCTAAGATGACAGTACATCCCTTTACACCAACAAAAATATCTTCGACTTTTTAATGGAGAAGTTACATTTTTCTGCTAAAACGACAGTACATCCTGAGCTAATCCCCTTTACACCAACAAAAAATCTTCGACTTTTTAATAGAGAAGTTATATTTCTCTATTAAAAAGTCGTAGATTTTTTAAATATATATTTA
Source organism: Maratus speculifer (assembly GCA_964019185.1). NCBI lineage: Eukaryota > Metazoa > Arthropoda > Arachnida > Araneae > Salticidae > Maratus > Maratus speculifer. Next base: position 116,976,763 of record OZ025297.1, on the reverse strand, counting down.
AAAAAATATATATATATCCATGGAACCTTTTTATTAAATGCTAAGACGACAGTACATCCTGAGCTTAATTCCCTTTACACAAACAAAAAATCTTCCACTTTTTAGTAGAGAAGTAACAAACTGCGGGGTTTTCATAAACGCAAGCCACAATATCTTCACTGTAAAAAATATCCGTTAATATACACAAATTTTTCCGTAAACTTCTACGGAATAGTTTCATTTTTCCGAAAAACATTAGAACTTCCGTTATTGACATTTTGAGATTATAATTACATTAACAGAGTGCGTAATCATAAAAAAACTCATAGGAATTTAATTCTTTTAGTATCAGAAATTCTTCAAAGCACTGGTTGTTTCATCTGAAAAAGGATTTCTTTTTCGTAAAATAAAACAAATATTACATTATAAAAATTCTGGTAAAAGGTGCTTACAAGGTCCTTCCACACTACGCACCCTGATTAAGTTTTCCGTAAATTTTCTGGAAACTGAGAAGTTCCGTATTAAAACAGCATAAATTCCATAAATAACTCTAGTGGCGACATCTATATCTCTGATAGAAAAACATTATAGAGTTGTTTTATGAACAACTTTCTATAATAATTTTCTTTATTTCTTTCTGTTTTAATAATATAAAGCTAACATATTTTTACAATATTAAAAAAATAACAATAATTATAAAATTTTATTAATCTTTTTTAAGTTTGAGATTAGTTAGTATATTTTCAGTTAGTTTATTTCCATTATGATTTTTAAATGTTTAACTCATTTATAGCATATTTTTTAAAAAGTGCGTAGGATATTTTAAAATAAAAAAATAATTCTACTTTTAATTTTAATATATTTTTTTAATCTATCCACTTTAAGAAATTCGCACATAAAATTTAAAACATCTGAATTATATTAAAGAAATTATTATAATGTTGACGATTATCTAATTTATAAAAAACAATAAAGGAAACTTATTTTAATAACCCGTAATAACTATCTTTATTGAGATTAAAATCGATCGTCAAACAAATACTTTGTTAAAATAGATTTTTTTTTTTAAGTATGTTAGTATTCTTTTAAAACAAATAAGTAAATAAATATGAATAATATCACAATAAACTTTTAAAAATCTCCTCCTTAAAATGAAGAAAACAAAACTTTTTAATGCATTCAACTCTTAATATATGTAGCATTTTAAAGTCTAAAATTTATTTTTATAGAACTGGAATTAAAAACTAAATATTCCAAATTATGGAAATAAAATCTGCTAAACATTTAGAATTGTACACTCAATAAAAAATAATTCTCTACAAGAAAAAAAAAAAAAATAATGCCGAGTTCAACATAAAGCCTTCGTTTCATAAAATCATTCGAAATAAGTAAAGATATTTGCAAGCTGTGTATGTAAAACTGTGGCGTAATGGTATTACACTACTGCAAGCTGCCATAGGGCAGGTGCCTGGTCCGGTCCCCATCGAGGGTAAGTGACATTTCTCCACTGGTATTTAAATAAAATGTATGTGAAGAAAAAAAATCATAAAGATGCCAGTTTCTCCTTGAAAATTATTTTTTGGTTTTCAAGCAAAAATTTTTATATAAAAAAAATACGGAAATATTTTGTAAAAAAAAAAAACGGAAATTTTTTTCCGTTAAAAAACGGAAATAGTACTGGCGTCTAGATTACCAGTATTATTTCCGTTATTTAACGAACAAAAAATTTTTTTTTACAGTGTACTCTTACAAATCTATGGCCAAATCGTTCAAATACAACAATTAAAAATAACTAACCATAATGTTTTATTAGAAAAACATCTTTTTTCTGTCTTTTTAAAACAATATTTCACATTATTTCTATTAAGAACATTTATATCGTATACCAAACACAATTTTCCATCATTCATCACCATTCACATTCATCAACATTTCGTAAGACTTTTGAGTCAACACTTTATTTCCTCCAACTTTTTGCGGAATGTCGCCCCAAAATCCAGTGTGATAGCAAACAGAAATGTTTTCCCAACATTTTTCCGCTGTTCCAAAAAAGTCTCTCCTAGTCAAGACTTTTCATCCAACATTTGAACATTTCAACAGATCAGAGATAAGCGATTGATACGAGTAGGCGATAAATATTAACGCCTGGTACCAGTAGAAACTGATTTTCCGACTTTTCCTCCAACTTTTTCAAAAACAATTGTAACCTTTTTCTCTATGTGAACGGGAAAAAGTTGGGATTAAAATCGGCTGAAAAGTTTGTCTCGCCTTAAGTCCGTAAATTTGATTTTTTTTTTTTTTTTTTTTTTTTTTTTTAAATAGAAATAACTAAAGAATGTGTATTTAAGTTGAATTAACTTTATTAGAAATTATTTATATTTTATATATAAAAAATTTCTAATATATATCTTTGTAGATTCTGGGAAAGAGATACATTAATTTAACATGATTAGTATTATATATTGGCAGCAAACCAATGGCATGCGTGCCATAAGTGACACGTTGCCGATTAATTTTGGCACGGCATGGATAGTGTTAATCAAAATATAGTAATTTTGACAAACTGCATTAATTAATCTAGATGTTGTCTCTGTTTATCTGAATTTTATTAATTCGATTGATTTATAGTGCCATACATATTGACAATTCTGAAATATATAATTCAATGTATTTCAATCTTGATCAGTATTGTCTCATAAAGTTTTAAGAATAAACAGTGAGTTAGGAGGCTATTGCAAAAGAAAGAAAAAAAAAAGCATTATAAACAGAAAGTCCTATGGAAAATGTCTTAGATGTTGTTTTAGATTTTAATAAATGCAAGCCACGTTATCTGATCTTATGAATCTACGGCCAAAACAATCGTTCAAATACGACAATTAAAAATAATTACATCATGCCGTTTTTTATTGTAAAAACATTTTCTCCCTGTCTTTTTAAAACAATGTTTCACTTTATTTTTATTAAAAACATTTATAGCCTATACAAAAACACAATTTCCCGCTTCTCCTTATTAAAAGAAAAAAAATTAATAAATAATCATGAGTTTTACATTACTCTTTGTCTTTCTAAATCATAAATTAACCCCCATTCCCTTAGATTTGCTTCTCGAAAATTTTAAAAACAATACCGTGCCATTATCTGGATAAGACGCAATAAATCAACGTTTCCCGACACATCTTTTTTTCCGAGAAATTCCTTCTCGAGTTTCGCAAAAGGTGTTAATTACGTAGGAGTGTTTTTGAGGGGGAAAAAAATTCGATAAATTAATGGCAGAAAGCACTTTAGTACTATTAAAGAAAGAAAAGTACGTAGCTGAAGAACATTTTATGGCAGTGCTAATTCTTGCAAGTGGATTTCTTTCCCCCTTATCGGCTGTTTTATAAACGAAATTTACTCTTAATTGCTAAACATTGTTACTTTCGAAACGTTCTAGTTGCATTTAATTTTAAAATTGTATTTAATTTTTTTTTTTTTTTTTTTTTTTTTTTTATCAAGTGTATTATTTACGTTTAATTCTTTTTTTTTTTTTTTTTTTTTTTGAGCGATACATTAATAATATTTACAATGTTACCGAGGCGGTTGTTGTGTTCCAAATTTGAGCTTCAACGTACGTTTTTATAAAAACTATTACATATCGTTTGTAATCTTACTAGAATATTTTACACACATTCTTCATCGATCTGAAATGAACTTTTGTTACAAACATACATACGGAAGTTTTATAAAAAAGTTTTTATTTGGAAAAATATGAATTTTTATTTTTTAAAAGCGGTTTTTATTCCAGATTTTTATATAAAAATAATTAAAGAATGTGTATTTAAGTTAAATTAACTTTATGAGGAATTATACATATTTTGTATATAAAAGACTTCTAGTGAATATTTTTGTAGATTCTGGGAACAGATACATAAATTTAAAACGGTTGATATAGGATATTGGCTGTAAACCTATGGCAAGCGTGCCGTAAGTGACACGTTGTAGATTGATTTTTGTCAAAGCAAAGATTCGGGCTTATCAAAATATAGTAAATTTCACAAACTGCTTTATTTAATCTAGAGGGGTTTTTTTTCTGTTCGTCTGTTTTTTATTAGTTTGTTTGGTTATTAGTGTCATACATATTAGCGATTCTGAAACAAATAATTCAATGTATTCCAATCTTGATCAATAATGTTTCACAAAGTTTTAAGAATAAGAGTGATTTACGAGGCTTTAGCAAAAGAAGGTTTTAAAAGCGTTATAAACAAAAAGCCCGATGGAAAATGGAGTAGATTTTGTCTTAGATTTTAATAAATGCAAGCCACTATATCTTCTCTTACAAATCTACGACTAAAACTATCGTTCAAAACGCAACAATTAATAATAACTGTGGCATGCCGTTTTATCAGAAGAACACCTTTTTTTTTATCTTTTTAAATCAATGTTTCACTTTATTTTTATTAAAAATATTTATATCTTATACAAAAACACAATTTTCCACTTCTCCTTATTAAATGAAAGAAAAAAATGAATAAATAATCACGAATTATACATTACTCTTTGTCTTTCTAAATCATAAATTAACCTTCATTCCCTTAGATTTACTTCTTGGAAATTTTAAAAACAATACCGTGCCATTATCTGGATGAGACTCTATAAATCAACGTTTTCCCGACACTTTTTTTATTTTTCGGGAAATTCCTTCTCGGGTTTCGCAAAAGGTGTGAATTACGCAGGAGTGTTTTCGAGGGTAAAAATATTCGATAAATTAATGGCAGAAAGCACTTTAGTTCTATTAAAGAAAGTAAAGTGCGAAGCTGAAGAACATTTTATGGCAGTGCTAATTCTTGCAAGTGGCTTTTATTTATTTATTTTTTCTCTTATCAGCTGTTTTAAACGAGATTTACTTTTAATTCTTAAATGGTGTTACTTTCGAAACATTCTAGTCGCATTTAATTTTAGTATGGTATTTAAATTTTTTATCAAGTGTATTATTAACGTTTAATTCATTACAACTATATATTTATATATCTACCAATCATACCAGGTATTATAACAGTTTTAAAAAATGAGGTTGTTTCTACATGCTTAAAAAAAAAACTATAATTTTTTTTCCATTTTTTAATGTAGTCCATAAACATACAATATAACTCTGCATGCTTTGATAAATTCATTTATAATTTTCAATCATAAAAATAGCTTTCGTATAATTTTTATTAAAAACAATAATCCTAATTACTATTTCGTTAAAACACATACATCGTGTGGAATACTTAGAAGTTTTAAAAATGATGATTCTTCCAATAGTTCAAAATAAAAATATATTACTTTGTCCATAAAAATTCATCTTTCAACGTGAAGGCACATTCAATTTTTATGGACAAAGTAATTTTATTTTGAACTATCGGAAGAATCATCATTTTTAAAACTTTTAAATATTCCATACGATGTATGTGTTTTAACGAAATAGTAATTAAGATTATAGGAAATACTGTTTTTAATAAAAATTATACTGAATGCTATTTTTATGATTGAAGAGTATAAATGAATTTATTAAAGTATGTAGAGTTGAACTGTATGTTTATGGACTGCAATAAAAAATAGAAAAAAATTTAAAGGTTTTTTTTAAAAGCACATTTTTGAAAACTGTTATACCTTTTATGATTGGTAGATATCAGGGTTGGAAAAAAAAAACAGGTTTTTTTTTTTTTTTTTGAAAAAAACTAAAATAACAGATTTTTTTGGTTTAAACCAGTTTTTTTTTTTTTTTTTAAATTGGGTTTTTTTTTTAAACATGCTTTTATATTACATATACATACATATTTATTGATAAAAATAGATATTGTTGAATTATAAATAGTATAATTTCATCTTAAAATAATTTAAATTAAATAATTACTGTGAATTATGTAGAAAATTGAAAAAATTCATACTTTAATTTAAACAATTAGTAAAAAGTCTTATGTTTAAAGAATAAATTACTCTGCACTGTGAAACATTGATACTTTGAAAAATCTTATAAATAATCTTTTGATTACTAATAATAAACATTTGATGTAGTTTGACAAATATAATATTCTTTTTCATATATTTTTAAAAAAAAATAAATTTGAAATATTTCTTGAGGGTTTTGTTTTTTGAGTGACAATTTGAAATATACATTTTTGGTCATTAGATTCAGCAGATAACAGGGGAAAAAATTGATTGGTATTATTAAAATGCTATAACTAGGATCACATTTTCGAATACTCTCTTACTTAACTTCATATTTTGATTTTAATTCTTAAAGATTATCTCCCCAATCTTAAAAAAAAAAAATTCTTTTACAGTTTGTTTAAAATTTGAAAGATCATCGAGTTATGTAGCTCGATATTCAAAATAATTGTGCATGTTATGATAGATTGCTTTAAATAATCTGCATTTTCTTTTTTAATGAAAATATTTTATACTAAATATTTAATATTTTTATCTATTTTATCTTTGATCAATTCATATGTTCTAAGCTTTTGCTTTAGAGCAATAGAATATGTTCTCCAATGCATACTGATTTTCCACCTATGCATAAAAAAATGATCTAGATTCACTAGAACCAATGCTTAGTGCTGAAGTAAAGTGTAAAAAGTATAAAATACGTATATTCAATAATTTGTAAATCTTAAATTATAAAGAAAAATGAGAAAATGTCTTTTGATTTTTTCGGAAAAAAAAAAAAAAAAAAAAAAAAAAAAGGTGGTTTAAACCATGGTTAAAACCAATTGGTTTAAACCGTGCCAACCCTTGTGGATATATAAATATATAGTTGTAATTACAGGTATTAACTAAATTAAAGATAAAACATTGGTTTTTTCCTATTTATTTTGAGTTTAATTCATTCTTTTGAGCGATATATTAATAATATTTACAATGTTACCGAAGCGGATGTTGTGTTTTGAAGTTTGAATTTCGAAGTACGTTTTTATAGAAACTACTGCATATTGTTTGTAATCTTACATGAATATTTCATAAATATCCACCATAGATCTGAAATGAGCTTTTGTTACTAACATAAATACAAAATTTTTGTAAAAAGTTTTTATTTAAAAAAGGGGTTTTTATTTAATTTTTTTAATAACTAAAGAATATATGTTTAAGTCGAACTCAGTTTATTAGGAATTATTCATATTTTGTAGATAAGAAACTTCATGAATACAAATGTCAAGCGCCAAATAGAGAAAAGTTTTCCTCGAATACGATGTTCAAATTAAACTTTCACGGTGCTATTTGTCAGTTGTATGCATGGTATCATTGACTAGTCAATTTTTTCTATCATTTAGTGTCGAAATCTCATAGCAACTTTTGGTGTATATTTTTCTTCAATAGTAAATCAAAGATATCTATTTTTAATTTTTACTTATATTGCTAAAAAAATACTTGAAACTTTTATACATTTAGGAGATATTTAGAATGTGCTTTATTTTTAATATATTCTGTTGAGGATAGTCGATTTTCTATTTTATAAACAACTGAAAAAAAATGGTCATTTGAGAATATATTGAAAGAAGGGATACAATAAGAGACTAAAAATAGATTTTTCAGTGTTTCACGCTATATCTATTTTGCTAACTTTTTTTTTTTTTTCATTTGGCTACTGTTTTTTATTTTGTATTCGCCAAATCGCTAATGTTCGCCAAAAGCCACCCAAAAATTTGTCTTTTCCTCTGATAGTTTTTATTTTTATATAAAATGTAATGAATTCATCATCGAAACTGAATGACTTTCTAACTATACAAATTTCATCTAATTAAAAAATCTTTCAGGTATACATACCTTGATTTATCTTCTGTAATAACTTTTGTATTTGATGATCTGTTATAGAAATTGAATGCCAAATATTCGACAGTACTTTCGTCGAAACTCTGATTTTGGGCCGAAAATGAAACTAAGTTTGTGGTCGATCGCTGATGAAAAATATTAAAAACAGCATATCCTTACTGGTCGCAATTATTATTGAATAATAAAATCCAATTTTTTATTCTGAAAACATCTAAATTTTAAAGTTATAATTCTAGACATTTGTCTGTATTTTATAATTTCAGAAATATTTTCCAAGTATTCTGTAATTAATCGGTCTTGGATAAAAAGCAACGTCTTTCTGCTTCTGCTTTTATCCCTCAAGATCTTTTGGAGCTTTTGTTAATGAGCTTAAATAAGAGCACTTCATATAATCCGCATTAAGATTCACAACAATGTTCAGCAGAATTAATGAAGTTTTAATGCTGTTCAAGTCTCTTTCGCTGAAATTTATGACTTTATCTTCAGGAATACATTTGAAAGTAATCTATACAAATTTTAATCACGAACGGAGACAAAATATTCTAAAATTAAATCATAAACGTAAGATTATGTATCTATTTATTTATATATTACAGGAAGGGAAAAAGGTACTTAAAATTTTCTGAGTACACAACTTTTATATAATCTGAAATATTTTAACATTGTTTGGAAACTAGAAGAATAGCTGGGAACGTCCATTCGTTACTTTTGTGATCATTAGAGCAAATTTTCATAAATAATTCCAATTATTTTATTACAAAATATAAGATAAAAGTTAATATAATCAGCTTAATATTATTGTGTTGCACTCGCAAAAATATATCTAATTTGTAGCACAAAAAAGCACTTTATCTATGTTTATATCAAACACAATGCTCTCGAGTAACAAAATTTTGATTTGATTATACAGACAAATTCAATGCTTTTTCACTTGTCTATATTGAAGCATGATAAAAACCAGACTATGGAAATAATGGCATATTTTAACATTTTGAGGTTCTCCGATTTTGTTAGACTCTGATTTTGAAATGAGATGCCCGTACCGGAAGATTTGATATTTTGGTGGGATTTGATATTTCCAATGGTCAAAAATGCAATTTCCTAGATTTGGGGAGGGAGGGGGGCATATATGTTCATTAGCAATTTTTATATCTTGTATCCAAATTGATTAGTTTCTGACATACACCCAAATTCACATTCTTTCTTAAATGCCTGAAATTTGCAGATAATTCGTAAAAGTTTAAAATTCGTATGTTTTTAGTCAGATATCAAGAAATCAGTTTCCGATTTACTAACCAAGAAATCTTGCAGGACGTTTAAACCAATTTCCTGAGCTCGGCAATCCTGGAAAGATCATCTGGAGGGAATGTTTAAATAAAATTAAAATTTGAATTCCAAATTAAAGGAAATTTCAAAAACGATATAAACAATGCTTGCAATCTTCGTGTATTTCTACATAAAAATTTCGTGAATGTATCCAAAAGATCAGAATTCTTAAGATGGATAAAAAGAACAATGATGAAAACACCTTTACAATATTTAAAGGGATTCGGCACACAAAAATCTTCAAATTTTCAGAAAAAATTTATTGCATTAATTTTTTTTTCCTTTTTTTACTCTCTCTCTCTCTCTTTCTGTTTAAAATAGCGCTATCATTTTTCTTTCTTAATTGGAACAGAAAATATTGTTTATTTTTTTTTTATTATTTATTTATTTATTATTATTTTTTTTTTTTTTCGTTTTGGGTTGTTTTCAAAACCTAACTTTCAAGCAGTAGTTCTCATGGGAAGGGCTTCTTGTGAAAATGCTCTGATTTTTTAAAAAACATTTCTAATATTTAAATTGTTATAAATAAAGAACAGCTAAATATAAATTATTCAAACTTCTAACATGACTTTTTCAACTGACTTCCTTTAATTTTGTTTCAGCAAATAAAAAAAAGAAACTTTTAAAAAATATGATTTTACAAAAAAGTTACTTTTTTTTTCAATTTTTACTTTAAGTATTTTCAATTTTTTAATAAAAAAAATGTATGAGAAATTTTATTTACTAATAATGTGATTAACCATCGTAAAAAATTTCAAAATTTTAACGCAATATATATTATAAAAATTATTTTAAAATGTGTCTTAAAAGTGTTCCTTAAAAGTGTATTGTTGTATACAAATACTTTTCTTTTAGGAGGGGGGGGGGTATGATCTCCATGAATTCCTAATTTTTTTTACCCGCCCTTGTACACTGAAATTCCTAACTCCTTTCTTAAAATAAAAACATTTCTGAGACCCCTGAAAATTTTCTAGTCATCGCCTTATTATATTTTAACTCTAATAACAAATAATCTAGTAGAATCAAATGGCAATCTTTCGGACAACTTGTTAATAGTGTCATTAGAGTGTTAGAACTTTCTCAGCTTTCTAGTGCGGAAACAATTCTTCTTCGCCAACAATCAGAGCGGAAACTTCCCTTCCTTTTCGTACGTACAGTACAGCACTTGATTTACAAAGACTTGTGTTAGATAATTAGTTGGATAATGTAAACTAATTTGACTAATCATTCAAGACAGCGAATTATTTGCTTAATCGATCCTATTATTCAATTCATAGCGCAGTGAAAGTGCAAAAACTTTCAAAATTCTGTTAAAATTGCATGCAGCCGATTGTCTTGTCGCTTCCTGTTCAGATAACACCTGCCATCTACAATTCTATATATAAAAACATAGCTCATTAAATAGGATCAGGTGAGGGTAATTATGACCACATCCATATTGAAGAAAACTCCCTCATAGCATGCATGGTCTCAATGACGTCACTGTGGTCACATCACATCTGTGGCCAAAATGCCACCACTCAGGGACGTCACATCATAACTAAGATGTGACTTTCTTAAAAAAAAAAAATTCGAAAATTACAAATATTCTTCAAAACATGTTATTTACTTTAAAAAACATATTTCTGGCAATTTAAATATCGTCGCTTTCGTCAGAGTTTCGTCACAATGTTAATGTCAAAGTAGTAAAAAATGACACATTTTCCACAAATTTGTCATACCTTCACAAAGTGGTCACAATGTGACGTCATAAACGAGCTCTAAAACGGCCATAACGACTTCACATTTTAGTCACTGTGACTTCACATCGACAATCGATGGTCACAATGTGACTTCACAACGACGTCGCAGTGACGTCACCATGCCTTGCGGACTGTTGGACTGTATATGTGTGTGTGTGTACGGTAAAATTTTGTTTCATACTTAGATATCAACCACATAATATATAGTTCATTTTAGATATACTTTCACTCTTTGAAGCCTTTTTGATATCCGAATAGCAATTTGAAACAAAGTCTACCAAAATTTTTCATAAATGGATTTGTCAGTTTGAGTTCGAATGGTCACAATTAACCCCAAATAAATGTGTTTAGGGAAATATGAAGAGAAAAAATAGTGGTCATAATTTTATCATTAATGGTTTTAATTTTAGTGGTTGCGAGATCTTGATGAGGTAATTATAACCAACCTTTTAACATAAAGCTATGAGAATTTAAACTTTAAAAAAGTGTTCTTAAACGGTCAAAGTTACTTCCTATGTACTAAAAATAGAACTTTCCAAATAGAAATCAGTGAAAAAAAAATAGTTAATGTTCATAGTGGTCATAATTATTTCTCCTGGCCCTATATCAACTGAACAAGAAAGAAAAATTATGCGTACGGCATATATCATGAAACTTTCCAACACATTCATATACCATAACAAAACTTCACAATTTACAAAGGTGAAATATGTTGTCTAAATGAACAACTTGAAAAAGAAATAATGCATTTGAATAATTAAGTTCTGATATCACCATGAATAATTGGAAAAATGTGCAATTTTTTTTCTGCAGCCATGTATTTGATCTGTTGATATGTTTGTATACTACATAGTACGATAGTACGTAAAAGTTCTTTAAGGGGACTTTATTTGTTGGAGCGGGAAAAAAAATCCCATGTTAGCTTATGGGGGAAAAATACTTATCCTTCTTGTTCATTCACATTTGGAAATTTCAACAATATCATTTTTCAGCACACACACATAGGAAATTTCTTTATTCTTCTGTAAGCTTGAAATATTTTAAAGATGATGAGTGTTTGAAAATTCCTGCTAAAATTTCAAAAGTTCTGAAAATTAAGGGGGAAAAAAAGGATTATTTACTTATTAGTAACTTATGACTGGGAAAAGATATAAAATTTGGATCTTATAGACGAATAAAGAACCCTCCTATCCACTTGCTGAATTTTTTGAAATTTTCAAATAAGAATGATCAAAGAAGGATACTTAATTTTAAATCCCTTAAACACATCGTACATTCGAAATCTTCCATTCATCGATTTCTGCGAATAAATGGATGTTGTTGAAAACTTTTGTGCAACGTTGTCTATGACCTATAGAATTTATACACACCAAATAACTTTTAAATTTACAAACGCGTATCGCAGCTGAAAAATGTTTCCAGCAATTATTATTCGCAGCTTTCAATAGTTCAATTATTTCTCGTTTTCTTCTATAGTCAGGTTCTTTCCTGTGGCCTGGTACATGAACTATAAATTCTATACTCACCACGTTCTACAGTAAGATTCTTTTTGTACACTTCAGCGATATCAGTGCTATAGTTGCAGGGAAAAAATATTTGAGGGTTCAATTGAGTAACTCAGTTTTTCATAGAATAGATGTTGATGCATAAAACCAACCTAAATCAATAAGCTAAAACCCAACTTTTATTAAGTAAAAGTTATAGTTATTATAGTCCAGTTTCTATAGTAATGTATTTTTATAGCGTTTATCTAATTGCAGTTTTTAATCAATCTTATAGTAGCATTTTCAACTATGAATCAAAATTTAATGGAAATAACAGAAATAAATCCATATATTCACTGACACAACTATGCTAGAAGTTTTCATAAAAATGTATCAAGATTTTCCGTATGGTTCAGGATTCAAGATACGGATTAAGGGCTGTTCAAATGTAGCGTTATCATTTTAGGGGGGGGGGTGGCAAATGATATCGTAAGATATCTCGAGAGGAAGGGGGATTTTTCTTTTGATATCGATATCATTTTTTAATGCAACCAAAATTTTCTTTATTTGTAACGCGGTTTTTGATTCAAAACAGTATGTTATCTTTTTTATTTCCGGTACTCATATTTATGAAAATACAAAACTTTTAATAGAATCACTAAAATATTATAAAAACATTTAATTATAAAATATGGAATACCCTAAAATTTGACATTTTTATGTGTACATTCATATGTGTATACATATATAATCGCTATTCGAGAAGCTATATGTGAAGTATATTTGAAAAGCAGATTGGATTGTTGATAATAATTTCTATCTCCCCACCCCCAACCTCTCTCATTCGTACGAGGCAAGCTCAAGAATACATTATTGCTGTTAAATACATTATGTAAAAAAAAAAGAAAAAAAAACTATTCTGAAATACCTTTAAATAACAATTTCTTTTAAGTGCTACATGATACAAAGTGATACTGCATTGACTTTTCTTCATTTGAATCAATGAAGTATGCGAAAAATATGTTACCAGTTTTTTATATATCACGCCTGAAAAAACCAAAACAGAACAGACATGGATAACGATATCATTATCGGGAAGGATAACGTATGATATCGGAAAAGGGGAGGAGGGGGTCTGAAATTACCAAAAAGGTGATAACAATATATATGCACAGCCCCTTACGAATATAAGTGAACTGAAGAATACTAAGTTAATCTTTCAAGCCTAAATTGTTATTTGTCATTCGAACAGTTTTGCACCATTATTGCTAAAATGAGTTTCGTAAATTTTGTAAAAATTAAAAGGCTGATTACAAAAATAGATCTTTTACAAAGATAACTTTGCATACTTTAGAATTTTGTATGAGAAAATTGATACTATTTATGCTGAGTATGTAATTTTTTGCACATTGCATCTGTGAAAAAGACCTTTTTAAAATTTTTTTTTTTCCTACGTTCTAAATATTTTTTATTATTTTTTACATGTTTAAAATGATATCTTACAATATGTGTTCATATCTTTCAAATTGTAGTTGTTGAGTCTCAAAGGATCAGTTACTTATACATTTTAACGCTAGCATAAAACTTATTTAATAAAAATATGTATATTTCAATGTAGGGTCATTCCTTGTCAATTCAACCAGACCTTGTAACCCGACCCACAGGGATTTTAATGAAACTTTGTGTACACACTAATTCTATCATGAAATGATTGCATATGAATTTTTTTCTTCCCAGACCTCATAGTTTGTGAGATACGGGGGGTCCAATTCTTGGGTTTTTCACAAATCGCAAATTTCTGAGTCTGTATTTTGAGATTGCCATTCCATCTTCAAAAAATTGTTTCTCTGGATCTAAAATATGAATCATCCTAAAAATATCACTGTAAGAAGATAAAAAGATGCAGATTTTAATAAAAAATATTTAAAAAATTTGCTTGTAATTTTTAGGATAAAAAAAGTCAGCCAAAGTTGAGAGTTATGGTTATTTTTCCAAATTTTTGTGACTTCACGAAAAAGGCTGAACACAAAAAGGCAAATTAAATTTCTAATTTCTTTTTGTTTTAAATAAAAGTTTACACTTTGGGCTTTCTATCTATGAAATAAAAATGTGTTTCGCATGGCTTATGCAAAAATTTTGGGTACTTTCCAATTAGCCGGATGCATGCTTTATTTTTATATATTACATATGCACACAAAAAGGCAAATGAAATTTCCAATTTCTTTTTGTTTTAAATAAGAGTTTACACTTTGGGCTTTCTATCTGTGAAATAAAAATGATGTCTTTCGCATGTCTTATGCAAAAATTTTGGGTACATTCCAATTAGCCGGATGCGTGTTTTATTTTTACATGTGTACATACGTATAGATCTATATAAATACAGATGTATTATACATGTACATATATATGTATATATACAGCATATTGATATGTATATGTAACGATTTAAGGAGAACTCGAATTATTTCCACTGGTTAAAAAGAAACACGCAGTCATGGCAAGCGAGGGAAAAAACAAAATAAAATAATAAATGTAGAAGATCCAATAATTAGTCATGGGCTGCTGTAAATTCATTTATTAAATTCGTAATAATGAGGAAGGAAAAGCTCCTTTTTGCAAAAATTCCATCATTATTTCAGCGAGCTGTCCTCATCGAAGAAGCAACCCAAGAAATCTTCTTTCTCATCTCGAGACTTCCACCTTCTTAAACTAAAAAAGAAAGTACTGGAACATTCTGTAACCTCAAACCATCATTCTTTTATGTAAACAGAATTCTTGTCCAGCTACGAGGCTATTTTTAAACAGACGATAAATTTATTAAAAAAAAAATATTATTTAACCAATTTATAATTGACTCAGAATTTTAAATATCTTACGCAGACGATTTTTATAAATGATTAATTTTAAGAGAAAAAGAAAAGAAATGAATTTATTAATATGCACACATCAAAGGTTGACGTAGGAAAAATAAATAGATAAAATAAAATAATGATATTTTTTGAAAGGTATGGTTTTGGAATAAATTTAATAAGACTTTCTTAAAAAGGGTTGATAAAAACATAGAAGAAATTAGTTTTATTTGGAATATTAAGAAATAAAGTTTTAATTAAGAATATTTTTAATTTAGAGCCATCTTTTTAAATTTACGCATACTGGAATAATGTTTTTTAAGGCAAATTAAGAATTTATATCGTCTGCATAAGGATTAACAGATTAGATTTAGAAACAAGATTTTAATTTAATAATTTGAAGTAAGTACGGAATATTATTATAAGAAAATTAAGATAGTATAAAGGTTAGTTTTGGCGAAAAAATTTTAAATTTGTAATATATATGTATAACACTGGTGCCCGTTTAACCTAAAAGTACCAAATTTTGCTTATTTTGAGAATCTGGACCAATTAAGAGGAAAACAATCTGACTAAATTTAGCTATGGTACTTAAATATTTACTGGAATTTCTATGAGTTATTGAATTTAATGCTATTTGATGCATGTTTTTTTATTTGCAAAGTAAAGTTTAGGCTTTGTTTTTTCTGATTAAAAAAAAATCTGACTGTAATATGTTTCCCCATTAAATTTAGTCAATGGTCCATATATTTCATTTAGTTATTTAATAATGGGCATTTTTTGCTAATCTAAAGAATCTCTTACTTTTATTTTCAATGATTAAACTCAATTTCTGTTTAAAAATGTTCAATAACTTTTATTTCCTTTCCTTGGTTAATTTTAATCAGTTTAAATATTTATATTGGCAAGTTTAAATACACAAATGTTTAACAAAACTTAAATTTGTTTCTATAGTCTGAAAGATTTAATTGCACCTGCACTGTATAAACACGTTCTGATAAAGGCAGGGTAATGTTTGTTTGTGAAAGCAGATGTTTTGAAATCAATTTAATCAAATTATTGTCATTATGTTGTTTCTTTTCACAGAAGAATTATCTAACTTTTACTGTGCTACTAAAAATATATTCTGATTGTTACATATTTTGTAGTTTGTGGTATGTATAAATATTTTTTTTGCTTTATTGTTTTAATATGGAGCTTGATATTAAACCTTCTACTAGTCTTCAGGCTTGCAGTATTATAATATTAACTGGTTTAGAAGGTCACAAAACTAGCTATACAAATAACAGAGAAATAGACTACATTGATAATCTCTGTGATTCAGAAAAAGAACTTTTATTAGTTAGGACTATTGTATTTATAAAACAAAAAATAAGTGAAAACCGTTTTATTAATATATGTGAGAATCACAGAATTTGGCTCTTAATGAAATATGAATTTTATCAATATAAATGTGGAGATCCATTTAAGCGGCATAAAAACAAGTGAAAAAAGCAATTAGGGCAGTTAATAGAGATTTGTATACGGCCGAAAAAGTAAACCAAAGTTGAAAGTTATGATTTTTTTTCCGAAATTTTGTGACTTTATGAAAAAGTCTCTACACAAAAAGGCAAATGAAATTTCCAATTTGTTTTTGTATCAAATAACATTAAATTCAATAACTCATAGAAACTCTAGTAATTATTTAAGTACCACAGCTAAACTTAGTCAGATTTTTTCCCCCTTAATTGGTGCAGATTTTCAAAACAAGGCAAAATTTGGTACTTTTAGGTTAGACGGGCATCAGTGTTATACATATATATATCAATATACTGTATATATACATACATATGTACATGTATAATACATCAATATTTATATAGATCTACAGATATGTACATATGTAAAAATAAAACACGCATCCGACTAATTGGAAAGTACCCAAAATTTTTGTATAAGCCATGCGAAAGACATCATTTTTATTTCAGAGATAGCAAGCCCAAAGTGTAAACTTTTATTTAAAACAAAAAGAAATTGGAAATTTCATTTGCTTTTTTGTGTTCATATGTAATATGTAAAAATAAAGCACTTTTCCGGTTAATTGGAAAGTACCCAAAATTTTTGCATAAGCCATGCGAAAGACATCATTTTTATTTCATAGATAGAAAGCCTAAAGTGTAAAATTTTATTTAAAACAAAAAGAAATTGGAAATTTACTTTGCTTTTTTCTGTGCATATGTAATATATAAAAATAAAGCACTTATCCGGCTAATTGGAAAGTACCCAAAATTTTTGCATAAGCCATGCGAAACACATCATTTTTATTTCATAGATAGAAATCCCAAAGTGTAAACTTTTATTTAAAACAAAAAGAAATTGGAAATTTCATTTGCCTTTTTGTGTACAGCCTTTTTCGTGAAGTCACAAAAATTTGGAAAAATAACCATAACTCTCAACTTTGGCTGACTTTTTTTATCCTAAATATTACAAGTAAATTTTTTAAATATTTTTTATTAAAATCTGCATTTTTTTATCTTCTTACAGTGATATTTTTAGGATGATGCATGTTTTAGATCTAGAGAAACAATTTTTTGAAGATGGAACGGCAATCTCAAAATACAGACTCAGAAATTTGCGATTTGAGAAAAACACAAGAATTGGACCCCCCATATCTCACAAACTATGAGGTCTGGGAAGGAAAAATTTCTGATGGAATAATTTCATGATAGAATTAGTGTACACACAAAGTTTCATCCAAATCCCTGTCGGTCGGGTTACAAATGGGGGGGAAATTGGTTGAATTGACATGGAATGATCCTGTAGTAATTATTTATTTCATTTAAATAAAATTTCTTGTTCAAAATACGTTTGTATAACGTGGGAAATTTTTTTTAAAGGTTTCTGTTTTTTCTTGATGGAAGATTCCATTTCATACCGTATTTTTACTTTCTTCTATCTTCAACAGAAGAAAGTATTGTAATCGAAATTTTTTTTCGACTTTCGGTTTTTGACGGATTTACACGTTTTAGGGGTCAGAAATTCCAAAACATGTTTTTTACAAAATGTCTGTCTATCCACGCGCGTGTGTGTGTCCATATGTTGCCATTGTACCCTCAAAAAGTGTATGAAGATATGCATAGAATTGAACCAAATTGTTTTTGTATGTTTTTGTCTGTGGCAAGCATGTCCTCCTTCAGTTTTGAAATATTCGCCTGTTATAGCGATTTTGTGCCATTTTCAATATTGTACCATCGAAAAGTGTATGAAATTATGCATAGAATTGAACCAAAATTTTGTATAAGTGTTTGGCTATGGCTAGTAGGACCTCCTTGAATTTGAAAAAAAAAACCTCCGAAAGGGGCGCTGTAATAGCGATTTTTGTGCCAATTTCAATACTGTGCCACCGAAAAGTGTATAAAATTATGCATAGAATTGAACCAAATTTTTTGTCTAAGCGTATGGCTGTGGTCAGTAGACCCTATTTCAATTCGAAAAAAAATCCACCGGAAGGGAGCGGAACAATCGCGATGTCTGTGTCATTTTCATTATTGTACCATCAAAAAATGTATGAAGTTATGCATAGAACTGAACTAAATTTTTCGCGTATGATTATTTTTGGGTATGGATAGCAGGTCCTCCTTGAATTTTGAAAAAAAAACTACCGGAAGGGGGCGCTGCAAAAGCAATTTCCGTGCTATTTTCATTATTGTACCATCGAAATGTGCATAAAGGTATGTACAAAATTTAACCAAATTTTTATGCATGTTTTTGACTATGCCCAGCAGATCTTCTTTGAATTTGGAAATGTTCCGTGGGAAAGGAGCATTGTGACGGCGTAGCGCTTTTTGTATCATTTTCTCCCTTCTTCGTCGTTCTATTGTCCATCTACTCGTGCAGAGACGGGAAGTCGCGTCCAGCTAAGCCGGCTTTTTATAAACAGCTCATGATAACAAAATAAGGGAAAACTATTGATTTTAATAAATATCATAAAACACATTAACTCGTTTTTACTCCGATTAATTGACTGAAGCAGAAATTTAAGATGAAAATCCAAGTTTGATTATCAGTATTGGATTAAAAATATTAAAGTATTAATATGTGTAACTAATTTTTGAAATATTAAAATGTACGTATGAAATGGAAGAAAATTTTGTGATTGGCACATCCAACTAGTTAAATCTGAAAATAATGGTCCTTTCAGTAACGATAATGAATTATTCTTCATCCTGCTAATGTCAAAACGATTAAGCAAAACGATGGTGCTCTTTTTAAGTGGCTTCGTTTATTCACTTTGATTGCTTGCGTGCAAGAAATCTTCTAAATAGATTTTCTCAAGGTTTTTTTCAGACATTCATTTGCGAACGTTTTCTTCAAGGCCTTTTTTTTTTTTTTTTTTAGTCACAAATAAATCATGCGAATTGGAATATGGGAATCATGTGAATATGGGCTATTTTAAAGTATATTATATTTAAATCCTTTAAAGAATCATTTCTGTTATGCAGTTATTTCTCTTTAAATACCAAACCTAAAACATTTGAAACTTTCCTAGTGTTTATATTTATAAATAAAATAATAATGTTTCTCAAAGGCTGATATCAAACACAAAATTTGGAGCAAAAACATTAGAACGTAAAAAAAACAGCGAACAAAAAAGTAAATAGAAAAAATAACTGAAACATGTATGTACACATTAATGTTTATTTATATTAATAATTGTATTTCAAAATAGTATTAATAATAAAATGGCAAATTAGCAAATTACATCATAACAGTAAAAAAAAAAAATAATTACAGCGATTGTGTATTTTGTTAAGGAGTAAATCTACTAAACAATGGAAAATATCCAGATAAGAGGTTTCGACGTCTTTTATGCAATGCACATTTTTATACTACAGTAAAACCTCCGTAACGGACACTCCCGAATAGCGGACACCTCTATTTAACGGACATTTTTCCAATCCCCACTCCCAAAACCTAAATTTTTGTATGTTTAACCTCTGAATAACGGACATTCCGAATAGCGGACACTTTATTCGGTTATAAAAGGTGAAAAAATATTTTTTAAAGAGAGAAAAAAAAAAAAAAAAAAAAAAAAAAAAAAAAAACTCTGAATTTATTAGGACAATGTGTTGCAAATTTTGTGATCACAGATAAATGTAGATAAGGAGCTGGGGAAAATTACCTCCCCCCCCCCCTACATACATACACATACACGTTCAGTGCTAAATTCAGGGGGTTGCCCGGGAGAAATACCTCCCAGAGCATTGAAATTGCATCCAAGAAGATTGAGATTTTATGCATTTAAAGGTTAAAAAGTGCAATCCCTCCCTCCGTCCGGAACTCTACAATGTCCAATAACTTCACATACAAAAAAAAAAAAAAAAAATTACATGTAATCACAAGCAAAAGTAAACTTTTGTAACAGATTTTTTTTATTATTATTACTCACAAGAATATAATAAACAGTGGATAAAAATTCGCACAATTTTATTTCAATTTTATTGCTTAAAAATAATTTTAATTTCTGATTAAATATATAATAGAGGTTTTAGGACATATAAAAGTAAATTAACGAAACATTAAGCATTTCTTAGCGATTTTTGAATCTCTGGGGATTTCCCAATAGCGGACACCTCCGAATAGCGGACATTTTCTGCGTTCCCGCGGTGTCCGTTATTTAGAGGTTTTACTGTAGTATCATTTTATTTAATATCTGTAATCTTACAATGTGCTCATTTCTTTCATATAATTATCAATTCATCTATGATAGTTTCAAGAAAGCTTTCGTGCAATTATCTTTTCAGACTTTTTTCTGTATACATAATGATAAAATTTATTGTAATGGATGTTAAATCTCAAGATAATCGGCGCAAAATAAAGTAATCAATAATAAGAATCCGAAGAAAAATATACAAGATATTGTGTATATATAGATATTTTCCTCTTTAGAATTAAATCCTAAAATTCATTTCCTTCCCCTCGTCTGTTATTGTGTCATCTTTGCAAGCATTGCACTTTTTGCATCCATTTACGCTATATTAGTTTTTTTTTTTTTTTTTTTTTTTCTAATATCAAATTGACAATTTTTTTTTTTTTTTTTTTTTTTTTTTTTTTTTTTTTTTTAAGTGAACAGCAAATTTTAAATTTGCCAATCAAATATATAAAAAACAAAATTTCCGAAGTTGTGCCAAGCGAATTTCGAGGGACACGTGTCCTGTTTCGTTTATTTCACAGCTAAGTCTTAATTACACTATAAAAAAAAGTAAGTTTACGGTACTTTACCATAATTATCCAGTAAAATTGTCACTTTTTTCATATAAACGGTCAACTCCCGTAGTTTTTTGTGCTTTACGGGCAAAAACCGTTAATGTAATGACAAAGTCCGTTGATAAGGGAATAAAGTCCGTTTTTATACGGACATTGTCTGGAATCTCTGCTGCAGCTTTTTTACAGTGATATGATATTCACTTATGCAACGTCCATCATTCCGACATCTTTCAATAATTCCCCGACATTCTTCAGTATCTCAATTCTAGTCCAGAAGTGCTGGATCATCGAATCTACTGTAGTTCTTCGCACTTGCGCATGATGACTATGTAGAGTGCAACCTCCATTATCCGAGCTAATTGGGATCGCCAGTATCGAATTAGAGATCAGCACCGGCCTGCCAGAGGCCCGAAGCCCGAGCCTGGCTTTGCCCGCAATTCGGGCTCGGGCCCATTTTCGTTCAAGACTCTCCTGCTGGCCCTGGTCTCCACCTCATCTCGGGCCGGGCCGGGCCGGGCTCGGGTCACTTTTTTTCTGAGGGCTCGGACAGGGTCGGGCCTAACTGCTTTTTTCTTTATAGAGCTGGGACTTGTTTCATTCGTAGTCTTCACAGTCCAAAATTTTCATTTCTATTTTTCATACAGCCCGTATAAAAATTATTCTATCCGCGTGGCCTGATCCGTTTAAATGTCACTAAATTAAGGCCTGATCCAAAAGATTTTTTACAAAAATGCATACATTTTTAAATCGCCGTTATTCTATAATTTTTTTTCTTTTTAAATAATTGTAGATTTTTACGCTTACTGAAATATAGCTAAGTTAAAATATTGTACAAAGAGTGTAAAAGAGCCTACCTATGAATCTTTTTTTAAGCAAAAAACCTGTCGATCATGCAAAATTAATATACAAATACACAAAAAAAGATATATAACACATTTACACTTGCTAAGAAGGGAACTTGCCTATAACACATTTTTCTTTTCTTCTCTATGCAATTACATCGTAGGTGATTTTAGTGTATAACATTTTTCTGATTTTTAACACTTCAATACATGGAATATGGATTAACAGTATTAGTAATAACTAAAATATTTGCATACAAAAAATAGAATTTCATTTAAAAAACAAATAAATAAGTAAATAAACAAATATTGCAGCCTGCGACACTTCTATAAAAATGAAGATTATAGACATGAAAAAAAAAAGTTAAGATAAATATTTTTTATCAGAACTCCTCGTAAGAGGCAAATTTTTAATCAAATGGGTGTAAAAATCAATGTTCAATAGAAATTCACTCGGGCCGAGATTTTAATTTTTCCTGCTCGAGTCGGGCTCGGGCCCGTGCAGACCTCTACTTCGAATATCGGAAATCTCGATTAATAGAAATTGTGCACAAAAACTCTCTGTATTCGTCAATTTCACATATCTTAGATAAAATACAGCAAAACGTTTTTTAAGTGATAAAAACAAACACATACATATAAAGTCATGATCCACAATTCAACACATTTAAAATAAATCAGCTACTAATTACAAATTTTAAAAAGCAAATTGAATTGTTTTAATGTACTAAGTTAAATATTCAAAGAAGCATTTTCAGAAACGAAACAAATCTCAAGATTTTTTTTAATTATTTAATTACATTTTGTTAAATTTACTTTATTTTTTATTTTTTATTTAATTACATTTGTTTTACAACAAATGTTTATAACAATTTTTTATTAAATTTACTTTATTTTTTTAAAACAAGTCTGTTACTTTTCACTGGAAAAAGTGAAGATTTTCTATGAGTAGCTGTTCGATTACGCCAATATTTGAATAATGGAATATCTACCAGTGTAACATTGTTTATTTGCTGCATGCATTTTTGGACACTTGTTTTTGCTTGAACAACTTCATTATGGCTTACAGATATTGCATCAGCAAGAGCTTATGGCACGAATAATGAACTAAAATGTGTGGTCTTTTTCAAGAAAATCATTAAAAAATAAATAAATAAATAAAATAAAATAAATGGCTAGGTTAACAGAAACGTAGATTAATTTAAGCTCTGTTAATAGTTTTACTGTACTTCTGATTTTTTTTTTTTTTTTTTTTTTTTTTTTTTTTTTTTTATCAGGTGATTTTTACTGTCACACTTACTTTAGGTCCTATGAATTTCAGATAATTGGTAGTCTACTGTATTTTGAAGGATTTAGATTTTTTTTTCGACGAATTTTTTCTTTAGAATCCATTTCTTTTAGAATAATACAATGAAAAACCTCTCTTAGTCTAATTAATCTGCCTTTTCTCTGAATTTTGTCCCAATAGAATGTAAACCGCTGAGTTGAATTATTGAATTAAGAATCTATTCCTTAGAAATTTTTTTAATCTGAAAATGATAATGAAAATCGATAATCTTAGGAGAAATCAGCAAAATTTTACACAATCGATGGGTTACGTGACTGCAATTAAGCAATTTCAAGTTACAGTATAAATGAAGGTATTGTTTCACACATGCCTCTGGAATTTTCGTTGCAAAAATTGCGTTTTCTGAATTATAAAGGAGGAACATTTCCGAAAGTCACATAATGTTTTAATTTTGTGAGTAGTTTATGGCTAACATTTTAAAAAGTAATGAAAATGTTAAAATGTTCTGCATTTTCTATTTCGGGAATAATGAAAACGCGCGAATCTTATCATGCAACTTCGTTTAGAAGGAATAAAATCTATCAATAGCCGTTTTTTTTTTTTTTTTTTTTTTTTTTTTTTTTTTTTTTTTTTCTTCCTCTCTTCTCTTGTTACGCTTTTATAGAACTTTTGGTTAATGTTAAGAATAATTTCGCAATTGTATATGTTAGCCTCCCCCCCCCCAAAAAAAAAAAAAACTAAAAAAATGAAAAAGAACTATTTAAGTTACGTTTTAGTGATATACTTGAGGGAACTGCACGTTACATTGCAAATAATTTTGCATTCAATTTCCCGCGACTGAAAAGTCGAAAGATTTTCACGCATTAGGATATGTTAACCAAAAAAAAAAAAGAAAATAATAATAATTTAACAAGTTACAACAACCATTTGGCGAACGATCCTTTTAACTAATGGTAAGATTAACTAAGAGCTTGAACTTTTGTCCACAGAAATTAACAAAATTGCTAAGAAAAAAGTACCATGAAAAATTACCTATGCTTTTTAAGACTATCTATTTTCTGACCAATCCAGTGACGTAGCTAAGGGGGGGAGCAAGGGTGGCGTCCGCCCCGGGTGCCGAGGCCTAGGGGCGCCAAATTGAGAGAAATTGTTATATATCTATATTGGGGTGGGGGCGCAAAATTTCTTGCTGGCCCCGGGCGCCAAAAAACATAGCTACGCTACTGGACCAATCAGAATGCTCCATAAGCGTTTGTCGTTCGCATTTGTCAGAAAATTGGTATTCTTTAAATCAGAGCTCATTTTCACGATATTTTTAACAATGTGGTAATTCTTGTATAGTAAGCAAAAGGAACCAATTTTTAATCGCATGTAACTGGACCCTCTCTAAATTAGATCAATTATTCGGATACATTCATTCTAGAAAAAATAAATCTATAAAAATTAAATAAAATAAAATGTGGACATACATTGTCCAAAACAAAATGCTTGAATGTTTCTTATTGAGTTAATAAAAATCTTTAAAAATATTATTATTATGATCAAATGGCTTACGGATAAGTCATGTTACTTGCACCGCGATTTAAACACTCATATTCCTGGACCAAATCATTAAAAATAAAATAAAATGTGGACATTACAAATAAGGTACCCTGGGGTAATAACGCCACGTTAAGGTTCTACCAATTTTCACGGCTCAGTTTTAGATTGTATTTTTCAAACAAATATAGGATCTGATACTGCAACTCATTGACTATCTATATAAAAAAATAATTTAACAGATATGTATTCATAAAATGTAATGGCGTGATTTCTTGACCAATGTTATTTGGCGTTATTACCCACCTATATGGGTAATAACGCCATGCAAACAAAACTATGAAATAAGATGGAATAATTGCATGTAGATTGCCCAATTCTAAAAATACAAACTCTACAAACTTAGAAATTGACAAATTGCATTCTAAGCTATTGAAAAGGTTCAATTTTTTGTGAAAGTGTAAGAAAAATAAATGTGTGGTGTGGGGGGGAGGATGAGGCAAAAGAATATCAGACCGTGAGCTTCTTTTTTCTTAAAAAGGACCGCTTAAATAGAGTTATTAGAAACATTGCACAGTTTTAACTGTGTTTATTAGAATCAGTATTTAGGATGTAGCTCGGCCACTGTAGGGAATCAACCGGGGTATTAATGCCAAGGATTGGCGTTATTACCCCGGTATAGTTATTGCGCAGTACATTTTAAATTACAAATTATCTCGAAGATATCCAAAATCTTCAACAATATTTTGAAAGTCCATGAAACATACTACAAATTTATGTAATTAACAAACTATTTCCGGATTAAAAAAAAAAAAAAAAAAAAAAAAAAAAATAGTCTTCACATCACAAAACGTATCTCGCAAATTTTAGATCAAGCGTTAATTTTAGTTGCTTGTAAAAACAATAAGACCTAAAAATGAAACAAATTAACTTGAAGCTGTTTTTGCGATTTATATGACTCAAAACTCTTCTGGGCAGAGCACATGGGTGTCATTTACCATATTATTTCATAATTATGCATAATATTAGCACTTGGCGTTATTACACCAGACCACCTTATTTAGATATGTCTCAGATATCTCTATTCTTGACCGAAAACAACAACCATTTTCCAAATGGTTAAAGAAGGGGAAAAAAATGTTCAAATTACGTTTTCAGTAATAAACTTGAGCGAATTGCATGTTACATTGCAACTAACATTAAGTTCAATTTCCCGAGACATTTTAACAAAAAAACTTTCTCGCATTTGGACATTTTAATAACCAAAAAAGACTTTTCAAATTATGTTTTCAGTAATATTCTAGATCGAACTGCACCTTATACCTGACAAATAATTTTACGTTCAATTTCCCGCGACTTTTTTTCAAAAGATTTTCGTGCTAAACGCACCTGTTTAAACTTTCACCGATTTTATGGACTGATTGTTCCTAATAAACTTATTGCAGCTGCATCAACAAAAGAGACTGTGTCCTCTTTTGACCCGAAAGTTTTTACTATAAAATGTCTTACGTCAGCAATCGCGCTTCTCCTTAGAGGCTTTTTATTATTTTCTACAGTCATTTTTATATGTTGTGAAAATGTTCCTAGTTATATGTATTACTGATCAACGAGATTAAATACAGAGATTTCTTTTATAGAAGTTACGATAATGGTTACATAGAAGATCTTGTGATGCGAACAGGATTTAAACACACTACTTCTGCATGCTAAGGTGAACGTATTTTGTAACAGAAAGAGCAAGAAAACGCAATGC
This sequence comes from Maratus speculifer, assembly GCA_964019185.1. Lineage (NCBI taxonomy): Eukaryota > Metazoa > Arthropoda > Arachnida > Araneae > Salticidae > Maratus > Maratus speculifer. Next base: position 116,949,927 of record OZ025297.1, on the reverse strand, counting down.
TTTTAGTTTAAATGTAGTGTTGCCATGTCATAAGCATATAGCAATATGCATACGACAGCTTTTACTATAAAATGTCTTACGTCAGTAATCGCGTTTCTCCTTGGAGGCTTTTTACATACTGTGAAAATGTTCCTAGTACATACTTATCAAAGAGATCAAATACAGAGATTTCTTTTATGGACGTTACGATAATGGTTACACTGAAGATCTTTCGATGTGAATAGGATGTGAACACACTACTATTCTGCATGCTAAGGTGAAAGTATTTTGTTACAAAGAGAACAAGTAAAATGCCATGCTTTTCGGTTAAATGCAGTGTTATGTCTTATACATATGGCAACATGAGGCTGACCTTAGCCTTAAACGAACCCGCGAGCTAGAAATATGTTCGTAGACCATATTATTTTTAAAGATAATTATTCATTTATTTTTTCTCTTAATTTAAAAGAAATTTTAAAATATTTAAAAAAATCAACAATTATGACAGTTTGTAGCTAAAAAGACAGAAAAAGTATTCATATGGGATTGAACGAAAAAAAACTTCTGCATATATATCCTATAATCTGTAATTTTTTTAGGCTATTGCAACAGATTTATGAGAAGTTGGTAAAAAATGGTAGTCATCTACAAAGAATATGAATGGCAAATATGTATCGTTTAAATAAATCTGAGACATTTTGATTTCATTAAATAAATTTTCTGGATTTACTTAGATAACTAATTACCCCTGATGAATTTTTTGATAGCAGATTTGATTTTTGTTTTATATGGAATATTGGATGTTTTTCTAATATATGGTTATATTATACACATGTAATAATTTGTATAAGTACTTTTATGTATAGCTTTGTACCAATTTTGTAGAAAAAATAATTTTTAAAAAATTAAATAACAACTAAACACATTTGTAAATATGCTAAAATGTGCACTACAACAATTTCCAGTCATCAGCCCGAAAAAAGTGGAAGGGAAGTTACCTAAAAAGAACATTGCCATAACCGTTTCTTTTTCTTTTTTTTTTAGTTATTCGGTTATCCGGTATTTTCCCGACCGGTCCAGATAATCGACGCTCTACTGTAGTTTGTAAAAATATTATGTATGTACATAATCGCGAATAATCAAGTTAAATATCGGCGAATGTTGAAATGTTTCGCATATTTTATTTCGCGAATAATCAAAAGTCGCGAATAGGGGATTACTGTACTCCATTAGTCATAATCAAAGAAAACAACCTACAAATAATTGACAGTCAAAGCTATCCTTCCTTTCTTCCTTCTAGAAGGACAAGGTCAATTTTGCTAGTAAATAACTTCCGTTTAAAAAGAATGATCCGATTTATTTTCCTTTAAAAAAAAAAATCGTATAGAAAAGATAATTCAATGTCGACGGAAAGCACGATCCGGTTCGGAAACTGATTATGGCATCGCAATACTGATAAATGCAGAATTGAGTAGGTAGAATAAATAAACAAACAGATAATCATAACGGGTTAACAGGTTTGTCAATGAACCGAATAGACGAGAGGAATATGGACCAATTTGCTTCCTGCCGTATCGTGTACGCTTTTGTTATCTGTTCTTTATGATTATCTATCGCTCCGTGACCTTTTCCTGTGAGCTTCATTAAGAGAGAGTCGTTTTGTGCTTAAGTTTCATTTGGTTTTTTCTGGTAGAGAAACGCTGACAAAGAACAGTTGGATCTGCTTGAATTTATCGTGAATAGATTTCCACCGATTAAATGAGAGATATGACACGCTGTTGAAACAAGAATTTTTTTTATTCGATTATTTCTCTGTTAAGAGCGACCGTGTACGTGTGTCAGTTATAAAAGCAGACAACAGAAAGTGAAATTATTGGGGATGGGGAAAGAGAATATGAGATTGCGCAAATGAGCATAAAAGTAAAAATAATTTGTTAAAAACATTCTTTTCTTCTTCGTGATTTTCAATCTGAACAATATTGAAAATCACGCCTAACTTTTTTTGCTGCAATTCATGTTTTTTTTTCAAAACAAAATCGGTTTACTATGTTGTTACTTATTGCACTAAACAATTCGTAGAATACCTAATAATTTTTAATAAATTATTATTTATCATATTAAACGGGGAAAAAGAAAAAATTAAAAAAAGACAGCAGCTTTTAATTTATTTAGGCGCATAACTAACAATTTTGACAAAAATTAGAAGAATATTAAGAGTTTCACATAACATTCATAGTATGACACATTTCTAGTCTGGTGTCCTAGATCTTTGAATTTAGCACTGACGGCGACACTATGATACCGAAACCGGCTTGCTTCTGATTTAATGCAATTGGTGCTTCTAACGTTGGTCACTTTTATATTCCTATCACTATGTGACTAACACCCTTAAGGGGTCTTGTACCTTTTAAACGGGATGAAAATCAACAAAAACATCCAAAGTTCTATTCAGTGTATCTTTAAAACTTTTATACATATTAACAAGAAAATTTCACCGTTCAATAGAAAAGATTATGCTTTTTAATAAACTGTCATTAAACATTTAATAGTCTTTCATATAATATATGCATTACTGAAATTTAAAAACCTCTATTTTTTACTCCGTCGTGTTTTTTTTTTTTCTGTAAAGAAGAATAATGTATTTTTAAAATGGACTACTCTTAAATAAAAAATATTTCATTAACCTTGTAAAAAAAATTTCTAAATAAAAAAATCAAAATTTTACATTTTTTAATAAATAAAATTATTCATAACTAAAAATTTTATCGCTATAAATACATAAAAGTAGTTCATTTTAAGCATACGTATGTGCTTATTAACTAAAAAAAAAATTCATAACAATTCATACGCATGTTCTCAAGATATTATGCTCGCAATGTCTAAAAACGCAGTTTTTCAAAAACCTGTTTCAAAGTTGTAACTTTAGTTAATTATCAAACAAAATCAGCATCTTATTTTTGCTATAACTTCAGTTCTAATGGGAATTTTTGCACGCGGTTTGTTTTAAAATACTTCTAACGAATTATTTTATAATAATTAATGAACATTGAAAAATCGTACTTTTGAAGTCTTAAAAGGTACTAGACCCCTTAAAGCTCGCATATTTCCCATAAGATTGCGCCCAGTCTTGTCTTATCTTCACCCTTTATCTACCGCATTATGAATTCATGAAAATTTTACATTCTAAAGCTTTTTACGTAAATTGTTTAAACTAAATTAAAAGATTTACATAAGCATTTAATAAATTTTAGAAGGATTAATTAATTTACAGGGATTTTGTGCAATATCTATAACACCATTCAAATCTTTTATTTTAAATTGTTTTTTGAGTATTTTGTAGAATTATAAAATGTACAAATATGATGTTCTTACAATATAAATATAGAAATAATTCCGAAATGAAAAATCCCCATTCCCCTTCCTCAGCGCCAAGAAAGCTGAAAAGATATAAAGGCAAAATAAGTCATCTTTTAAAAAATATTTTTGTTTTGTGCAACCAATAATGCTTTTGGAGCAAAATAATGTATCAGTAACTCATTCTAAAGTGTATTGCAACTAATTGACGTATTAAAAGAATTTTATAATAAGTCATTTTTATGGTACTTATAAGTACCGTTGGTAGATAAAGTTTTAAATCTTTACATATCAGTCGTTTAGTAACTTTGAAAGAAAAAATAAAAGAAAAGAAAAAACTGAAAAGAATTCCAAAAATCTATTTTTTTCTTTCCTTTAATGCCATGAGATCCTTGCATCGTGATCTCGAGGTTGCAGCATATGAAGCCGGTGTCTTAATCGAGATTACAGGGATACTTTGTAATGTATGGCTTCAAAAGCCATGATCATTTTAAATTGCACCCTCTTCTTGGGGTATAGTACGTTACATCCGGTTTTTACCCTTCAAAAAAGTTTTTTCCGTTATTTTTTTTTTCTTTCAAGTGAAGGTTATTGGAGCAAAGGCCTTAAATTTCCCCCCTAAAATAGCTGTTTTTGATCCATTGTAAATCACACACATATATAAATACCATATTTTCCGGCGTAAACGGTCACCTACGGTTTGAGACTGTATTTTTATATTTTGATGTATGTTCGCTGTATTATCCGCATTTTTTTTATGCAAAGAAACTTTTAGATATGTATCATGAAATTATAACACAGAGTACTGCAGCGCCGAGCTAAGGGGGCGCAATGGGCTGCTCAGACCCCCCCCTCCCTAAAATGTTTTAACCCTCCCCCGGGAAAGATTCCAAGGTCACTCCATGAATTTCTGTTCAAAAATCTAATTTAGTTTCGAGACATTTTCAAAGTTTTGCAGGAATACTAAATTGTATCTAAAATAAATGTTTCAACACTGCCTCATCCTATTTGCACATATGAAACTAACATGAAGTTTAATTTTGCACCAGTTGTATACTCAAAGTTTTCATCATCATATACTTTTCTTAACATAAAATGAAGTTATTATAACAGTTTAATAAGAAACATAGTATATACAATGTGAATATGCAATGTACAAAAAACATAATACCCACGATGTGAATATACACTAATTTATCTTTCTGTGTCTGAGAGAGAGAGAGGAAAAAAATTATGAGCTCCCCACCCCCACCCTATTATTCATTTCTAACTACGGATCTGGAGAACTAAAAAGTATAAGACTAGAACAGACATAAAGAAATAAGCAAATACAAATCGTCGACATAAGTCATTGCAAATTCTATCTGTTTAAATTCTCATAAAGTCTTTCGATTCAATATTCAGATGTATTCGAATTAATCATGTTGTTTTCACCTTTTTCATGAATATAACCTCATTTCTTATGTTTAATTTTTTAAGATTTAATTTTTATTGTCCGTATTTTTAAGCTTTCGTTTTTATATCTAGCTTTTTTAAGCTTTCATTTTTGTAGCAGACTTTTTTTGGGGGGGGAGGGGAGACTATAATTTTTATAACGTGCACCTATAATTTTGATAATTTGTTGTTGTTGTTAAGCTTTACTGTAGCATGTTCACTACTGAAAAGGAAGTAAATAGCGTTTACATTTTGTTTACACGTTTAACAGGAAGATTCAAAAGTGTTCCGTTATATTAATTAATATGAGCGTAAATTTCTGAAGGTGAATTGGAGGAGTTGTTAATTCTTTTCTTTGAGTGTTGGCTGCTGTTCTAACTGAATCTCTAAATCAATACAAAAACCCTTAACGGGTTAAAAAGTGGTGACGCCGCCCATTATCTTATTGTTGTAGGAAATTTAAATATGGAACTTAAGGGCGTATTTCGATTCAAACTGCTTATTTTCCGATTTATTTTTAAATTCCTTTTGGCTCTCAAATGCATCAAACTGGCAAATTGTCTTATTTAGAAAATACACAAGGTGCCATGATTGTCGATTCTTTGATAAATGCAGAAAATATTGCAAAAAAAACAATTAAAAACAGCATATTGAACCGATTTCTTCCGAAGCGGCAGATTTGGGAATGAAAAAAAGGGTCATACTGAGAAGATAATTGTTTATAAATCAAATTCTAATGATTTGAGCGAAAATGACATCACACTTCACCTTATATGTCTTTTCAAAAATCCCCTCAGCAAGTTTCGTGTTTCTACTTTTAGAAATGTCTGAAATTGTACCAGAAAATTTCGAGCTGTTGAAGGTGGAAAAGCGTATTTTCGAATACACCCTTAAAAATAATTATATCAAATTTTAAATGACGCTGTGCTATTAATTAATGAGTATATTTAACTATATTATTTATTTCATTGTTTTATTTATATTTACATATGTAAGAATTATGTTAAATTCAAAAGGATGTATCAAAATTTATTCATTGATGCTTAAGCATTCACATTTCTCATAAATTCAAAATATGAGTTTTAAAGCCTTGGCGGAACTTTAAACGATTCATTTTAAAATTAATTTAAAATTCTTTTATGGTTTGGCTAAATAATTAATGCATCTAACTAAAATTTTTAGTTTCCCAATACACTGTTAAATATATTATTTTCAATGAACCTATACAATGCACTGAAATGTATTTATGAATAAATTAATTTATCTTTTGTGCCCTGCTATCCAAAAATAAATCTGGCACAGTATGTTATCCTTGTTAAAATCTTTGGGACGAGCGCCTTTTACAGACTTTTTAATCTTTTATCACCGGTGTTTTTCAAAATAGAGATTTTTGCCTATTTGAATCGGGTAAATGCTCGGATTAAATAAGGTAAAATTTACAATAAAATTTTTCTAGTGATAATAATCAAGGCTTCTGAGCATCTTATGCGTTCTTATACCAGTTGCTCATCCCTAAGGGGTTAAACCGTAGTTTTAACTGTTTTTAATTGTTTTAGTTCTAGTGTGTTAGGAGGAGTACGGAATGTTGTCGAAATGTCTTACTTTTAATTATATTTTAATTGTTTGTACTATTTTTATCATTGAATGTCTGTAGTCATATATTTTATTTAATAATTAATGGTTTTCCAAATATAATTGTATAAGTATTTTTTTAATTTTACATAAATACATTATCAGTATTTTTATTTTCTTCTATTTTTACAAAAAGAAAGAATTGGATTCTTGAAAAATTTCGACTTTCAGTTTTCGACGTATTTATACGTTTTGGAAGGTCCGGAACACTATTTGATGTTTTTTTAGCAAATGTCTATCTGTCATTCTGTGAGTTTTTATGTGACAAACAATTTGTGGGCGCTCTGTCTTATGCTATTACTATATTCTGCTATTTCCGCAATAGCTCTATCTAGAAACTAATGCACGGAAATTCATCAAAAATGAGATTTAGTCAGAATTTGTTTATTTAGTTGTTGCTGACTAGAGTTTGGTGTAAATCCCCTAATCGGTGGGGCTGCTATGCTAAATTTTTTTGGAAGCATTAACATGTTAATGAAAGAAGAAAATTTTGGGATTACCACATCTGAATAGTTTTATATTAAAATGCTCTTTAGGTGATGTTGGACAATCTAAAAAAAATAATAAAAATAATAACTGTAAAAAATGCTATTAGTTTTCAATTTCAAAAAAAGTACCGTGTTTTATAACCTGGGAAGCCCAGATATGAATTCCATAATATACATAACATTTAATTAATGCTCTGAAAAACTACGTATAGTGTTATTTTCATATGGTTATTATTTTTTTTTTCTAGGCATATTCCTAAACAAAGAGATTTACTTGAATCTATCCATCTCTGGCAAGAAATCTAATGTACGAGGATTAATGGGGACTTAAGGAAGATATTATAAGAGGTAAGAAAAATACATTTCTTCTTTCATACCAAGGCTTATATGATAGTCTTATAAACCTTCGTTATTTATTAATGTGCATAGGGAAATATTTTTATGTAACATATTTATAGGGGACTAAGAAACTGGTTAGACTATCTTTGGCAAAAATATTTGATTTTTGCTGATATCTGTATTATAAAGGACAATCGTGTCTGTTCATAATGCTGACATCATTTCAACAATGGCAACAGCAGACGATTAAATTTCATTTTTAGCTCACAAGGCTATCAAAGCCTGGGAGCTTATGTGCCCGTCCGTTGCGTATGTGCGTAACGCGATAACTCATGATAAAAAATATCCGATTCACTTAAAATTTTGGATATATGTAGATTCTGATAAGGCGCTTCCCTGGTTAGTTTTTGGAGTTCTTTCGAAATGTATAACAAGGGGAACGGGGACTGCTGCCCCACTCCTTAATTGATATAAATAGGTTTTTCATGCAGAATTATCAGTTTTCGTTCAAAATTTACATGTAGGATAATTCTGATGAAGCGCATCCGTGATTAGTATTAGGTGTTCATTTGATAAGTATAAAGTAGGGGAACGGGGGGTTCATGCCCCTCCCCTTAATTGAAATAAATGGGTTTTTCATGCAGAATTATCAGTTTTTCTTAAAAATTTTTATATGGTAAATCATACCCCTGATTACTTTAAGGGGTTCAATGATAAAACGGGGAAATGGATGGAGCTGTTGCCCCCCCCCCCTGTTTTTCGAACCGTGGTTATATATTCAAACATATATGAAGAAGATTAGGAATGTCAAAAGTTAATGTATTCTATTTTTTAGAATAAAATAATTTTAAAATAATTTAATGATTTCAATATTAACTTTGTATTTTCATAAAAATAGATAACAGATTAAAACAGGATAACATATTATTTTGAAACAAAGATCATGTTACAAATAAAAAGAGACAATTTAGATTGGAACAAAAATGATACCAGTATCAAGAGACAACCTCATCCCCCCCCCTCCCCTAAAATGATAACGTTATATATGTTCAGCCCTTTATTAAATAATAATCATCTGGCTGAAATAGCTATTCCTCATAAACTTTTTAAATTTAATGTAGCTAACAAGTTTTAAAATGTATGAAACGTAATTTTTCAGTTCGATTTCGCCAGTTTCTAAAATATTGTTCAAACTTTATCATGCATGTCACACTTAAATATGTTTTATGATATACTTTTAATTTCCTATCGAAGAATAATCACCTCAGTGAAGCAAGTATTCATCTTTAGAAAGTACCTGTATATAAAATTTAATACATGTAAATAAAAATTATTAAGTGCGTCGTTTACTGGGGACAGTTTTATATTTTATCATGCATGCAAAATAAATATATTTTGTAATATATTTTAAGCTTTCTCTTAAATATTAATTCAATAAGTTTTTAAAATTAGCACAGATCAAGTTCTTTCGTTATCGACATTAATCTACTTTTTTACTTGATTTTCTGCTGTTAGAAGTATAGAAAAAATCGTTCATGTATGATTACACACATAAACAAAATATGTTTGTTGCATACCTGAAATTTTCTTCTGAAAAATAATTATCTCAGAGAGGCAACTATTTATGTTAAGAAAATCTATTTCAAAATTTATGATATGGGTACGTAAGTAAAATACTTAAAACTGACTTCTACCAAAATATTGAAAAATATTGTTATGCGTGCAAAGAAAATATATTTTATGATGCACTTTTAATTTTCTATTGAAGAACAATTACCTCGGTGAAGTTCATTATTCTGTGTGTTCATGTGCATTAATTAATGTTTAGAAAAGACCTATTATTTAAAGTTTAACGTATATAAATAAACAATTCTTAGTCGTCGTTTACTTGGAAAGTTTTGTGTTTTGCCATAGATGCAAAATAAATATATTTTGAATATCGCACATCAAGTTGTTTCTTAAAGATTAATTGAATAAGCTGTACAAAATATCGCACATCAAACTGTCTGGTTATCAACATTAATCTAATTCTTTACTTAATTTTCTGTTGTCCCAGTTTGAGAAAAATCGTTCATGCATGATCACACACGTAAACAAAATATATTTTGTTGCATACCTGAAATTTTCTTCTGAAGATTAATTATCTCATAGAGAGGCAACTATTTGTTTAGAACATCTATTATTTCAGAATTTATGATATGTGTACGTAAGTAAAATTCTTAGATCTATCAAAATATTGAAAAATTAACATGCATTTAAAGAAAATATATTTTATGATATGAGGACCCCAGAAGCCAAGGGATATAACTGACAAAATTGAAAAAAATAAACTAAGTACACAGGCGACCTAAAAATATGCTTTTTTCATTTCAGGTAAAGAAATATAAGTGATTTTCTTATTATTTGCTGAGTTATAGAGGCAAACCACTTTTTTCGAAAAACAAACAATATTGATTAATTATACATTTAAAGAAAATTGTACTTTATTTTTTAACAGTTATTGAAATAAGATTTCAAAGACCAGAATGCAACAAGCAGAAATTTCCTATTTCAATTCACTCAATTGTTATTGATGTTCCAGTTTAACACCAATTATCTTTAAACTCAATTTACTCCAAATCGAAATTTTGTCACTTGTACCCCTTGGCTTCTGGGGTCCTCATATACTTTTATTTTTCTATTGTAGAATAATTGCCTCAATGAAGCAAATATTCATCTTTAGAAAAGACTGTTATTTAGAATTTAATGTACGTAAATAAAAAAATTTAATTTGTCGTTTACTGGGAGGGTTTTGTATTTTGCCATGGATGCAAAGTAAATATATTCTGCAATGTATTCTGACTTTTCTGTTAAAGATTAATTGAATAAGTTATAAAACGTAACAAATATCAAGTTGTCTCGTTATCGACATTAATCTAATTCATTACTTGATTTTCTGTTGTTCCAGTGTGATAAAAATTGTTCAAATACGATCATACACGTAAACAAAATATATTTTGTTGCATACCTGAAATTTTCTTCTGAAGATTAATTATCTCAGAGAGGCAACTATTTATGTATAGAAACTCTATTATTTCAAAATTTATGACGTGTGTGTAAGCAAAGTTCTTAGACCTGCCAAAATACTTCTACCAAAATATTTAATATACTGTGTGTAAAGAAAATGTATTTTATGATGTACTTTTAATTTTCTATTGAAGAATAATTACCTCAGTGAAGTAGTATTCATCTTTAGAAAAGACCTATTATTTAAAATTTAACGTATGTAAATAAAAAATTCTAAATCGTAATTTACTGGGAGAGTATTTTTATTTTGCCATGGATAAAGTAAATACATTTTGAATATCACACATCAAATTATCTCTTAAAGATTAATTGTTGTAGAAAATATTACACTTCAAGTTGCCTCTTTATCGGCATTAATCTAATGCTTTACTTGATTTTCTGTTGTCCCAGTACGGGAAAAATTGCTTAGATATGATCACACACGTAAACAAAATAAATTTTGTTGCATACATGAACTTTCTTCTGAAAATTAATTATCTCATAGAGAGGCAGCTATTTTTGTTTAGAACATCGATTATTTTCAAATTTATGATATGTATACGTAAGTAAAATTCTTAGGTCTGCCTTCAATGTTGAAAAATAATATTATGCGTGCAAAGAAAATATATTTTATGATGTACTTTTAATTTTCTATTGAAGAATAATTACCTCAATGAAGATAGTATTCATCTTTAGAAAAGACCTATTATTTAAAATTTAATGTATGTAGATTAAAAAAATAATTTTTGTCGTTTACTAGGAGAATTTTATATTTTTCCATGGATTCAAAGTAAATATATTTTGTAATATATTTTTGTAATATATTTGTAATATCTCTTGTCCCAGTATGGGGAAATTTGTTCAGATATGATCCCACACGTAAACAAAATATATTTTGTTGAATATTTTACCTGAAATTTTCTTGTGAAGAATAATTATCTCAGAGAGGCAACTACTTATGCTTAGAAAATCTATTATTTTAAAATTTATGATATGGGTACGCAAGTAAAATTCTTAGGTCTGCCTTACCGAAATATAGAAAAATAATATAATGCGTGCAAAAGGAAATATATTTTATGATACTTTTAATTTTCTATTGAAGAATAATTACCTCAGTGAAGCAGTATTCATCTTTCGGAAAGGCCTATTATTTAAAATTTAACGTATGTAAATAAATTCTAAATCATCGTTTAATGAGGGAGAATTTTTATTTTGCTATGGATAAAGTAAATACATTTTGAATATCACGCATCAAGTTATCTCTTAAAGATTAATTGAATAAGTTATAGAAAATATTACACATCAGGTTGTGCCGTTATCGGCTTAATCAAATTCTTTACTTGATTTTCTGTTGAACAGTATAAGAAAAAATTGCTCAGATATTATCACACACGTAAACAAAATTTTGTTGCATTAATGGAATTTTCTTCTGAAGATTAATTATCTCATACAGAGAAAATTTTTTTTTGTTTAGAACATCGTTATTTTCAAATTTATGATAGGTATACGTAAGTAAAATTTTTAGATCTGCCTTCAACCAAAATGTTGAAAAATAATATTATGCGTGCAAAGAAATATATTTTATGATATACTTTTAATTTTCTATTGAAGAATAATTATCTCAGTGAAGCAGTATTCATCTTTTTAAAATACCTATTTAAAATTCAGTATGAAAACAAAAGTAATTAATTTGTCATTTGCTGGGAGAATTTTATATTTTGCCAAGGTATGCAAAATAAATACATTTTGTAATATATTTTAATCTTTCTGTTAAAGATTAGTTGAATAAGTTGCAAAAAATAGTTATCGACATTATTTTAATTCTTTACTTGATTTTCTGTTGAGAAAGCGTGAGGAAAAATTATTCAAATATGATCGCGCGTAATATGATATTATACAATCACACGTGTTAAATATATTTTGTTGCGTACCTGAAATTTTCTGAAAAACAATTTTATCGAAGATTCAAGTATTTATAATTAGAAAATCTATTATTTGAAAACTTATGATGTGAGTACGCAAGTAAAATTCCTTTGATCTGCCTGCCCTCTACCGAAATATTTAAAAATAATATTTTGCGTGCAAAGAAAATATATTTTATGATGTACTTTTTTAAATTTCTTTTAATTAATGGAATGTGTGGAGCTAAAGAAATTATAATCAATTGTATCCGAAATTCACATTAATAATATTTTTATTTATAACACATAAATTTGGTTTTATACTACGCCAGTATTTGATATTTACCGTGTTCCAAAAATTACTTTTCTATTAGAGCAAAGTTGGTTTAGATGAGGGGTCTATGTTACAAAATTTGTAAAACTGTTTTTTGATAAAGGGCTTACGTTGGTTTGATTGGTGATTACCAGATCACTTTAGAAATTGCAAGATTTTAAACAGAAAAATATAATCATCCCTATGGTAAAAATACCGCACATTTATATCTAATAAGACGGAAACATATTTCGAATAATTTTCCCTGATCTGTTTTGATTCCGTGTTAGCAGGTTTTAGTATACTAAATAAGTAGTACAATCTTATGCAGTAAGACACGTGGAAGCTGAATCATACGAATAATGAAAAAAAAAAAATTCTTTATAAGTAGATCTGCTTTCACAAGAATTAAATAAACAAAGTAACAAGTAAAATCAGTGAAGTAAACGCAGTAAAAGCAATGAAAATAAAATTTATATGAAGGTCAAAATAATTTTTTTCTTCCGTACAAAAAGGTAATAGATTTTTAAGATATTATTTTCAAAAGGAATATAAAAAAAAATTCTTTACAGACAAGTGATATCTTTACAGATTTCACTGTATTTTGTTAATCTCGATATAGACTAATGAATAGCATGGTACGAAAAGAAATTTAACAGAATTTGTGGATCTTGAAATATTAAGCCATTTAGTATCCTGAACACAGTATAGTTATACTCGGGGCAGGTCTTTGAGTTTTCGAAAATCGAGACATCTCTAATCGATGACATTATTTTTCCTTCTTTCTGCAACATTTTTAACTAATAGCAGAGACTCTTCTTCCAAACACCCATTCAACTGTCTCAGCGAAGTTATGTGAAATTCATATTCATTAAAAACGGGCAGATTTAAATTAATGTATTTTCATGACTTACATTTTCCTTTTTGCATGAATTGCAATTATTGAAATAGCATAGATGCTGATGTTATTATAATTTTCCATTTATTCTTTCAAATATGATTATCCCAAAGGCTTTCATTTTCATTATTACTTCTTTATGTAATGACTTTGGGGAATAGGCAAAGAAATAATTAACTTTGCTAATAAGCTATCTTTGCTTTGATAGAGAAATACATTCCTGTTTCTATGAAAGTGGTTCGTTGTTGAGCAAAATGAGTTTCATATCTTTTAGTCTTTTAATCGCCTTCTTTTTATCAACTTCTGATATTATTCTGATATTCCTTGTATTACTTGTTATCTTGTTATCTCCAAAGTGATATTTCTAATATAATATTTCATTAAGGATATTTGGTGATTCTGCTTTTGATGATTATATTTGTATACTGTCAGAAAAGGCCTAATGTTTAACCTTTAACTGATGTGACAGAAATTGTAAGGTATCTAGTGTGAAACGGTTCTGTGAGACCGCAAAATCGAAAGGTAAATAAAAGGCATGATTAACTCATAGTATGGTGTTTTTATACAAGACTGTTATAATCAAACATTCACCTGTTTAAAAGTCTCTGGTGATAGTACTAAAGTTACAAATGAAACAAAATTTCGGTGGTGTTTCTTTTTAAAATGAAAATTGCAAGGTAACTTATAAAAATTTTAAAAAAAGCAATGGTTTGTCTGACCGGTAACATTAGTTAAAGGTTAAAAACACTATTCTTGGTTTGTCTAGTGTTCACTCTAGAAATAAAAAGGGCATGGTGCTATTCACTAAAAAGGGCATTACTGCAGCAGAAAAGGGCACTTTTGTAAGAAAAAATTTATTATTGCCTTTAGAAGGGGGAAAAAAGAAAGCGAGAAAATGCAATTTTTAAGTATGATAAATTAAGTAACATTAACTTCAAATGATTTTATGATATAAAAATTAAAAATAAAATAAAATTAAAACATAATTGAATAGTTTCATGTCCTTTTTCTTAAAGAAATGAAAAAATTCTATCATTTTTGGGCACGCAAATTTAGAAATACCATGGAATAAAAAAAATTCTTTTTTAAAAATGTCTGGTTAAAACTAGTGGTGCATTTTATTATTTTTAAAAAGGGCAGGGTGCTGCACCCTTCAAAAATGGCCTAGAATGAACACTGGGTTTGTCCACCAATCTCTTCGAAATAGTCATAGATATGATAGAAAAAAATTCCAATATTCTGTCTTTAATACATCGGTAAAAAAATTAACTTTTCGAAAAAAATAAATATATAAAAAAATCAATACCGGATATACTACTCTTGTATAAGTCGAAGAATTTTAGACAAAATTTGAGAGTTGAAGATCGGGGGTCGACTTGTACAGGAGTTAGTAAATGATACTAATAATAATAATAAATGATAAATTTTTTCGCAGATAATCTGCAAAAAGGCAAGGCCATCTTGATATATCAAGAAAGTACTGCTTTTGTCTAATTCCCCTCTGTACGTCCCAAATTATGAGGAATTTTTTTGGCAGACATTGAACGAATATGAAACTGTTTTATTGCTTAACTTCATAATTATGTTTCAATATGTCGTGTGTATTTTTTCACATACATACGACGATCGATGGACATCGATCGTCGTTAACATACATACGACATCGAATCGATTGTTATTGAAAATATCAAAAAATTGCAACTATTATGACTTTCTCGAGTTTTATTCAAATATTAAAATTTTTAATCTGAGGTTGGTGCAAAGCATGTTTTTCTCACGCGGTTTGTCTTTCTAACATCATTAATTGCCAAGATAGCACAGGCTCAAGTAATTCTCATTCTTCAAATGCCTACAAAAGAAAAAAAAGTGAGTCAACGGTTTTGTGGAATATAGCTTGATTTTTACTTTACAAGACAAAAATATTAAAAATTACAAAAATCATACGTAATTATCAAAATCCGATTATTATTATCATTAGGTTCAGAATATTGCTAACTAGACAAAATGATTATAATTTACAATAAAGAAATGGATTTTTATTTTTGTTTTAAAAAGAGTTCCCCGTCAAGTTAAGTTTGATTTTCACCTGTTTTTCCTACTTTTTCCTTTCTTAAATCATCTGAAAACGGGACTTAGAAATATGTAAAGGGGCAAAAAAACATGTATATTTCCTTATACTGTGGAATTTACAGAGCAATTTTACATTGTATATAAACTTTGTAAAAATATAGATACAGTCAAACCTCGTTAACATGAACATGCTTAACGTGAATTACTTTTAACATGAACTGTTTTCACAGTCCCCTATTAAGTGGAATACAAACATATGATACTGATAACATGAATTACTGTTAACATGAGCAAAATTTTCATTCCCCTTAAGGGTGTATTTCGATTCAAACTGCTTATTTTCCGATTTATTTTTGAATTCATTTTTACTCTCATATGCATCAAACTGGAAAATTGTCTTATTTAGGAAGTACACAAGCTGCCGTAATTGTCAATTCTTTGAAAAATGCAGAAAATATTGCAAAAAAAGCAATCAAAAACGGCATTTTGATCAGATTTTCCCCTAGCGGGAGATCTGTGAACGAAAAAAAGGGTCATACTGAGAAGATAATTGTTTATAAATCAAATTCTAATGAATTGAGCGTAAAAATACATCACACGGCACCTTGTACATCTCTTCAAAAATACCCTCAGCAAGTTTCATGTTTCTACTTTTAAAAATGTGTCTGAAATTGTATCGGAAAATTTCGAGCTGTTGAAGGTGGAAAAGCGTTTTTTCGAATACACCCTTAGTTGTATCAATGTCTCGTGGAAATTTGTCTTTTCGGCTCGGCACCCGTGCCTTTTTACCTCTTTGACCACAGACAGTTTTGATCTATCTCTTCAAAATAAGCTGAGGCAACAAATTTTGAGCAGGTATCGTTTTGATTTTATTATGTTGTCCGGAGCAGTTCGTGACGGCGACACATTTATTTCAACATTCGCGGTAAACTAAAGTAATTGTCAAATATACAATAAGACAATCTAACTTCTTTCGTATACCCGCATCCACTTGTATAATGATTACGAAGGGATATGATATTGCGTTTCGGTAAGCATCATTAGGGGAAAATCAGAAAAACCTTTCATTCAGTGTATTGAGAGTTGGATGATGTGAATCAGATTTTTAGCTTCAATATCATCTTCAAAGTTCCGCGTTAATATTACATACTATAGAGTTTTATTTTTTATGTTTTTGAAATTTTTAAAAACTCACCCGACCTCTGATTGGAATAAAAGAGTTGTACACAATTTGTGGTTTAAAAAAAAAAAAAAATTCATACTAGTTTGGTATATAGGTGGAGGTGGATTTCGAAGTTAAGTACTAATTCCGCCTATGAAAAATAAATCTATATTAGAGATAAACCCAATTTAACAATTTTATTTGGTCGTTTTTGAGGAGTTTGTAATTTCATTTCTCTATAAGAGCTGATTTAAGCCCTTTGTTTAGTTTCTTTTTGCAGTAAGAGTTGGTTCTGCCAAAAATTTGTCAGTATAACAGTTTTGGGCGATTTGAAGATTTATAATAAATTGAATCGGATTTGATACTTTGTGAATTACCAACATTTTTCCAACTCTCGTTCTATTTTTCGACAAGAGTTGATTTTTCTCAAAAACATATCAATAAAAAGATTTAGCTAGTATTAAGAATATTTATAATATGTTTAAATGAATTTGACATCTTGAGAATTGTCGAAGTTATGATTTTTTTTTTCTTCCTAAAACCCTCCCTTTTTTTTCTCCGACTTTAAACCCATATTTAATTTTATCAAATATCTGTAATATATAATATTTTGGACCTTTCACTAGAAGTAATAATAACTTTAAACTGAATTTATATGAATGATTAAGAAACTGTAGGGTTTTATCAGTTTTCGCACAACCTTTCCCTCTTTTCACCAACTTGGTCCGATTTTGTCTATTAACGAACTTATCTGACATTTTTGCCCCTTGATTTTATGTATGAGTTACGAAGAGATTTGTGCAGAATTACGGCAGTTATCATGTGCATAAAAAATGATAAAGTTTTGAACTGGGGGTGTTTTGCGGTTCTAGAGATTTGATCGATGTAGGTTTGGAAAAAAAAATCACACTTAAGGAAGAATGTAATAGGTAGTAAGTATTTCTTAGGAATTCCTCCTAAAAGACGTTAAATTGTCGAAATTAGCAGTTGCCAAGCTCCAAAGCATCCGATATACACAAAAAGTCAATTGGTGTAATAGAACATGTTTTATAAAATATTCAAAAAGACTTAATGTATTCTTACAAAATCAAGTGTTAACCCCTTAGGGTCTGTTGTACTATTAATAGTACATGTCTTTTAATAGAGTATTATTTTGCATTAAGAAATATTTTTGCTTTCATTTACAGTTAGTGCATGTATTTGCTATATGACTTCATTTAAGTTTAGGCATTTAGTAATAATAATAATTATTATTATTTGCATAATTCTCTTTGCACCGTTTGCAATTCTTTTATTTTACACATATATTTGAAGTATTAAATTCAAAATTAAATTTACTTTCCTGAAAAAATTGTACGTAATAAAGCGTAAAAAGTATTAGAAAATTGTAATATAAATTAAATCTTGTTGTAATACAAAATTTTATAAAAATCTCCAAAAATTCTTCCCCAGTCTATTTTCATACGAACATTAGATAAACAGTACGCAGCATTCGTTATCTTTCAGACTATGAAATATTCATTAAACATTAATTAATTTATTTGGATAGCTAGTGTTAATATTATTAACGTAAAAGTAATTTTTTTCTAAAATTTGATTTGAAAAAAAAAAAAAAATCGGACTTGAAAGGGTTATGATGATAAAACATCTAAATTTTTAAATTTCATTTCTTGTTTTATGTGTGTATTGTTTAATGCAAAATTCTTTCAGTCGTTTCTTAACTTTGAAATAGTCTTTTTATTCATTTTTTATTCCCATCTGTATTTTTTTACTTTTTATTGAGTGGATTTTGGATTACAATATTCCAATTTCGATTTTTTATACTATTTTGTGTTTATGTTAAAATGTTATAGACTGTGGTAGGATTTAATTTCTTATTTTTAACGATTTCATTACATATTAAAGCTTCTTCGGGGGGGGGGGGGGGGGATAAATCTTCCAAATA
The DNA here is from genome assembly GCA_964019185.1 of Maratus speculifer. Taxonomy (NCBI): domain Eukaryota; kingdom Metazoa; phylum Arthropoda; class Arachnida; order Araneae; family Salticidae; genus Maratus; species Maratus speculifer. Next base: position 116,931,367 of record OZ025297.1, on the reverse strand, counting down.
AAATGTGAAAGAAAATCGAAGCATTTTTTGCTTCTTCTTTAAAAATCATAGAAGCGTTTATTATTGTTATTATTTATGCATTCAATCCTGGTTTCGCATATTACAGAATAGAACTGTTAGCTGAAAACTCTTTTTAAATTTAAATTATGTATTTAATTTTACATTTAATGTACATACTTTTTTAAGTTGCAGACCAATAGCAACAAAAAGCATTCTATGTAAGAGGAAAAAAATAAATTATGTATTAAAATAAAATTTTAAAATTTATTAGGAGCGGTACTTTTGTATTAGCCACATGTCTGGATTAAATAGCTGAAGAAATTGACAAATATTTCGTTACTGACAGCAGTCCTTTTTATTATGATAATTACTGTGTTGTAAGCACGTAGCTCAATAACATGTCTATTAAATTTGTATTTGATAATTTATGAATTGATATAGTTTTTTATGGAATATTAGCGGAAACAAATGTTGAGCTATTTATGTTGTTTTAAATGCAAGCGGTTTAACCTTATGTAATCGGATTGGACGAGAAACTGCTACTCTACGTCAGGAGTGCATATTTTCTATTAATCCCCCCCCCCCCCCTCAAATCTTAGCAATTATAAACTTCCAAATGCTGAAAAGCTTTTAAATTTGCACTGTATTAGTTTGCTCTTGAAAAGTAGGAAAAAAGAAATCCATCATACATTCTGGTAATATTTGAAATTTTCTATTTTATTTCCTAGAAGTTGCAGCACATTTTTACAAATAATGCGAAATTACCTTCCCCCCCCCCTCTCGTTTTTCGTGTTCTCTATTCTAAATAGATATTCAAAAGCATGTTTTTTTTTTAATTTTAACCGCAATATTTTTATATTTTTAATCTATTATTCAGATGCAGAAAAATTGCACGATTTCTTTGAAATGTTTTTGCAATCTTTTTAATAAAACGTAACTTAAATGGGCGTTTGTATTCATGGTTAAATAAAACAAATAAGTGAAACTGAATCTGTGAGTAATCGCCGTTTTGTGATTGAAATATAGAAATAATCTCATAGATGACAGTTTGTCAAACATTTCCCGCTGGATAATTTAAGGATATCCGTAAAATGATTAGATAACGCCTATTTCTAAACTTCTTGCATTCGGGAGAAATCGTGAATTTTCAAATGTATTTATTGCAAATCTTCTTTTATATGAACGCATTTAAAAGGATATTTAGATTCCTTTAATGATTCTTACCATTACTGGTAAAGTTCGAAGCAGCAGGAGGAGGCGAAAGGTGAAGGCCTGATCAAAAGAATTATTTTGGTGGAGTTAAGGGCTCTCCATAAATGGTGTCACATTTTTTTTTTAATTTTGACCCTCCCCCCTTCCTTTGTTTGTCACAAAGTGTCACATTTCATTATACCCCCCGCCCCTCCCTTGCCACATGTCAGGTTATATTACATATACATATACTTGCAGTTCAGAAACAAAGCACTATGTTATAGATCATATTTCAAATTTTATAACTGAACTTTTTTAATTTTAACTTTGTGTTTTAATGACTTTTAAAATAATTTAAGGCAATAAGTGATTTCTGTACTTATTTTGTATGAAATAAGATTAAGGTTTAGAACAAAATGTATAATTCATATACAATAGTAATAAAATAATAATATGAAAGAGCAGTTGAAAACTGTAATATTTTGGAATTTGAAATGGAATTTAACAGTATATTTTACTTTAAATTTTATCCTTACTTTATGTACACAAAATTCTTTAATTTCCAAATACCTTCAAACTGTAATTTGCTGGTTTTTAATGTTTTTATTTTTTGCTATTTGTGTGATATTACATTTCTTCTTACCCCCTCCCCCTTTATCACAAACTGTCACAATTTCACGAACCCCCCTCCCCGCAAGTGTGATATCATTTATGAACGACCCCTTATTTAAATTTTGCTGACTTGATATCAGCCGCATGCATGATGGCGGTTTAATGGTCGCAGTACTGTAACATTGCAATTAATACCAGAGCCCGATTAACGTTGTGCAAGGCCTAAAGCCCAGTACCTTTCCGGGGGCCCCTCGCAGCAAAATATTTTCGATTTTTTTTTTTTTTTTTTTTTTTTTTTTTTTTTTTTTTTTTAAGGGGAGCATAGGGGAGAGGGATGTTTTTAAATATTACGATACAGTTTCAATCTTAATCAAAATATATTTAGGTTTTTGAGAAAATAATTGCAAAAACTGCAATTTTAAGAATGTTTTTTTTTTTTTTAATGATTTTACTCAAATTTTGGGCCCCCAGCAGCATTGGGCCCAAGGCTATGGCCTAGCTGACCTGTGTGGTAATTAGGCCCTGATTAATACAAATCATTTGTAGAATACTTAAACAAAAGCGAGGTATTTTTACTTCTTGAAATAAAAGTTCCATGTGTATCTTCGGTAGTAACTGCATGTAATGATTACTGAAATTATTATTCAGTGTTTAGATATTTAAGAAATTCGTGAACTTTCATAACGACTGATTTTGAAAATTATTGTTGGGATTTTTTTCCAATTAAAAATTTTGAGATGTAAAGGCGTTCCTTTTGAATATTTTAAAAATGTTTACGAAAACGGGTTAAGTATTTTAAAGGAGAAGACAACAATGGAACATTCCATTTCGTTTAGACAAGGTTTCAGCCCCACCCGAATAAGTATTTTCAAAATTTGATATACTTGATCTCTGACAGTTACTCTTAAAAACGGATTTTTTCTTTTTAATAATCTGGATTGTTATAAAAAATCACAAAGCAGTCAAAAACCTGTTCTCGGGGGATGGGGGGGGGGGGATACAGTACCACCCAAAACGGGAGAAAATATGCGCGTATGCTAATAAATTTCATGAATTCATCCGAAATTTTTTTAATTAAGTGTTTAAAAAAATCCTATTCTTTGTTCAACAACGTGAACATTTTTGTCACGTTTTTGGACTCATTTTTAAACTTATGCTTTAAAAATTAGTTGGAGCGTAATACTTGCTGATATGATTATTGATGTTATTTTTTCAACAACGCGAACGTTTTTGACTTTTTTAAGCCTATGCTTAAAATTTGCTATATTTATTAACTTATAAGTTGTTAAAATGTAAACTATACATTAAAACTAATAATATAATAATTTGTTATTAGCATAGTCGTTTTAATTTGAGGATGCGATAGCATTGTTAAAATAGTAGCAATAAGTAAAAAAGGTGTGATAAGGAACACGTGATATGGAACGGCCCTTTTAATAAATTTAAAAATCTCAGCATTTTAAATCTAGATCTTAGTAAGCTGCTAGTTTTTAATAAGAAATAAATAATAAACGAAACAGTTAATAAATTTTAATAATTTTTTAATTATTGTTTTAATTTTAATTTTAATAATAAATATTTTTGTCAGAAACACATCTGTGAACCTGGTGCTCGTATATTCAAAACATCAAAACCTATATATGATATTTAGTTCAGTTTACTTCATATACTTTTCGATGATGCGATAAGAACACACATAAATACAGACAGAAAGACGTTTTCTAAAAACATGTTTTTTAGGATGCTGCTCCTTAAAAAAATTAAACGATTTTTTTTTCCTCTGCATAAGATATCTGAAATCGATATCTTACCAGGTATCTTCGTTATAGAGTATAATATAGTACCGGTTTGGAGTGGGAGTATTGTATTAATCAAATTTTAAAAGGATAAACATTAAAGAAAACATATTGTAACAAAAACATAGAAAATAAGTATACAGAACAGAAATATACATATAAATAAGGTTGCCACGATTAGCCATTATTTAGTAAATAACAATCAAAAGAAAGGAACCACTTCGAAACAAAAACTAAGCACATGTCATGGACTGATGAAGTTCACTAGAGGGTAAAAACAGAAGTCCGCCTTCAAAATAAAAAGCACTTTCACACTCAAAACCCACATAAGTATTCACAAGGATTTTGAAAGAAGTTTTCTTCAAAGCAAACTTTACGGACATAAATCAAGAACCCTTTACTAAACACACTGGAGTAAAAAGGAAAGTCAGAAACCGAGAGAATGCCAATCAAAGTCGAAATTGCTGCTGGCACGCGAGACTGACATATACAAGGACGCTGAGGGTTTTTCAACATCGAGGACATTTTCTTTGAAGAAATGCTATGGAAAGCTTGGTCAATATTCATGATAAAACTTCAAGAAGGCAGAAGAAGTGTATGGTGGTTTTTACTTATGTTAAAAAAATGTTTTGAAGGAAATGCACTAAAGAAAGAGTAAGTATTTCAGATGCTACAATGCTGACAGATATACGACAATTTAAAGCTTTTATTACAAACACAATTGAATAGATACGTAAAAAATCGGCAAAATTCAGTAAATGCTTTACATTACTGGATAATAATAATTTAACCCTTAGGGGACGAGCGACCATTATATGTGTCACTTACGGTGCTCCGAATCCATCATTATTCCTAGCAGTTACTTTTTATTGTAAAGTTTACCTTTTTTAATCGCAGCATTTTCGTGATTCATTTACAGAAAATTTTCTGTTTTGAAAAACCGGTAGTAAAAGATTAAAAATCAAGCAAAAAGCTCTTATTGTGAAGGGGTTGATGGTTACACTTCAATGTAAAATACTAGTATAACACTGTATTGAGAAAAAGGGGAGTTTTGCTGAAAGATATCAGCCTTGATGACACTAGAAACATGACAGCATGATAGTACCATCTGCATACACCACGTCTGTACCATATCATTTATCATCTGTATATACCCTTTTTAGGCCTGAGTCCTTCAAACGACTTCAGCATATCTGTTGTAAGACTATTATAATGCCCTTTGAGTTGTGTGTTTTACATCAGAGCTATCTCATGAGAACCTGCTTGCATCAACGGAGTGTGCTTGCCATGGGAATCTGTAACCGCAATCACATACAAATATGGAAAGTAGTACACTATTAAGGTTGCTAGTCACTTACTTCCCGAATTCTCCTCCGTAATGTTAAGTCTATGGGCGTTTGATGCATTTTTATACTTAAAATATCTCCTCAGGAAATTAATACTTTCAACTTCTTATTTGGTGTTCTCTTCTTAAAGGATGTCACTTTTTACTTAGCTGTCAAAATATTTCTAAAATCTATATTTAATTTAATATTTTATGTGTTAAAACCTCACGAACTAGAAGTAATATTTTAACACTTCATGTAAAATTAAGCTTAGAATTTAGAAATATTTTAAAAACTAAGAGGAAAAGTGACATCCTTTAAGAAGAGTTCACCAAAAAAGAAGTTAAAAATATTAATTTCCTGAGGAAATATTTTCAATATAAAATGCCCATAGACTTACGGGGGAGAATTTCGAAAGTGAGTGCCCAGCAGCCTTAGGGGTATTTATATCGAAAGGCTTTTTTTTTTCATCAATTAATACATTTCTACGCTCACCATTTTTTACACGAAGCATGTCAAGAAGAATAATCGTTGACTTTTTACTGATGCATCCCTTGTTTTATCCAACAGTAAGCCAATCTCCAGGAATTTCTTCAGTCATTCTCGCATTGATGGACGTGCGCACAAGAAATTCATGAAGGTCAGCTCAGTATTGATAAAGAGTATCGGAAGAAATCATTGATTATCGCCTTGACGTTCTCCGTGCAGTCAGTGGTGTAAGTACAAAGTATACAGGGTGTTTCAAAATAATGGGGACAAATTGATATGACAAATCAAGCATACAACAAGGATAAAAAATCACATAGGAACATAGGGCCGCAAACCACTTATTGAGCCACAAATACAGGGTGTTTCATCCTAACTCAATTTGGGTTGACGGTAGTAAATTTCAGAAAACTGAAGTATATTATGATAAAACATTTAATAGACATTCTCACCTTTGTTTTAAGCGTGATATCACCAAACAAAAGTGGTAGATGTTTGCATTATGCGCACCAACAATATGCACTTGACACCTCGCATTTTGGACTGTCATAATCAGTTTATGCGGTATCATCGATTGCTTCAGCAATACGTTTTTCGAGATCTTTTCGTAATGTTATCACATTTCACACAAAATAATGTACATATCGTTGCATTTTCATTACAATATTTTTTTTTTTTTTTTTTTTTTTTTTTTTTTTAAATTATTACTTTCAAACCGGGTGTAGCTGGAATGAAACACCCTGTATTTGTGACTCAAGAAATAGTTTGCGACCCTATGTTCCTATGTGATTTTTGATCCTTGTTGTATGCTTGATTTGTCATATCATTTTGTCCACGTTATTTTGAAACACCCTGTATATTAAAGGATATTCTTAACCCCTTGGGGACAAGCGACACGTATACATGCCGCAAAAAGGCTTAAGAATCCTTGTTTATCCCCACCAGTAAAATTTTACTGTAAAATTTGCCTTATTTAATCGGAGCATTTTTTCGTATTAATAAGACTCAAATTAAAAGGCGACAAAATATTAAAAATTTTATAAAAGGTTCCCGTCGCGAAGGGGTTAAATCAAAAAGGGCAAATTTATGAAACAAGTTTTAATTTATTTATTTATTTATTTATTTATTTATTTATTTAGGAAATGCATAAAACTAGCAAGTGTTGTTCAGAAACTACCGAATCGCACTCATTTTCCGGGTTTTATGTGAAACACAATAGACCCTTCAGGAAATAGTTTGAAAGTGGACGTTTTGAACCGAATTTCTTGACGGAAGCAGAAAAAAAAAAAGTCAACCAAAGGAGAAAAACGCCTTGTCATGTGATCAAAAAACGCTTATAATTCGATGGGTAATTTATTGATCAAAAAATCAAAAGTACTGTTCGATTCCAAATCACTTCCATAATCAAGTCTTCTAATTTTATATCTTTCCGATAAAAAAATGCATTTGTAAATGTGTCAAAACGTTTTGCGTTTGTTGAGCAGAGCAGTTGAGAACAGCCTTAATGGATGAAAGAAAAAAAGCAATGTATACATACTCCTAATATTGCACTTCTTTCCCATGCATGTATCTGTTTATTAGTATTTGTCTAATAAAAGCTTGGAATTGTAAAAAAAAAAAAAAAAATTAAGCACCCTCTATTTCTACGATATTTTTAACTCAAAATCATGATGCATGTATAATGTTGATATGCATTATTTTCTAAATTAAAGTCTTCTTCAGGTATAATTATATGGTATTCTTTCCATATTAAACATTTCTATTTTAATTTTAAGAGAGGATTCCGTTATACATAGGTTGCAAATTCATGGAATTTGTTATATTTTATGTCCCGATTTTAAAGCTGCTGTCCCGCTTTTTGTGACAGTGAACTTAGAACCCGCTTAAAAGCAATAAACTGTGCTGCAGTTGAGGAATGTTTCGGAATAGACTGTAAAAGAAAAACTTTAAAGAGGGGGGGGGGGGGGGACTAAGTTGTAAGTTTTGTAATACGAAAATGATATTAGATTATACAAAGAAGGAAAATGGAAGAAGTATTTTAAGAGAATAAATAATACATTTGAGACTATATCATTATAACAGTGCACACAGTTCTTCAGTTATTAATAGCGTAAACATTTTATTCAAGTTTTGCTATGTTAAATATGTTGATTAAAATATCCTGCGTACATTACATGGGTTGTAAAAAAGCATTATATGGTAAAATTATGCCAATAAGCAGCATACGCCGTGTTAAAAAAAAAAAAAAACTATTACATCATTCATAATATTAAAGAGAACAGGTTATAGCCTAAAGCCATCGCAGAAGAATGCGATTGCCGTGTTTTGTATCAAGTGTTTTGCCCAAACAAGACCCTTCAGAAAGGATTCTAGAATTTCTAAGTTCACTGTCACAAAAAGCGGGACAGCAGCTTTAAAATCGGGACATAAAATATGACAAATTCCATGAATTTGCAACCTGTGTATAACGGAATCCTCTCTTAAAATTAAAATAGAAATGTTTAATATGGAAAGAATACCATATAATTATACCTGAAGAAGACCATAAGAAAAAAAGCAATGTATACATACTCCTAATATTGCACTTCTTTCCCATGCATGTATCTGTTTATTAGTATTTGTCTAATAAAAGCTTGGAATTGTAAAAAAAAAAAAAAAAAAAAAAAAAAAAAAAATTAAACACCCTCTATTTCTACGATATTTTTAACTCAAAATCATGATGCATGTATAATGTTGATATGCATTATTTTCTAAATTAAAGCAATAAACTGTGCTGCAGTTGAGGAATGTTTCGGAATAGACTGTAAAAGAAAAACTTTAAAGAGGGGGGGGGGACTAAGTTGTAAGTTTTGTAATACGAAAATGATATTAGATTATACAAAGAAGGAAAATGGAAGAAGTATTTTAAGAGAATAAATAATACATTTGAGACTATATCATTATAACAGTGCACACAATCCATTTCGCTGACGTGCCTGATTTCATGCAGCCAATCTACTTAAAAGTTTTTTAAATTGAAGTGAAGAGACCAACTGTCCAACCTGAGGTGAATTGAAGTGAAGCTAGGAAAACTCAGTTAGTGGCGATTTCTGTTATGCCCTGGAGTGCTGGTAGGGTATCCAAGTAAATGTTAGTTTCGTTTTGGGAAACAGTTTGAGTAGTTTTGTGAAATAATTATGTAGTTCATAAATAATAACAAAGGTGCATACTTTTTTTTTTTCGGATGTAAATAATTTTTTACTGTTAGAAGATAATAAATTTTGGAATTAAAAATTCAAGAGAGATTCCTGCATTATCGGCTGTTTTGATACTACGTCTTCTTTTAATGAGTTTTGGAAAATGCCTGACCGTATACTAAAAGATCTTTCTAAGCAATTTAATGTTACAAAATATCACAATGCTTTCTGCCGTAACAATGTAAGTAGAACAATAAATCATATCCATATTAGAAAAGAATAGTAATTAAAAAAATAATCAGCATACAATTCCTTATGCTCACGAGATTTATATTTGATTCAAGAACTGCCTGGTATTATTAACCTATTAGACAGAATTTAATTTACCAGGAAGTATGAGAACAGCGTGACTAGAATATTATAAGTCAAACGTGATCTAAAATATTAAGGTTAAAGTTCTTCAGTTATTAATAGCGTAAACATTTTATTCAAGTTTTGCGATGTTAAATATGTTTATTAAAATATCCTGCGTACTTACATGGGTTGTAAGAAAGCATTATATAGAAACATTATGCCAATAAGCAACATACACCGTGTTTAAAAAAAAAAAAAAAAAAAAACTATTACATCATTCATAATATTAAAGAGAACAGGTTATAGCCTAAAGCCATCGCAGAAGAATGCGATTGCCGTGTTTTGTATCGGGTGTTTTGCCCAAACAAGACCCTTCAGAAAGTATTCTAGGGTTTCTAAGTTCACTGTCACAAAAAGCGGGACAGCAGCTTTAAAATCGGGACATAAAATATGACAAATTTCATGAATTCGCAGCCTGTGTATAACGGAATCCTCCCTTACAATTAAAATAGAAATGGTCAATATGGAAAGAATACCATATAATTATACCTGAATTATTCTCAAATTCTCGATTCCGTTATAGTGGGTTTCATTGTACTAAATAAGCACATTCATCTGACACCATAAAATTAGTGAAAGCGGAATCATTAGGGACCGATACCGAAACAAAATTCCGTTTTAGGGAGGTCCATGATTGAGTTGTTAGAATTTTAGATTTTTCCGTGCAGTCTATGGAATTTTTTACTTTAAGGGTGTATTCAGAAAAATAATTTTTTACTTTCAACAGCTCAAAATTTTCCGATACATTTTCAGACACATTTTTAAAGGTAAAGATATGAAACTTGCTGAGATGATTTTTGAAGAGACGTATAAAATGCCGTGTAATTTTATTCTTAGCTCAATCCATTAGAATTTGATTTATAAAGTATTATGTTCGCAGCGTGACCCTTTATTTCGTTCACAGATCTCCCGCTTCGGAAAATTTGGTCCAAAACGCCGTTTTTGACAACATTTTTTCGCACATTTTCTACATTTATCAAAAAATCGACAATTACGGCACCTTGTGTAATTTCTAAAGAAGAGAATATTTCAGTCTGATGCGTTTGTGAGCAAAAACTAATTTAAAAATAAATCAGAAAATAAGCAGTTTGGATCGAAATACACCCTTAACCCCTTTGCTACGGGAGCCTTTTACGAAAATTTTAATGTTTTGTCACCGGTTTGTAAAAACAGAAATTCCTGTGTTATTAAATCAAGAAAGTGCTCCGATTAAATAAGACAAATTTTACAGTAAAATTTTACTGGGGGGGGGGGGGGGAATAAAGAAGGCTTCTTAAGCCTTTTTTGCGGCACGTATATATGTCATTTGTACCCAAGGTGTTAAGACAAGATTCTGTTTACGCAGATTCCGTTTTAGCAGGTTTTGCTGAACAAAGTAGATCAAAATCTGTAAAAACAAAATAAAAAAGAACGGAAAAATATTTCGTTTTACACAGGTTTGTTTTAGAAGGTAGATTTGTAACATGTACGGTATTTCTTTCGGTGTAACCATAAAAAATTTCTATCATTTACATAAAAAAAGCTATGAGAATTTATTTGTATAACAGCGGTAAATTTAAAAAAAAATTACGGAAATGTTATTAAAAGTAATAAAATAAAATATATTAAAAGTGTTAATTTAGTCTCTCTCGAAATGATTAAATTCGATTTCTGACTATGTATAAAGTATATTAATTTCTGTAAAATCAACTTAACAACAACAAATTTATGAGAGAATTACAAAAAGCGTGCTTACAAATTAATTTGTTCTTTATACGGTATTTTTCGTGTTCTGAAAAAAAGCTGAGAATTTATTTGTATTGTAGAGGTAAATAGATAAATAAAAAAAAATTCGGATATTAAAAAAAAAAAATAGTAAACAAAGTGTTAATTTCATCTCTCTTGAAATCATTAAATTCGAATTCTGACTATGTATAAAGCATACCTGTAGGAAATACAAGAAACTTACTTACGAATTAATTTGTTCTTTATTCAATAATTTTTGAGTTTCGAAAAAAATCTACGAGAATTTATTTGTACTGCAATGGTTAAATAATAATAAAATGTTGGTTTGATTCTCTTGCAAGATTAAATTCGATTTCTGACAATGCATAAAGCGTATTAATTTCTATAAAATCATCTTACAACAAGAAAGTAAGTTCATGATAGGAAATACAAGAAGGGTACTTACGAATTAATTTGTTCTTTTTACGGTAATTTTTTCTGATTATGTATAAAGCGCATTAATTTCTGTAAAATCATCTTAACAACAAGGAAGTAAGTGCCTGAGAGGAAATACAAGAAGCGTGCTTACGACTTACAATCGTCTCTCGTTAATTCGAACTCGTCGGAACCACAAGAAATGTTTGAATTATCCAGTGTTCGAATTATGAAAAGTATGATAAGAAAACATATTTAAAGGAGTATTATTACAATGAATTTATTGTGTATGTTATGATTTTTCAAATTTATTTCGGCTCATATAATTATAATATAACTTAATATAAAATTAAAAGAAATAAATTCATAAACAAATTAAGAGATTAGGAACAAGTTTAATGTAAGAAGGGGTGGAAGTGTCACTGATGGACAGATGCCGTACTCAGAAAGCGGATATCAAATGCATAAGTTTATATTCATACTAGTTATGAACAATTCGGACAGAAAGGAAAGAAAAAAGGTTATTTCAAGAATCTGAAGTCCGTGAGAAAGTAGGGGAAAATGAAAAATCAGAATTCGCGTTTAATTCGAATTAAGGGTGTATTCAGAAAAATAATTTTTTACCTTTAACAGCTCAAAATTTTCCGATACATTTTGAGACACATTTTTAAAGGTAAAGATATGAAACTTGCTGAGGTGATTTTTGAAGAGACGTATAAGGTGCCATGTAATTTCATTCTTCGCTCAATCCATTAGAATTTGATTTATGAACAATTAAGTTCGCAGCGTGACCCTTTTTTTTCGTTCGCAGATCTCCCGCTCCAGAAAATTTGTTCCAAAACGCCGTTTTTGACAGCATTTCTTTGCTCATTTTCTAAATTTATCAAAAAATCGACAATTACGGCACCTTGCGTAGTTTGTAAAGAAGAGAATTTGAAAGTTTGGTGCATTTGAGAGCAAAAATGAATTTAAAAATAAATCAGAAAATAAGCAGTTTGGATCGAAATACACCCTTAAATGAAGTCAAGAGAAACTGAGTTGGAATAAATGGAAATTTTTATCGTTATTCTGTCATTGAAAATTTCGGGACTTCATGTTTAGTTCGAACTAAGCAAGGGTCCGATTTATCAGATTTCGAATTAACGAGAGCCAACTGTAATTTGTTTTTTATATTTTAATTTTTGCGTTTCGAAAAAAGCTACGCGAATTTATTTTGTATTGAAATAGTAAACAAAATAAATAAATAAATAAATAAATAAAATACGGATATTATGAAGTGTTAATATCCTTTCTCTCGAAATGATTAAATTCGATTTCTGACTATGTATAAAGTATATTAATTTCTATAAAATCATCTTAAAAAACAAGGAAGTGCCTGAGCGGAAATACAAGAAGCATACTTACGAAAGCAGCATCAGAAGAAATTTCGTAGCTTTATCATTTTTCTATTGTTAGTTGTAAAACGATACAATCAAAAACATAATTTATTTCTTTTTCCCCTACTGTGTTCGAAGTCGATCAAAGTTGTAATCTAAATTCTCTTTTTATTTTAACAAAATCCATTTCGTACGTGATGCTTTCGCCTTTATAAGGTCAGTGACTTTTATTATGTTATGATATCTGTTGGTCTGTCCGTTTAATGAAACGTGAGATGGAAAGATATCACCTTTTTAATAGATGTTCAGAATGTAAAAATGTCGTAACAAAAATTCAACAATTTTCGGAGGATAAAAAAAAATTGTTACCTGTTCATTCTTATCAAAACATACAGTAACATTAAATATACATACAGTCTACTCTCGTTAATTCGAAATCGGATAATTCGAACCTTCGGTTAATTCGAACTAAACACGAAGTCCCGAAATTTTCAATGGCAGAATAACGTTAAACTTTTTCATTAATTCGAACTCATTTTCTCTTGACATCGGTTAATTCGAACTAACGAAAATTCAGATTTTTTTTATTTCTCCTTACTTACACACGGATTTCAGATCATTTGAATAATTTGCTTTCTTTGATTTTTGTGAAAATTGTTCCGAACGAGTATATACATATAATCCCATGCATTTAATATCCACATACTAAGTGTCCCGTCTGTCCATCAGTTACGCTTCAAATTTTTCTTCCATTGTGCTTGTTTCTAATCTCTTAATTAGTTTATATATTTATATATTCTAATTTAATATTAACTCATATTCTGATGATAACCGACGAAATAAATAAAAAAAAAAAAAAAATACTATAACATTAATTTCTTTGTAATAGTACCATATTAAGCATGTTTCCATTTCATACTTTCCATAATTCGAACTTCGGATAATTCGAACATTTCTTGTGGTCCTGACGAGTTCGAATTAACGAGAGCCGACTGTATATCTTTTAAACTGAAATAAAAGTTTACAATAGCACAGTAATGTGGGTTTTATTGATAAACTAATCGATTTTTTAAATATAATCAATTTTTTAGGTGCTTTCGTTATTATATAAATACGTAGTACCTATAGTTGTCGGGCAGGTGCTGAGTAAGAACCCAATCGCGACCGTCGGCCTAATAGTTCGGAGTTTTCCGTGGTTTTCTTCGAACCTTGGATTTCCTTGCGTAAATATGATTTAGATTTCCTTAGAAAGACTCCCCCGCCTTTGTATGTATATCTTTCGTGCTGATAACTGGCCGTCACAAATACAAACAACCTACAGCCGTCGTCTTGTCCACCCGTCAGTAACAGTGTAAAAACTACCCCACCGAATGATTTAAAAATTAATGTAATATAATCGTTGCATAAATTTGTAGAATTCTTTCAAATTTTATGAAACTTGAATCAAAACTTAAAAGATGTTAATAAAAGTTTTCTGCATTCTGTTAAATCCCATTGTCAGGTTCCTAGAAGACATCTGCCCTGAATTAGAAAGGAATAACATTTCCTTATCTGAATATTTTATGTATTGTGGGTTGTGTATCCGTGAAGCTCGAAATACCTTTCTTTCTTTTCTATAATAACGAATGACAGATGTTGACACAGGTGTGCAGATGACGCACTCGTTGATGAATGAAAGTGATGGCCGCAGGGCGTGCCTCAGCTGTCATCTAGCTATTGGAGTGATGTGTAAACAGTAGATGTCATGACTCAAGGTTGGTATGCGGAATTGAACCAATGGATGAGCTCTAAGGAGTCCTGCTGGGGGAAGGAAGATCTCTGACAAGGTCAACTCTGGACTGAGAGGTTGGAGACAGTTCTCGCTTGGCGTTGAGACCGATAGGTCGCTCAGGATTTGTGGTCCTGTTGGATAGTGTATATTTTGAGTGTGGGACAAGGCGTCCCGGTGGATAGTGTTATAGGCCGAGAAGTGAGGCCTAGTACCCTTGTGTATTGAGATTCTGCAGTAATCTCTGATAAAGCGTATCCAATGTGCGTTGAGTGTGAGGAAGAAAGTGTAAGTTGAACGGTACACAACCAACGTTTATTGTAGTTAATTTAATGTTGAACCGGATCATCTATATCCGAGTTGTAATTGTAAATAGTTGTAAATATTGTTTCTTGTGTACATATCTATATCTTAAATAAACTGTTAGTTCAGTTCATTAACAGCGTCAGTGTTAGTTTACCCAATCCTCACAGCAGGTGACCGATATCACCCATTAATATCGGTGGTGGCAGCTAAAACTACCTAGGACATTCTTCGAAGTTTGGTGGACTGAGAGGAGCGTCCGACACCCATCATATGTAATTAATTGAATAAGTCATTAATTGAATTGATGATTAATCAATGAGTCCACGTTACCATGACTATTACGCATTATTTAAGATGGACTCATATTATTTTCGTATTGCTGAATTTAATACATAGAATCGTAATAAATTTTGTATTCACGTACTTTTTTTTTTTTTTTAAATAAAAGTGCAACAACTGTTGTCTCAAGGTCTGAATATTTATAACTAGTTATAGTTCGTAGAAACTACGAAAGCAACTCATTTTCCATGTTTGTCATACAATTTACAACTTTCTGTTCTCTTAAATCCTAAAATTGAATTTGTTTTAAAATTCAAAAAAAAGAAAGAATAGGTCAAAGCAATCGAAGAATATTTTGCAAAAAATTATTTGGGAATTTCTGCTATGCAGTTTTTTTTTTTTTTTTTTTTTTTCAATTGTAAACAAGTTTTCAAAAACGGCCGTTTAACTAAAAGCCCGAACACGAAACAGATTTCAAAGATTCTTTATTTCATAGAATTTTTTTTTCCTCTATTTTAAGAATAACGTTAAATTTTTCCAAAAGGGTGTAATATTTTGCGTCAGCATATGTGATCGATGGATTTTACTGCACCAAAACAGCTGCTATAGATAATCTTTTCAAGTCACGCTAATTTTGGTTCATAAATGATAACTGTTGAACAAAGTTTTACTAAGAGCTAAAAGTCTTTAAAAAATATATTACACAAATATGTTAAAAATAAAATAATATATTAATTTAACTACTAATAGGCGTCAATTAAAACTTAAAAGATAGTAAAAATAGATTTATGCAACTAATAAATTTTGACTCTATCCAAATCATTTCCAAAATAAATAGATAAAAATATTCTTAAATGGCCCGTGTATGAAATGACATTATTCAATTTTTCACGTGATCTTTCATATTATGTACGTTACCTTTATTTTACTTAGATGTTTATTTATATTTGCGTAACTATTGTGTAACTCGAGCCATAGCTTTGGTAACTTAATTTAGTGTTGATCTAGAAAGAAAAAATAATGGAGGGGGGGGGGGGGCACCTTGCGGGAATTTAACCTAGCGGGGAAGAGAAAACACTATTCTAAAAAAAGGAATTTATTTTCTTCCAAAAGGGCACGCTTGCACCTTGTACACCAAAAATATTTTTAAATAGTTTGTTTCGAATCCCCTAGAATTCGCGATATTTTCCCAGGATCAAATGAATTGCCACGGGGTGCATAAGAAATGTTAAAATCAGGTTACTTGTAACAGGATTATGCAGGACTATAGTTCAAAAACTTGATTTTACTTTTTTTTCTTCAAGCACTTTTTCATTCATTAGCTAAAAAAATACTGCTCGTTTCTTTAATCTTTGTCATAATCTGACTGCATGTGAACTTCCCACAATATTTTCTCATTTTATTTGGTTATTTTCACTTTCATTCAGTTTGTAAGAGAGCGGCATGCTTTATGACCGCTTAAAAGTTCACACGATTCTTCAACGTAAACAGCGTTTTAACTGTTAATGACACAGCTGTATGACACGAGTCTGCTGAACTTCATCATTATCAAAGCAAGAAAGCTGCTTTATTTTTTACTCTCTTTAATTCCTTCTTTTCTGTTTTCGTTCTTTTTTTTTTTCTGTCGTTTGTTTTCCAACTTGTTCAAACCCGACTAACTGTAAGCTAGAGAAATTTCGGTAGCGTGTTCTGGCAAGCATAAAAAAATTCTCTGGATTTCTTCAGAGAATGAGAAAAAAAAATGCTGCTTTGTGACTCGGTCTTGGAAAGAAAGAAAAAAATCAGTTATTCCCCAGCTGCTTTCATCTGAGTGAGGAAGTTGCAATTGCACGGATGGGAATGTCTTAACTGGTGACTCTTAGAATAAAATGGTTTTTATTAAAGGTCGGCTGAGACAGGCTTTTACGTCCGAAACTGAAACCGAAACTAGATTTCGGTAATCTTCCAATTTTCGGCAGAAAACTAAAACAACCAAAGTTCTTTTTTGAGTATTTTACCCTCTACTGCAGACCTGTCCAACTTTACACTAATCAGGGGCACATCTCAGCTCTTGGCAAACAATGAAGAACGCCATTATTAATATCTCTTAAAGCATGCAACAATATTATCTCACAATATTAATGTAACGATACACATATGCAAATGAATTTCGCTGTAGTAGATGTAAGGCACCCATGCATCTGAAATGGCTTGTAAATTTATAAAGACCTTCAAAATAGTTGCAAATAGCTGTAAATTTAGAATTACACATTTTTCTGCGAGGGACTGTCTCGTATCTTTTTAATTCGAAGAGACCAAAATAAATCTCGTCAGTTATTAAAATAAAATGTAATCAGCAATATTTTTAGATTTTTTTTAGGAAGCAAAAATGCTCCTAGATTTATTTTGAAAATCTGGAACAGGATTGATGGGAATAATTTAGCACGATTTTATAGGCCTTTTTTTAAAAAAGCAAAATGGTTAAAATTAGGTAAAATTTCAGATGTCTGAGGGAGAAAATGGCAACCTTTTTCCCATCTGATAAAACAGCTTATAGGCCCACGAAACAATAGCAATAACAATAATAGATAGCTGACTTTCATGCACAAAGGAGGGATAGAGTGCGCTTTTTTTTTTTTTCAATTTTATACTCCCTAACACATAAAAAAAAGTCTTTACGAACTTTTACAAATTCCAAATATCATAATTTCCACAAAATATTCTATAAAGAATAATTATAAATATGTGAAGAAACGCAATAACACATGATTAATATTTTATAGTGCGTTTTAATTTTTGATCTATATGGAGTACACTTGCGGAGGTTTTAAAAATGTCTCTCAAGCGAATATCAAGGATTTAGAATAAAACATCTTATAAAAGGGAATTTTATTTTTTAAAAATGCAAGTAACAGGAAACTTTCAAAAGGGCGCCAAGAAAATCTTCAAAAGGATGCCATGCCGCCCGCGGGCGCCGAGTTGGACAGCCTTGCTCTACTGCATTCTGTTGCCAAATGGCAACAAATTGAATTTTCTCTCATTATCGTTTATTTACCGCTTCCTTTTAATAAATTTGCTTTGCGTATTCATTTTGATACTATATTTAGGTTTTGTTGATTAAGGGTGTTCTTAAATCAAAAAGAGCAACTTTGTGAGATAAGTTTTAATTTATTTTTGTTCGGAAATGATAAAACTAGCGAATATTGCCTTCAGAAACTATCGAATCGCACTCATTTTTTTTTGTTTTTGCAAACGCAATAGATTTTTTGGAAGAAGCCGTTATAATTGGCGTTTTGAACCGCATTTCCCGACTAAAGTTAAACAGTCTAAATACAAAGGGAGATAAACGCGTGATCAAATGATCGAAATCGGTTATAACTCGATAAGTAATTTAATTATCCTAAAATGGAAAATAAAGTTCGATTCGATATCGCTTCCATAGTGAGGTTTTCCAATTTTATATTTTTCTGTTAAAAAATGAATTTTTAAATGTGTCAATGTTTTCCGCTTGTTGAACAAAGCGGTTGAGCACAGCCTAAAAAATATCATAGGTAATAATATTTGTTTATTAGTTACAAATAATAAAAAAAATTTGAAGCTTTTTTTTTTTTTTTTTTTTTTTTTTTTTTTTTTTTTTTTTTTTTGCTGTAGATTCATTTTTCTAATAAAAATTAAAAAAAAATATTTAAAATGCAAAATTTCATTTAAAAAAAACCTTAAAAAAATGCTTTTAAAAGTTATTTGAAATAATTTTTAGGAAGTTTTTTTTAAGCAAATATTGTATATGCATGCGATTAATGCATGGTAGTAGTAAGGAAAGGACAGTACGGGGACAGCCGGAGGGGCAGAGGGGCCGCCCGCAGCATCCCTCCGGCTGTCCCTGCGGCTGTCCCTCCTGGTCCCGCCTGCGGTGCCGCCGCTCGAAATCATACTATAAGATGAAGATTAAATTTATATATGAATTTTGAACAATCGTAATTTTAATGAGTATTATTAATTAAGCGAAACAATTAAAATCTCATTTTTTAACCATTTTATTTAGATTTCTTCAACTACAAGATGAGATTATCAATTTAACACAAGAAAGTTAAACATATATTTGAATTTTGCTTGATAGACATCTTAATGAGTAGTATTAATTAAATAAAAACAATAGAAAATATCAAGTTTTATAGAAAAAGACTGATTTCTTACGATTTTTATCAACTTAAGAGAGAAAACTTAAACGCACATTTCAGTTTTAAGTGGTTATCATCTTAATGAGTATCGTTAATTAAGTAAAAAACAATGGAAAATATCAAGTTTTATAGAAAAAGACTGATTTCTTACGATTTTTATCAACTGCAATATCAGTGTATCGACTTACAAGTTGAAAGTTAAACATGCATTCTAGTTTTTCAACAGCTATAATCTTAATGAGTATCGTTAATTAAGTAAAAAACAATGGAAAATATCAAGTTTTATAGAAAAAGACTTATTGCTTATGATTTTTATCAACTACAAGATCAATGTATCGACTTAAAACTTAAAAGTTAAACATACATCCTAGTTCTTCAACGGCTATAACCTTAATGAGTAGCGTTAATTAAGTAAAAAACAATAGAAAATATCAAATTTTATAGAAAAAGATTGATTTCTTACGACTTTTATCAACTACAAGATCAATGTATCGACTTAAAACTAAAAACTTAAACATACATCCTAGTTTTTCAACAACTATGACCATAATGAGTATTGATAATTAAGTAAAAAACAATGGAAAATATCAAGTTTTATAGAAAAAGACTGATTTCTTACTATTTTTATCAACTTAAAAGAGAAAACTTAAACGTACATTTCAGTTTTTCAACAGCTATAATCTTAATGAGTGTTGATAATTAAGTAAAAAACAATGGAAAATATCAAGTTTTATAGAAAAGAATGATTTCTTACATTTTTTCAACTCAAACTTCAGAATATCAATTTCAGATAAAGAAATTTAAACGTGCATTTCAGTTTTTAAGTGGCTATCACTTTAATATCGTCTTAATGAGTTTTGTTAATTAAGCAAAACAACGGAAAATACCGATTTTTGAAGAAAGAAAACCAATTTCATCATACTTTTATACACAAGCAAAACAACGGAAAATACTGATTTTTGAAGAAAGAAAACCAATTTCATCATACTTTTATACACCAACTAAGTAGAATTTTAATACATAAACGAATCATTTAAAGAAATATTCAATACACACGCACATTTGAACCTACGGGGCATTCTTCATTACGTCATATCCAAACTAAAACTTTTTTCTGCATCCCCTCCATTCATGCATTCCAACTAGGGGAAACACACAATAGGGTTCTGACGTCACAACTTACAAAGGTATATACAACAAAATGTTTACGTTCAAGAAAAAGTATCACCTACAGAGAAAAAAGAAGAGATTTAAACTATTTATCCATTCTAGTTTTATAACAGTTACCACAACATCTCCAAATTAAAATTTGGAAGTCATAATGAGTGTAATTAATTAAGCAAAATAATAGAAATATTAGTTTTTCAGTGGGGAAAAGACGAATTTAAACAAATTTTACTAGTTTTACACTAGTTTAATAATAATATTAAGAGGAAAAAGACGAATTTAAACAATTTTTTAGTTTTACACTATTTTCCTCATCTCCAACACGGCTATATCAATTTTAACAGAAGAATTAAACATATATTTTAGTTTTTAACAACAGAAAAGTAATAAGTATCATTAATTAAACGAAAATAAATATCGATTTTCAAGAAAAGACAATTTTTTACACAAATTTTCAACTTTGAAATACATTTGTTTACATATATTATTACATTATATTGTCAAACTAACTATTTTTAAAAGTTTGAATGTCATTATAAAATGTTCATATTTATATTTTTCATGTCTTGACTACATTCGACATCTTTCAACAAATAGTATACATTCTTTTATTCTAGAAACTGAAAAAGTTACTGTTTCAGACACTTGACATGCGAAAACTTCTCTGAGTTATTCGACTCACAGTTTTAATCAAATTGGCATGTTTCAAATCACCTTTTTGAAATTTCCATATTATCAAACATCAAGTTATTTAAAATATAAATACTGCTTAGTGTTTAGATAGTATACATGACTGATTCTACTTACTCTGTTCATATTATTAATCAAATTAGCAATTTATAATAAAACTTATTTGTACGCATGCGCGAGTTGTCACGTGACATAAACGATTAACAGTAATATAAATTTTTGAATAGCAATGCAACATTCCTCATTTCTGCAGATAGACTTGTGTGAGAAGGTAATTCGAAAAGAAGCGCAACATTTTGCATTCCCACTGTTAGACTTGAGAGGGAAGGTGACTGGTACACAACTCTGATTAATTTTCAGATTTTAATATAAGTGAAAACAGTTTTCTTCGTTAACGAATAAAGTAAGTTTTATTATAGTATAGTTTAAGTTTTATTATGTGTATCAATAAAAATAAATTAAATGAAATTAAAAAAAAAGATTTTTTATATATTAAGCATTTATTAAGTATATAAATATACTTATCTTATTACACAGATGTTTCAGCAAGAGGAATCAAAACAGCAGCAAATTTCCGAAATGTATGATCCGACTGATTCGTCCTTAGCACATACAAAGTTAAAGAATAATACATATGTGAGTTACTTATATGTTAAATACTAGAATTCATACACTATATATATATAATTAGGTTAAATTTACATTAAAATATTTTGTCTTATATCCAATAAGAAATATTTTTATTTGTAATATTGGAGTGATGTCTAACTGTTTGCATTAATTTCCCTTACAGAATTGCTCTTTTTGTGATAAAAACTTTTCATCTAAATGGAATTTAAAAGAACATATACAGATCCACACCAATGAAAAACCATTTACTTGTGAGGACTGCAAAAAACTGTTTTCAAGAAAGCGAGAATTAAAAAAGCATATGATGATGTATGATATTCTATCACCTGTTGTATGTGAAATTTGCAAATTATCTTTTACTAGGAAATGTGCTCTAATAACTCATATGAAAACACATTCAAACAGAAAATTGTTTAAGTGTGAAAAGTGTGAGAAGATCTTCAGCTATCGTTATAGATTAAACCAGCATATGCATACTCACAATCGACCTCAATTCAGTTGTAATGAATGCAACGAAACATTTTCAAATGAAAATAAGCTAAACCGACATTTGAAAGTGCACCAAAACCTACAGTATACATGTGATCAGTGTAAACAAAACTTTACTAATAAATTAAATTTAAATCAACATTTACGTACACACCATACTAAAAAACGTCTTGTTCCTGTTAACAGTGAAATGCCTTTGCCCATTGTAGAGTTTAAAAGAATAAAACATCAAATATCAGCTTTCGGAGTGTTTAAAACTAACTTTTCATCCTGAGAAAAATGAAGAAGGTTGCTTGGTTACATTCCAAACTAATTTGAAACCTGAGTTACAATACAATCTTCAAAGCGAGATAAGAGAAAAAAAGGCAATTAAATGGTTTATGATTAGCAAAATTTTGTTCGAACGCGAAAGAGGTGAAGGCGATATTGAAACAATCACATCTTATTTTAGAAGTGACTGTTATATTGATCTTGCAGAAAATAGCATTATAAATCATATTGAAGAGGGATATTCAAAAATTAACCAATCATTTGAAGAATTTAACAGTCAAGGATCAGATTGGAGACTTCGAAAAATTGAATGTTTAGAACTGAATATTTCAAAGTATAGCCCCTTATCTAGAAATTGATTTTACATCATGTAAATATGTATTCTTTTTAAGTACTGAATTAAATTATATAATTATGAAATTTATGTATTTAGGATAGTTACTTAATCTAATTACGCAAGAGTTCAATTTATCACAAGATAATCAAAAAAGGAAATTTGGGAAACATGCATATTGTTGTAAGAAAAATTTTTTAGACAGCCATAGATTTTGTCACCATGATTTTATAATTGATAGGAATGTATATTACTAACAGTGTATTGCATAAATAGCAGTAATAAATAAATAAATAAAATAAACATAGTCTTGTGTTATTCCTTTTATATTATTAATCAAATTATGTTTCGTCCTACATTTCAACGCTTTCTGAATTATCATCCATCAAGTTGCTTAAAATATAAATATTATCTATACAGTTTTAATGATACATAGCATACACAACTAATCTTTAGTTAGTCCATCCATAGTATTAATCAAATTATATGTTTCCTCTTGCACTTCTGTTTACAGTTTTAATGACACATAGTGTACATGACTAATATTTAGTTGGCCCTTCCACAGTATTTTATCATTTCATAACATTTCATATTTCAAATAACCTATTTTCGAAATCAAACTATGTGAATTTTACCACAATGTTTATCATCATATACTTTTTCTAAAAATTATCAGATATGTACTCCTCAGAGAATTTCTATCATTAGAATAAATGAAAAAATTAATTTATATTAAACGTACACGAAATTTGATTGCAATATACGTGTATTTAATAAAAAATAAATAAGCAATTATTTATACATTAAACCTTTACTAAATATATATTTCTTGCATTATACAGATGTTTCAACAAGATGAACCAAAACACCAGCAAACTTCAGAAATTAATGATCTGAATGATTCATTCCTAGCACATGTAGCGTTAATGAATAATACATATGTAAGTACTTATATGAAAAATACTAAAATTCGTATATGAATTGTAATTAGAGTAAATGTAAAATGATTTGTCTTACTACCTACACTTTAACAAGTTCTTTTTTACCTATATTGTTGAAGAGAATCCTAATTGTTTCCATTTATTTCTATTACAGATGTGCTCTATTTGCTACAAACACTTCTTAAGTAAATGGAATTTAACAGAACATACAAAAATCCATACAGGTGAAAAATCTTACACTTGGGATGATTACCAAATGCTGTTTTCAAGAAGACGTGAATCAAAAATGCGCACATCATCATATAAAGCATTGTCAGTTATATGTAAACTTAGTGAAGATATTCAAAAATTAGTCAGACGTTTGAAGAATTTAGACATAAAGGAAGATATTTAGACTATATATCCATCATATTTTCATAACACTTACCACAATATCTCAAAATTAAAATTTGGAAGACACACACTGCTGAAAAGTAATTTTGTTACCCGTGATTCTTCTAACCAGCATGAATGTATAGATATTATTTTGCAATGAATTATTTAAATGCTCACAATAAATATTCTTTTATATGCATATATCGTTGTGTTTATTTTTTTAAAACCTATTACATTAATAAAATAAGTTACACACACATACATACACATAACATTTTAAGTGAAACAACACTCTCACAACTTAAAAAATGCATAAGAACATACAAAAATAAGCAGATGTATGAAAAAATATGCAAGTTTACAAAATAATTTCACTGTTTTCTAGAAATACCAACAAAAAATATTTACAATATAAAAAAATTACAAAAGTGAAAAGAAAAAACACAAATGTAAAACAAAAAAATCACAAAGTGAAAAACTCACAACAAAGTTTTTGAAAAAAAAAAATTACAACAAAAATTTTTGTTACAAAAACCAAAACTTCAAAAAATATTTTTACAAAAAAAATTTTTTTTTTTCAAAAACATTTTTCACAAAAATTTTTTTTTTCAAAATAAGTTTTTACAAAAGTAAAAAATAAAAAATCACAACGTTAAAAAAATGAAAAATTTTAGTTAAAAAAAGTGTAAAAAAATTGCAAAAAAAGTTGCAAAAATTTCAAAAAAGTTATGAAAAAAGTATAAAAAATTTTGTTCTTTTTAATAGCAAATACAATGGTTTCGCCATTGCATACTGTATTAAAAAGAACAACATTTTTGATACTTTTTTCATAACTTTTTTTGAAATTTTTGCAACTTTTTTTGCAATTTTTTTACATTTTTTTTAACTAAAATTTTTCATTTTTTTAACGTTGTGATTTTTTATTTTTTACTTTTGTAAAAACTTATTTTGAAAAAAAAATTTTTGTGAAAAATGTTTTTGAAAAAAAAAATTTTTTTTTGTAAAAATATTTTTTGAAGTTTTGGTTTTTGTAACAAAAATTTTTGTTGTAATTTTTTTTTTCAAAAACTTTGTTGTGAGTTTTTTACTTTGTGATTTTTTTGTTTTACATTTGTGTTTTTTCTTTTCACTTTTGTAATTTTTTTATATTGTAAATATTTTTTGTTGGTATTTCTAGAAAACAGTGAAATTATTTTGTAAACTTGCATATTTTTCATACATCTGCTTATTTTTGTATGTTCTTATGCATTTTTTAAGTTGTGAGAGTGTTGTTTCACTTAAAATGTTATGTGTATGTATGTGTGTGTAACTTATTTTATTAATGTAATAGGTTTTAAAAAAATAAACACAACGATATATGCATATAAAAGAATATTTATTGTGAGCATTTAAATAATTCATTGCAAAATAATATCTATACATTCATGCTGGTTAGAAGAATCACGGGTAACAAAATTACTTTTCAGCAGTGTGTGTCTTCCAAATTTTAATTTTGAGATATTGTGGTAAGTGTTATGAAAATATGATGGATATATAGTCTAAATATCTTCCTTTATGTCTAAATTCTTCAAACGTCTGACTAATTTTTGAATATCTTCACTAAGTTTACATATAACTGACAATGCTTTATATGATGATGTGCGCATTTTTGATTCACGTCTTCTTGAAAACAGCATTTGGTAATCTTCCCAAGTGTAAGGTTTTTCACCTGTATGGATTTTTGTATGTTCTGTTAAATTCCATTTACTTAAGAAGTGTTTGTAGCAAATAGAGCACATCTGTAATAGAAATAAATGGAAACAATTAGGATTCTCTTCAACAATATAGGTAAAAAAGAACTTGTTAAAGTGTAGGTAGTAAGACAAATCATTTTACATTTACTCTAATTACAATTCATATACGAATTTTAGTATTTTTCATATAAGTACTTACATATGTATTATTCATTAACGCTACATGTGCTAGGAATGAATCATTCAGATCATTAATTTCTGAAGTTTGCTGGTGTTTTGGTTCATCTTGTTGAAACATCTGTATAATGCAAGAAATATATATTTAGTAAAGGTTTAATGTATAAATAATTGCTTATTTATTTTTTATTAAATACACGTATATTGCAATCAAATTTCGTGTACGTTTAATATAAATTAATTTTTTCATTTATTCTAATGATAGAAATTCTCTGAGGAGTACATATCTGATAATTTTTAGAAAAAGTATATGATGATAAACATTGTGGTAAAATTCACATAGTTTGATTTCGAAAATAGGTTATTTGAAATATGAAATGTTAAAATTCAATGAAATGTTATGAAATGATAAAATACTGTGGAAGGGCCAACTAAATATTAGTCATGTACACTATGTGTCATTAAAACTGTAAACAGAAGTGCAAGAGGAAACATATAATTTGATTAATACTATGGATGGACTAACTAAAGATTAGTTGTGTATGCTATGTATCATTAAAACTGTATAGATAATATTTATATTTTAAGCAACTTGATGGATGATAATTCAGAAAGCGTTGAAATGTAGGACGAAACATAATTTGATTAATAATATAAAAGGAATAACACAAGACTATGTTTATTTTATTTATTTATTTATTACTGCTATTTATGCAATACACTGTTAGTAATATACATTCCTATCAATTATAAAATCATGGTGACAAAATCTATGGCTGTCTAAAAAATTTTTCTTACAACAATATGCATGTTTCCCAAATTTCCTTTTTTGATTATCTTGTGATAAATTGAACTCTTGCGTAATTAGATTAAGTAACTATCCTAAATACATAAATTTCATAATTATATAATTTAATTCAGTACTTAAAAAGAATACATATTTACATGATGTAAAATCAATTTCTAGATAAGGGGCTATACTTTGAAATATTCAGTTCTAAACATTCAATTTTTCGAAGTCTCCAATCTGATCCTTGACTGTTAAATTCTTCAAATGATTGGTTAATTTTTGAATATCCCTCTTCAATATGATTTATAATGCTATTTTCTGCAAGATCAATATAACAGTCACTTCTAAAATAAGATGTGATTGTTTCAATATCGCCTTCACCTCTTTCGCGTTCGAACAAAATTTTGCTAATCATAAACCATTTAATTGCCTTTTTTTCTCTTATCTCGCTTTGAAGATTGTATTGTAACTCAGGTTTCAAATTAGTTTGGAATGTAACCAAGCAACCTTCTTCATTTTTCTCAGGATGAAAAGTTAGTTTTAAACACTCCGAAAGCTGATATTTGATGTTTTATTCTTTTAAACTCTACAATGGGCAAAGGCATTTCACTGTTAACAGGAACAAGACGTTTTTTAGTATGGTGTGTACGTAAATGTTGATTTAAATTTAATTTATTAGTAAAGTTTTGTTTACACTGATCACATGTATACTGTAGGTTTTGGTGCACTTTCAAATGTCGGTTTAGCTTATTTTCATTTGAAAATGTTTCGTTGCATTCATTACAACTGAATTGAGGTCGATTGTGAGTATGCATATGCTGGTTTAATCTATAACGATAGCTGAAGATCTTCTCACACTTTTCACACTTAAACAATTTTCTGTTTGAATGTGTTTTCATATGAGTTATTAGAGCACATTTCCTAGTAAAAGATAATTTGCAAATTTCACATACAACAGGTGATAGAATATCATACATCATCATATGCTTTTTTAATTCTCGCTTTCTTGAAAACAGTTTTTTGCAGTCCTCACAAGTAAATGGTTTTTCATTGGTGTGGATCTGTATATGTTCTTTTAAATTCCATTTAGATGAAAAGTTTTTATCACAAAAAGAGCAATTCTGTAAGGGAAATTAATGCAAACAGTTAGACATCACTCCAATATTACAAATAAAAATATTTCTTATTGGATATAAGACAAAATATTTTAATGTAAATTTAACCTAATTATATATATATAGTGTATGAATTCTAGTATTTAACATATAAGTAACTCACATATGTATTATTCTTTAACTTTGTATGTGCTAAGGACGAATCAGTCGGATCATACATTTCGGAAATTTGCTGCTGTTTTGATTCCTCTTGCTGAAACATCTGTGTAATAAGATAAGTATATTTATATACTTAATAAATGCTTAATATATAAAAAATCTTTTTTTTTAATTTCATTTAATTTATTTTTATTGATACACATAATAAAACTTAAACTATACTATAATAAAACTTACTTTATTCGTTAACGAAGAAAACTGTTTTCACTTATATTAAAATCTGAAAATTAATCAGAGTTGTGTACCAGTCACCTTCCCTCTCAAGTCTAACAGTGGGAATGCAAAATGTTGCGCTTCTTTTCGAATTACCTTCTCACACAAGTCTATCTGCAGAAATGAGGAATGTTGCATTGCTATTCAAAAATTTATATTACTGTTAATCGTTTATGTCACGTGACAACTCGCGCATGCGTACAAATAAGTTTTATTATAAATTGCTAATTTGATTAATAATATGAACAGAGTAAGTAGAATCAGTCATGTATACTATCTAAACACTAAGCAGTATTTATATTTTAAATAACTTGATGTTTGATAATATGGAAATTTCAAAAAGGTGATTTGAAACATGCCAATTTGATTAAAACTGTGAGTCGAATAACTCAGAGAAGTTTTCGCATGTCAAGTGTCTGAAACAGTAACTTTTTCAGTTTCTAGAATAAAAGAATGTATACTATTTGTTGAAAGATGTCGAATGTAGTCAAGACATGAAAAATATAAATATGAACATTTTATAATGACATTCAAACTTTTAAAAATAGTTAGTTTGACAATATAATGTAATAATATATGTAAACAAATGTATTTCAAAGTTGAAAATTTGTGTAAAAAATTGTCTTTTCTTGAAAATCGATATTTATTTTCGTTTAATTAATGATACTTATTACTTTTCTGTTGTTAAAAACTAAAATATATGTTTAATTCTTCTGTTAAAATTGATATAGCCGTGTTGGAGATGAGGAAAATAGTGTAAAACTAAAAAATTGTTTAAATTCGTCTTTTTCCTCTTAATATTATTATTAAACTAGTGTAAAACTAGTAAAATTTGTTTAAATTCGTCTTTTCCCCACTGAAAAACTAATATTTCTATTATTTTGCTTAATTAATTACACTCATTATGACTTCCAAATTTTAATTTGGAGATGTTGTGGTAACTGTTATAAAACTAGAATGGATAAATAGTTTAAATCTCTTCTTTTTTCTCTGTAGGTGATACTTTTTCTTGAACGTAAACATTTTGTTGTATATACCTTTGTAAGTTGTGACGTCAGAACCCTATTGTGTGTTTCCCCTAGTTGGAATGCATGAATGGAGGGGATGCAGAAAAAAGTTTTAGTTTGGATATGACGTAATGAAGAATGCCCCGTAGGTTCAAATGTGCGTGTGTATTGAATATTTCTTTAAATGATTCGTTTATGTATTAAAATTCTACTTAGTTGGTGTATAAAAGTATGATGAAATTGGTTTTCTTTCTTCAAAAATCAGTATTTTCCGTTGTTTTGCTTGTGTATAAAAGTATGATGAAATTGGTTTTCTTTCTTCAAAAATCAGTATTTTCCGTTGTTTTGCTTGTGTATAAAAGTATGATGAAATTGGTTTTCTTTCTTCAAAAATCGGTATTTTCCGTTGTTTTGCTTAATTAACAAAACTCATTAAGACAATATTAAAGTGATAGCCACTTAAAAACTGAAATGCACGTTTAAATTTCTTTATCTGAAATTGATATTCTGAAGTTTGAGTTGAAAAAATGTAAGAAATCATTCTTTTCTATAAAACTTGATATTTTCCATTGTTTTTTACTTAATTATCAACACTCATTAAGATTATAGCTGTTGAAAAACTGAAATGTACGTTTAAGTTTTCTCTTTTAAGTTGATAAAAATAGTAAGAAATCAGTCTTTTTCTATAAAACTTGATATTTTCCATTGTTTTTTACTTAATTATCAATACTCATTATGGTTATAGTTGTTGAAAAACTAGGATGTATGTTTAAGTTTTTAGTTTTAAGTCGATACATTGATCTTGTAGTTGATAAAAGTCGTAAGAAATCAATCTTTTTCTATAAAATTTGATATTTTCTATTGTTTTTTACTTAATTAACGCTACTCATTAAGGTTATAGCCGTTGAAGAACTAGGATGTATGTTTAACTTTTAAGTCGATACATTGATCTTGTAGTTGATAAAAATCATAAGCAATAAGTCTTTTTCTATAAAACTTGATATTTTCCATTGTTTTTTACTTAATTAACGATACTCATTAAGATTATAGCTGTTGAAAAACTAGAATGCATGTTTAACTTTCAACTTGTAAGTCGATACACTGATATTGCAGTTGATAAAAATCGTAAGAAATCAGTCTTTTTCTATAAAACTTGATATTTTCCATTGTTTTTTACTTAATTAACGATACTCATTAAGATGATAACCACTTAAAACTGAAATGTGCGTTTAAGTTTTCTCTCTTAAGTTGATAAAAATCGTAAGAAATCAGTCTTTTTCTATAAAACTTGATATTTTCTATTGTTTTTATTTAATTAATACTACTCATTAAGATGTCTATCAAGCAAAATTCAAATATATGTTTAACTTTCTTGTGTTAAATTGATAATCTCATCTTGTAGTTGAAGAAATCTAAATAAAATGGTTAAAAAATGAGATTTTAATTGTTTCGCTTAATTAATAATACTCATTAAAATTACGATTGTTCAAAATTCATATATAAATTTAATCTTCATCTTATAGTATGATTTCGAGCGGCGGCACCGCAGGCGGGACCAGGAGGGACAGCCGCAGGGACAGCCGGAGGGATGCTGCGGGCGGCCCCTCTGCCCCTCCGGCTGTCCCCGTACTGTCCTTTCCTTACTACTCATGGTGTCGCAATTTGGCAACAATTAAAACCAAACTACTGAAAAATATAAGAGTGATCATTAGTTTTTCCTTAATATATATCCATTAACGAATCTACTATATTTTTTAAAGGAAAATTTAAAAATCATGCATTAGAGCAGGGACAGTGAACCTATTGCACGCGTGCCAGAGTTGGCACACAGGATATTATTTTTTGCACAACATAGATTTAGGTCCCAATTCAAAATATTGAAAGATTCGGCTGTAAAACAAGATAAATAACAGAATGGAAGTTTCATCCAAGTTTTCTAAAAATAAGATGCATATTATGTATGTGTAAAAGTACAGCAAAATGTATGTGTATGTACAGGGTATCCAGCAAATAAGACCCCGATTTAAAAATTAAATTTCTCAAAAAAAAAAAAAAAAAAGATCGATAGAATTATGCGGTAAACGGTTTGTTTATTATACAAGGTGTAAAAATTTTATACAGAAGTTTCGATCAGTTAATATTTTGAAAAGATTGTGTTCTAATTACAAAGAATGCCTGAATTGACATTTTTCTTGCTTTAGATTGCTTGTAGAGAACAAGTTTTTGAGTGTACAGTGCCATATTTTAATGATTTTTCGAACAAAATTACTTGGAATTTCCAAATTTCAAAAGTTTTAATTCCAAGAACCAAGAATCGTTAACATATGGCACTGTAAGTCAAAATACACGTTCTCTGCAAGCAATCTAAAGCAAGAAAAATGTCAAGTCAAGTATTCTTTGCAATCAGAACACCATCTTCTCAAAATATTCACCGTTCTAAAGTTTTGTATGAAATTTTTACTGCTTACCTTATAAACAAACCGTTTACCGCATAATTCTATAGAACTTTGTTTTTGAGAAATATAATTTTGAAATCAGGATCTTATCCGCTGGACACCCTGTGTGTATCAATGTTTATATAAGGTTTTATATTTTAAATTATGTCGCCAAATCTCTAAAAAAATAAACAAGGTTCTCGCCGAGATCTACACCAGAAACCTCCAGGCAATCATTGTCTGTAAATCCAGTTTCACAGCATTAACAAAACAAGCTTTCATGAAAATATGTAAACTTAAAAAAGTGATGCTATAGTTTACAAGCGGGGTTCTCGCTGGGTTTGGAGCAATATCAGCAATTTGTCGAATAAGAAATAATAACACTAACCAAATTAATATAAATATTAACAAAATAAATTTGGTGTGAAACACTGAAAAATTTACCTTTTAACCCCTTATTGTATTCTTTTCTTTTCAATACGTCCTAAAATACCAAAATTTTTTGTCATTGCTTAGAAAATAGAAATTCCACTATACACTACAAAAACTATGTACATTCTAAATGGCTCCTAAATATCGAATTGTTTCAAACATTCTTTTAGCAGTGTTTCTTTTAGTAGTATTTTGCTATGAGATTTTGACTATAACCAATAGAAAAAAATGGATGATATGCCAATTATAATTTGCAGTAAATGGCCAAATTCAAAGCCGCATTTCAGTAAAACTTTTCTCAATTTAGCGATTGTTGCGAGTAATTTTGATTGTAAATTTACCGGCGCTTGGATAGTGATAAACTGACAACAAGGAAATACTTATTGTATAATCCTTTCTGTGTCTTTTGCTGTTGCTAAACTGAATTTGTGTTGTCAGTATCTCTATAAATAATAACGTAAATGGCGCGGTGTGATTGAAGATAAAAAAGTGACATCAATCGTACAGTAACGTAAATAAGAACATAAACTGTAACCCCACAGAAAAAAAAAGCGCAGAAATTGGGCACTCTCAATTTTGCGAGTCTGTTCATTTACTCGCCAAATGACGCATTTTGTCGCTATTTGGCACAATGGCGAACGGCAGCGAGAACCCTGTTTACAAGTACAACATGAATTTTCTCTTTCGATTATATACTACAATCTTTAGGTTAATACGGCTCTCCAAAATATTTTTTCCCGTTCCATAAACTTTAACTTATTTTTAAACGTAAAGTCAGGAGACTTGCAGGCATGATTAATAAAGTAGTTTGTAAATAAACAAGTTTTTTCTTGTTCAGTGAGCGGCCTGCGTAGGACTCTCGTGACAAATATCGTGGAAATTCAGAAAGATATCCGTCCGTAATATAGTGAGCTAAATTTAGCTTGCTTTATAAAAACAGCTGAAAATTTCGACAAAATGTCATTTTTGTTCACAGGTTTCTAAGATTGGTGTTTGTATAACGCATGCATAACTTCTAAACGAACACAAAACCTACATGGTCATCTGCTACTACACTATGTAAATTTTCCACTATTTTTTCTCATTTTATGTAATTATTTTCTTTTTCGTGCGTTTCGAGAGCGGCCTGCTTTACGACTGCTCAGTTGCAGATTATTTTTGCAATTTATTGTTGACCACTTAATTTCTTTCATGATGAAATTTTACAGCTCCGAAATTATACAAAAATTCGTCAAATATTTCTACAGATATTTCAGAAGGTTTGTAAAAGTGAAATTACCCGAAAATTTTTGGTGATATAGTGCATATCCACCCCCCCCCCTCCCCAAATGTTTATTGGAATATACAAATAATTCTATAGACGTGGATAATACACATTTTTAACAAATGAAATTTTGCAAAAACGTAAATGTTTTTTCTTTAATTGCATTAAACAGTGGTTTGCCCAGACATTTTTTCACAGGGTCCTGTTTTTGTGAAATTGTAAATATTTTTCTTATAAGGTGGTCTGGTGTAATAACGCTAGGCGGGGTAATAACGCCAAGTGCTAATATTTTGCATAATTATGAAATAATCTGGTAAATGACACCCATGTGCTCTGCGCAGAAGTGTTTTGAGTCATATAAATCACAAAAAAACACTTCAAGTTAATTTGTTTCATTTTTAGGTCTTATTGTTTTTACAAGCAACTAAAATTAACGCTTGGTCTAAAATTTTCGAGATACGTTTTGTGATGTGAAGACTATTTTTTTTTATCCAAAAATACTTTGTTAATTACTTAAATTTGTAATACCTTTCATAGACTTTCAAAATATTGTTGAAAATTTTGAATATCTTCTCGAGATAATTTGTAATTTAAAATGTACAGCACAATAACTATAACGGGGTAATAACGCCAATCCTTGGCATTAATACCCCGGTTGATTCCCTACAGTGGCCGAGCTACATCCTAAATACTGATTCAAATAAACACAGTTAAAACTGTGCTATGTTTCTAATAATTCTATTTAAGCGGTCCTTTTTAAGCAAAAAGAAGCTCACGGTCTGATATTCTTTTGCCTCATCCCACACCACACCCCACCTTTATTTTTCTTACACTTTCACAAAAAGTTGAACATTTTCAATAGCTTAGAATGCAATTTGTCGATTTATAAGTTTGTAGAGTGTGTATTTTTAGAATTAGACAATCAACATGCAATTATTCCATCTTATTTCATAGTTTTGTTTGCATGGCGTTATTACCCATATAGGTGGGTAATAACGCGAAATAGCATTGGTTAAGAAATCACGCCATTACATTTTATGAATACATATCTGTTAAATTATTTTTTTATATAGATAGTCAATGAGCTGCTGTATCAAATCATATATTTGTTTGAAAAATACAAACTAAAACTGAGCCGTGAAAATTGGTAGAACCTTAACGTGGCGTTATTACCCCAGGGTACCTTATTTGTGATAATTCTGGTCAGAATTTTGTGAATTTTAAATTATCAATGTCTTCAGGTTCTATTTTTCATATATAAAAAGCTAAGTAATATGCTCTTTGGTGATTTCAACTGCTTATTTACAAGCCAGATTTTATCATTAAATGATTAAATTTGTGAAAAGCTCAATTGGAAGGTGAAAAAATTCTGTGAAAAGTCTATTTAAGAGACAAATAATTTTGTGTAGGGTCCTGTTTTGGGATAAAATGTTTTGTGAAGAGTCATGTTCGGGGATAAAAATTTTTGTGAAGGGTCGTGTTTTAAGATAAATTATTTTGTGTGAAGGGTCCTTTAAAAGACTTAGAATTTTCCTAAACATATCCCTGTTAAGTAAATAAGAAAATTGCAGGAATCATTGAGAAAACTGCTTTTTTTCCTTTTTTGATGTTATTTAAAAAATAATAACTTAATGACTTTGCAGCTTACAAAAAGATTCAAAAGTATCGTTTTTGCTTAATGAAAAGAAAAGAAAAAAATCTGGATTTAGCAAATGCTTTTTTGTTAGTAACTAAATAATGCAGCCATTTTCCCTTTTAAATGCATATTTTAGTTATATAACTGTTTAATCATTGTTTCACAAGTTTTCTAATTGTAATCAGCAGTAAGAAAATGTGATTCACTGCAATTATCTCGTGATTCTAGAATTTCTTTTCCAAGTTTTCGTGAAGTAACTGCTACATGAATCAGCAAAAAAATTTAATATTCATTATTTCTCAAATTTCCCAAGCTTTGATCTTAGAGTATGAGTATGACTCAAATGGATATGTAAGTTTTTTAAATGTTATTGAATAACATAGCCATAAATTTATGTAATTCTTGGAAAATTTTCAATGGAAAATTTCTCACGCTTTTTAGTACTTTTAAAAAATTTTTAATTAAATATACAGTTGTTATTTTTTTTTTTTTTCAAAATGTACTTTTAACTGAACAATGAAATACTGCGAGTTCAACATTTGCACCACATTTTAAAAAGTAAACAAAATAATTGAAAAAATAAACAGTTCTTTTAAACTTAAAAAGAAACAACATTCTGAAGATATATTTGCGCTGTTACAACGAGATTTCTTTTGTCATATTATCTTAATTTATTTTACAAAAAGTATTGTTATTCTTTCTTTTTTGTAAAAATTAATTTTTTAAAATAAATTTATCATACACATTTCCTATATTTATATAAGGTAGATTAATATCATTACGTGAGCATAAAAGTATTGATCATGATTTCTGAAATATTACCTGCCAGGGAATAATTCTCCTAGCAACAAGAAAACCTTAGCAACAGCTTTCTATCATAAACGCAAATATTTATATCTTAATTCAAGGAAACGAAGCACTTTACACGTAACGGTAAACAAAATTTAAACAAATCAAATATTAAATAAAAATAAAGATTTAATCTAACCTATGAAAATATCTCCATATTATTTATTAAAAATTTCGAAGCTCGTATGTACATTAAGAAAAAAAAGTCTCTTAAAAAAAAAAGAGAAGAAAAACATTAGAAGTGCTTTTTTGCTGTTACGACATAATTTCTGTTGCTATGCGCCACTGAATTACCTTTCGAAAAATAAGCAGCATGTATAAGCATAAAAAAAGTCATACTTCTTGAAGAAAAAAAAACACTTTTTTCTTTTTACGAATTGCTTAAATTTCCTAAATCTTCATGTAGCGAATAAGTTGTCAATATTAAAAATACAAGTTTATAATTAAATGCGATATGCATAATGTTTAGAATTGTTTTTTTTTTCTTATTAATTTTTTAAAATAGACATAAAATACATAACTTTTTAACTCTTGTTTAAGAGTGTTTTTAAATTTAAAAGGGCAACTTGATGACATAAGTTTTAATTTATTTTTATTCTGAAATGCATGAAACTAGCTGGATATTTTGTTCAGGAACTATCTAATCACTTTCATTTTAAGTGATCAATTTTAAGTAAAACCACTAAGTGTTTTTCTTTCGTCCACTGAATTGTCTCACTTCTGTACTTTCTTTCTTTTTACAAAGATGCAATTTCAAATTTTAAAAAATATTTTATTTATGTAAGCTTAATGTCAATAACTAAAACATTATAACAATCTGCTTTGTATTCTTTTCTTTTTTCTTTTGGTCTTTTCGATGTATTCTATTAATCTCTTGCAATCAGATATAAAAGGAATAGTATATAAAACAGCTAATTCATCTTCCGGTACTGGATCGATTTTTTTACAAATTACCGTAATTTCGGGTGTATAAGCCGCAGATTAAACAATTCTTTTTCGACCCAGAATTTTTTAAGAAACAAATATAACTAGATAGATCGCCGTAAATATTTGTCTTCAATCACAAAATAAGATTTCTGGGTCCAAAAAGAATTGTTTGATCCGCGGCTTATACACCCGAAATTACGGTACTTCTTTTAATTTCTTTGGTAGAAAGGCTATTAAATTTATATTGTGTTTCAGTAGAGCATATCTTAATTTTTCGTATAGGCCAGAGAAAAATTAAGACATTTCAAATTTTTAGAAAATCAAGATGTATAATTTAATTACAGGGACAATCAAAAGTATTCCGTTACATTACGGCCAATGGAAAAAAATAGTTTCAAATGCATTTTAATGATGTTACTCTTTCGAATATAATACAGTTAATATGTTTATATGAAGTATATACTAAAATATATATTCTGTACAATCCGTAACGCAAAAAAATATTTGTTATTAATTTACAGGATTACAAAAATGTATTCCATTACATAATGGTATAGGGGGAACATCATTTGGGGGGGGGGCATTTAAATTATATTAAACTATTTCTCATTTTATGAAATTGGTGTATGTTGCTGAGCTTTACTACGATTTGTTTACTGTATTATAGAAAGTGCGAAGTATTTACAGGGACACACAAAAAATTTCCGTTACAATACTATATCCGAAGTACTGTATATTATTACACCAAGATCAGAATATTTTATAAAATTTTGTTGTCTTATGAATGCACTTTATTTGCTACGTTTGACCTGTAATTTCCGACTTGTTTAGTACTAGGAATACATATTTCACGCTTATCAAATAACCTCTAGTAAAACGTTTCTTAATGTTATTATGTACCTCTAAAAATATTGCCCTATGAAACCAAAATACCCTTAGCAACAAATTTCTATCCTAAAGCGTAAATATTTACATCTTAATTCACTAAAACGACGCACCTGACGTCTAACCCTGAGGTAAACAAGATCATTCACATAATTAAATCACTGAAAAAAAATATTAAATTTAAAATTAAAAATATTTTGACCTGTGAAAATATTCTTTTAAGTACAGAAAATTAAAAAAAGGGAGGAATACACTAGAGGTGCTCTTTCGCTGTTACGACACGTTTTTCTTTCGTCATATGTCAGTGAATTACCGCTTGAGAACGAAGCAATATCCAAAAACATCACGTTACACAAATTGCCGTGGCTGGGAGAAAAAATTAATCCTTTAAGTTTAGTCACGCACAGTCTCTTTAAGAAGTTAATAGTTAGTATCTGGGTGGATCTTTCCAAAATAAACTTCTTGAATAACATGTTTACATTTTGAAGCGAGTGGGTGATGTCACGGGGATTTTATTTTTGCAAGGGTTGTTTGAACTGCAATTGTTATTTTACTTTCTCCGTTGTTTTGCTTTGGAAAAATTATTTTCTTGAATTTTAAAAGTGCTATCCTGGTTACATATATATTTCCTTTAATAATATGATTTTGCATAATGATTATGATCCAGAATAATAGATATAAAACAGGGTTAATAAAAATACAATTTTAAACTTTTCATTTAACTTTCGACTCGATATCCAAATAAAAAATACTTACCGTAATTTCGGGTGTATAAGCCGCAGATCAAACAATTCTTTTTCTACCCAGAATTTTTTAAGAAACAAATATAACTACTTAGATCGCCTTAAATATTTGTATTTCATCACTAAATAAGATTTCTGGGTCCAAAAAGAATTGTTTGATCTGCGGCTTATACACCCGAAATTACGGTACATTTTAATTTACTTTATGTTTATGAAGAAAGATATTTTCTTACATTTTAAAAGCGCTTTCAGACTTACATATATATTTCCTTTAAAATTTTTTAGAATTTTTACTTTCCCCATTCTTTGCTTTGTAAAAAATTATTTTCTTAGATTTTAAAAGTGCTATCACAGGTACATGTATATTTCCTTTAAAAATACGATTTTGTATAATGATTATGTGCTAGAATAATGCATATAAAGTAGGGTCAGTAAAATCACAATTTTAAACTTTTCATTTAATTTTCGATCTGTTGTCTCTATATCCAGTTTAAAAAAATACTTAATTTATGTTTTTATTTATTCTGTCTGTTTATGAAGAAAAATATTTATCTTACATTTTAAAAGCGCTTTGAGACATACATTTGCTCAAAAAAATATGATTTTGTATAATGATTATGAGCCAGAATAACAGATATAAAGTAAGAATGATAGATAAGTAAGAATAGTAAAGAATAATAGATATAAGTCAATAAAAACACAATTTTAAACTTGTCATCTAACTTTTCGATCTGTTGACTCTATATCCAAATAAAAAGAACTTAATTTATGTTTATATTTATTCTGTCTATTCATGAAGAATTTTTTCTCTTACATTTTAAAAGTGCTTTCCGACGTACATACATATTTACTTTAAAAATGTGATTTTTTGTAATGATTGTGAGTCAGAATAATAATGTAGGGTCGATAAAAACACAATTTTAAAGCTATAAGGCAAATTTTAAACTTTTCATCATAACTTCCGATCTGTTGACTCTATATCCAAATACAAAATACTTAATTTATATTTTTGTTTACTCTATTTATGAATAAAAATATTGAACCTCAAAAATAGGATTTAAAAGGAAAAGTAAAAGCTTGTGTTATCCTCATACGATAGGGCTTATAGTCCAAGAGCCGAACACAAAAATCCTAAGTCATCGAGCTCAAGAAAAAATCCTTTATTTTATGGAAGAACAGTAATAGGGGAATCTAATGATTCATGGGTGCCGGAAGCGCAGTGGTACATAAACCAAAAATTGATACCTCTTAGTGATTGACTCGTAGATTTAGCATTGTGCTTTCCTGCACCCAGTTTTCCATGTTTTCATATTTTTGATTGTACGATTAACATAATGCTAAACCTGCGAGTCAATCATTAAGAGGTATCAATTTTTGGCTTATGCAAAACTTCACTTCCTGCAGACATGGATCATTAGATTCCTCTATTACTACTCTTCCATAAAATAAAGGATTTTTTCTTGTGCTCGATGACTTAGGGTTTTGTGTGGTCGGCTCTTGGACTATTATATGAAAAGGTTATATGGCTAAAGTAAGACACTTTTTTTTTTCAATTGTTGTAAAACTAGAAAAAAAATTGCGAGGTCTATAAATGAAATTTCTCGGTATTTAATATTTTAGCTGTATTATTCTTTTTTTTAAATACTTTCATCGACACCGAATGAAAAGTTTGTATGAATCTGGCCTGGTATGAGTGTGGCAGAGTAGTGCGATAATCACTGAGCTACCAGGTGTCCTAACGTTATCAAAGAAATAAACAAGTCGGAAATTGCACGTCAAGCGTAGCAAATGATGTGTGTTCGTTCTATAACGAAGTTTTAAAAATAATCACATCTTTGTTTAACAGTATACTGTACTTCGGATACAGTCTAGTAGCCAAAATGTTTTGTGTGTTCCTGCAAATATTTTCTGCTTTCTATTATACACGAAGTAACTTGTACTAAACCTCAGTGACGTATCAAAATAAAATGTGAAATAGTTTAACGTAATTAAAATCCAATTAAAAACAATGTTTTCCCCCATACCATTATGTAAGGAATACTTTTGTGAGGATCTGTAAATTAATAAAAAAATATTCTTTGTACCACAAAATGTATATTTTAGTATATATTTCATAGATTCCTAGCATTTTTATTATGTTAGGAAGAGTGTGACGTCATCGAAATGCAGTCTACATTTTTCCCCATTGGTCGTCATGTAACGGGAATACTTTTGACTATCCCTGTAATATCCCAATCGATTTTCATAAAATTTGAAACGGCTAGGCAAAATTATGCAACATTTATATATTTTAAATTTCAAACAATTCTGTCGAGTAGTTTTTCTTTTGTTGGACAGACGGGTGGAATGAACGACAACTATAGATCCGATTCGCCCAACTAAGAAAGGGGTTATCGAATTCAGTTTGATTGCGTACAAACTTTTCAAACTATCGTAACAAAATTATGAAATTTTTTATTATTTTTATTTTTGTTTAATTTTTATTATTAAATTCTAGTTGTGAAGCCTTCTGTATAATGTCACTGTTATATAGATGAAGTACAGTGAAAGTATTTTATAAAATGAATGAGAAACTGTATTTGGAATTATTAATGCAACTCATGTTTAATAAAATGTTTCTTTAATTGAAAGCAATATCTAATAATTTTTTTTTGTGTGCGTGTTTTAGATATTTAGAAAAATATTCCTAAATGATGTAATTAAGCATACGTAATCCAGCAGAAATGCCCTTTTAAAGAAAAGAAATTGTTTTAATAAAGCATTTTACGATTACCTAAATAGTAAAGGTTTTTAAAGAAAAATACAATGTTTGCTTTAGGCAGTGTCTGTTTACTAAATGGGCCCGTGAAACCCGTGTTTACCCAATGAAACACAATAGAGGCCCCCGAATTTACTTTTCAAACCTAATTTTTCGAAGAATAAGATTTGATCAGGATAAAAAAAAAAAAAAAAAAATACATTTACAATTCTGCAATTTGTAAATGATAAAATACATTTTGACGTTCAAATATTCTTAACTGAAGTTCTATTTTTGCCTTTTACAAAATTAATTAACTATACATAATTATGTATTTAATAAAATAATTTTTTATATATATAATATATAGATAGTCAGTTTTAGTTTAATATTAAAAATGTTACTTACTCAAAATCTTGAAGGTAAATTTCAAGTTATTTAAATTTAAGTACTATACAAAAAATGGATTTAGTAAAGAAAAAAAAATAATTGATAGATTAATAAAGGACTTCTCTTACTTCTGAGTCTTAAACGGGCCCTGGCTTTAGGTGATGCATACTTATTTGTAAACGCCTTCTCTCAAAATTTTAAGGGTATTTCTAGCAAATCTTGAACATCTTTTATAAAAAAAGCTGACTTATTATTATTTTCATCATTAAAAATCATTCCTTGCCAGTTAAAGGTCAAATGCATAAAAAT
Source organism: Maratus speculifer (assembly GCA_964019185.1). Taxonomy (NCBI): domain Eukaryota; kingdom Metazoa; phylum Arthropoda; class Arachnida; order Araneae; family Salticidae; genus Maratus; species Maratus speculifer. Next base: position 116,889,585 of record OZ025297.1, on the reverse strand, counting down.
TGAGAACATTTAGAAAGAAACTACTAATTAAACTTATACAAAATACTAAGAATTTAACTCTGCATTGCGCGATTTTTCTATTTTTATGGGAAAAATTATTCGAAATCTATGCATCTGTCTAATTATGGAGAAAAATGCAATAAAATAAAATAAAATAAAATAAATAAATTTTAAATTTTCTGCTAAAATTTTATGTTGTATGTAGTGTACCTTAATACACAAAACACAATTAGGGTTTTTAAGTATTATATTGCTCTATTTTGCAATTATATGGATTTAAATTAATTAATTTTATCAACTTAACATTCTGAAACTTTTTTAAAAAATTAATATTTTTAAGTATTCAGAAAAAAATAATAATAAAAGTAAATTTTGCCTTAATGGCTTGATCGAAAATATTTTTGTTTCCGAAGAACAAATTCTAATTTTTTGTCGAATGCAGTTACCTGACACGGACAAAAGTAAGTCTTATTCCATTCTTTGGACTGCTCTTGATCAGTTACAACGATCACATGGGCCAAATGTAAGGCACATAATGAGAATTATAGTATTTTTAGATAGGTATCAGAAGTGGCATATTGTGCTACGAAGGGTTAATCGTTCAAAATATCTATTCTGTTTCCCTTTAATATTTCTTTTTTTTTTTTTTTTTTTTTTTTTTTTTTTTTTTTCAATTGGCGAATAACAGAAGCATGCAACTAAGTTTCATTCTAAAGCATTCCGTTGCGCAAAATTGCCTCTTTTCTGAGAAAAGTTAAATCCTCTCTGCTTAGTCACGCATACTCTTTTATGAAACGTACTATTTCTGTCCATGAATACAGAATATTAATTTATACATGCGGTGGAACTTCCGCATAAAGAAATCTCACTTCGTTTTGAAGAAAATTCGTTAAATAGAAATCAAATCAAATCCATTAAGTTTGTATAATAAAATATGCATAACATGAAAAATACACATAAAATGGAAATATTAGAAAAATGCATTTTAATCCCGGCAGTAAATATTTTCTCAATCAATGTAGACAAATGAAGAAAATTTAATTAAAATGATACCTATTTATTTTATTATTAATTAAGGTTTGAATAACTTAATATTGTTACAATATTATCAATATATTTCTTTAATTGCAATCAGTTTAATTCAGCATTATTTATAAGTGGGTATTTAAAAAAGCGCATAAAAAATTACAAGAAACAAATCTGCAATTTTAATATTTCTTTGTTTTCAATGAAGTGTAATAGAATCGTAGAGCATAAAAGCATTCCTTTACGCGAATTGCCGCTTTTCTGAAAAAAATTAAATCCTATCTGCTTAGTCACGCAAGCTCTTTTATCCAATAAGTTTTGAATTCTGTTGAATCGTTTTGAAAATGAAAAACCTTGGGAGTACAATATGATTACATATCTTAACAGGCATGAAAGAGTTCCTCCTAAAGGAGGAATTCCACCTTCTTTAAAGTAATATTGGACATTCTTTGGATTGATGCAAAAATACAAAGAAAACTTTGGAAGGGTAATAGAAGAGGGGGAGGGGGGGTGCCTAAAAAATTTAGTGATCAGACATTTTGTCTACTCAAATCCTTGGAGTTTGTTCCTGAATTGCTGTGCAAAAGAGTCATAAAATGAAAGGTGGACTTGTGTTATTTGAGCATCTGAAAGTTATGTAAATAGTATTATTCAAAATGTCTTTGCAGAATGAATTTCTTTTAGACTTTAAAAATTCAAAGTGAAAGAAAGTTTCTTTTTTGAATAGAACATTTTGTACCATTTATACAAAATTTTTGGGTAATTTCTGTGTTTTATTTCCGAAGTGTTTTTCGGAAGCAAAGATCTAATTTAGTAAGGGGATTTTTTTTTTTTTTTTTTTTAGTTTAGTAGAAAAAATGAATAAATAAAAGATTAGGCGAATTTAGCAGCTAAACCATTCAAAATAATATTTGTTTTGGGAAATTAATGACTGTACTTCACTTAAGTTGATCAAATATATTTGGATTTACACCTTTAGCATTGTTAATACTTCCTAAGATACAAAATAATAATAATGATGATAACAGCAATCGTACGTGCAATTACATTTCATTCTATAAGTATCTGTTAAAATGACACTTAAATTATGAGTTTAGCACCGCTGTGTAGATGGAAAAAATGTTCCACATTTTAAATTTTAAAAAATGTTTCCATTTTCATGTCTGTTTTAAACATACCTTATACAGGGTGAGTCATAAATATCGAAACAATAGGCTATCTCCTTAAATATTGCCCCTAGACCCATACTTCCAATTGCAAAAATTCATAAAAAAGGTGAAATTTTTGATAAGATAAGTTGCAACTCCATGGGGGCTCTATTTGAAAATTACGAAAATTAACTTTTTATACGGCCCGGGTAGGATAAAAATTCCAGTTAGGAAAACTTTCCTTATCCAGTCCTGAATAATACACAAAAAGTTGCATCTTCATATCTTCAAAATTCGCGGAGTTATAACCGTTTGAATAATTCATCAGGTTTTAAGGGATTAGACACAAATTGAAATGCGCGCAATTCAAAAGACAATGTTACTTTAACAGTTGTAGGAAACGCGTAAAAAATTATTCTTTTGAGTTAGAATTTTGATTTTTTTTCTTTTTTTTGTGATGATTAGCTATATAATTTGCTAAGAAAATCACATCCTAAAATTTATCATAAAATTTATAAAAATTTTATATGGTTACTACTGGTTTAAATGGGATAGTTAAAAATCGTTATAACTCCAAACATTAGTTATCGGATTTCAATTTCTTTCTATTTAATTAAAAATGAAAATGTGATTTTAGTTTTGTTTCGGGTTTTTTGTTTTTCAATATTTATTTTAGAACTATTAAAAATATTTATTTAAAAAATAATAAGTTTTAGAAAATTATATTTTCAAAGGTATGTAATTTTTCATTTTTTTAAAACAAAACTAATGTAAAATAATTAAAAATGACATGCTTCAAGTTTGTACTTTTTTTCTTAAACAATTCTTCACTTTTAATAATTTAAAGACAAGAAATAGTCGGGAAAAAAAGTCATTATACAGAAAAATGAAATGTACTGTTTTACTGCCCATCAGTTATTTAAAAGAATGCTTTCCTAAGATGCGGATTAAGTCCTTTTTAAAAATTTAGCTCTCACAACTTCAAGCTTTTTATCGTCCTGGAGAGGCTGTCAAAAAATCTGTATTCTGGGCTGAAGTCAGATCAGGACCGAGACGTTACTTTTTTCTGAAAACTCGCCTATCCGGATCAAATGTATTTTTCATACCGGAGAGGACTGTTTCTTTTTTCCCAGGCCTGCACTGGACGAAATTTTCATTCCCGGTATCGAACAATTTGTATTAAAAGAACAGACCTAATACGTGCATAAAATAAGTAAAATTTGGTTTAATCAATATTTTTACGAAAACCACATAACTTTTAAAATCGCTTTTATTTTACACACAAGAAAAAAAAAACTTTTTTTTTTAAGAATAGTATATTTAAAGCTAAAAAATTAAACAAAATAAAACCAGAGAAAAAAATCTGCCTATGACGGAATTCTGTCTTAAACAGAAAATGTATTGATCCATGCAAAATAAATACAATAATACCTGAGAAAAAAAAATAAACTCCATTTAATCCTCCTAGGAAGGGCATTTGTCTATTACGTATTTTTTTCTTTCCTATGTGATTCCGTCTTAAAAAGTTTTACTGTATAACATTTTTCAGTCTCCAACGGACGGGATATGGATTAGCGATAATACAATATAAGTGAAACATTTACATATAAACAGAGATTCATTGATAAAATAAATGTATCGCTGCGTTTGGCGCCTCTTTAATAATAAAAAGTATAAATATAAAAAACGAAATTCTATATTAAGTATTTTTGGTCAGAACTCCACGCGAAACAATTTTTAACAACACTGAAGTAAAAGAATATGTAGAAATTCAGGGCTGGGTCGGCTATGATTAAGCTTTTTTCCAGGCTGGTCCGGATTATGATTTTAACATTATTTCATACCGGACTGAACTTTTTTCCCTATGTTGTGGTTTAGGACCGGACCTACATATTTCGATCTATTCAGACATCCCGTGCTAACGATCAACATGTTTTGAAAACAAGTTTCGATTTAAATCAATACGCTGCTTCATTATGTCCAAATAAGAGGCACGGTCTTAAACCGACATAAAAAAACGAACAATTTGTGGACGATCCCTTATTTGTTTTGAAAATGGATGAAAAACGCTTCGTTTACAGGCATGGTAAAGTGGTGTAAGTCACGAATTTTTGAGAATTCTGGATTTTAATATCTGTCAGATTTTCAGATACGGAGATGAAATTTTTTTTGTTCAATTTAGGAAGGGATAAGGAATAACTTCCTAATTGGGTATTTTGCTCTACGGGGGCCGCATAAAAATTTAATTTTCGTATTTTTTCAAATAGACCTCCCATGGAGTTGCAACTTATATTATCAGAAATTTTACCTTTTTTTTATGAGTTCTTGCAATTGGAAGTATGGGTCTAGAGGCAATATTTAAGGAGATAGCCTATTGTTTCGATATTTATGACTCACTCTGTATGTTGCAGTTAACCCTTTAATTCATGATTTTTTATTTTGTTCGGAAAACATTATATTTGAGTCCTATTTTTGTTAATTATCCACTAGAAAAATAGTCAACAAATTTCTTTTTGTTGGACATATTGTTACTTTGAGTTACATAACAAAAATTGTTTAAAAATGATAATTTTAAATTGTATACTTTAAAGTGTTTACAATGCACAATAGCAGCAATTTAAAGATATGATAATAATTTTTATAATGCTTTTAATAAGATTATTAATTTTAAATGTTTATCAATATATATCCCTAACCGTATAACTTTGGCCTTTTTAATAGGACCTTAAATTTCAACGAAATATTGCTATTTCACTTTCCATTGTAGAAATTGCTCACGAAAAATTTAAAATTTCGAAAAACTAAATCTATGTAAATCATGAGATAAACTAAGCAAAAACTTTCAACATAAAATTCTGTGAAAATTCAATTCTTCCTTAGGTTTCAATAATCATTGTTTGCTTGGAATTAATGTAAATTGATAATATTTTGCATTTTAGGTTGTTTAATGTTTTAAAATATACGTACAGACGATTATAACTTTCACATAAATTTGCATTTTTTATTATGAATTCTCGATTTCACCGATTTTCAAATAATAATTCTATTTCCCCATTCTTTCAGTGAGGAGATTTAATCTAAGATTAATTTAGAATTCAGGTGTTTCTAATCTTAACCATAATGAAATTTTACGAAAGGAGGGGTTTATGGAATATTTAGAGTTCAATCGTTAAAATGCGAATTCTTAGCAAATTTTGGTGTTTCTTCTTTCAAGATTGCGGAAATTTTAACATTAATCGCATTTAAGATAAATGGATTTTCTAGGCATTATAAATCTGGTTACATAATTAGTATGACTTGCAATATTTCATGTTTAAGAATAATTGCAAATTTATCCTCAGATTTTAAGTTATATAGCATAAAAATTGTCAAGTATGTTCTACATTTCTTGTTATAGGGTTGTATCTGGAAATATAGTAAAATTTTATATAAATAATGAATTTATATGCTTTTTTTGTACTACTTGTTTATCCCGTTGACCAGAAAAGTATCGCCAAACTATGATTAAATGTCAACAATGGATTCTACCAAATGTCATATTCACGTTGTTTGTACACCTGTTTAAGTCATCAAGTGATTTTTAATATGACTTTATTTGTGTTTTAATTAATGTTTTACTAATTTATTTATTCTTTCATTATTTATAATAAAAATTACGTCAATTTGTATAATTTGACGAATAGTTTGGCGATTTGCGTAATTTTGCAAAATTGGTCAACGGAATAATCAATTCAACCTTTTTTTTTTTTCTCCTTTTCCTATGATCAGTTCTTCTTGCCTTTCTTTCTATATACCAAATCTGATTTATCGAAATGCGCGACATTATCGTTGCTCAATCTTCATTTCAAATATTTTGTTAGCACTAATTATTTTTCTTTTTTGATTCTACACATTTTAGAAGCATAAATTCCAGAAAACCGTTGGCAGTAGTCGTTGTGCACTGGAATAATATTAGAAATTGTCTTGAATAAGTATGAAATAAAGAACTGCAGGAAACTAATAAATCATAAAAGAAACTATTCAAAAATTTATGCTGTTAAATTCTTCGAAAATTCAATTTGTTTATGTCTGGAAATGTTGTTTGGAATTGATGTAGGTCAATACTTTACATTCTTCATTGCTTAGAGCCTTAAACTATATGTATAAACGAATATAACTCGTACTTGTATTTTCATTATTGTATAAGAATTCTTTACTTAAATCCTATTTTCTCATTCATTCAAAGGGAATATTTTATCTGATTATTTAACATTCAAACATATAAAATTTTGGTTTGAAATAGCATAATGCAATTTTACGAAAGAGAATTTATTGAATATTTAGAGTTCATGTCGTTAAAATAAGAAATTCTATTTTGATTTTTCTTCTTTCAAGATTACAGAAGTTCTAGCACTAATCGCATTTAAGATAAATGGATTTTCTAGACATATATCTGGTGACATGTTTAATATGTTTTGCGATTATTATTAAATATTATTTACCATTATATATTATCATTACATATTATTCCGTTTTATTCTACATATTTTAGAAATATTAATTCCAGAAAACCGTGCATTGGTTTAATATTAGAAATTGTTGTAAATAAGTATGAAACAAAGAACTGCAGGAAAATAAATCTGTATAAATCATAAGAGAAACTAATCAAAAACTTTTACTGTTAAATTCTTCGAAAATTCAATTCGTTTACTTATTTCTGAAAATGTTGTTTGGAATTGGTGTAGATCAATATTTTACATTTGTGATTCTTTAGAGCTTCAACTATAAGTACAAATGATTACAAATCGTACATAGATTTTCATTACTGTATAAGAATTCTTTACTTAATTCTTATTTTCTGATTCATTCGAAAGGGATGATTTTATCTGATTATTTAACATTCAAACATATTGAATTTTGGTTTGAAATAGCATAATGCAATTTTACGAAAGGGAATTTATTGAATATTTAGAGTTAGTATCGTTAAAATACGAATTCTTAGGAAGAAAATTCTATTTTGATTTTTCTTCTTTCAAGATTACAAAAGATGCAGCACTAATCGCGTTTAAGATAAATGGATTATTTAGACATATATCTGGTTACATATTTAATATGCCTTGCGATATTTCATGTTGAAGAATAATCGCAAATTTATCTTGAGATTTCTTTTTCAGTAATACAGATTAAAAATTTTCAAATATGTATTGCATTTCTGTTAACTTGTAGAGTATAGGAGGGACATGTAAACGATTTTTACATTTTTGACTGTTTCTTAAAATTGTAATGAGCTATTGAAACAAAAATTGATTTCTATGAATGTTTACACTTTATCTGTTCTTTTAATGAAACTTTTGAGTGCATTTATCAAGAATTTCTAACTTACATCATCATTCTAAAAAATTTCTAAGTTTGTTCACATGTGATCCGATCGAGGAGTAGTTGTGAACATGCCTGGGATACATGAGACACATACATAAATAGGAGAAAAATATTTTTTTGTGAATAAAAACGAGGATAACTAAAACTAATTAGATGCCCCCCTTCTATTTGTGTGAATAAATTAATAAATGTTTCAACATATATACAAGGAATTATTCGTAAAATTATGCACTAATATGCCAACTTCTTTTGAATCAAGCAGAGCAAAACGGTGTTACTTTTTATTAAGTTATTGGATAATTCTGTTATTGTTTTTTACTTTTTCCTGAATGCTATACAGTGTGTATCACAAAATTGTGTATCTTTAAAAAAAAAAAAAAAAAAAAAAAAAAAAAAGGTAAAATTGTGATTAAAAAAACTGGTGATTATCGCAGTGTTACTTATCAGTTTTTTTTTTTTTTTTTTTTTTTGGGGGGGGGGGGGGGCAACTGACTTTTACTTTCATAAAATAAGATGTCTTTACTTTAATATAGGCTAAGAAAAATAAGTACGTTTAAAACAGGAAATCATTAAAGAATAACAAGTAAACATATTGGTTTATACATAAAGCCACTACTTGTTGGTATTTTTATCTAATTTCCAATGAAATAAAACTGGGAAGAAATCCTTAAAATATTGACTTTATAGCTCAATGTTTGACAAATGTAAGTAAATTTTTAACTTAAAAAATACACTTGTGAACTGTACATATCTGCTCCTATATGCTCTATTCACAAATGCCCCATCTACCAATTTAAGCCCAATTTATAAAAAAGAGATGTTTTTAATTGAAATAAGAAAACAAAACTTTTTGTAGACTTACTTATTAATGCCACTGTAGAATGTAATGCTGATATCCTACTTTAAAAAAATGTCTTGAATGAATTTTTACTTTTGTAATTTAGGAAGACTTTTTTTTACTTAACACCTTCTTAAAGTACAACAACCAGGCACGTAGCCAGGGAGGGGGCTAAGGGGGCTGAAGCCCCTCCCGAAAGTTTAAAAAGATTTATGTAAGTTAATGAGAATAAATATAATAATAATTTATCTAATGATAATAAAATTTGATTATTTTTTAAATCTTCAATCACATTAGAACCGTATATTTTTAGTTGTAAAAATATAAATTTCTTCAATTAAAGTTATAGCAATTCCGCATTATACGCTCATTCGAATGTATTGTTCTTTTTTTGTATCTACCATATAAAATATCAGTTCTTAAAACGCTATTTTTACTTTATGCACAATAATTTCGATAACTGTAGTTACCTATCATTAATTTCACCAAGAAAAAGTAAATATAATACGCATATGACTTATAATTTGACTTCAGGAGTCAAATATAAAACATTTACATGTGTGTTACGATGTTCTTTAATTTTTTTTCTCTATCCTGTTTATATTACAATATAATGAAAACTTATAGTGATCAATGTAAAAATGTTTTGTAGAGAAATAAGCCAAAAACTTTAATAGCTCATTGTAATGTAAAATCATGTGAAAAATAATGATTTTAAAGAAAATATATTTGAAAATAATTTTATAACTGTTAAAAAAAATAAATAAATAAAACAGTTGTAATAAGAAGTTTTGAAAAGGGGTGGTGCGAAGAAAGACGATAAGGTATCGACAAACTTTCAAAATCGCCATGACTGGATAACTTTGCTTTAAATTTTTTGTATATGAATCTTTAATAGAAAGAAAATGTGAACAGAGTAGTCTGCTTATCTGAGAAGACTTCTTTGCCTTTTGTAGAACTAACAACTTCAAGAATGGATACCCTCGTTTAAAAGATTTTTTGGCAGTTTTTCATAGCGCCTCTCGAAGAGTTTTCAAGAAGGTGAACATATAGCATTCTAACAATCTTATTTTGAGCAGAGCAAGAAATGCTATTCAGAGATTATTATAATAGCTGCCCTATAACATTGGAAAACCAGTAAAGAAGACGATAAGCTAGGAGCTCTTTAAGATTTAGAGCAAAGTCTGGAGTTGATGAATTGAAATGTTATAAACAGTCGTAGAAATGTTACTTACTCAGCCCAGAAATTCAGATATGTTCGCATATAGTTAAAGAAAAACGAATTACCAAATTAAATAACGCGATCTGTTTTTGGTTGATTGCTGTTGAAACTGTGGCTATTTCAAACACAAAATAGCTTTCCTTTTAAGTTAAATATGTGGACAATTTATAAAATTTAAAAACTCCAATGATTGAGGAAGATATTTTGAGTTTAATTCGAGTAATTAACTTGTCCACCGAAAATAGAACAGAATAAATAGTACAACGTTGTGATGAAATACATATTGATTTGCCTAAATGCATTACATAGGCGTATGACGAAGCAGTTAATATGGCTAGTTATGTTAGTTGGATCTAGTCTTGAATTCACCAGAAGTATTTCAATTGTGCCAAATGTCCATTGTGCAAGCCACCGGTTAAACCTTGCATTATCCAAACACATGCTGTTTCGTACCATCCGGAATTGTTGATGAAGAGACAATTATTTTTAGAAATCACAACAAAACAAATTTAGTCCTTGAAGAAGCAATTTATCATATGCCTCAGAAAATGAAAGCGAACGACTAATGGAAGAGAATCTTAATGCTTTTACATTTGTGGACAAGATTTATTGAGAGCATGAAAGCATATTAACTTTTATTGAGCTGTTTAAATGCATTTATAATAGCTTAGAAAATATTTCAGAAAACACATGGAACATTTCTTCAACAGCTAGAGATTTATCGGCAGTTATGGAGATTAGGGATTTTCTTATAAGCCTATTTGTTTGTGACAATTAACTCAATCTGACAACACCATTGTCAATTCTTATTCGATAAAAATCTCGTGATATAATTCGGGTAACTGATCGGCTGTAACTCATGCTAAAGACGTCTTAATTATCATACAGAAAATGTACTGGAAACTTTTCGAGAGATATTTATTTCTGCATCAAAACTTAGAAATGACGTCTTCTGAACTGAAGTAAAGATCCCGACTAACATTTAGACAGACAACACGTGCAATCCCTCAAATTCCATCCACTGAAATACATTACATGACCGTGGTTAGAAAGTCTTATTAAAAATTTGAATGATGGATGAATTCCGCATTAACCCTTTCCGGCACACTGTGCCCGGTCTGGGATACCTGATTTTAATTCCAAACTTGCAAACGGCACCAGTATTATTTTAGTAAAATTTTGCTCTTACATTAAAAGCGTAAATTAACGAATTCAAGATATTTTAAAAATTCATATCTAAATTCCAGTGTAATCGATTATTTCTATTTTATTAACAGATTTTTCCCGTGCTGGAAAGGGTTAAGAGATTGAAACAGAGTTCCATATACTTCTTCCAGGATTTATTTCTCCAGAAAAAAGCAAGAAAGTTAGAGAATCTCTATTAATATTTTGACGATGAAGTGTTAATATCGAAAATGAAAGCTGAATATGAATTATGGTGTGAGAGAATTGTTAAAGTTAACACAAACTCAGAGGTCCTAACAGGTTTAGAATACTGTAGTAGTACAGTACGATTAAGTACTTGCCGACAGTCTTGGCTACAACCCCGATAACGACAGCGAACACTGAAAAGTCTTTTTCGACAGTGAAATAAATTAAATTTTTGCCTCCAAGCTTTATGGCCAATGAGAGATTAAATAGTTTAGCAATAATTTGCATTCATTGGGACATTCCAGTAGATTCTGTTAAGGTAATTAGCCTCATGGCTAAAAAGCAGCACTAATAAATTTGTTGCACCAAGAGTATTGAATTTATAATTAATGTAATCAAAGAATGTGAAATAAAAATATAATTTTTATTATTACATATAAATGCAGCAATTATTTTTTTATTTGAAAAATAATCCGTATAATTAATTTCATGTATGGATTTATCCTTTTAAGATCTCTCCCCGTATTGCGAAACACGCGCACACTAATATTAATCCCGTATTTTAAATCTATTCAAATTAATTGTTTGCATTTCAATATTTTTTAACGTTTTTCTCGTAGAATACTCGAGGCTCATCTCAAATATTTTTAGTTTGTGCTATTTTAATTTAATTTAATTTTTTTTCCTCCAAAAACACTCCCGGTTTAATAATCAAGTTTGGAAACTGGAAGTTTCTTGAAAATTATAATAGAACTATAAAAATATAAACTAATAATTTTTTAAATGGACATAAAATATCCTATGCAGGAACATATCTTAAATTACGGCTTGTTTACTTTTTTAATAAGACTTAAATTATGCAAATTACTGCTGTCAGATAAAAAAAAAAAAAATTCAAGATTCAGCCCCCTCCGAAGGGAAATCCTGGCTACGGGCCTGACAACAACCAGAAATTAAAATGGCCGATTGTTCTGAAAATTCAGTCAGAAGATTGTATTAGTACTGCCATTTATTATTATTATTATTATTTTACATCAGATTAACTGAATGAAACATGTACTGTTCATATGTGCCCCTCACTCTCTTCCAGTGTTCTCGCTGACATTTGACGAACGTTAGTAACTTGGCTAATTAAAAATAAAAAACATTCGCCAAATGAAAAAAGTATTAGCCAGATAGATTCGCCGTGTAGCAGAAAAAAAAGCTTTTAATTCTTTAAAGTATTCCCTTATTTTCAATATGTTCTAAAATAACCCAAGTTTTTATAACTGTGACAGCTATTGTTATTAATATAATTTCAACTATCCGCTACCAATATATTAAAATTATTTATATATTAAATATATATGCATATGTATGAAAAACGAAAAAGAAAAAAAGAGAAAGCAAAAATTGAGCACTAGCGATTTGGCGAATCGAATCGCTTGTTTACTCACCAAATGAAGAATTGAGTCGCAATTTGGCGCGTTGGCGAGCGACAGCGAGAACACTGCTCTCTTCTATCGGAAAATATAGTGTAATTATTTTCAAATTTAATATAACAAATCAGTTTATACTTTTTTTCTCCTTTTCCTGTAATCAGTTTTGCATTCATTTCTGGCAAGGATTAGCACTACGGAGAGCTCTTTCCGCTTGATTGAAGTAGTCTCTTAATGTCTTACAGACGATTGCAACTTTCCCATAAATTTAAATTTTTGAATATGAATTCTAGTTTTAACCCATTTTCAAATAGTAATTATATTTCCTCATTCAATTGATGGAGTGATTTAATCTAAGACTCTTTTAAAATTCAGACATTTCAAAACTTGACCATAAATGCAATTTTATGAGAGGGGATTTATTGAATATTTAGCAGTTTCATGTCTTTAATATACGAATTCTTAGGAAGAAAATTCTATTTTGGCTTTTATTCCTGCAAGATTGCAGGAGATCTAGTGCTAATCGCGTTTAAGATAAATGGATTTTCTAGACATTACTAAACCTGGTCACATGTGTAATATGCGTTGTGATATTCCATGTTTAAGAATAATTGCAAATTTATCCTCAGATTTTTTGTCAATGTTATCGCATAAAAATTGCCAAATATGTTTTGCATTTTTGTAATTTATTATTTGTCTTGTATCGTAAAACATGGTGAAATTTAATATAAAAATTCAATTTATATGCTATTTCTTCTTCTTTTCCTATAACACTATGTAATACTTTTTAAAAATTTCTTTTCTGGTTTGACAGTATGGGTTTCTGTTTAAGAGCCCACTCTAGTCATTCAAAAAGACCTGGATGACAATGTTAAGTCTATGGGGGCATTATTTTCCAATATCTCGCTTAAATTATAATATTTTTACATGATTATTTTTGCATGAGGTAGCTGAGGACGATCTGTAACCGGGCTAGTTTCTACTTTTTCGATTTTTGAGAATTATTATTATTATTATTATTATTATTATTATTATTATTTTTAAGTTACTTTAAATTTCGGAACCGGTTCTGAAATTGAAACCATAATAATATAAAAAAAGTTCTACTACCAAAATTTAAAATGTAAAAACTAACCTGGTTGTAGATCGTCCTCAGTTAACCTATGTAAAAAAAAAGACATGTAACAATATTAAAATTTGAGTGATGTATTTGAAAATAACGCCCCCATAGATTTAACATTATCACCCGGATCTTTTTGAGTGACTCGAGTGGCTCTTAACTAGTAGCAAGTATGTACAAAAGAGAAGTTATACTCCTAAACCTTCGCTTTTGTGGTTGTCACAGTGATATGTATATATATAGCTGCCAACATTTACAATTTTTTTTTTTTTTTTTTTTGTACCACTATTTTTAATAGTTTTTCCCAATATAATATAACCGTTGGAAAGTCTTATGTGAATCCTAATTAATGTCTGTTTCATAAGCCTGGTACTAAGAAATATTTCTTTTTAAATTTCAAGATACTCACGATCAGTGAAATTTTCCCCAAAATTGTTTTCTTGTATTTTTTTAATGACAGTATGTAAATTTCAACTTTTCGTTGTCCTGATCATAAAAACAAATTTTTTGCACGGAAGTAAAGTTTTTTCCATGTGTTTATGATAGAATCAATTAGAAAATGATATTTATCAACTATTTCATCTACTTTCATCAATTTTACTCAAAAACAAAAAATGTCTTACATGGTGTAATCGATTCCCTATCTTTTCTTCCTATAATAATTCTGGTTTATCCAAATACATGATATTATCATGCTCAATTTTCATTTCATATGTTTTATTAACATTACACATTATTCCGTTTGATTGTATTGATTTCAGAAATGTTAGTTACAGAAAATTGTTGCTGCACTGGAATACTTTTTAGGAATCGTTTTACTAATTCATTTGTTCATTCATAATTACATCATTTGTAATAAAAAGTACGTCAATTTGTATAATATGACGAATAATTTAGCAATATGTCTGATTTCGTGAAATTGGTCGACAGAATAATCAAGCAGTACCCTTTTTTTCTCCTATTCTTATAAGTTCTTCTTCCTTTTCTATCTGTATACCAAATCTGGTTTATCCAAATACGCGACATTATCATGCTCAATCTTCATTTCATATATTGTTTAGCATTAAATATCCCCCCACGTCCCATCTTTGGTTCTAGATTTTAGAAATATTATTACCAGAAAACCGTTGGCAGAATTGTGCACTGGATAAATATTAGAAATTGGTATGAATCAGTATGAAATAAAGAACTGCAGGAAAATAAATCTGTATAAATAATCATAATAAACTGTTCAGAAATTTTTACTGTTAAACTCGCTGAAAATTTAATTCGTTTTCCCATTTCTAGAAATGTTGCCTGGAATTGGTGTAGTTCAATGATACTTTACATTTGTGGTTGTTTAGAGTCTTAAATTATAAGTACAAACGAGTATAACTCGTACATGGATTTTTATCATTGCATAAGAATTCTTTAAATTCTAACTTGAATCTTATTTTCTCATTCATTCGAAGAGAAGATTTTATCGGATTACTTAACATTCAAATATATCAAATTTTGTTTTGAAATAGCACTATGCAATTTTACGAAATGGAATTTATTGAATATTTAGAGTTCATGCCATTAAAATACGAATTCTTAGGAAGGAAATTCTATTTTGATTTTTCTTCTTTCAAGATTACAGATGTTCTAGCTTTAATCGCGTTTAAGATAAATGGTTTTTCTAGACATAAGTCTGTTTACATGTTTAATATGCCTTGCGATTACCATTATATATTACCATTTTACATTATTCCGTTTGATTCTGCATGTTTTAAAAATATTAATTCCAGAAAACCATTGGCAGTAGTTATTATGCACTGGATTAATATTAGAAATGTTTCGAATCAGTATGAAATAAAGAACTGCAAGAAAATAAATCGGTATAAAAATCATAAGAGAATCTAATCAAAAACTTTTACTGTTAAATTCTCCGAAAATTCAATTTCTTTTCATATCTGGAAATGTTGTTTGGAATTGATGTAGATCAGTACTTTACATTTGTGGCTGTTTAGAGTCTTAAACTATAAGTACAAACGATTATGACTCGTACATGGGTTTTCATTATTGCATAAGAATTCTTCACTCAACTTTAATCCTATTTTGTTATTCCTTCGAAGGGAAGATTTTATTTGATTACTTAACATTCAAATATATCAAATTTCGTTTTGAAATAGAATAATGCAACTTTACGAAACGGGATTTATTGAATAATTTAGTTTTATATATCTTGAAAATTGCATATTCCATAGGGTCAAAGTTATGATTTTGGTTTCTACAGATTTAAGAAGTTGTAACACTAATCGCTTTCTACTTCCGTGAATTTTCTAGATATTATAAATTTGGTTACAAATGAAATGTAATTTTGAAAAAATAAACGCAAATTTATTCGGAGATCAGCTCAGTATTGTAGCATGAAAAATATCAAATATGTATGTTTTATATCTCCCTTGTAGCCTCGTATTTTTGTTTATATGAATTTTATCAACGGTAAATATAGTGCAGTTATAGATAAAGTAATATGGGAGAGGTTGTGAGACATTTTTTACAAAAATTCTTTTTATCTGTTTATTACTTACCCATCATACGTAGTATAGGGTAAGTCTTGCAATCGTTTTGAAAATCGAAATTTTTTTTGACGGGTTTACACGTTTTAGATAGTGGAGATTCCGAAAAACATATTTTTAGAAAAAAATTTTTGCCGTCTGTCTGTCAGTCTGTCTGTCTATAAACGCTCTATCTCCCGAACAAATTGAGATAGAGACTTGAAATTTTGTATGTAGTTAGTATGTAAGAATGGGACGAAGCCTATTTAATATCAGCAACCTCGATTATCCGGAACTATTTTTTTCGGACTCTCGAAAAATTCGTTCTGATGAAAGGTACATAAAAATTTTCGAATTTTTTGTTCTAAGGAATGGACGTAAAAGACAATAAAATAACACACATTTTGCATATAAAACGAAATCGATCGGATTATTAGTTGCCGAGATATTTGTAATCCTGTTTTCACATTCATCGATTTTTCATGACCCTGTATTTCCTTAAAATTTCAATTCAGAGGTATATTTTAATTGGAAATGAGACGCTTAATACGACGCAGTTAATTGTTAGTTAATAGAGTTATTATTTTTGGAGTTATAAGGATGTTTCTTTTACGCAGTTCGGTACTACTTGAGTAGTTTAGCGTTTTATATAATTTGTCGAAATTGGTAATCAGCAGTTCTTTAATAAAGCATTACTATGTATATTAACAATATTTAAATTTTGTTTATGAATTGCAATGCATTGTATAAATAGTTTTCACATGTTTTATTTTCATATACATAACCATGATGGGTAAGTATTACGGTGGCCCCCAACGACTAGTTTTTAATTTGAAGCTATTTTTGCGAAAAATTTTCTTTTATCATTTTTTGTTTTTGAAAAAGTTGCTGTCGGAGCATACGAAACATGTAAAATTAAAAGGTATTTTTTGCCTTTTATTTTAATGGATCACTTAGAGCATGTATAAATAATTTGATACTTATAAACATATATATTAAAAAAATTAATTGCGAATTGCTAAATGATAAATATTACGCAAAGTGAGATTAAAAGACAATGTCTTGTAGAGCTGAGACGTTGAGGCCACTTATCACCAGTATCTGTATTTGCTAGTTCTCGAAAATCGTTGATACATCATCGTTATCACTGCGTAGATTATTAGGAATTGTTACCTATAAGTATGAAATAGTTGCGCGGAAATAAATCTGCATAAATCGTAAGAGAAAGTAACCAGAAACGTCTGGCGTAAAATTCTCCGAAAATTGAATTCATTCCATCGCATCAGGAAACTGTGTTTATAATTCGTGTAAATAAATTAACACTTTGCAGTTTTTCGGTATCTTAAAACAGAAATACAAACAATTAAAAATTTCATAATTATTTAACCCTTTTGGATCCGTTTTTTTTTTTTTTCATTTTGAGAACAAAATTGCTTTTATTTTAATAACATTTGTCAAATATATCCAAATCGACTTGCTTAAATTTAAAGATATGTCATTGTCTCAAATCTAACGAATGTATTTATTTTTTTGTACTATTCAATTCATATTCACATGATAATGGGCTAAGGAAGAGTTTAAGAAGACTTTTGTAAAACAATATATTACAACAGGATTTGACAGAGTATTGCAGCTTTATGTTTTTTGAGTTTTATCACACATAACTGGTTCAGAAAAGTAACTTATAGTTTATATTTAAAGAGTAAAATATATGTATAAAATAAAGCAATCGCCAACGGTGAAAGAGAATTAAGTAAAGTTTTATTAATATTATTACTTAATGTTAAAACATAAATGAAGTCATAATAAGAAAGGTATAGCCATACGCTATCATGTCTATATGTAGAAAGTAACAAAATAATTGTTCGGACAAAATAATACTGGATGAAATGACATGTACTATTAATAGTACATCAGACCCGAAAGGGTTTAAATTTTTTATATTGTGCTTTATTGCTTAAGAATGTTTGCTGCAACTTATTTTCAAAATGTCATCCAATTTTCTCCTTTATTCCATGAGAAGATTGTGATTAGATTTAAGAATATTTAGGATTTATTTAGACATCTTAAACATTGATTTGGAATAGCATGATACGATTTTACGAAAGGGAATTTATTGAATATTTAGCGTTTTACTTGTCTCAGAAACTGCAAATTCTTAGGTTTCTGAGATTAGAGGAATGGCAATGCTAATCTCTCTTCATATAAATGGGTTCTCTAGTCAACGTAAGTTTGATTGTAAGTTAAACATATTTTGGGTATATGCAAAGGTAAGTTTGGTGAAGGAAGTGTTCTAATATGTATTGTGTGAGTCTGGTGATACATACTTTTGAAAATTCTCTTCATATTCTTCAAAACGTAGTATATGACATTTGATTAAAGTATAAATCAATAATATTTGATTCAAGGATAAAGGAAAAAAGGATATATCCACTTTAAATAGAATAAAAAATTGTTTTTTATTCTATTTAAAGTGAATAGTTTTGTGCCAAATAATCATCATTGGCAGGAAGTTTTGTTAAAATTTTAAAGAAAAGCGCTGTTGAAAGTCATAATTTACTTGCATAAGCATAGGATGGACATGCATTTTCTGACAATATATCTGTGCCTTGGAACAAAAAGGGCAAATGTGCATTTTTTTTCAAATGGCAGAAAACGCAATTTAAGTTTGAGGAATTTTAAGAATCTTGCTACGATTTCTGTACTTATTATTTTCCAAAGTTGTACGTTTCAATTCAGTAATGTTTTTCTCACTACCATCTAATGTTACATGGATTTAGTTTTTTTTTTTTTTTTTTTTTTTTTTTTTACAGTGGCATTGGCCATTTTTACAATAACAGTAAATAACGTAGGCCTGAACAATTTTTTTTCTTTCTTGCATTGATCTAATATTTGGAGGACTTTGCCCCTTTTAACAATTATTTTATATCACATCCTGAATTCATTCGTGTATTTAACTCAAATTTCTCAATTTTGGACATTGGGCCTTTTTGTTCCGAGGTACAACTATGTAGAAGATGGTTCAGACAATTTAAAAAAGATTTATGGTCGCAGAAGGTGAAGGTAAACTGAAAAACTACTAAGCTACAGAAATTGTTACAGGCGAAGTTTTTCAATGAAAACTGACACGTTTGAAATAAACTGTTCAAGAAAATCGGTATAATAGATACACTAAACTGATTTTTCAGCATGACAACACCAAGCGCAAGTGTCGTTAAAACTTACTTAAAAATACATGATTGGGAAGTTCTATCTTACTTACTGCGCCTTCGGACTACTATTGTTCGAAAATGTCCTACAGCTCTTCAAGATGTACAATTTACATCTTTTAAAAGCATCGAAAATTGACTTGATAAATGGATCGCTTTAAAAGACAACTTTTTCAAACAGAGAATCGATAAATCGCCTGAAAGATGGGTGAAGGTTGTGGCTGCTGATGGAGAATACTTAGAATAATGCACCACTTTTATATTACTTCACAAATAAATATGTAATTTTAACCATAAAACGGAACTTACTTTTGCATATACTCAATAACATTCGTTGAATATGAAATATAAATATGTAAATTGAAATATAAGTATAAATTTATTCTCGTCAGTCCTGATGTCGCTTGTAGGAGACATTGAAGAACAAACACCCTTTAAATTAATATAAGTATTTCCAGAATTGTTAAAATTTCTTCAGACCTTTTTAATATGTTCTTTCATATCATTATAAGCATCGATCTATAGATTTCTATATCTTTGCAGATGTTTCGTAATAATTTTAAACTAGTTTTTCTGGTCTTTTGTTATATTTGTCTCAAGACTGAGGAGGTTAAACTTAAGATGATATTTTCAATATATCAGTAACTGAATAAATTTTGTATCTGCCTTGTATCTTCTTTCCTACTATTTTTGTTAATGAATAATTTAAAAATCAATGCAGTTTAATGTAACGAATCTCATTAAAGTAGAGATTATTATGATCAGTAGGATAATGTTATTATGAGACGATTATACATTATCTCTTTTCGTGTAGTTTATCAACATTATTTTTCTCCCTGATTCTACAGATCTTTAAAAATAATTCCAGAAAATTATTGAATTGCCTCTATTGACCTTCATTGATTTCCTTTATACAAATTCAATGTGCCCCTTTTAACTATTTTTCCAATATTTTCTACCTCTCTTAAATATTCACAGCTTTATACCCTACGGGTATACTTCTCCAAAATTAGGAATCACTGACTTAGAATATGCATTTATTGTCCTTCAAAGAAAATGAATCGTGTTTTCTAACCCTTCTTTTAACAGCATCGAATGGATTATTTTTGGAACTGAGATTATTTGCTTTTGATACTTTTCCTATCACTGCAAACGTCGTAAATTACAATTATACCTGGAATATAAATACACATATAATGGTTCTTTGTCTGTCTTTCAATGAATGAAATAATTTTAGTATTTGAAGATTTTGTTCCAATGATGTCATTTTGACGCAATTGTAGAAAAATATCTCGGCTGTATGAATTGAAAGACATGCATATATTCTAAAAATTGATATTTTACTCGGATAGTGGGGCACTTAAAAATAGTATTTCATGTATTATCCAAATTGTTAAAAGTTAGGTACAAGTTAATTATTAAAATTATTCATTAAATTATACTAATATATTTAATTAATATAATTATACAATTATCCATACATATGTGTTAATTGAACATCCAGTATAAAATGTATTGCAATTTAGCAAATTCTTCTGCCCCCACAGTTTTTTTTAAATTAACCATTGCATATTATCCAGATAACATCTATCCACTCAGCCAGCCTATTGTATATTTTTAGGGTTTCGTTCATCTGACGAAACCCCATTCGTCTCTGTCCTCTGTCTGCCTGTCACAGAGTCCGTACACAAAAACTATATAAGTCAGCGTGTTCAAATTTTATATACTTATAGCTGAATACCTCTTGTTTTCTCTTCTAATTGTTGCCAAGCAGGTTTAAATAGATATAAAAATTATTTCTTTTTTTTTTACACTTTAAAAGAAAAGGAATACTTTTGTTGCCACAATTGCAAAATTGGTATTAAAAACTACAAAATAAATTAATATCTCAAAAATAAATTGAGATACAGCTTTTAAACACATTGCATTTAAAAGTAAAATTTTTTTTCCGATAGGATAGTGTGAAAATTGAAAATGTGCAATATTTAGAAACCTAAAAATTTGCAGCAGCGTAACTTTCAAAATTGAAATTTTATTTCTTCTAATTATTGCACGCAAGTTTAAATAAAATTATTATGTATGTAACATAAATTAATGGATTAAATAGATCACGTAAAAAAGTGCTTATTTGTTTTTATTTCATCATGTTAAGTCATATTTATCATCTGTTTTGACACGCGAAATGAAAAAAAAAATTTTTTTTAATTAAATTGTTATTCATTTAAATTACTAGACGTCTCTGGTGACCAGTTTGGTTTCCCTTAAATTTATGCTAAGCTTTGAAATATTTTACTTTCACTCATAATTTTATATACTTGCGTACCTTTACTAAATCTGCAAATTCTGGAAGAGAATTCAACAAATCTGCGCGATCAAGGCAGCATTTATGGGAATAATTCAAAATTCTGTTCTGATTGGCGCGATTGCTGAAGAAATCCCAAAATAGCGCCAAAAAACCGTTTTTCGTTTGTTAGTTTAACGATAAAGTGTTTTGAAGGAGATATTAAACGAAATCCTCTATTCGATCTGTGATCACATTTACCCCCATCTTTATATTTTCTTGCATTTTTAACTTTTTATTATTTTTTATGTTTTAATAATTTTTTATAAATTTTTTACGCAATGTGTTAACTATTTTTAAGATCATGTAATTGCTATTTGTAGGGGAGACCGGGGCCAGTTGGCCCAGTTTTTTTTTTTTTCATTTTTTTTAATACCTAAATTTTGTTTATTTTCAAATTTAGTATTTTTTTACAATACCTAGTATATTTAACTAATGGGAAAACGCTTATTTTTAGTTAATATGAAATGTTAATAACTTTGTGAATTTAAATATGGTGTGATGTCATGTGGGCCAACCTACCCCGTGCACGGGGTTGGTTGGCCCATTGAGTGGGGCACGTTGGCCTACAATGCTCTTTTTTGTTTTTATTTAGAAGTTAAATAAAATTCATAATAGATCACTGTTAGAGCTATTTATGGACTTTAATGCATGTATAAAGAAAAATTATTTGCAAATTAAATTTACAAATCAGAGGGATCATTGCAGTGATTACATTCAAAATATAATCCATTAATATCTTTTCGAATACATTTCACATGAGCCCAATGTTTGCGACTCACGCACTGGATCCATTCTTCCCCAGGCATACTTTGATTATATTCCTTCAGACAACGTATGCAGATATTGTGTTCGTCTTTCTCACAGTCATTTCTTCTTCCTCTTTTGACGATTCAGACCACTACATCCTGACTGTTAGGGATCAAAAGGAAACAAAATCTTTTTTACAAATTGCTTTCCTTTGCGTTTTTTGGTCCGATTTCTTATTTTAATTTCACTTTGAATTTTAAACTATTTCTTTCTTCTGTTCAGTTTTGTTGTTGTTCAAGGGCTAAGTTGACAGGGGTGTCTGTGAAAACTGCAGAAGTTCTCTTCATTCTATTCGAAGCATTTATGTTCCTTTGCTCTGTCTTTTCGAATGGTCTTATGTCATCAGGTGTTGGAGTTATCTTGCTTGGAGTAGGAGATGATGCGGTAGGCACATCTATAGAAATAAGTCTACCCATAATTACCTGGTTTTCATTAGAATCTTCACTAATTGCTTTGTCGTGCGTGCTTGAAGGCTCTGGTCTATCACTGACATACGAAGGCATGAAATCAGAATTAGTAAAAATATTCCTACTGAAAGGGCATGTTCCAGTTTTCTGAAAACCTGATGTTATGTTAACTGAATTTATTGTATTGGAAAGGGCAGTTTTCACAATTCCCGGAATATAATGCATCTATTAATTGTCACCCAAACACCACAGGCTGAATTAACATATTTTTTGAATGGGCCAATGTGCCTCAAAGTAAGTGGGCCAACTTGCCCCCTCGCCATGTTTGAAATGCTTTTGCTATTCTACACACATCTTAACAATATTTAATATTTATTGTTACATCAAAAGAATCGTTATAAATTGAGCTTTCAAAATATTACTCAACTTTGTTCTTGTGAAGTATCTCTGGAAGCATTAAAGCTTTCTGCACATTCGAGATCGAAGAAAGTGAAAAATCATTGTGGTTTATAGTTTGATTTTGTTAAGACAACTGAAACTCCTGGAAGGGTAGGGGAACAGGTTTTCTAACATGTTTCTGGACTTGTGGCGACATCTGGTGACTGGTTTGAAAATTAAATCAAATTGGCCAACCTACCCCTATGGCCAACGTGCCCCGGTCTCCCCTATATTAAAGAAATTTTATTTATTATTATTTTTTTAATGACCATTACTTAAGGCATCATAAATTAGCTGTTTAATATTTGTGTTAATAAGATGAGAAGAACATAAACATTTTATTCTATGTAAATGATTATGGATTACATTACGATGTACAGAATTATGAAGACTGGATTTAAAATTAGTAAATGTATTGACTTTGAATTTAAATTCATTGCGTTTGCCATGTATATCAATTATTAATTTGTTTTCTTTAGTATAATTTTAAGATCTAAAAAGTTAATAGTATTGCTAGAAAGAAGGTTTTCCGTAAGTTCTAAATTAGGTGATAATCTACTTGAAATTGAGAAATATTGGTATTTTCAATGACAGTTAAAATTATATCATCAATATACAGATATAAATGTATTTTATTATTAATATATTTACGTTCATAATGATGTCATATACAGTGATGGCCAAAATTGTGGACACTTTTAGGTAGCTTTCATTATAAATAATACCTATTGCAGCCGTCCGGGGAAAGCCCATCGGTAAATTTTGCTATGTTTTCGTCGATCTTGACCCCTAGATCCCAAAACCACCCTCCGTTGAAATGTTGATTTACATATATATAATTATATATCCATATATATATATATATACAGATATATGTATCTGAATTTTGTCATGCTGTAACTCTCTAATTTATGAACCAATTATGATGAAATTTTTTATGTGCATAATAGGAGTACTAATGTCTCGACCGATTTTGTTGGCCAACTTCATCCATCATCTTGTTTCAAATTGGCGGCCATTTGATTCTTTTGAAATTTTTATGTTTTTTAACTTTGTATACTTATAGAAAAAGTTCCGTTTCACAAAATGCATACTCTTATATATCATTTAAAACAGAATGTTAAAAAAATCAAAAGTCATTTTAAACAGTCTCGCAATGTAAGTTAACATAGGTCATTTTAAAGAAAAAGTTAGAAAACATAAAAATTTCCTTAAGTGTCCACAAATTTAAATGGCCTCCATTTTGAAACAATATGGTGTTTGAAGCTGGCCAATGAACTCTGTCGAGACATTAGTACTTCAACCATGCACATACAAAATCTCATCCAAATCGGTTCATAAATTCGAGAGTTACAGCACGAAGAAATTAAGATATCTATATCCCTCTCTCTCTATATATATATGGATATATCTCTATATATAGTATATATATGCAAGTCAGCATTTCAAGAGAGGGTGGTTTTGGGATCTAGGGGTCATGATCGACGAAAATATAGCAAAATTTATTGAAGGGCTTTCCCCGGACGGCTGCAATAGGTAGTTTTTTTTACTTTTTGAAATGAAAGCTACCTAAAAGTGTCCACAATTTTGGCCACCACTGTATCTTCTTCAATTTAGTTCTTTTGTTGTGGTCGCATGTTTTAACGAAATACATTATTCATACGATGTCGCGTATTAACCCTTTCCGTCACAGAAAAAATATAATGAAATGATTGAAATATGCAAGTGAACTGTTTAGAAAATAAAAACTTGTTCTTCTGAACTTTCATTGTTAGAGCACAATTTTATTAAAATACTCTTGATGTTTGCAATGAAAATTAACATGTGAAAGGGTTAACGAAAGATTTGTGTTATAGTAGTGGTTGTTTTAACGGTGTATAGAGCACAATCGAAATTTTCACGTTACTTTAATTTTATTTATTTTGCATAGAAATTTTAAAATGTTTATAGTTATTTTTTAGATTTTGCATATTAACAAAAAGTCCCCATTACAATGATTGCGCATTAACGATCGTTTTGTGCGATTTTTATACAAAGACAAAAATCTGCCGCCACCAGACTAGTTTCTATATTATGCTGTTGAAAATTATTTTAAGTCTATTTAAAGCAATTTCGGTAACGCCCGGGGAATCTGCTAGTAAGTTCACAAAAAAAAAAAAAAAAATAAATAAAAATACTGTTGTGGTTGTGTCCCATAATAACAAGTTAGCAAAAAAGCGAATTTTTATAGCAATAGAATACTTATGAAAGCACTCCGTAACATTCATTCTCAATTTATTCATAAATATCATTTTCATTCATAAACATAATGCTACTAAAACAACAACTTAATTCAGTATATAATTAATTTTTGCAGCGCATTTAATACGAGCAAACTCAATAGATCTTTCAGAACAAGCCGTCAAAGTTGTCGTTTTAACCGCATTTTGCAAAGAAAACAAAAAACAGTCAACGAAGGGAGAAAAAGACGTAATCACGTGATCGAAATCTCTTATAACTCGATAGGTAATTTTAATTATCATAAAATAGAAAACACAATTTGATTCCAAATCGCTTCCATAGTCAGACCTTCCAATTTTATATCTTTCCATTAAAAAATGCATTTTTAAATGTGTCAAAATGTTTTGCGTTTGTTGATCAAAGCAGTTGAGCTTTAACATAATTTTAGGTCTATTTAAAGTAATCTCTAACCTTTTGGATCTGCTAGTAAGTTCTTAAATAAATGAAAATACTGTTGTGATTTTGTCCCATAATAACAAGTTTTGATAGGACAGAAAAGCGAATTTTTAGCAAAGAAGTATTTTTCCTCAACATTCATCGTCAATTTATTCATAAGTATTCATATTCATTCAGATGCATAATGGTACTAAAACAACATATCATCTTAATTCCAGTAAATAATTAATTTTTGCAGAATATTTAATACGAGCTGACGTGAAAGAGTGACGGCCGGCAACGCATTTAAAAACTGGTAGAACTTTGTGAATGACGTAAAGCGGTGTTCCTGCGGGCATGACCTTTTCCTGCGTACTCTCTTCACTTAGAGGACGCTTGTTATTTGAAATTAGCAGCAATGTCATTGACTTAATACATATGGAAAGAGGTTCACAGCTCTGTCTGTACGTTTCCTGTCAGTAATTGTTGAAAGAAAATTAAATGTAGGATTGAAAAGTATGACAGAAGAAAAGTTTATGTATTAAAAGTTCATTTAATTGGGGTCACATAATTGTTTTATCTTAAAAGATTTTTTAAAAATATATGTAGGAAATGTAGGATATTTTATCATAAAATAATTTTTATATTTCAATAAGGTATAGTAAAAAATATATCTGATGAAGGATAGTTATAAAAAAAAAATACTTTAGAGTGATTTGCTTTAAACCAGCGGTTTTCCAACCTATGGGTCGCGGAACAATCGAAGTTAAACAAAATGAAAAAAATTAAGCCTGGGCTCAGTAACCATGTAACTGTCCTATACCGATCTCTACGATGTTGTCAAACTAACATCGGCTTGTGACACATGTTTATACTTATTCGTGCGAAAATCCTATTAACTCAAAATAGCTCACATTTTATCTCCTTCGTTTAAATTTTTATACCGGCGCGGTAGATCCGTTCAATTTTTTATCGGTTCGGCCCGTTGAAAGAATTGTCCTAATTTTGTCCGACCGGGTACGGGCCTCAAAAAAACTTCTAAAAGAGCTTATGGCACGAAAAATGAACTAAATGTGTGGTATTTTCCAAGGATCATTTACCCCTCCCCCTCCCCTCCAAAAAAAAAGGACTTCTTACCGGCTCGGTTAACAGAAACCTCGGTTGATCGAAGTTCTACTGTATACTTGTACTAAAACATATTTGTAACGTTATAAAATTTCTACTAATACATTTTTGCATAAGAATGCATCAGCTATTGCTCCATAATCTGAATATTTATAAAAACTAATCATAGTACGAACGCCCCTCATATGCCACGTTTGACGTATAATTTCCGATTTGTTTAGTTTTAGAAAAGAAATCAAGGTATAAAACTGTTTAATAGCTTTGGGTCTTTTCTAACGCAATTAAGAAAGTTAATTAAATGCTTCAGATAAATCAATGACGCATGCAT
Source organism: Maratus speculifer (assembly GCA_964019185.1). Lineage (NCBI taxonomy): Eukaryota > Metazoa > Arthropoda > Arachnida > Araneae > Salticidae > Maratus > Maratus speculifer. The sequence continues at coordinate 116,862,249 of OZ025297.1, read as the reverse complement.
CTTTTTCTATTAAATAAGCAGTTACTTTTAATTAATAACTTAGGAAATTAACTGAAGAAAATTAAAAAATTTCATGTCTAACAGTAATGTTTTACCTTTGGCTAATAAAATCGCTTCTAACTCACCTGATAATTGAACTGATAAATCTAGCTACCCATTTTCAGTCTTAAAAAAAAAAAAAAAAAAAAAAAAAAAATGCGAATGAATCGTGTCTATTTTGTCATGGTTTACAGTTTGAAAAAAAGAAAAAAATATATATGGCTGAACCGCTTATTACCGCCCTGTTAGTGCCGGATCAGCGAACTGAAATGATCTCTTAGTCTCTATTTATAAGATTTAAAAAATATTTTTATGCATTTTCTTTACGCTTCCTCGTTCTTCTTTCGTTAGACATTGTTTCTGAGCTTTCATTTGTAGATGTTATTGGGTAAATGATTAATTTGTGTTTAGTTGACATTAAAAAAAAAAAAAAAAATTCTTTGTATTAATTTCTGAAAAACAAATTGCGAAAATGATAGCCATGTTTGCGATAGTAGGAAATGAAGACCTTATATAATATATTTTTATTTATTAAAACTGGCCAAGTCTAAGAACAAAAACCCATTCTTTCAGAATGTATACTTTTCAGAGTCAGTACATTTCGGACCAACACCAAGGATTCGGTCCTGTTCGGAGTCGGTACATTTTGGACCGATTCCAAGGATTTGTTCCTTTTCGGAACCGTTCCAAAAAGGACCGATTCTGCGGCGGCGTTCCGAACAGGACCGATTCCGAGGAGTCTCTCCTTTTTCGGAATCGTTCCTTCAGTTTCGCTGCCGGAATCTTTCCTTTGGTATCGTTCCTGAAGAAATGACACATCTCTATTGGAAAGTGTTAAAAACTAGTTATAATACGTACTCACCTCATTTGCCACGTTTCGCGTATAATTTCCGATTTTTTAGTTTTAGAAAATAAATCAAGGTATAAAACTGTTTAATAGCTTTGGATCTTTTTTAATGCAATTAAGAAAGTTAATTAAATGCTTCAGAAAAATCAATGACGCATGCATCTCTTTCTATTAAATAAGCAGTTAGTTACTTATTAATTACTGACTTACAATATATTCTCTTAACGAATTAACTGAAAAAAATGAAAAAATGTTCATATCTAACAGTAATGTTTTACCTTTGGCCAATAAATTTGCTTCAAACTCACCTGATAATTAAACTAATAAATCTAGCTATCCATTTTCAGTCTTTTTTTTTTTTTTTTTTTTTTTTTTTTTTTTTTTTTAAGAAAGAAAAAGAAAAAGGCGAATGAATCGCGTATATTCTGTCATGTGGTTTACAATTTGAAAAAAAGAAAAATATATTACATGGCTGAACCGCTTACCGCCCTGTTAGTGTGCCGGATTAGTGAACTGAAATGATCTCTTGGTTTTTATTTATAATTTAAAAGAATATTTTTTTATGAATTTTCTTTGCGTTTCCTTGTTCTTCTTTCGTTAGACATTGTTTCTGAACTTTCACCTATAGATGTTATTTGATAAATGATTAATTAGTGTTAAATAAATGTAGAAAAATTTTATTTTCTTCTATCTTTACAATAGAAAAAAGTATTGGATTCGTAAAAATTTTCAAATTCCGGTTTTCGGCGGATTTATACGTTTTAGGAGTCAGAGATTTCAAAAAAACATGTTTTTACAAAATGTCTGTCTGTCTGTATGTGACAAAATTTTGTGGGTTCTCTATCTCAAGAACTAATGCACGGAAATTCACGAAATTTTAGATTCAGTTAGATTTTGATATAAACTGGATCTGATTAGTTTTCGGTGTATATCGCCGAACAGGGGGCTCTGCGATGCTGTCTTTTTCACAATTTCCACGATAGCTATATTTCAAGCACTAATGAACAAGTTTTTATAAAACTTCAGATTCTGCTAGTCCTTTATATTACATGGTTCTGATTACATGTTGGTGTAACTCGCACAACAGGCGTCGCTGCTATACAGTATTATTCATGGTTATCGCAATAGCTTTATCTCAAGATCTAATGCACGAATTTTCATCAAACTTTAGATTCAGTTAGTCCCTGATATAAATGAGTATTCTTCAGTTTTTAGAGTAAATGGTTCAACAGGTAGCGCTTCTATCCACTTTTTTACGATTTCTGCGATAATTCTATCTCAAGTACTAATACACTTATTTTCATCAAACTTCAGATTTAGTTAGAACTTGAAATAAGTTGTCTCAAATTAGTATTTGGTGTAAATTACATAACTGGTGACGCTGCTATGTTTCATTTTTCTGGAAGTATTAACGTCTATGAGATAGAAGAAAGTTTTGAGATTGCCACATCCGACTGGTTCTTTTGTATTTGTGAAAATTAAATTGTGAAAATGATAGCCATGTTTGTGATAATAGGAAATGAAGACCTTATGGAAAATATTTTGGCGTATAGGTATAGACTTTAAAACAATTACTGTTATCTGCGGATAAATCCTCCTTGGGGAAAATTATGAAGTATAGGATTATTATTATTACTATTATTATTATGCTCAGTTGAGCATATTTGAGTTAGAAAGATGCAATTTTATTTTTATTAAACTTTTTTTAAGCTTGTCATTTAAGAACAAAAATATATATGTATGTAAATATATAAATGTATAATTTTGTACATTTGTCGTTATTGACGGACTTCAATTTTCCCATTTTTGGTAGTTAAAAAGAAAAAAAAAACTGATTTTAGTTTTTTTTTTCTTTCTTCCTGCACACAACATTTAAAAAACTCTCCCTATTCCTTAAAACTCTCATTTTAATTCACTATTTGTTATTTTATAAATACAATTAATAAATAATCATAAATTCTTTTGAAATTTCCGCTTCCCCTTTTTGTGTCTCTTTCATACAAAATTTTAACACTTCATATAAAATTAAGCGTAGCTTTTTAGAGATATTTTGAAAACTAAAAAACAAATGGGTAAGTATGATCGCAGATCGCACATAGGTTTCGTTTAATATCTGAATTCTTCTCCTAAATGCTGCCTTGATCGCATAGATTTGCTAATTCAGAATCTGCAGGTTTAGTGAAGCTACGCAAGTAAATAAAATTATGAATAAAAGTAAAATATTGTAAAGCTTAGCAAAGAATTAATGGGGACCAAACTGGTCTCAGAGGCGGCTAGTAATTTAAATGAAATGGAATGTAATATATAAAAATATTTCACTCCACGTGTCAAAATAGATGATAAGTATGATGAAATAAAGACAAATAAGCGCGTTTTTTACGTGATCTATATTTAATTCATTAATTTATGTTACATACACATTACTTTTCATATCTATTTAAACTTGCGCGCAACAATTAGAAGACAAAGAACAACAAAATGAACTGATGATATTAAAAAATATATATTTTAATTAAAATAATATAGTCTTTTTCAAAATTTAATGATTAGTTGTGTGACGAGATATTCAGCTGTAAGTACGCAAAATTTGAACACTCTGACTTATATAATTTTTGTGTATTGACTCTATGACAGACAGACAGCACAGAGAAATAGGGTTTCGTCAGATGAACGAAACCCTAGAAAAGTGACATCCTTAGTACACAAAAAAGATAAGTTAAAAATATTAATTTCCCTAGGAGATATAATATAAAAATGCATCAAACGGCCATAGACTTAACATTATAAAGAAGAATTTGGAAACCGAGTGACCAGCACTCGTAATATTTAACAGGGTTTAGAAATTAGACAACTTGATGAAAAGTGGATTTCAACAGTAAAAAAGATATAAAATTAGTTTTAACTAAAGTATACAGTAGACTCCCTCAAATCCGCACATAATTTAAGGATGTAAACAATGAAACATTCAGTTCAGATATAGGGACAATATTTGACTTTTTTAATTTTATATCAATTCCATACATATTTTAATTTGTAATTTTTGTTAAGGTTATTGAATTCAGGTTTTTTCATGAAGGAAGAATACATTTATTTCTGAATTAATATAAGATATTGCTGATATCATTGGTAATCATGATCTTCTTAACAAGTATATTTATGTATTAATCAAGCTTTTCTGGTTGTTAAGACTGGCTAAACCCAAAATAAAACTTCCTTATTTTATGATTTTGAATTTTGATGCGATTTAGCAACATAACTTTAAGAGGCAAGTTTCATTGACTAATTTAGGAAAAATAAATTTAATCTTTATAATGAAAATTTAATCATACATTGATGATTATTAACTTGACCTTTGCTTTTAATATTTTAATCATCTTAAAAATTAACTAAATTTTTATTTTTTTAGTTTATTATTTATTTTAATATTTTATTATATTGTAAGCATTCATTATAGTTTTGATTGCATTATTAATTGCATTCAAATTATTGTTTAAAAAATGTAATCAAAGCAATGACCAGAAATTTGCAAAATTCTAAAATCTGTACAACCTCTGGTCCCAAGCTGTGCGGATTTGAGGAAGTCTATTGTATTACATTTCATGCTTTTGAAAAAATTCTATAGCTGGACAAAAGATTCTATAAATCAACCAATTTAAGTGTTTTAGTTTTTTTCTAGTTATCACAGTCACTGAAGCATTACCTTAACCAGAAACGGATTAACTACCACCCGGGCCCCTAGGCTTGACTTTCTGAGGACCCCCTTTCACTCCTTCAAAGTGGTATATACTGGAAAAATTAAAACACATGCTTGCTTCATTAACTCATAAATCGTTGATGATTAAAATATAAAAGATTACGACAAAGAATTTCGCACATCTTTTGTCTTTTGTATTAAGGTCCGGCCAGTGTAAAAGAATATTTTCTTGTTCTTTATATAAGGAAAATTTTAGCACTGGGCCCCTAGGCTTCAGCCTACTCAGCCTAATGGGTAATCCGCCTCTGACCTTAACTTATAATGTAGGACTCGTTTTTGTGAAGATTTGTATACGTATAAATATGACTGGAATCCTTTTTTCCTCCACGAAATGTCTGTGAAACAGCGCTGATATTTGACATTTTTGTATCTGCAATTTGAACTCGAATGGAGACATTTCTCAAAATTTCTTTTGTTGTTAAGGAATTTCGTCGTTTAAATAGCTTATAAAAGATTATGTCCTTTATATTCAATTTCTTTTCAAAATATTTCCTTACTTTTTGTCCATTTATTCATAAACTGGCCTTTTTATCGACAAATTGTTTCCATACCTGTAACAATAGAACAATAAGTGCAAAATTATATCTGAATTCACCTCAAAATATACTTCCTTATTTAAATTTAATTTTTGATATGTTTTTGGAGTGCGTACAAAACTGAGACACAAAACCATGCCAAAGAAATCAGAAGAAAAAAATGGCTGATATGTGAACAATTTATAGGTGTAATTATTATTTTACTATATTCTTCTATTTGTTAAAATACCAGTAGGGGGGGGGGTCCTCTTTTTCTGAAATTTACGGTAACATACCATCTGTTAATTTGAGAGGTGTAATTATCATTTGACGAGTTTAGATGATAAAGTTTGTATGTGATAAAATAATAGTTATTATAATAATAATAATTTAACAAATTAGGACAACCATTTGGAAAATGAATTTTTTAAAAACTAAAATTTAAAAGTTATAAATTCTATATTTTAAAAAGATTGGTCTTTTACAATCAATCGGTTCAACATTAGATTGGTTTCCTTATTCGTGATCATCGCTCATTTTCGAAATCGGTGGGCTGGATAATAAGAAATGTTTTTTTTTTGCTTTGAAAGGCGATTTTTCATACGACGTTTTTCTTTGGATTCGGTTTTTTCCATATCTGATAATTTGCGTCTACCCATTTTGTAATTATTTTTACTTTATTCTTTATTAACAACGACATTTCGGATTTCCTATTCGAATAAAAATTCTTCTAAATGTAAAGATTTTAATTTAAAAAAATGCAGACATCATTGTCTAAAGCATGTTTGATTGTTTCTCCATTGAGTTAATAAAAATCAGTAAAAACATCATTTTTATTATGATTAAAAGGTGGCTTACATAATAAGTCATATATTATGTACGCTATGGATTAAACATTAATATTACTGAACCAACCATAAAAAAAAAAAAAAATGCGGACACCATTACGTCTATTATCGACCAAAAACAACAACCAATTTCAAATTTGTTTAAAAAAAAGGGGGAGATAATCAAGGGTCCTCTATCATATGTTAAATTACTGTTTGAAAAAATCTAATATTCACAGAAATTATAATTGATAAGGAAACATATCACATTAATCGCAAACAGATATTTGGAAATTTACAATTCATTTTTTCTCAAAACGATGATTGTGTTACTTATCTTTATCATCTGAGCTCTTCGTTTGATTACCGTTAACTGATATAACTTTGGTTCAAATTTCTCTGTTCCTTGGCATATTCAGCATCCTCATTCTCTTATGTTATTTTAAAAATATATAATAATATCCTGTTATGGCTGTTCTTAAATCATAAAGGGTAACTTTGTGACATAAGTTTAAATTTATTTTTGTTCGGAAAAGCATGGAACTAGCAAGTGTTGTTGTTCAGAAACTATCGAATCGCATTCGCTTTAAATTTTTTTTTGGAAACGCAATAGTATTTTAGAACAAGCTGTCAAAGTTGGCCTTTTGAACTGCATTTCCCGACGAAAGCAGAAAAGACAGTCTTGCAACTGGAGAAATCATGTGGTCGAAATCGCTTATAACTGGATAGGTAATTTATGGATAAAATGGAAAACTAAGTTCGATTCGAAATTGCTTCCATAGTCAGGCCTTTTAATTTTGTATCTTTGTGTTAAAAAATAAATTTTTAAATGTATCAAAAAGTTTTGCGCTTGTTAAGCAGAACATTTGAGAACAGCCTTAATTTTTTTGGTTGCTAAGAACTTATGGGACCCCACAATTATCATAAATTTGTCGACATCGAAATTTATTTTATGAAAACCGCTTCCAAAAATGTGAGCCCGTGTTACCATCAATTGGGGTAAAATTGATCCATGCGTTAAAACAAATGTTATAGGGACTATCTTACCCGACTGAAAAAAGAGAGTAAGAAATATAAATATGTAAAAAAAACAGTAAATCAACATATATTTTAGTTAAAAAAATTGTTAAACTCATAAACATTGCTTAATGTAAATTGTCTAGGTTTGGAATTGAATATTGATTTCTCTTAGACAGAAGTGTAGGTGGGCTAATTTTTCCGCAATATCGTTTCCATTCATACATCAAGTCCGGTCTCTGTGGCCTACGCCAACAAGTTTCATTTCTTTTCTATGCAATCAACGGCCAACCTTCCTTGGATTTCAAAGAAATCTTTCCGGGATTAAATATTTTTAATTTAAATATTTTTCTTTTTCTATTCTTTTCTTCGCAGTAGAGAAAGAAATTTGCTATTTTTCATCTTAAAAATTAGCTCGATTTTTAGCTCACAGGCTATCATAGCCTGAGAGCTTATGTGCCCGTCCGTTCTGTATGTATGTTCGTATGTACGTAACGCGATAACTCATGATAAAAATATCCGATCCACTTGAAATTTTGTATGTAGGTATATCCTGACAAGGCGCTTCCCTGATTAGTTTTTGGAGTTCATTCGATATGTATAAGAGGGGGAACGGGGGGCTCATGCCCCCCGTTAGTTGATATAGATGGGATTTTCATGCAGAATTAAGTTTTCAAAATTTAGATTAGGATCATTCTGATGAGGCGATTCCGTGACTGTTATTAAGTGTTCATTGAATAAGTATAAGTAGGGGGAACAGGGGTTCTAATGCCCCCCCCCCCGTTAGTTGATATAAATGGGATTTTCATGCAGAATTAAGTTTTCGTTCAAAATTTAGATTAGGATCATTCTGATGAGGCGATTCAGTGACTGTTATTAGTTGTTCATTGAATAAGTATAAATAGGGGGAACAGGGGTTCTAATGCCCCCCCCCACCCCCGTTAGTTGATATAAATGGGATTTTAATGCAGAATTAAGTTTTCGTTCAAAATTTAGATTAGGATCATTCTGATGAGGCGATTCCGTGACTGTTATTAGGTGTTCATTGAATAAGTATAAATAAGGGGAACAGGGGTTCTAATGTCCCCCCCCCCTTAATTTATATAAATGGGTTTTTCAAGCAGAATTGTCAGTTTCGTTCAAATCTCTGAATAGTTTTGGAAGTTTAATGGTTAAGTATAAAAGAGGGGGATAACTCTTTTTAAATTATATAAATGCTAAATGGGTTTTTATTAAGAATTATCTAATTTGCTCTGAATTTTGGATATAGATTTTTTATATGATAAAGCATGTCTTTGGTAGTATAGGAGGTTCAATGATTAAGTATAAAAAAAGAGAAAAGGGGAGAGCTGTTTCCCCTTCTTAATTTTTTTTTTTCGAACGGAATTAACCCTTGAAAATATAAAGCTTTAATGTGCAATTAGTATTTGTAGCCTGTGAGCCTTCAGTTTAACTGGGCAGTATTCTTTATTTATTTTTTTTTATTTTTTTTTTTAACAAATTTAAACTTAGTTTGGACTTATTTATGAGCATTTTCTTCTTATTTAACTTATAACAAATTATTCTTAAGGTTTAACATCTAAATTGTGCATCATTTTTCGTAAATGATTATTAAAATATTGTTTTGTAAATAGAATTATTGTTATAATAAATTATTGTCAAAATGAACAGATAAGGGAAAAAAAAACCCTTTTTGTTAGCATTCGAAAAAATTTAGCTCCGACTTTAAGAAATTCATAATTACTCATTTTATTTTTCTTTCAAAATTGTATGATGTCATGAAATGTACTTTTCAACTCATTATAGTTCACTCGTTTATTACACGACTAATTAGTAGGGATGAATAGTAATGCTTGTAATGCACCGACTGTTTGTTTGATGTTAAATATCGATCCTGTGAACTGAAACGAACTTCAGTAGGTTACTTCTACGATTATCGGTCACACATTGTTCGAAAATGCACCATATATTTCAAACAAGAATTTTGCGAAACATTCTCTAAGCCAATAGAGGAGAAGCTACATTACTCACTTCGGTGCTACTTCTAATTGGGAAAATGACGGAAGATGAAATAATAACTTCTATTACAACTGCTTTTTTTTTTTTTTTTTTTTTTTTTCTTCTTGATTTCCGCGTAATACACTACCCCAATTACTGTCTTCCTCCAATATATTATGCACGTGAAAAAAGATGAAATGTTTGTTATTAGTGGCATCACATTGTTGCATTGTTTTGAGCTTCCGCTATTTTAGAAAATGCATGCTTCGACCTTCAAAATATTTCGCATTGTCTGTGACCAAAAAGGGAAGCGACACCTGTCTAGTTGGTGATGATGTTCTCACGTAAGATATCTAACTTCCTTTTTTCTAGTTCATATTTTCTGTGTTTTGATTAGAGCTTCATACGAACTATAAAGCAACTTCTAAGAAAAATGACGCTAGATATACTTCTCGCGTAAAGTCATTTCGTTTCCTGAGAATAATAAAGTTCTATTTGTGTTTTTGAAAAACATGACTTATCGATATAGATAGGTTCTAATTGTATCTATGAAGGCATTTTTGCATCAAAATGACGTTATATATAATTTACATATGACCTTACAATCATAATATGACATTATTTTAATCCAGAAATGCCTTCATAGATACAAATAGAACTTTTTTATATCGGTAAGTCATGTTTTTCAAAAACAGATAGAACCTTGTTATTCTCGGATGACGATTTCTTGCACTTTTAATCTTTTTAACCATTTGGGAAAAGATTGTTTCTGTCGATTCGAGAATAGAGGTATATCAAGAATATCTGAATGGTTGTCCGGATTTGCTCATTTTCTGATTGGTCCATGTTTAATGTCCAGAAATGGATTACCTTTGTTGCCACGATGACGAAAAAAAAAAAAAAAAAAAAAAACTACAAGAAAAATTAATAACTTAAAAACAAATTGAGTTACCGCTCTCAAACAAATTGAATTTAAAAGTAATTTTTTTTCCTACACGGTGGTGTAAAAATTAAAAATGCGCGATGTTTAAAATTTTAAAAAATTGCAGTACCGAAAATTGCAAAACTGGAATTTAATTTAAAAGTTTTTTATGAATGGTTTAGGAATATTAATGTTTAATCCATGGTGTATGTAATATGACTGTTATTACGTAAGCCACGTTTTGATCATCATAAACATTGTTTATTATTATAATTTATTATCATTGTTATTATTATTATTATTACAAAATTCCTTACACTTAGAAGAATTTTTTTTGAATAGGGGGAAAAAATATCTTCGTTAATAAAGAAGAAAGTAAAAAAGTTACAAAATGGTGGACGCAAATTATCAATTTTGGAAAAAAAATCTAATCCAAAGAAAGACAAGGTATGAAAAATTTCTTTTAAAGCAAACACACGAGGTCTGATTATTAATTCCACTGATTATGAAATGTGCAACGATCACGGAAAAGGAAGCAATCTAATGTTGAACTAATTAATTGTAGAGGACTATGTCAGTTTTTTTAATATAACATTTATTTTTAAGTCTTAAATTTTAGTCTTTGAAAAAATCATTTTCCAAATGGTTGTTGTAATTTGTTAAATTAAATTTATTTTATTTTACTTTATTTTATTTTTTTTAGCCCACTAAGTTTAATTTGTATTAAACGCAAGGGAAAATTCTATAAATGAAGTGTATTTTGTTGCTATTAATACAATAGATAGAACATCTATATTATTTCGTTATATATAAAGTTATTAATAGGCGGAAAAATTAAAAATGGGCCCATCAGAAAATTTCTCTTTAAATATTTGCAGATTCCTTTGAAAAAAATTTGTGATATTTGTAAAATTTAGAAAATATTCGTTTATTAAAACTTATTAAATCGGCAAATATTTATACTATATTTATTATACGATAATTATAGAATTAGTTATAGATACTTTATCTTCTTGTAAAAGCATTATTGGTTGCAGAAAACAAAACACTGTTTTTAAAAATAAAACAAAACACTGTTTTTAAAAATAAAATTTCTTTATCATTTGCATTTTTTTTTTTTTTCTTGACGTTGGTAGATTATGGGAGGAAAGTTTGTTAGGAAATATTTTTATATGTCTATTGTAACAGCATATTGTACAGTTTATAAATTTATAAAATACTTTTAAAAACGTATTTTAAATAAAAGATTTGAACGGAATATTAAATATTACACAAAATCTCTAAATTCAAATTAGTTAATTTTGACGTGTAATAATTGTGTAACTCTTTTAATGCAATTTTTAAAATTCACAAAAACGCTTTGGAAGTTGAAATGCTCATAATTTGGGCCATAAAGGATTAAATTAGATCATATTTATTTCAAGTTACTTTCACAAGATAGGAAAATGTTCAGCTAGGAATCCAAAGAGAGGTTTATGGGGAAATTTTTGGCTATACATGGTGAGAACAAGTGGGAAACTGCACCCCAAGCGTAGCAAATGAGGTACGTTCATGCTGTAACGAAGTTTTTAAAACATTCAGATCTTGATGTTATAGTATATAGTTCTTCGGATACAGTACAGTACCAAAATTTTTTGTTTGTCCCTGTAAATACTATCAGCTTTATATTATACAGAAAGTAACTTGTATAATAGAAACGTATATATGTTGCATAAAATATGAACGCATAAAAGATAAATTTTGCATAAAACGCGCCTCAAACAATGCTTCCCGTTACGCCATTATGTAAAGGAATACTTTTGTATGGCCCTGTAAATTAATAACAAATATTATTTGCATAACAGATTGTACAGAATGTATATATTAGTAATACTTCATAGATGCATTTCAATTTTATTATGCTCGAAAGAGTACAATATCATTAAAATGCACTTGAAACTATTTTTTCCCATTGGCCGTAATTTAACGGAATACTTTTGATTGTCCATGTAATTAAACTAGGCATCCAATTTTCCTAAAAAATTTTAATGACGCGACAAAATTAAGCAAAAATTATATATTTTAAATTTCAAACGATTCGATAGTGTTGTTTTTGCTCTGTTATATACTGACGGACGGACTAAAAGGCGACTATAGGTGCTACGTATTTACATAATTACGAACGCACTTAAAAAGATATGACATTTACACAACCAAGGGCGGCGCCAGAATTTGCCCGACGTGGGGGCACTGTATCCCCGACAGCGGGGCCAAGTTCATAACATATATTAGAGGTCCCCGCGTGCTGGGCCAGGTCCTAAAATTTGCGTGGGCAAAAATTTCAAGGACCCAGATCGTACAAAATAAATTAATGTTCCGGTCGGCGTAAAATTTAAAAAGTTGTCCTGCTTATATGGTCTAGCAAGTATTATATATATTAGCCCCCCCCCCCCCCCCCCCCGAAAAAAAAAGTTAAAATCTCGACCCGACTTGACTCTATTTCAACAAAACATGAATTTTTACTTCGATATGGTTATAAACTGTTTTACACGAAGAGTTCTGATGAAAAAGAATTACTTCGATATGGTTATAAACTGTTTTACACGAAGAGTTCTGATCAAAAAGAATTAATCTTTTTTTTTTAACTATTTGGAAAATAGTTGTTGATCTCAGTGGAGACATGGAAAATCTGAAGCAGATCTGAATCTTTTTATTGGTTGAATTCAGGAACTTATTTTATTTTATTCGTTTTGTGATTGTTCCATATTTAATGTCCAAAAATGGAATACTTCTGTTGACACGATGACAAAAAAAGTAATAAAAACTTTTAAAATATTAATAATTTGAAAACAAATTGTGATAAAGTTTGCAAACAAATTTCATTTAAAAGAGCGTTTTTTTTTTTTTATTTTTTTTTTTTATTTTTTTTTTTAATGTCACTGTGTAAAAATTTAAAATGTGCGATATTTAGAAGTTTAAAAATTCGCAGTTCCGAAAATTGTAAATCTGAAATTTCTTTTAAACCTTGTTTATGTTGGGTCCAGGAATATTATTGTTTAATCCATGTCGTACGTAATACATGAGGCGTAATAATCGGTGCTCTACTGTATGTATTACTGAATGCAAAAATACAAATGAAAAACTTACATAATTTTTTAAAAAAGTTAAATTATTATTATCAACAAAATTACGAATTCTGCGTATAAAGAAGTTTTAAAATTAAAGCACTCGGGTAAAAATATCAAATTACATACAAACGCAAAGAAATAAGAAATCATTTGAACTTACTCGTATGAAAGACTTGAAACTTTTTATGTACTGCAGAAAAATATTATAGTTCACACATTCGTAAAAAGATTGAACTCATAAAGTATTTATAATTAGTAGAAATAATAATTCAAATGCAAAATTTACAAAGTCATAAATTTCATTGTTTTATAGTCAGATTCGTTCTTTAAAAGGTCATTGCAGCATTGTTCATACGGTTACTGTATGATTAATTATATAATTTTTGTAAAAAAAAAAAAAAAAAAAAAAAAAGCATTAAATAGACGATTTCGATATTTTTAAATAAAAATACTAGATTAGGAAAAAAAAAACTCCTTATATCTGTGGTCAATGGACAAATGTCGATAATAGGGTACTGCACCTTATGTAACTCTGAAATATCCTTCAAGCCTATCATAGCAGATGTTTTTCTAGTAATTCCCACAGCAACATTGAGATGTATAAAGGTTCTTTTTACAACCAATCAGCAAGAATACGTTTGCTGAAGCTAAACAACATATTCATCGATCTCTTTATCATTCCAGCAGTCGAAAGTTTGTTTTATGTTAACTTGCAGAACAGAATTTGAAAACTACTCAAAACAGATAGGCATGCATTTCCTTTTGGTGAACCGCAGCTGTTCTTTGCAGTTTAAACATCGTTAGATTGAAATCTAAATAAAAATACGAGTATAAAGAAACAACATACTTGGCTAGAACAAAACTTGTATAAAATTGAAATTTCTTTCATATCCTTTTTCGTTAAATCTGAACACGTTGCTGTACTAAATACTAATTTCCTTGAAATGAATGTGAAAGTAATTAATCGAACTAGAATTTTTGAAATATGTAAATTTTAAGAGTTTATAAGTACCACGTTTTACTTTTTTCATCATTTTCTAATTTAGTCATTTTGGAGAAAATGTAATTATTTTATAAACTCTCAAAAAACATTTCGCAAAAAAAAAAAAAAGCAGTAAGTTGCTGGAACGCACGTGTGGTTGGAACAGATTTTTCTATTACTTGAAGAATTTTCTGTCTTTTGATTGTAGAATTTAGAAAAAAAAATGAGATTTGATTCATGAATTTTTCATATTTTGAGAGAAAATAGAGATAAGTAAAAAATCAGTTTATAATAGAAAATCTTTGTACACAGCGTTGTTGCACAGTTAATTAAACAGTCCTTTAATTAAAAAAATGCATCTGTAGATATTGGAGGATTTCAGGTAGTTTTAGCATTAAATTGATTAATTTTCTTTATTTTCGAAAAAATGTTCAAATTAAAGCAGACTTTTTTAGCTATAGAAATAACAATAAAAACAATGGGGGAAAATATCTTCAATTTCCATTTTGTTTTAGAGTGTATATTGATCAAATGCACAAAGTGTGGTGTTCCAAATTTTGATAAGATCAAAATTTAAATCTCAAACAAAAACTTTAACACAAAATTTCCAAGAGAAATGTAAATGAAGTGAAAAATTGTAAAATAATTGGGAATCTAAAAGTAAATTATTTTAATATCAGCGAAAAGCGATCTGCAATTGTAAATATATCGAACTGCGGGTTATGCATGAGATCTAGCTGCGGGTTAGAGGACCAAAATTTCCCGCTCAACATTGCCGAAGCATTCCTTTGATTTTTATCTTTTCTATTATTTTAATTAATTTCTGCCTTCTGACATAAGATTTTTTTTATTTTGATCGTAGATTTCTCATTTTTACATATTTATAGATAAAAGGGATTTAAATTCCGTTTCTAACACGAATAGTACTAAGCAACACAGATGCCAGGATACCCATGTAATTTGACGAACATGCTGCTTTAGGTGTGAGTATTTCAGGTATTTACTGTTTTTTCTTTTTTTTTGCGGGAGGTGGAGTAGAAATGGCAAAATTAAAGTGCAATTTTTTCTGTTTTTACGGAATCTAATGAATGGGGGGGGGGGGATAGTTCAATTCACGGATTGTTTACCGAGCACGGAATCCTCCGCGGAATGGGTTATATCTGACCTGAGCTAATTAATTATATATCCATTCAACCTGAACCAGTTTTTAAAAAATAGATAACCCGAACTTGACAAAACTTCTATCTAAAATCAATAATATTCATTCCGAACGCAATCCCAACTCAGTATGAAAAAACAAAATTCCATCTTGTAAAGCAATAATGGAAAAGTAGTCTAGCATCAATTATATTTTTCATGTAGAAAAATCGATATATCTGTATATTGACTCATTGACATTCAAATAATATAATTTTTCATTTTAATATATATTTCGGGGATACTTTTGAGGAATCTTATAGAATCGAGCCCATACACTAAAACAATTAAAATTACCCGACTCGAAAAACAGAAGTCAATCCTAAACTATCCGAAAAAAATAATTAACTTTAGCCAGGTCCGACTAAAACCACCAGTCGAGTTGAGTTTAATTTTCCGAGGAGATGCAGGATCGGGTTTCTACCCGATACCCGATTTGAGCTCGACATCTCTACATTTCGACCTGAACTCGAAATATTTCAACCCAACCAAACCCTAATTGTAACTGATGAAAAAATATATCCATGCTGTAATGCAGTTATGTAAGAATATGTTTACAATTATATATTCAATAACGATTTTAGATTTTAAGTAAAAAAAATCAGTATACATAAATTCATTGACATTCAAATACAGTTTTTCATCTTAAAATAAATTTTGTAAATTCTTTTGAGAGATCGATTCATCTGGAATCAAGAACCACAAGTATCAACATCCAATCCAAACCTGAAACAAAGTTAACCCGACTTTAATCCGACACTCAACGACAAAAATTTAGGCTCAACCCGATCCGGTCCAGACTGCGAGTCATGTCAGGTGCAGTTTGCCCGACACGATGAAGCATTCTACTTGTTATCCAAGACAACCCCGACAAAATAATTTTCGTTTTCGTATTTTAACTGAACTAAAAATTCTTCATTACCAAGCCGATCGTAAATCCAAAATAAGCGAAAACTGATCCACAAATTTAATGTAGTTAAAAAAAAAGAAGTATAAAATTAATTTTTAGTATAAATTTTATCTTTTTGTTGAAAAATAAACATGTATAGTCATTCATGCATCATCCTATGCTGTCATCCATGTAGATTTTTATTTTAAAACTTCAGATTTTTTTCAACAATTCGGGTTTATCTAAACTCAAATTGCAAGAATCAAACTTCAGTCAGAAACCTATGTACATAAAAGAATTAGTTTAGTCAATCCGACTTTCAAAAAAAAAAAAAAAAAGCTTCATATTTCGACTTAACTTTGAATGGGCTGAAATTCAAAAGTCAAAATATTTTCCCCGACGAAATTGAATTTTGACCCCGATGGGGGGGCCAGGTATGCCCGACGGGGGGGCATATGCCCCCACGGCCCCCCCTCTGGCGCCGCCCTTGTACACAACATCAGATTTGTACTCATTTAATGCATAAATTGACCTACAGCATTTTAAGCTTTTAGTTTTGGAGATTTTTTATGAAGTAGCGACTCTGCACAGTTGCTCTATTTGCCTTTGTGATAATCAAGACTTATCTACCACTACAATTAATATAATCATCTTTAATTTCATGTGTTTTCTTTAAGAGAAAGGTGAAAATGCATCATAATCGTGTAGTAGAGATTCTTCTAAGATTCTATTATAGGAATCCTTAATCAGAATTCCTTGGAAGACTTCCTGCCAAAACATTCACCTCCCTTATTAATAATCCAATGCTTTACGTGGGATTCTAATTGAATTACAAATTCGGAATCTATTTTTAGCGCAGTTTAGACTATTTGCGTCTCCCAAAATTATATGTCTCTAATGGAAAGCATTAAAAAAAAAAAAAAAAAGTCAGATTACACTGTTATATTTTCATAATATTAGTATATTATGTTATTTCTCATAAAGCATAAAAAGTAACACAAATTATAATAAAATAAAAACTTTTTATTATTATTTATATTATTTAATTTTAAGTCATTTTAAGCATTTTTTGTTAGCTTTGGAGATTCTTCAGAAAGTAGCGACTCTGCACAGTTACTCTATTTGCCTTTGTAATAATCAAGACTTATTATCCACCATTACAATTAATCTAGCCATCTTTAATTTCACATGTTTTCTTTAAGAGATAAAGGGAAAATGTACCATAATCATGTAGTAGAGATTATTCTAAGATTCTATTATAGGAATCCTAATCAGAATTCCTTGGAAGACTTCCTATCAAAACATTCACCTCTCTTATTAGGAATCCAATGGAAATACGGATTCGGAATCTATTTTAGCGCAATTTAGATTGTTTTCGTCTCAATTATATGTCACTAATGGAAAGTATAAAGAAAATCAGTTTACGCTGTTATATTTTTATAATATTACGTTTATTATGTTAATTCTCATTTAGCATTAACGCTAGTACTAGTATATATATATATATATATATTATAATAAATTGTATCAGAGTTTCCCCCAGAGGGTTTCAGGGGGGCGCGGCGCCCCTCCTGCCCTTTAGTTTGAAAATTAGCGCCCCTCTTGCCCCTCATCCAAAAATTAGCGCCCCTCTTGTCGCTCATTCAAAAAAATAGCGCCCTTCTTGCCCCACATCAGAAAAAGCGCAACTCTTCAACGATGATGCGGACGCGCTATAAAGTGTAAATTACGCAAAAAATCGGCGATGGAACGCAAAAAATAGCTCTTACCTTCCCACTAAATGCGTAATTTCGTCAAAAAATCGCGAAAAACGGCAAATTTCATTAAAAAATCGTGAAATAACGTCTGATTTCTGGCAAATTTCGCAAAAAGATCACGAAAAACAACAACTTTCGTCAAAAAATCGCGATAAAGTTGCAGATTTTGTCAAAAGATTTGCAGAAAAATGGCATATTTTGTCCAAAAACCGCAATAAAATGGAAAATTCTGTGAAAAGATTCATGAAAAACGACAAATTTTCCCAAAAAAATCAGGAAAAACTCCGAAAAAAATGAAAAATTCGTCAAAAGATCGCGAAAAAATGAAAAATTCGTCAAAAGATCGCGAAAAAATGCAAATTTCGTCAAAGGGGCACAAAAAAAGTTAATGCCAATATTTACGTTTTTTCGTGTTGACAAAATTGGCGGTTTTTTGCTATCTTTTGACAGAATTTGCCATTTTTTGTGGTCTAATACAATTTGCCGTTTATTCACAAAATTTGTCGTTTTTCGCGATTTTTTTTTTTTTTTTTTTTTTTTCAAAATTTGCCGTTTTTTGTGATCTTTTAACAATATCTGTCGTTTTTTCGCGATCTTTTAACAAAATCTGATGTTTTTTGCCATCTTTTAACAAATTTGGCCGTTTTTCTGTGATCTTTTAACAATACTTGCCGTTTTTTCGCAGTCTTCTAACAAAACTTTTTTTTTTCTTTTCTTTTCTTTTCTTTTTTTTTTTTTTTTTTTTTTCTATTCTTTGACGAAATTTCTGTTTTTCGGCGATTTTTTTAACCGGTAGATTCTAGATTCAACTCTATAAAAGTGCCCTTAAACATAAAAAAGTGCCCTTAAAAATCAAAAAAGTGCCCTGAAGAATGTAAAAAGTGCCCTTTTCAGAACAGTAGCGCCCTGCCCCTTTTTAAACCTGGGGGAAACTCTGATTGTATTATTATTATTATTAAAATATCGTGCTATCAAAATTGGCTTTATTTTATTTACTTATGTAATATTTCACTAATTAGTGTGGAGATTTTTTAAAATTAGATATAAGCATCTTGATTCATAGTCAAATTAAAAAATCTTATATTACAACCTGGCAGTAATTAAGTGTGAGTTATAAAAATATTAAAAAATTAAAAAGTCGGCAATTCTTCTGAAAAATGTTAATATACATTTACATATCTTAATTATAGATTTTTCAAAAAGTTTAACGAAAAAAAAAAGTATTATAACAGGTAAATTAAAAGTTTTGAATGTAACTGTTTAGTGACACTACCTCGCAATTAGACGAACCGATTTTGATAATTATTTTTCTTTCATTTTCCTTACTTTCTTCTATTTATACAAGAAAATAGCATCGGATTCGGGGAAAACTTAGATTTCCGGTTTTCGGCGGATTTATTCATTTTAGAATTGGTCTTCGAAGGCTTGGTAGAGCAAAGTCTATATGATGAACCCCGAGATGAAGTTCCAGGGCTCGATTCTACTGTGAGTGTTCGGTCTGAATAGAGCCCTTATTAAAATCCGGAGAGTTCATTCCAAGGTCCGCAGTACTATCTCACAAGCTCCGGGTACATGTGTATTTTGCCCAACTTGAACTGAATTCTAGGAAATACTTTCTTCACCTCCCTTCTGCGGTTTATTGGCAATAGAAAAGGGGAGATTACAATGGTTCAGGATATAAGGAGCTCACCCTACTTGAAGGAAAGGTTTCCTGTCCTGCAGTTGGATTGAAGTTTTCCTTCCTGACATGGCAAAATCATTATACAGGGTGTTTCGCTACCAGACCGACAAACTTTGAGGGATGATAGTAGACATGGAGACAAACATTATTTAATAGGAAACAATGGGGCGCAAACGTCTTCTGTAGGAGTTAGGGGCCATTAAATTTTAAGGTCAACTTCAAACAATGATAAAAAACGACAAAAAAGGGCCGATTCGTTTGCGGTTTTCACTAAAATCATTCTTTATATCACGATTTCTTTAGAAAAAAATTTTAAAGGTTACGTTCAAAAATTGTCGATAGAGGGCGCTTTAGACTTTAGAGTAACGAACAACTACTTTTTACCGTTATTTTTCGAATGGGGTTGAAATTATTCTAAAGTTTAGAATTTAACTTAAATTTTAAGCCGAAATCGGAAACATTGGAATCGGGCAACTAGCGAAAATTGAACTGTGAACTGAAGGAGGGATTTTAAACGCTCAAAAACATTGGACAAACAAATCGATTTTATTGCGGTTTGCATTTAGGTCATTCCCTTGGTAACTATTTCATTCAAAATGACGTACAGCTTTGATGTCCTGATTTTTTCATACAGGGCGCTTCCGACACATCTCCAGCATTTCAATGGCATTACTCCTGGGTGTTTTACTACCAGACCAACATACTTCCAGTAAGTGTTAGGGTTGCAAAGACGACTCGGAATCATAAAGGAATGTAACGTGAAAATGCCTTTTTTGCGAGTTACGATTAAAGGAAGCAGTGAAAAAAGCAACAGAAACAGCAGAGAAAGAGCAACAGGTTAATGTGACAGAAAGTAGTTTATTTAAATGTTTTACAAGAAAAGGTGTTTGAAATTACGAATACAAGTAGTCCGGCATGCTTGACAGCAGCGTCGCATGGAATTCCTCACGCTTTGAAAGATTCCTGGCATTTCTGATAGCTTTCTGGCAGCTACAAAAATACCACCTGCGAGGCCTTCAACTGATATTACGGGAGTCTCATACACCCAACTTTTCATTTGATCCCAGAAGAAGAAGTCGATAGATGATAGGTCCGGCGATCTGGTCTGTTGTCCATATGTTACTTTGAAGTGTCGGCAAACGTCATTGGTAAAATGTGGAGGAGCCCCATCGTGTTGTTCATTTTCAAATACTTCATTGTGCTGCCTTTGGAATCGGTTCACGAATGATCACTTCAAAGTGATCGCTGTTCACACGCATTACCGTTCAGCGCCATCTTCCGCAAGGAAACCGCAGCGCCATCTACCGTCGCTGTGAACTTGCCAGACTACTTCTGGTTGTAATTTCGAACATCTTTTCTAGTAAAACCTTTAAATAAACTGTTTTCTGTCACATTAACGTGTTGCTTTTTCACTGCTGTTTCTGTTGCTTTTTTTTCTGCTTCCTTTAACCTTATCTCGCAAAAAAATCATTTCCAACGTTACATTCCTATGTGATTCCGAGTCGTCTTTGTATCCCTAACACTTCCTGGAAGTATGTTCGTCTGGTAGTAAAACATGCAGGAGTAATGCCATTGAAATGTCGGAGATGTGTCGGAAGCGCCCTCTATCAAAAATTGAGGACACCAAAAATGTATGTCATTTTGAATAAAATAATTACCAAGGGAATGACTTTCACGCAAACCGCAACAAAATCGATTAGTTAGTCCAATGAGCGATTAAAATCTCCCCATCTGTTCACGGTTAAATTTTCGCTAGTTACCAATTTCCAATGTTTCCGATTTTGGACATAAAATTTAAGTTAAATTCTAAACTTTAGAATAATTTCAACCCCATTCACAAAATAACGGTAAAAAGTATTTTTTTCGTTACTCTAAAGTCTAAAGCGCCCTCTATCAACAATTTTTTAACGTAACCTTTAAAATTTTTTTCTAAAGAAATCGTGAAATAAAGAATGATTTTAATGAAAACAGCAAACGAATCGACCCTTTTTTCCGTTTTTTATCATCGTTTGAAGTTTTAGACCTTAAAATTTAATGGCCCCTAGCTCCTACAAAAGACGTTTGCGCCCCATGGTTTCCTATTTAATAATGTTTGTCTTCATGTCTACTATCATCCCTCAAAGTTTGTCGGTCTGGTAGCGAAACACCCTGTATATAAAACACGCCGACTAGTGGTTATGTCTGTCTAGACCTTAAGTCCATGTATTCTCGTGACGCCAGGCGTCGCACTGGAGTGCAAATTTAAATATTAAATAGTGACGCGCGAGGGCGGTGCTCTTTGTCCGGAACGCTGGTGAAAGATGGTTCTATAACTGTCTGGATGTGGTGTATTAGGGCCCTCAGGGCCTAGGAGCGGGAGATGGTGATATTCCGTAATTGTTAAGACGGTCTTAACCAACGGTTTTTAGAAGGTCCTCAACACAATGTGACTGCTTTTAGAATGACCGTGAGCAGGGCCTGACTAAGGCAGGGGCATGCGGGGCAATTGCCCCGGTCCCCCCGGTTTAAGAGGGGCCCCCAAGGATAGATATAAGTTTTTCGTTAAAGAAGTGCCAAATGATCAAGTGACCAACATTCTTTTTTTTTCCAATTTTAAGGGTCTTTCTTCTCCTACCCTCTCTGTTTTCGTACCCAATGCCTACTTAAGGCCTCACATTTGCCCTCATATTCCTGTAATCGAAAAAAAAAACTATTCTATAATTTCTTAAAATTGTCTTTCTTCTGCTATTATGTATATAGATATGAATAGTACTTGGTACGAAATTTATGTACACGTACAATAGTGATGAATTTCAGTTTTAGTCACTTTAGTACAATTTATGAAAAATTTTAAGATAGAAGCCTCCCCCCCCCCTAAGAATGTTTGCCCCAGGGCCCCCCACTGTCTAAGTCGGGCCCTGTCCGTGAGTCTTTATCTCTTTGCGGTGTGTCTGTCTATATATGACCCACATTTTGCTGGCGCTTTAATTCGTAAAACAAAATTATCCGTATTCTAAAAATCTTGGTTTATCCTACGGAATTTTTTAACATTACTTTTTCTCTTTTGAGTCAGTAAGCTCAAATCAAATTGTTTAATTATTGCTATGAGCTTCACTATTTATAATTATCAGTCACGACTTACTCGAGACGTGAACGCCAATTATAATGTAAGAAATGCATATACTGCTAAAATTTAAAAACACTTCAAGTGCTCTGTATGCCTAAAACATTCTTTAATGAAACGAGATTCGTATAAATAGAAAACCATTTTGTGTCGTTGACAAATTTAATTACATTTTATTTTTGATGGAAATAAAAATTTTTAGTCAGAGGCACAGAGAGCCAACTTGAGCTGCACACATAACTAATTAATAATTATGCATATTTATGATGTTTTATTACTTAAAAAACTAAAATTAGATTTCGTTTTATTTCTGAAAAAACTTGTTTCAGTTAATACTTACTTATATGGTATTGATGAGACAAGGGCCGTAAAAACTTTACGTTTTTGAGAGGATTCCGTTATACACAGGTGTTGCTTTCATAAGTTTTGTTGATCAAAATTCATTGGTTTTTAGACCTATAAAAACAAAATAGCTAGGAATCTGAAAAATACTCCATTTTAGCTGGTACATTTTTACGTTATTCCTTTTAGCGGAGTCATAAAAAGTTTCTTTATAAACAAAACTTGTTTATAAAGGAATTCCTGGCAATACTAGCCACAATATACTAGTTTTTTGCTTTAAAATGTCTCATTTTTCGGTGATCTCTTGAAATAATTTATGAATTCCTTATTTAGATATTGCTTTAAAACTAAATAAAAAAAGAAAAAAAGTTTTAAAGGTACAAATACTCTTCCAAAGATAATCGTCAGATAGATTTTTATATAAAATATTTTTTTTTATCTAAGTTTCGCGTCTCATATTTCTGTTATTTGTATGATTTTTTACTATAAATTGTCCTCTGCTATATCTAATAATTTCTTCTTTATTTCTCAGGAAACTTATGACTGCTTTGAAATTTATGTATTTTCTTGACAAATAGGTAAGTAAATTCTTAAATTGTTTGAAATAAGTTTAATGGAAATGACAAATCATTATCTCAAACACGAAATAAATGTAATCAGTATTTTTGTTTTGAAGTGGTTAGAATTTCGTTATAACATGTATCCATTCATTCGTATATCCATTGCTTAGTGTCAATATAGCATACTCGATATTCCACTTGCTACTATATTTGGATATATACATATTTGGATACAGTCTCTCATCTTTTTTTTTTTTTTTTTGCTACTTTTGGGACCAACGGATTATGAGCTTATTCTATCGCCGATAATTTTCAGAATTTACAAGCTATATTTTTTATACTTTCACAATAGTTGCTCTAAACATTTAGCTATACCATTCTGCATATTATATTTTGATTATATTCACGCATGCTCAGTGAAATATTATTTAGTAAATTTATTTATTTTTCATATAGTTTTATTGCTTTTTAATTCTTACTAGAGGGTTTTATGTACATCGTCATTTGTCATATTTTGTGAGGAGCACATTTTTTTATAATAAGAAGTTTGCAAATTATAAGCAAAAAATTCAACAAAATTTGAGACTGCTTTTATGAAAACCTTAATTTCTCTACGAGTATACATGCCATCTTCATAGAAATGAACACAGTCTATTACAATAAGCCACTTAATCATAATCTAAAGTTTGAACGCTTTTGTTACATTAGTTTTTACAGGGTTATCCAAAAGATAGTCGTTCTTTTTCAATTTGTGACGGTCTCTTATGGGGGTTTTGGGGGAAAATTCTTCGAGGAAATATGATCTGTGCTATTCTGTTTACACACCTAGAGTTTCAAGATAATTCCTCGTGTATTTTTTTAGATTTTTAACGAAATGTCTAAAATTGCAAGTGACCGAGTCGCCTTTCGCCATATAGTATATATATTACAAAATTTTTCGCCAATGTTTTAACGCTATTTTATATTAATTTCCTTTTAATAATATTCCATACATTGTTCCAGCTAATTAAAATAGAATTCTATTTTTAAACTAATCTATTTATCTTTATATGAAAAGTATAAAATCTTAATCCACCTAAAAAATGTTTATCCCAATTTGCTTAAATCTAAAAAAAAAAAAAAAAAAAAAAAATGCTAATTATATTTTTTTAAATAAAATTCTTTTTTATTTAAATTCCTAGTAAAAATGACTGATTTCCTTTGTTTACCAAACCCTTTTAAAATCCTTTATTTAATTACTACTAATCTTAATTAATAAATTATTCCGTCCTAAGAAACCTACTTATTTAAATAATTCTTTTATTAAATTTTCTAGTACAATATTCCAGGTTTTAAAAGTTATTCCATATCAATCAATTCATTTTTTTCTTTCAATAAAATTATCGTTTGATAAATAAATTCAATTTTTAAGATATATAAGACCATTTCATACAATTAAAGTCATTCGAAAGTTGGAACATTCCTCTTAAAAACCTTTTCAAGACTAATACAGCTCTTTGAATTTTTAATAGACTGTTTCTTCCTTCATTTGAGTAACTAGTGTATCTATATTTAAATAATTCCTCGACCAATCGCCTAAATATTATGTTGGAAAACCAGGGTTAAATAATGCGTGTTACATAGCTTTCCTGAGCTTTGATTGTCATTACACGATTACATATTATAAATGTTTCATGTTTAAATTATTTGTTCACTATACTGTTTAAATCGTAACAAAATGAGCAACTAACTCATTTGCGTAATCATAATCTTATGCCTGAGATTTTATCCAAGATTTACACATTCCAAGTAGAGTCCTAAGCATGCGTAGTTATCTCCTACCTGAACTGGAAATTTATGTTTAAAATCAACCTGAAATCCAATTAAAGTCTGACAAGCTTCAATCCGAAACTGAAATATTTGAACCCGAAATTAAAGAAAGCTAATTGCTGTTTTAATACAATTATGAAAAAGTAGTCTGCAATTGCGTCCCCTATCTCTTATTTATTTACTTATTTTTTCGTATAAATATGAACACATACACACAAATGTTTGTTACACGTTTACATAAAATTTTCAGAAAAATAAAATAAAGTTTCTCGTATCCCTCTTAATACTAAGCGTCAAATTTTATCTGTCTTATTTGTTGGCCACTGTAGTTTATTTTTTTAGGTATGAATAGATTATGAAGTTGCTGAAATGCATCTTATATTATCTAATCTCTCCATGACAGTCATGAACTTAACAACTCCGTCTTATCTAAACCGATCAATTCGCGAATTTCAAAGAGATCGCGCTGATTATTGAAGAATTACTCGCAGATTTTTTTATCATATACATCGGATATACAGTTCCCATGTGCTATCAAACTTGTCCGTTAACATCTCAATACCTTTTTTAAATCTTTCATCTCCGATTACTTTGACCCCAAAACTTTTTTTCAATAATAGTAAAAAGTTGGTAAAACATAAAACTGTATATACTTGCATATAAGTCGAAGAATTTTAGACAAAATTCGGGAGTTGAAAATGGGGGGTCGACTTATGTTAGTAAAAAAATGAATTTTTTATAGATAATGGGCAAGTGTTTTAAGTAATCACAGATAAGTCTAGGTTGGAGAGTGAGATAAAAATGGACAATGGTCATTTCATTTCCTTGTGATTGACAAAAAATGCTCAACGCGAAAACTCCTGTGATTGTTTTCCACCCACTTTCTCTTGGAATAGAATTCCCATCATCAATACAGGGGCATTCGTTTCAACATTTTAATCCCCTTTTTTTAAAACGAGTGCATTTGAGAACTTCTGAATATCTCTTCTAAAAATCCTACAGTACAAAAAAGTACTGTAATTTTAGCAGTCTAAGAAGCTTTTTGCCCTTATAAATAAGGCTTGAATAGATTTTTGGAGCATTTTTTTTCTTTTTAAATATCATTAAATTGATGTGAATAAGTTACAAAATAGTTTACACTTCTGTTTTTTGCATAATTATACAGTTTTAAAGCGTTGAATTAAAGAAAAAAAAACTGTCTGATTAAAAATGTAGAAAAAAAAAATGTTTACAAATTTAATGAAAGTCTTTTTTTTTTATGTTCGATTAAAAATCCTTTTTCAACGTACTACCAGAAGTGTAATCGATATTTTTATTATTATTTGCTTAAGAATTGATTGTTCGACTAATGCACGAGTAAACACGGTAAATTCATATGCGCAAGGCTGTACAAAAACTGGATACATAAGTCAATAATTTCTTAAAATATCTTTTCAATTCCGTTACGCTTTTTCTCTGAATTAAATTTTAAAATAATGAGAGACATGTTTAAAAATCTGTAGATGATATACAGGATGATATATTTATTTCCATCTAATTAAAATTGATGAAGGTATTTTTTCAACTGTGTTATGTTGTTTTGTAAAGTAAGCTAAATGTTAGCACATTGTGTGGAGTATTTAAAGAACATGTACAAGGATGCTCAAAATTATTTGAGTATTTTTTTTTCTGGATTCCGACAGTAATTTCCGAAATCTAATTTTCAAATGTGTTTTCGTACTTTAGACAAGCTCTTTTACTTAGATAACAGCGAAATTTCGTTACAGAATTCTAAAAGTATTGGAAGGAGTTTCATAATCTATGCTAGATGCAGAATTTTTCTTTCTTGTTTAAAATAATAATTTGATTCTAATAATGTTTTAATGTTAACCAAAATTTTATTTATCTCTTTGATAGCTACCCATAATGATTGTTAACCATTTGAAAAATGGTTGTTGCTTTCGCTCGAGGATAGCGATATCAAGGAATATTTTAATCCTTATGATATCCTCATTTTATTTTTATATATACCGGGTGTCCCAAAAATGACTGATGGATTTTAAAATTCAATAACTTGCTAACGGTGACAGCTATTTAAAAATTTTTTGCAGGAGGGTTATGTATAATGTCAGGAGTTTTTTTACTATAATTTTTTATTTTAGTTCGCATCTCAAACAATAGGTGGCGCTGACGGCGATTGAAGGCCAGGTCGACACTTCACTCAGCATTGATCACCTGGCTTTCAATCGCCATCAGCGCCACCTATTGTTTGAGATGCGAACTAAAATAAAAAATTACGATAAAAAAAAAACTCCTGACATTATACATAACCCTCCTGCAAAAATTTTTTAAATAGCTGTCACCGTTTGCAAGTTATTGAATTTTAAAATCCATCAGTCATTTTTGGGACACCCGGTATATATTAATATTTAATCCATGGCGTATGTAATATAACTTATTACGTAAGCCGCGTTTTGGTTATCATAAAAATGATGCTTCAATCGAATAATTGAACTAATTTAATTTATTGAGGGATGAGTTACATGTGATTAAAAATTAGTTTTCTTTTGCGCCTAAGAATTAGTGCACTGTTAAAAATATAGTGAAAAAATTAGCTCTGATTTTAAAGACTATCGATGTTCTGACAAATGAGAGCGCCACATAAACGCCCATGGTGGGTTTGGATTGATCAGAAAATAGTCTTTAAAAACAGGGGTAATTTTTCACTATTTTTTTTCTTCCTTAGCAATTTAATATGTTTTCTTGGACAAAAGTTTAAGCTCTTGGTTAAT
Source organism: Maratus speculifer (assembly GCA_964019185.1). Lineage (NCBI taxonomy): Eukaryota > Metazoa > Arthropoda > Arachnida > Araneae > Salticidae > Maratus > Maratus speculifer. Next base: position 116,834,132 of record OZ025297.1, on the reverse strand, counting down.
CTTATCATTAGTTAAAAAGAATCATTTTTCAAATGGTCGTAATATATAAATTTTATCACTTAAATTTCAACAAATATTTTAGGTTCATTCATTCATTTATTTATTTTTGTTTCTAACGATAGATATATCGCACAGGTAAGATCCAACCTTATAAATATAGATTAAAAAAAAAAAAAAAAAAAAAACAGTCATTGTATTGGGAGAAAAAAAATCGAAGTTAAGGAAGCGATCTTTCCTGTCAGCTTCCGCCTCGCATACGCATGATCGGAAGGGAAAAAATCTTACAAGAAGAAAACAAAAAATAATCCCTTCTTGTAACAATGTCATCATTGCACAATCTTTTATGCTCATAGGTTTATGAATGAAAATGTATCTCTTCTTACTCTAAAGTAAGGATCCTGTAATATAGTTATAGGAGTCTTACTCTAAAGTGCGAGGGGAAATCTGAAAATAAGTTTCCCCTGGCGTCTATGGACAGAACTGTGTATGAAAGTCAAATAATTGAATGAGACGTGAAAGATACGACACAACTTTATTTGTCAACATTGTACCAAGTACATTGAGACATATGTCATACCTCTTGATAAGCTTCAAAAAGCCCTCTGGGAAAAACTCAGGGCTTTGCATATGAAAGAAACGTTTAAAGGCTTTCTTTCTTTCTAACCGATGACCAGGCCCCTACCTGCCGAGTTTTCTCAGCTTAACGGGTTAGATACCTGGTATCGGGGCGGACGACCGCCTAATTGCCACGTAGTGGCAATAAACTTTGCTTCGCATGCCATCATTTCTGCAGTAATTGCTTGTCGTTGAGCATACTTTGTTTCGCTTGTTAATTAATGGTACATCCTGATGTTTGAACTGCAATTGGCTTCACAAGATGTAACTTTTAACGGCTTGTCCTTATGCTAAGTCCTGATGTTTTTTTTCTCGAGGGCTTTATGCTGTTTATCAAGCGGTATGACAAATGTCTCAATGTACTTGGTATTTATGTTGACAAATAAAGTTGTGTCGTGTCGTATCTTTCACGTCTCATTCAATTGTTTGACTTTCATACACAGTTCTGTCGATAGACGCCAGGGGAAATTTATTTTCGGACTCTCCCTCGTATTTCTGGTAAATGAAACCTTTCACTTACGTCTAGATTGCTGTTAATTCCATGTAGAGTCCTGCCGACTCGAGCCCAAAAATTCATTTTGAAGTTAAACTGACCGAACCCGACATAGCCCAGAACCCGACTCGAACCCACTAAAATAATTTACGGCGACTCACAGCCGCAACCCGACATATTTAAACCTAACCCAAAACTGAAATAATATAACCGATGAATACAATAAGCACAAAATTTCTTAAATAAAAGGCAACGCAACAAAGAAAGGCATTAACCGATAAGTTGATCAATTTACATCAACTGATTTTCAAATTCGAATCAGATAAGAATCGGTTGTCGTGCATTTTTATATTTTACTTACCTCGTCCCTGCTAAGTATTTCTTTTTTCTTTTTTTTTTTTACCGTAAGGCTGTTACCCTTTCCAAATGTTGAAGTAATAATCATTATACGTAATTCTTATCAAACATTTACCCATACAACTCGTTCGAGCAGAACACAATGATCAATACAATGATACCAATTTAGATGTGAACAAAAAAAGATAATATTCATCATATAAGTAAAAAGAAAGAACATTTCGTGAACAATAAAGCTAATGGCGCAATTGAAAAGTTCGAAGTTCTTAACACAAAGAAATTAACAAGTATGAAAGATTTATAAATATAGTCGAAGTAGGAACAGAAAAAAATATATATTTTGAATTGTAACTTGTAACAGCAAAAGTTTGTTAGCTTTTTCTCCAAACAAACACTAATATTTTGTTTTAAACTCATCTTAAATTTCGAATAAAAAGTATACCTGTGTTAAAAGTATCTATGTAAAAGAGAATTTGAAAATTAAATAAACAATAATAAAAATAAAGAATCCAGTAAATAAATAAACAAAACTTTTAATATCATAAAAAATGTATTTTAAGTAATCTTCTTTCCATGCATCGCTCTGAAAAACTAATATAAATGTTACGTATATTATTTTCAATTGGGTAAAGGGTGATGTACCTTAATAACCTGCATAAATTTTGTTGAATTAAAATTCTGCTTGTACATTATTGATTTTCGGGAGGAGGGGAAATTGCCCTTTTTTTCCCATTGGAAACACAAAATTTCAAACTTTTCCGTGGGAGACTATCTCATTATTCTGACCCCCTCATATCAATACTGCTTGAGAAAGTATTTTTTAACCGATTTGTTCCTAAACCGAACAGTTCGTTAACCGATCACCCATTGTATAAATTTTGAGCCAGAAAGACCATACATAGAAATGTTGCAACTTAAATAAAAACTTATATATAAAAAAAGTTTATCGTTTGAAAAAAAAAATCTTTTGTTTCAGAATACGAATTGCCAAAGTTTTAGAAAATTTCTTGATTTATTATCATTTTTTAAATAAATATTGTATTATAAAAAAGCTTGGTATTAGCATTTCGCATCGAATCGGATTATCCGCAGCGTCAAGGATCCCTTATCGAGGGGGCTTGGGTTTTGAGTCTTGAGGGTCAGGTTGACCCGCTTTTTCAAAATAATGTCCAATATGTTTTTTCAGTTTAAATATATATATACAGGGCTTGCACCGTTCCTAAAATTTTCAAGCGTTCCTACCAGTATTTTAAAGCAAATTTTTGTGGAAGGTTTCTATAACATCTAAAACAGAATTATTCAATAAAAATTACCTTTTTAAAATTGTGGTAGGAAAGTATGAAAATTTTAGGAAGGGTGCGAGCCCTGTATATACTAGCAAAAGCCATGCTTTATTTGGATTCGCGAAGCATTATTTCATAAGATTAACATTTGAAAATAACATTTGATTTGGAAATATTGTATAGAAAAGTTATGACGAAATATTCAATTTTTCTTAAATTCTTTCTGACACAATATTAAATTTTTTCTCAATTTTTCTTAAGTGTTTCTTAAGTGTTCTCCACGTCAAAATATTTAATTTTCATTTTTCACGTGGAAATATTTCAAGGTTTTTGAGATATTATGACGGAGTAATAAAAATCTATTTTATTTAAAAATTCATGATACCTATAATTACTAACCTCATGATTTATTTTTTCTTCTGAAATTATAAGTGTCATTTTTTATTTGCAAAAATGCGTCCATAATAATAAAAAAAAAAAAAGCATGTAAAATAAATTAATATTTTTTAAAAATTATTCAGCAAAAAAAAATATACTGTGCAAATCTACAGATCATGATTTATTTTTATGTTTAATTTCAAGTAAAAATACTCAGTATATTTTTTGTAAAGTGGACGACAAAATGTAAGTTGTGTAGCCTAGTAGAGGATTCGCTTCGCACATCCTAACAATAAGGTCCCCCCTCCCCCATAATAAACCGAAACCGGTATGGTATCCTTTTATTTTGATATAATTGGTGCTTTTAAGGGTGTATTCGGAAAAACGCTTTTCCACCTTCAACAGCTCGAAATTTTCCGATACAATTTCAGACACGTTTTTAAAAGTAGAAACATGAAACTTGCCCAGGGAATTTTTGAAGAGACGTACAAGGTGCCGTGAGATGTCATTTTACGCTCCATTCATTAGAATTTGATTTATGAACAATTATCTTCTCAGTATGACACTTTTTTTCGTTCTCAAGTCTCCCTCTTCGGAAAAATCTGTTCAAAATGCCGTTTTTGATTGCTTTTTTTGCAATATTTTCTGCATTTATCAAAGAATCGACAATGACGGCACCTTGTGTACTTTCTAAATAAGACAATTTGCTAATTCGATGCATCTGAGAGCAAAAGTGAAATCAAAAATAAATCGGAAAATAGGCAGTTTGAATCTAAATACACCCTTAAGGTATTTACATTTCTATCTTCTATCTTGAGTAATTGTTCTCACGTGATAATAGTTTTCTTCCTCTCCCGCATATTGTCGCCTCCGAAAAGTTCGGTTTACAAACTTTCTAAATAAGAGCATTTGATAATTTTACGCTTTTGGGAACAAAAATGAATTTATAAATCTGTCAAAAAGTAGCCAGAATTGGATTTGAGAAACAACCAGAAAAAAGATTTATTAGACTTTGATAGGCTGCATTGTAATTTTGTTGAATTTATTGTATTACTCTAAAATGTAAAGGAGGACGTCTTTATTTGAATTTCACTCTAATAAATCAACAAACCATTAATAATAGGATAATAAATTAATAGACTAGAATGTAAATTATAAAATTTATAATGCATTATTCGGATATTATTTTATTTTATCCAATGTTTTATTTATTTTCCAGAGTTTCTTTCTGAAAAAGAAAAAAAAAAGCATTTATCATTAATTTTAATGAACTATTTATAAAGCATCTAATTGCGTAGATTTCGGAAAAGGCATTTGGCAAAGAAAAATTTAAAATACTTGCATGTTTTAAACAAGGCTGTGAAGTCGGTAGGGAAAATGGCCGACTCAGACTCCAGAAATTTTAAGGACTCCGACTCTGTGTTAGTTAATATACTAGTGCTGCTGTTGGTTAAAATTATGAGGGTAGAGTAAGAAGAACAGACAAAAATCGAGAAGAATAAGACAAAAATTTCACTATTTCGGTATTAATTCAGAGTTTTGAAAGAAAAAAAGAAGAAATTTATTCCATTTTATTAATTTTTCAGTTTCCCGTCCCACAAATCCGAAAAATCGAACTATGGAAATCTAAAGAAGAGAAAACAGAAATTTAACTATTTCGGATTCGTGGACTTGAAAAGGGGAATCGTTACAATTTTTGTGTTACTTCGTGTCATCCGGAGCCGAAAAAATTCAATGGAAAGGAAACAAAAAATGAAGATAAAAATTTTACTAGTTCGGAAATAATTCGGGATCTACAAAAGTTTTTAATAATTAAAAAAAGGTTTTCATCTAACTATGTACGCCGGACAATATTTTAGTAATCTTTAACTTGGATAGCCCGATGTAATCCAAAGATAACAATAATTCCTTTTATTGATTTAAAAATTACATATAATTGGTTTAATTGCACTCCAAACTGTCAAAAATAAATAAATAAACCTAAGGAGTAGAGATGGGAATGCTCGGGAAAAAAACGGAAAAATTGGGAAAAACCCCGGTTTTTTCGGGTTTTTTCCCAAGGCTTATTTTTTAATTTTTCCGAACTGGAAAAATTGAAATTTCATTTATGAAATAATAGCGTGAAAATTTTGTAATAGTTACATTCTCCTACTTTTTATTTTATTTATTTTTATGTTGAGTATCCCACATGAAAACTTTAATGTGGGTAATCTGATCTCTGAGCAGAAATCTGTTTGAGAAGACTTGAAAGGATACTTCACATCTTTTTCTTGTTTGAAAAACTTTTCTTGTTTGAAAAAACCCTTCACAAAATTTCTCTTGAAAATAGACATTTCAGAAAAAAGTTTAATCTACAAATTGAATCTTTCACAAATGCAGTGATTGAAGAAAAAAAAAATCTCATGCCATATAGCAGCTGAATCATATCAAGTTGTATATATGCATAAATAACCTTATTAAAAATGTCTAAATAGGACTCTAAAAATAGTAATAATTTCTTATTCACAAATTCTGAATATATTTTGTATAAGTATATATACAAGAAATTCACAATTTCACAAAAACAGGATTACATATAAAAAATCTAGATATATAATTAAATGCAACTTCTCTTTTTAAAAATTAATTCATGTGAAAAATTATTTCAATAATATACTGATTAATAGAAATAGTAAAATTAAAAATTTAACATAAAATTTGAAGCATGCATTTATTACTTTTTTTCTATCTTTTCAAGAAGTATGTATTGAATTCATGAAAATTTTGGCTTCTAAATTTTGGTGTATTTAAACGTTTTAGAAGGTCCTGAACACGATTTGATAGTTTTGGAAAATATCTGTGAGTCTGTATGAAACAAAATTTTTATGGGCACTCGATCTCAAGAACTGATGCACATAATTTCACAAAACTTTAGAATCAGTTACACCTTGATATAAACTCGAGATGTTTAGTTATTAGTGTATATCGCCCAACTGATGGCACTGCTATGCTGCATTATTCATAATTTCCACAATAGTTCTATCTCAAGAATTAATATATGTATTTTCATAAAACTTCAGATTAAATTAATCTTTGATATAACTTTGTGCACATTACTTTTTGGTGTAAATCGCTCAACAGATGATGCTGCTATGCTGCAATATTCATGATTATCGCAATAGCTCTATCTGAAGGACAAAAGCACGATTTTTTATCAAACTACAGATTCAGACAGTTCCTGATATATATTAATGTTGTTTAGTTTTTGGTGTAAATTGCCCTATAGGTGGCACTACTATTCTGCATTTTTCAAGATTTCGTTATAGCTGATTAATTGAATGTTTTTTCAAGGTATTGAATCTAAAATTGACATCCATTTTACCTCCATAATGTACAGTAATGTTGTAAAAACATGGTCAGTTTGCATTAGAAAAGTACAACTGCGATGAAAAAAAAACCCATATTTTATTACAAGTAACTATGTTCCAAATTACACATTCCCTCTTGATTAAACTTTGAATTTTTGTAGTTTTTTAAAGCACACTAGAAGTTTACCTCTGTATGTAACTGCTTTTGTTAATTCCTCAAATAGCGAGCATTTTCTATTTGTAGTGTTCTGTTTTCATAACTTTTGAGTTTCATTCTTAGAAATATGAAATTACCATATGGAAACGTTATTGAATATGGTTTCTTATTCAAGAATAGAATACCAGATTTCAGGATAAAAAGAAAAAAATTACATTCAATTAAGCTTAAAAAAATATTTTTCTGGTTTCAGTGAGTAAAAATCTAACAGTCAATAAATCCTATGCTATTTTTTAGTTGCAGACCTGAGTAAGCCAAACTAAAACTTAGTTTTGTTTGAATTTAGATTATAAAACTGAATCAAAACTTTGAGTTGAGATTGGAAAGCTATACCAAAACTAAACATATTTTTTAAAGGAAATAAAATTATAACTGTAAGAAAAAAGTGTAATAATGTAAAAATATACATTTTTTTAAACAAACAATGGAATTTTTTTGAATACTGATATTGATAATAATGACAAAACTGCAACAATTTCTTTAAACTAGTATCATTTACTTAACAAAATACACTTATGTAAATGGAATGCATAATTTATTTCATTCCAAACTGCAGATATATCGGCTCAGGTTCTTAATTAGGTTAATTGGTAGTTAAACATGTAACTGAAAAATCATTTCAACAGAGATATGATATAACAAACAATAGTGTTTTAAAAATTCTTAGGCTGTGGAAAAAAAACTAAACTTTTAAAGGCAGGCTTTGCTACTTTCTTTTTATTTTGTAATATAAAGTGAAAATAATTTTCATTTAATACAAATAAATGGGAAAAAATGTTTATTATTTAATATTCTCCAAGAAAATATAATTTATTTGGGAGAAGCAGTCATGAAAAATCAATTTTTCCAATTTTTCCGTTTTTTTTCCCGAAAAAAACCGGTAAAAAACCAGTTTTTTCCCTCACTTATATTTTTCCGGAAATTTTACATCTCTAAGAAGGAGTCGGCTTGTTTTTTAGCGAGTCCTACTCTTTTGCTCAAAAATGGGCCTGACTCCGCAGTTCTGGATTTAAAATACTTTCCACTTTATGAAAGCATAATTTTATCTCATCTAAAATGCTACTTATTAAGTGTCGTCACGGAAACCGTGGGATAACAAACTTTTTTGGCGTCAGCGTGACTTATTACTTCAATAAATGGATCCCCAGCATGTCCTTGTGTCATTAAGTTAATAGAAAATGAATCTGCAACATCGTTTTACATAGAGGTCAAAGCAATTTGCGTGAAATAAATATTTCAACTGAATTTAGAAGATTCGATGCATTGTTCAGATTAGATTGCGTTTGAAGAAAAAACACATTCGTTTCTCATGGAAGCACACTAAAACTTATGCGATATTTACATTAGCCCTTTATCTACCGACGGTACTTATAAATACCATTATGGAAAATTTAATAAACGTATTTAATCAGTCTTTTAATAAAAGTTCTCTTTCTTACCACACAATATACTTTACTCGATCTAATTTAAATAGAATAGAAAAATAGTCGAAGTCAAATATTTTTATAAAGAGGTAATTTTCTTAATCATTTTATAGGTATATCTTTTTTTTTCTTTGAAAAAAAAAGTTATATGAAATATTTTCAACGGTAAAAGCCTTTCCATTTACAGAGAGATCATAATACATTTAAATACATTGCTTTTATAAGAATTGTAATAGTTCCATAAGAGTATTTTTGGTTAATTAATTTGATTATTTTTTTAAATATTTTACAAAAAAATATAAGCACCGATATATTTAATTAATTTTAATGATAAAACACTTCTAAATTTCACATTGTTATCATTTAAAATTTCCAGTATTTCTTCAGATATTAAAGAAGACAATTATTGATGTGAAGCCATTTCTTGATAAATAATTCGGTAGATAAAGGGTTAAACTGCACTTTATTTTTTATTTAAATTCTAGTTTTATTTTAACATTAGCGTAACCACCCAGCTTTGCCCTTAATAACCTTAGAAGCGTTCCTGTTAAAATAAATAACATGGCGATCACAACTGGAGCAGTGCGCATTCGCACATATAAAGAAAACCAGCAAAAATGATGTTATACTGACGCAATCACAATAAAACCTTCAGCTTTACAAATGAGAATGCTAGTTTTCTTTGGAGTTTATGACAGAAAAATATAAGATTTCACTGGCAATATTTAAAATGGTGCAAAAAAACTAAGAGTAGCTGTAGATTTGAGCTGTATGCTAAAACATTTTGCAGCAAATTAACCAGTCTATCTACCGCTTTTATGAAAAGTGATTACATAACCGTAATTCAACTGTATTCTGATCATATTATTGTCTATATTGTAGTCAGGAACAATTAAATTACAGTTACGTAATCGTTTTCTATAAAAACGGCCGATAGATTGGTTACTTTGCTGCAATTTTTTTACAAAATAGATTTGCTGTTGCCTATGTTCGAGTCTGGAACCTAGCGGTCGCCGTAGCACGTAGATACAAATATTTATTGGGGGGGGGGGATTAAAAAATTTCTCAACTGGAAACAAATTGCTCTAATTTCCAATTCAAATGATATGTGTAATATATGTAAAATGATAATGATACATATACGTAAAAAAATTACTATCTAAAGAAAAATAGTGAAACTAAAACCATAACCTAATGAAACTAAATCTTTGCAAAAGCATAGGTTCTGTCCCATCTAACAAGGCAGGTTGCACCAAGTAGGAAAATTCTGGTGGACATCTCACTTTAAAATAATCAATTTAGATTACGGTTTGCATTTAACCAAAGAAATCAACGTTTAGAAAGGAGTTGTATGGGCAAGACTTCTGGACTTAACCTCCTCAGTCCTGAGACAAAAATTTTGTGGGACTACAAAAACCAGTTTAAAATTTCTATAAAACATCTCCAAAGGTGCATCACCTTATATATATCTATGCTTACAATACGCACTCATTCATTAAAAAGACCTAGAAGAAATTAACAATTCAAGAAATATTTAAATTAATTTAAAGGATGTTTTTTAGTGTCTTCTGCAGGTGACATCAGAACTGAGGTGGATAAATTCGTCAAAAACTGCTTAAATTACAACGTAAATTTAATGTTTTATCTGCTGCTGTGTTACTGTAAATAAAGTTTGTGATTGCCCACAAGGCTTTCCTAAAATTCATATTATGATGATACACTATGGATTTAACCCTTTCGGGTCTGGTGTACTAGTAATAGTACATGTCTTTTAATAGGGTATTATTTTGTTTTAAGAAATACTTTTGCTACTATTGGCATGTAGTAATGTTAGTATATGTCTATGCATTTATTATATGATTCCATTTATGTTTAGTCATTTCTTATTAATAATAATAATTATTATTTGCTTAATTCTCTTTGGGCCGTTTGCGATTCTTTTATTTCATTCTTTAAATTTAAAATAAAAGTTATTTTCCTGAAAGCGTTATGTGTAATAAATCGCAAAAAGTATTAGAAAGTTGTAATACAAGTTAAATCTTGTTGTAATATAATATTTTCTAAACATCGCCAAAAACTCTTCTTTTGCCTATTATCATATGAGTATGAATTGAATAGTGCGCAAAGCATCAACATTTGTTATGTTTCAGGCAATGAAATATTCGTAAAACTCTAATTAATCTATTTGGATAGCGAGTGTTAATGTTATTAGCGTAAAAGTAATTTATTCTAAAAATTGAAAAAAATTCAGACTCGAAAGGATTAAGTTAGCAGTTGATGGACAGGAATATAGAAATTAAAATCTGATGGATGAATGATATTTTCATAGAATAGAGAAACTCAATAACAAGTTCAATCTTGCTGCTTTCTTTTTTGTATTTCTATTAATTATTTAACTGTTGCACTCAGAAAAGAAGTCCCCGAAAGAATAATAAATTCATATTTTATATATATATATATATATATATATATATATATTAAAGAAAGTCTTTCAAAAATCTACAATTTCCCAACTTTTAAGCCATAATTTCCCAAGTTCACAAATATCGGAGAAGGAGACCCACCCTTCATAACTTAATATGTAAATTCGTTATTTGTGCAAAAAGAAGAGGGGGAGGTCTGCTGATTCTAGGTCTGAAAAGAAAGAAGTCCAGGTTCGACCCAAGTTTATGTTTAAAAAAAAATCTGTGCAGAAAAAATAAATACAGTCGAGTCTCACTACAACGAAACTCCATCCAACGAATTTCTGTAGATAACTATTTTTTTCGTGGAACGGTCATTTTTTTCATTATTACATTAAAAATAATCTCCATACAGCGAAATATATATCTCCATATAACGAACTTCTTCAGAAATCTTCATTCGTTTGTTTAAGACAACGCTTCAAATTGTTTGTGAAAAGCATTTATATTTGCTGATTCTGTTGTATATTTCACACCTGTATATTTCTACTTTATTGCTTATGCCAAAAAAAAAAAAAAAAAAAAAAAAATATATATATATATTCCTTCCCCCCCCCCCTTCCCCCGCACACAAAAAAGCGAAAACTTAAAACAAAACCAAGAAGAGAAATGATTATTGTCTTTGAGTTTATAAGGGAAGGACGTGTCAAAGGACGTGTATGAAAATATTTTTCACTCATATTTGCATTCCTCGTTGAAATTTGAAAATTTTTAGAAGTGCAAAAGTTCTAAAATCAAAACAACGGAAAATTACAGATTTTTTCAACAGACGTTTGTATTGTTTTACTAACCTTTCAAATAAACATTTATTTTCTTGTTTTGAAATTATTTAAATAAATAAATAAATAAAATATCATATTAATGTTTAGCATCAAACATTTCAAAACCTTAATTAAACAGCCACAAAACATTTTTTTTTATCAAAAATTACACATTAAATGAAAAAATTGCGATTTTCTCTATACAACGAATTTTTTTATATAACGAATTTTTTGACTGAACAATGGATTTCGGTATATAGAGACTCGACTGTATACTCGGCTCCGGCTTAGTCAAAGTATGTCGACAAACGATCTCTACATTATGGCACTGTAAGACAAAACAAATCTTAAAACTAGATACGTGATGAATACGATCGTTTATGTATCTTTTATCTTTCATTTTGTAAGATTTAAAAAGTGGACGTCTCCCAAATATGATCTTGAAATACATTTATATTTCCTGTTGTGAAGTATGCAAGTGTAACGAAGTGGGTATCATTGTCATTGTCATATCTTCAGCGAATCAACGAGTGGAAAATTAACATTGGTCTTGCTTCGTGTCGCATAACTGAAGATATTACATGTTTCAAACACTTGGTGGCTTTAGACGAAATTTAAATCTGGGTTGGTCATTGTCATTTCTTAATTATTAATATTTCAGAAAAGTGTTTATTTTCTACCTAAATTTTCAATTTTCACTGATAACGTAAGAATAAAAGTCTTATTTATTTATTTTTTTTTTTTTTCTAATTCTATTAAATCTTAACGGGATACATTTTGAGTGTTGTTGGTTTTTTTTAACTCTATACTCAAGTGATACTTAAGTGTACTCGATACTTAACTGTTGAACTCGACTTAAGTTTTTTTTTTTTTTTTTTTTTTTCCTTCTTCTATAAGTTGGGTTGGACCTGGAAATTTCGGGCCGTAACAACTTCTACCAAGTTAAAACAAGATGAATGTAGATTCTACCATTGCAGAATTCAGTTTCGCCTCCGATTAGAAAAAAAAAAAAAATCGATAGAAGTTTTTTAGAAGGGCGACCCCGTTTAGATTGCAATGAACTAACTTCATTTTTCTTGTGTTTATCAATATAATAGCAAACAGAACGGCGTGAAATACCCAATTGAATAGCAATTTCTCTCTGAGACATTGGAATTGCGGAATAATAAAGAGATACAATTTGACATGCAACTTCTTCATTGACTAGATTAATCAAAAACGGATTTTTTCTTTAGTTTAAACTCTTTTTATAGACTCTGAGTAAAAGGAAATGCAATTTAACAATAAAACGAATGTAATCCCGTCGAATTCGACGAATGAAATGTTTAAAAGACCCGATCGATTTGGTTTAAAGAAAACCAAAAGTAATTACATTATTGAATCCATATTAAATAAATATATTTACAAAGTAAATGTCAAATTTGCCAGTTACAATTTTGCATGCAAATATTCGCACATCTACAGTTAAAATTATAATATCAGTGCCGGCGAAATCCAGAAATTTTATTTTATATGCACTCACAGAAAAAAAACTTTATTAAAAAAAAAAAAAAAAAAAAAAGGTTTTCCTATCGACCAAAAAATTATCGCCAAACTATAAGATTAAATGCCAATAATGGATGATCGTGAATGTCACATTCAATGACATTAAATACGATTCATGTGTTTAAAATGTCATTAAGTGATTTTTATTTCGACTTTTTATTAATATTTTTATTAATATTCTACTAATTATTTATTTTTTCGTTATTTAAAATAAAAATTATGTCAATATGTATAATTTGGCTATTAATTTGGCGATTTTTATAATTTGGCGAAATTGGTCGACGGGATAACAGAGTAGTACCTAATATCGTTATGAGTAAAAATACGATGTTTTAAATAGTGACGTCATTTTCTCTTCAAATGTTCTTTAAAAGTTACTGTTTATGAAAAAGGCATCCATAATAATATTGTAATTCCCATTTATCTGGTTGCTGAATGACATAATTTTCCTCATTTGAAATTTCTCTTATTTTGATTTAGACATTAATTGTTATCATAAGTTATTTTCTGTCCTTTTATTTACATTATTAATATTATTTCTCAGTAAATATATTTTTTTAACTCAATTAGTGCATAATTATACGCAATCATTTTAGAAAATAAATTTTTATTATCGAGAGAAAAGCTAAACTGTGTTGCCACCATTTCGAAGAAATGTCATGAAAAAGCTTTTAAAATTAAAAATAAAATATAAAAATGGAAATAAATAAAAAAATAATTAAAATGGGCACAACTACAAATAAATAGCTTTCATTTAAAAAAATAATTATCAAAATCGGTTGACTAGAAAATTCAGGGCTGATGACACGACATTTTTAGCTTGTCTGAAAGAAATAGCCTCGGAGGCTAAAAAAACTTTTTTCAAAAATTTGAAAATATTTTTAATGTAACGTTTTATTTACTTCTTTATAACAAATTGAATTTAAGATATTTTTTTTTTTTCGTTTACTTTTTTTTTCTTTTTTCGGTTGTTGTCTTCGGTACATTATTATTCATAGCTAAAGCTTTCCCAAATTACTGCAACGCAATTTGTCTAAAACGGAGCCGTGATTGTTGTTTACTACCGAATCTCTCTTGTTTATTACGTTTGGGAAAGTTAATCTATTCTTTCATTCAGCCTATTTGCTGCTTTCATGACCTCTTTGTTCCAGCTTTCAATTTTCTGGGCATTGTTAGAGCAGTAGGTGGTAATAGTTTTTTTCTCGATAAAAACGAAAGTTAAGTGGGAAGTGTTGTCTTGCTCGACGAGTATTCGCCCATTCGTTCAACTCGCTTCGGTTGAATATTGGCATTGTTCATCCCATTTACAAGAGCATTATTTGTTTTTAAAAATAATAAAACAATGTATTAAATTACATCACAGTTATGCTCTTAGCGGTAGACCTTGACATGCGTAAACTAAGTTTGCACATTATTTTGAGTTATATTTTTAGAAAAATATCTAAACCACTAGTTCTCAACCTTTTATTGGCCATACCTCACTCAAAATCTGGAAAATCATGCCCTCTACCCCCATACCTACCCTGTCTCTGTAAACATATGCATTTTTATTATTTTAAAAATGAATATCACAATGCGAAAGCGTAACAGAACCTTAACAATAACTATTCATTTCACAGTTTTTTAACTTATAAAAGCGATGAATATTCTGTATAAAATATGTTTTTATGTATTTTGTTTCTATAAATTCATTGTAGCTTTTGCATATCTTCACCTTTTTTTGTTATTTTCCAACTTACCTGAATGTTGGTACCTAAAAAAATGTAACCTAAAAAATGAACCTAAAAAATGTAATACGCTGTGCGTTTTTAGCACTTTTCCACAAAGAAGAAAGAAATATTTCTATATTTATATTCTAAGAACATCATATTTGAACATTTTATAATTGTACAAATCATTAAGAAAAAAATTTAAAATAAAAGATTTGAGTGGGGGTTTTAAATATTGCACAAAATCCATGTAAATTCAAATTTAATTAATCCTTCTAAATCCTTCAATTCTTCTAAAATCCTTCAAAAATTTATTAAATGATTGTGTAAATCTTTTAATTTAGTTTAAACAATTTATGTAAAATGCTTTAGAATGTAAAATTTTCATGAATTCATAATGCTGTAGATAAAGGGTTAACCGATATTACAACTTTCTAAAGTTTTTTGGGGATTTATCACACATGATTCGTTCAGAAAAGTGACCTACATTTTAAATTTAAAGACTGAAATATGTGTGTAAAATAAATGAATCGACTGCGAGAAGTAAGTAAACTTTTATTACTGAATGTCTAAACTTAAATGAAGTCATAATGGGAAAGGCATAGACATATACTATCGTTTCTATAGTGTTCATTCTAGGTCATTTTTGAAGGGTGCAGCACCCTGCCCTTTTTTAAATTTACAAAATGCACCCTGCCCTTTTTAAAAGTAGTAAAATGCACCACTGGTTTTACCCAGAGATTTTTAATAAATATATTTTTTATTCCGCAGTATTTCTAAATTTGTGCGGCCAAAAAGGATAGAATTTTTTCATTTCTTTAAGAAAAACAACATAAAACTATTCAATCCTGTTTTAATTTAATTGTATTTTTAATTTTTATATCATAAAATAGATCGAAATTAATGTTACTTGAATTATCATACTTAAAAATTATGTATTTTCCCGCTTTCTTTTTTACCCTTCTAAATTCAATAACAAAATTTTTCTAGCAAAAGTGCCGCTTTCTGCTGCAGTAGTGCCCTTTTTAGTGAATAGCATCATGCCACCCCCCCCCCTTTTTTTTTTTTTTTTTTTCTGGAGTGAACACTCGTTTCTATACGTAGAAAGAAACAAAAGAACTGTTAAAACAAAATAATACTCGATGAAAAAAACATGTACTATTAATAGTACACCAAACCCGATAGGTTTAAAATTTAAGATGTACAAGCCAATTATGTAAATTTATTTGTTTAGTGCAGGATGCCTTCATTAGACCCTTAGATATTTATTATCTACCCATTTTCTTTTTTAATGCTATTAAATATTCCTACATTTTATGAAGTTGGTATTATTTTGTTTATTCAAATACAATAAACTGTCTAAGGCGGAATTAATCGGGACCAAGAAAATCTTCCGTAGTAGCCAATATTCCTCCTTAGGCAAATTTTACTGTATGTTAAGGACTCGGTAAATCTTCCCGAGTTGGACAGATTTCCACCTTTTAAATAGTTTATTGTATTAATTAGGTTAAATATGTTCAAAGCAGTCAGATTTACATAATACTTTTAAGTCTCGTTTCATGTGTAAAAGTTTTTTCGTTTGACAGAGGCAGTACAGGTCTCGGAACGGAACTTTTTTAGCCGCCACTATTTTATTTATTTATTTATTTATTTATTTTTTGTTATTGTTTTTATTTTTATGGCATGTTAAGGGCTGTGAAAATATAACGGTATCAACTTTTGATAATTTTGATGAACCCTTCCCTTCCTTTTGATATCGTATGTTATCATCCCTCAACCCCCCCCCCCCCCCCCCAATAATGATATCGTTATCAAAGTGTAAAAATTTGATCTTTAGAATTTATTTCTTTTTTTTGAAGAGATTTAAAAACTGCCACATTTATTTTTATTTTATTTTATTTTATTATTTTATTTTATTTTATTTATTTATTTATTTATTTATTTATTTGTTTATTTATTTTTTTGCATATACTTTTTTTATTTAAATGACGAGAAGTCAATAAAATATCGCTTTGTATCACATAGCACTTAAAAGAATTACTTACTATTTAAAGGTGTTTTTTTTTTTTTTTTTAAGTTATATGATACATTTAACAGTAATAAAGTCTTACTTACACTGAGCGTAAGTATGTTGGCGTGTAGATAGAAATTCTTATCAACAAAACATGCAGACAACATTCTTTCTCTTTTACTTATTAGTACCCACAAGTTTCATTTCAAATGTACTTCACAAATGGTTTCCCGAACCGTGATTACATATGCATGCACATATGGAGAATACGAATGTCAAACGTTAGGGTATTCAATATTTTAGAATTAAATAATTTTGTAATAATTTAGTGATTTTAATAACTTTGTATTTTCATAAAAATAGATAACCGACTAAAAAAGATAACATACTATTTTAAACCAAAAAACATGTTATAAATTAAAAGAGAAAAATTTGATTAGATCAAAAATGATATCAGTATCAAAAGACAACCCTCCCCCCCCCCCCCCAGAGATGTCTTGCGATATCATGTGTCAGATCCCCCTCCCTCCTAAAATGATAACATTATATTTGCACAGCCCCTTACTACAAGAATGGCAATAAAAAGTTCGTATATTTATCCATAAGTCTTTTTTTTTTTTTTTTTTTTTTTTTTAATGATTGTTGTAACTAAGCATATATTTATAACTAATATGAAAAATGATATCTCAGCAGCCTTATGAGGATACGGATACAAATCTCAACTTTATTTGATTGCAAATGTGTATCCAATCGCATAAAAGTAAGGAAGAATAAAGCGAGATTGTTCTCAGCGAGCATCGGGTACGAATTCATTACGAATTTGACATTCTATGTCATTCCATGTCCTTGAGAAATAATCTGTTAGAGAAAAAAAAAAAGTAATTAGAAACCTCCTGTAAAGCTTTTCGATAATGTAACCATGTCCTTCAGTTTCTTTTGAGACTATTATTTAATGCAATGTTATGCTTTCGTTTCCTCTTTCCCTTGTTTATTGAAGCATAAGATATAATCCACATTTTTAAGTAAGCTTTTATTCCTTACATTCGACGTCGGTGTGTTTTTCGTAAAGCAAAGATAAATTTTGGAATTTATAATCTAAGTTTAACGTTCATTTTTAAAACTCCGGCTCAATAAGAATAGAAAAAAGAAAGGAACAAAATGGTTATGAGTAGTTCTAAGGAGTCAACTTCCGAATTTACAGAGAACAGGGCAACTTACTCATCTATTCAAAGCGAATAGGTGAACTACATTTTGTGTCGCTTATATCATAAACGATTTTAACATATATATACATATATAGATAGATGGATGGATAAAACTATTAATTGTATTACAATATATGAACCATTGAATTTAATAACTTATACCACATTAAACATGGAGGGAAAAAATAAATAATTAAAATGAATACAAGTGGAATTTGTAGAACCAAAGCAGAATCTTCAGGTTCCAAATACTTTGGAGCTGCAGATAAAATGTGTGGTTTTATCTCCGCATTTGCCACGAAAAAGCAAAATAATACGAATTTGGGGCTACCAACACACATAAAACCAAAATTAAATGAAGAAAAAACATCAAAAACAAAGCACATCAAAATTACTAAATTGAATAGAAAAATGAAAAGGGAAAAAATAAAAATGATTATCGTCAACATGATAATAATAAATAAATAATTAAATTAATAAAAAGAATATTGCCCAGTTAAACTGATGACATTGAGCTCACAGGCTACGCATACTAATTGTACATTAGCTTTGTATTTTCGTTAATTCCGTTCGGAAAAAAAAAAAAAAAAAAAAAAAAATTAAGAAGGGAAAACAGCTCTCCCCTTTCTCCTTTTTTATACTTAATCATTGAACCTCCTAAGCTATCAAGTACATGCTTTATCATATTAAAAATCTATATCCAAAATTCAGAGCAAATCGGATAATTCTTAATAAAAACCCATTTAGCATTTATATAATTTAAGATGAGTTATTCCCCTCTTTTATACTTAATCATTAAACTTCCAAAACTATTCAGAGATTTGAAAGAAATCTGACAATTCTGATTGAAAAATCCATTTATACAAGTTAAGGGGAGGGGCATTAGAACCCCCGTTCCCCCTCTTGATACTTATTCAATGAACACCTAATAACAGCCACGGACTCGCCTCATCAGAATGATCCTATATCTAAATTTTGAACGAAAACTGTTAATTTTGCATGAAAATCCCGTTTATATCAATTAAGGGGAGGGGCATGAGCCCCCCGTTCCCTCTGTTTATATTTAATCAATGAACACCTAATAACAGTCACGGAATCGCCTCATCAGAATGATCCTATATCTAAATTTTGAACTAAAACAGTTAATTCTGCATGAAAATCTCGTTTATATCCATTAAGGGGAGGGGCATGAGCCCCCCGTTCCCCCTCTTATACATATCGAATGAACTCCAAAAACTAATCAGGGAAGCGCCTTATCAGGATATACCTATATACAAAATTTCAAGTGGATCCGATATTTTTATCATGAGTTATCGCGTTACGCACGAACGAACGTACATACAGAACGGACGGGCATATAAGCTCTCAGGCTATGCTAGCCTGTGAGCTAAAAACGGAGTAATGTGATAACAGAAAAAATAAACAATACACCATAGTTTACCCTATTAAGATTTAGAACAAAATCATTTAATTTGAATATGCTAAGCTAAACTCAATATCTTAATATAAATACTATAATCATATATATATATATATATATATATAAAGTGACACAAAATATAGTTCATCTATTCAAAGCAGTTTGAAAGATACGGCATAGAACCCATTGAAATGAATAATACATTAACCACATAATTTTAAGTTCACATTTTTGATATCAGAAATCTTTCTGTTAAATTTCACATCCTCTACTAATAATATAAGATTCGTAAAGCAAGATGGCCAACAGCAATGCTGTAACTGATCAAGAGCAGCTTAAAAAATGGAATAATACATATTTTGTCTATGTTTGATGGCTGCATTTGACAAAAAAAATTGAATTTGTTCTTCGGAAACAAAAGAAAAAAAATTGATCAAGCTATTAAGACAAAATTTATTTATTTTTTATTTTTACTGAATACTTAAAAATATTAATATAAAAAAGTTGCAGAGTGTTAAACAATTATAAAAATTTCAATGAGTGTTAAACAGATGAAATTAATTAATTTGAACCCATTTAATTGCAAATACAATACAACATTTAAAAACCTCAATTGCGTATGTAGGGTACACGCCATAAAATATCAAAGTTTGGCTGAAAATTTGAAAAAAAAAAAAAAATTCTATTTTTTTCATTATTAAACATAATTTTTTTTTTCATAAAAATAGAAAATATCGTGCAGTGAAGGGTTAAGAAATTATATATAACAATTGATAAAAAACTTATTATAATAGGTTCAATTAACATCCATTAAAGAAGAAAATACGGAAAAAATATATCATTATCTAATAAATATCTTTGGCTGGTGGTCTAATAAATATCTTTGACTTTTGAAGATTTGAGTTTGCATTAATTCATTATCTTTAAGACTTCGCCACTTTTCACTCCCCATATTTTTCCCTTGATTGAACTCTTTGCTTTACTAATAACACAAATGTTTAATTTTCCGAGTAAATTCCTCGGTTTTCTTTACACTTGATGGTTTTTCTTCTGTTCCGGACTAATCTTATCTTCTCTTATGAGATAAGATCGAACCTTGAAATGAAAGCAATTGCATCCGAATGCGTTCTGATAAGACTGACTGACATCTGTTTATTTTACATCTGAAGTTCGATTAACTTCCAAATGCATTCATAGGATGCCGTGCGAATGCTTTGACTAATAGATCAACATGATAATTCAGTGAAACGTGCTGCCGCCTTATACTGTCTTAGAATATTCAGATAAGAGGGTTAGGCCCTGCTGAATTTTAGAGAATCCACATGGATCACTTTATATTAGGGTCATTCCATGTCACGTCTGCGACAGCTTTTCTACACATTTCTGCTATTTTAACAATGTTATTAATCCTCAAATTAAAACAACCATGTTCATATAAAAATCTGCAGTTTTTGTTATAATTGCTATTTTTAATGTATAATTTATATTTTTAAAACTTATAAGTCAACAGATATAGTTATTTCTGTAAGAGTCGTACGCAAGTCATTTTTTCTCAGGATATACCTTTTCTCAGGGTGTTTTAAGTCGCTAAAATAAAAACCCTAAAACAGAATAACCACTAATCCAAATAAATTGCAATTTCACCAATATGCTGTCAAAGCAATGGGGATTTTTTAGGCATTTTTTTTTTCTTGACAAAATGCAATGATTGTGCTATTTACGCTAAAAACAGGGGACAAAATCTCTTGCGCAATAACGAATGCTTTAGTCCATATTTTTATTTAGCTCTGATTCTGCGAAGGTGTTCGTAGTCCGTTTTCCTAATTTTTGCAATCTGTATGTTTTTGATATGCGTACACTGTTAAAAATCTGCAGCATTTTATCCAGTCATTTGACCGTTTTCTACCAAAAAAAGTAAAACAACCGTCTTTTTACGTTATTCTAAACTTATTATTACCAATTTTATGGTCAGAATAGAGTTAAATTACGGTTATGTTACTGGTTTTTCAGAAAACGGTGAAATGACTGTACAAAATGCTGCAAGATTTTTAACAGTGTAGTAAAATTTTCTTTTTCTCAAAATTCTGTCCATTGTTTTCCAAAATGCAATAAATGAAATTTTTTTAACTATGTCTAAAAAATTTCCATTGCTTTGGCTGCATATTTGTGAAATTTCAGGTTATTTGGATCAGTGGTTCTTTTGTTATAGAATTTTACTTTCACTACTTAAAAAGCACCGCGTACAAATATTAAATATAGGTTATTTTGTTAATTTTATAGAATTACATTTAAATAGATTTTTCGAATTCAATTTTTTGAGGGGGCGACCTCCCCCTCTTTCGCACGGCGTTGATGATGTACGGGCAAATCATTATCATTGTCAAATTATTGTTAATTAGATATACGTCTGTTGATTTTTTTATTTGATTTTTTTTTTTTTTTTTTTTGGGGGGGGGGGGGTAACTTGTTTTAATTTGGCACTTCATTTGAATGCCTACAAATAAATAAATAAATACCCACATTTATTTAAAATTAAAAGAAAATAATTGAAAATAATTGAGATTACAAAAAATTATATATTTTAGCAAAATTGTATACGCTATTCTTTCGGGCTTCTCCAAACTCTTGTGAAATTTAATTCTTTCTTTTCGGCTTTCCACTAACATTACATTAACTGGCTTGGTTTATTTAACTCTGATATAAAAAAAAGCTGCTTCACAAAAAGTTAAAAAAAATAAATTTAATAATAGTATTTGGAAAAAAAAGAAAGAAAGAAAAAGCAATTCTCGTCATTGCTCAGATTCCTCTTAATCTAATCAAGCGTCATAAGAAACTTCGAAATATTGTAGTTCTCTTATTTATCTAATTTATGTGACAAGAATATATTTTTCCTATTTCTTATAATTATCTTTAAAAACATTTTTATTAAAATTAAGTTTTTTATTAAGTCGTCTTTATTAAAGTATTTATTATTAATGTTAGTTTCTGTAAATGAGTTTAAATATGTATGTTGTTTTGCGATGTTAAAATGAGTCTTGTATTCTTTCGTCAGATAACATTAAAATTATTCATAGAAACAGAAGGATAAAATGTTTATATTTTTTCTATTGTTTCTTGACTGTTTTTTAGGTGCGTTAGTAATTATATAAATACGTAGCGCCTACAGTCGCTGCCTTGTTTATCTGTCTGTCCGCATATAACAGTGAAAAAAGTATAGTTGCAGAATTTTGTCGATTCATTTCACATTTAATGAAAATTGAATAAAAATTTTAAGAAAATATTAAAAGTTTTCTTCATTCTATTAAATGCTATCATTCATAATCGATTAAGTAATATCCCATGATAGGTAATAATTCTAGGTTGTCATGATGTTTACGCCCTATTTAAGATGCAGTCATATTAATTCAATATTGCTGAATTTAATATATATGTAATGGTAGTAAATTTTGTACTCTTACTTCTTTACATGACGGTACAACAACTATTGCATCAAGATCTGAATATCGTGTATTTCTTTGTATAAGCCGAGTACATGACTTTCACTGAAAAATTGTCCAAAATCGGAAACCCGTATATAAGCCCGTATAAATCTGTATGTAAGCCTATGTTGAAAAATTGTGTGAAAAAAAAAAATTCAGCGAAGGAAAAGTTACTACTTTTTTGTACATAAATATTAATAATTAAAAAAAAAAAAAAAATGCGCTCTAGAAATTATTATTATTATTTTTTTTTTTTTTTTTTTGTTTGTTTGTTTGTTCAGGGTGCGCTTTTAAATCTGTTTAATTGAACCTCGTTCATTCTGTTATGACTTGCTATTTCATAGAAACTAAATATTCTGTTTTTGATTTCAATTACCTCAATAAATTATCGTTTGACCTAAAAATGTTGCTTCAATAAAGCGGTGGATGGAGCTGGAGATGCTGACATTTTTTAAAAAGACGGTGATTGTGATGACGAATTAGACACTATCGATATTCATACTGGTGTACCAATGAAAGAAAGATTTTAATGAATTAATAGAAAATTATGATAATGATTTGGATAATCAATGAGGATTAGTAACTTTTTTCGGTACTTTTAGGTTATCCCGTCGACCAAAAAATTATCGCCAAACTA
Source organism: Maratus speculifer (assembly GCA_964019185.1). NCBI lineage: Eukaryota > Metazoa > Arthropoda > Arachnida > Araneae > Salticidae > Maratus > Maratus speculifer. Next base: position 116,810,789 of record OZ025297.1, on the reverse strand, counting down.
TAAAATTGAATGCCAAAAATGGATGATTGTGAATGTCACATTCAATGACATTAAATGCGATTCGCGTGTTTAAAATGTCATTAAGTGATTTTTATTTCGACTTTTTATTAATATTTTTATTAATATTCTACTAATTATTTGTTTTTTCGTTATTTAAAATAAAAATTATGTCAACATGTATAATTTGGTTATTAGTTTGGCGATTTGTATAATTTGGCAAAATTGGTCGACGGGATAACCTAGAAGTACCCTTTTTTCATTGTAAAAGAATGAAATCTTTAAATATTTATAGAAATTTATAAATATTTTTAAAGTTTTTATATTTATCATCTTTTCGTTTTTATTTTAGAATGCCAATTTTTAAAATTTTCTTACACTCGTTTATAAACCGACCTCCCTACTTTAGAGCCAAAAAAAAAAAGTCCAAAAATTCTCGGATTATTCACGGAAATATACGGTATTTATAAAAACTGCTTATAGTATGAACGCACCTCATTTCCTTTCATTTGACGTGCAATTTCTGACTTGTTTCTTTTATTATTATTTATGAATTTTTTATACGAATATAATATTTCAGTGAACAAATCTGCTGCCCTAGCTTTATCAAAATTTAGCATGGATTTTGTGAATTTTTTTCAAAAATTCCTTTAATAAGATTACCTTTAATAATTAAAATACAGTGTAACATTAGTTCTTCCTGTTTCAAAAATTCATTTTAAAAAATATCAAATTGTATCGGAATATGGTTTGCGACACAAGACTTGTCAAATGGCTGAAAAATAAAACTAGAAAAAACAAGTTGGAAATTGTACGTGAAGCGTAGCAAACGAGGTGTGTTCGTACGATAACGAAGTTTTAAAAATATTACTCTCATATATCAATCTCATAAAATTGTAAATAGTGAATTACAATTAAAACGCTCATCAAACAATGTTCTCCCTATACCATTATGTAATGGAATACTTTTGTGTGGCCTTGTAAATCAATAACAAATGTTCTTTGCATCACAAATTATGTAAAATGTATATTATAATATGTACTTTATAATTGCATATAAATTTTATTAAGTTCGAATGAGTGCAACACCATTAAAATGCATATGAAACGTTTTCCCCCATTGACCGTAATGTAACGGAATACTTTTGATTGTCCCTGTAATTGATCTATGCATCCGATTTTCATAAAATTTGAAATAACTCGACAAAATTATGTAATAACTATGTATTTTAAATTTCAAACGTATAAAATACATTTGAAACTTTTTCCTCATTGACTATAATGTAATTGAATACTTTTGATTGCTCCTGTAATTGATCTATGCACCCGATTATCAAAAAATTTGATATAACTCGACAAAATTATGTAATAACTATGTATTTTAAATTTCAAACGATTAAAATGCATTCGAAACTTTTTACCCCATTGACCGTAATGTAACGGAATACTTTTGATTGCCCCTGTAATTGATCTATGCATCCGATTTTGATAAAATTTGAAATGACTCGACAAAATTATGTAATAATTATGTATTTTAAATTTCAAACGATTCGGTTGGGTAGTTTTTGCGTTGTTATATGCGGACAGACAGACGGACGGACTGAGCGACAACAATAGGTGCTACGTATTTACATAATTACGAACGCACCTAAAAAGAGAAAAAAAAATAGTTCAAATAGATCCAAATGTTAAGTCTATAACATGATTCATTTTTTAAAACGTTTTACTTTAATACATATTTTTCCCTTCGAATTTTTCTCTTTCAGCTCTTATAAAAATTTTGACATTTTTTGCTTTGCTTTATATTTTTTCTCCCTTCTAAAATCAAAGTCTAATATACGTCTTTTTTTTTTCACTTTCTTAAATGTCAACTCTATTTTCGAAATAAGTAGTTTTTCTAAGGATTCGAAGTATCTATATTCTCTCAATATGTTTAAAATTTCACTATTTTGAAAAGCTACAAAAAAAAAAAAAAAAAAAAAAAACATTTCGCAGAAATATTTCAGAAAATTGAAGAAATTGAGTTTTGTCCTACATTTAAATTTTAAAATATTTAAAGTAACCATTTTCTTGCATTTGATTTTACTTAAGTTAATTTATTCTGTAGCTAATTTATTCATCTCCTTTATTTATAAAAATACTTTTTTGCGCTTTTTATAAGGGTAGAAGTATTGCCTGACTATAATTTATCCAACTGTTTTTATTCGGTATAGAAAAAAATACTTTTTAAAAATTAAAAAGAAATACTTTTTTAGTCAATATTTGGAGAAAAAAATAAAAACATTATAATTGAGGAGTTCAAATGTCAATTCGATTAACTCCATCAAATAAAAATGGTTAAGTTAAATATTTAAAGTTATTTATCTATTTTTAAAAAAACTATTTTTTTTTTTTTTTTTTTTTTTTTTTTGTCACCATATTTTGATTGCATTCATTAGTTGTTTTATAATCAAGGATAATTCATAAGCACTGCATAGATAAATAGAAAAATTTGAAGCCAATAATGTCATTACCTAAATTTTTATTTAAAAAAAAGGGGGGGGGGGCAATGATCTTGAATATTTTTTCAAAATTTATCTGTACTAAATATTTCTCCCTCATTTATTCTGATAGAACACTCTTATGAAATAAATGATAGTTTAATTAAAATAAGAAATCTTTAATTTTTACTTAAGTATGTTCTCAAATCTAAAAGGCTTTGATTTGTTTTTGTTCGAAAGTGCCTGAAACTAGTAGGTGCTGTTGTTCAGAAACTATCTAATCAAACTGTTTTTCCGGGTTTTTTTTTTCTTTTTTTCTCCAGACGCAATAGATTTTTTAGAAAATAGTATCAAAGTGAGTGTTTTGAACCGAATTTCCATGCGAATGAAGAATAACCACTGAAGAAAGGGGGGGGGGGGAGGGAGTCTTTGTCAGCTATCTGAAATGCTTATAACTCAATAGATAATTTATTTATCAAAAAATGGGAAACAAAGTTCGATTCCAAATGTCTTCCATAGCCAAGTCTTCCAATTTTATATATTTACGTTAAAAAATGAATTTGTAAATGTGAAAACGTTTTGCGTTTGTTAAGCAGAGCAGTTGAGAGCCTTATTTTTCACTACGAATTTAGCAATATTAACAAGGGATAAACCTGGGTTTGCCAAGTTACAGGATATAGGTTTCTACACTTATTTAAATGCAGAGCGATGGATGGGTTATTTTCCGAAACGTTCTGCTATCGGCTTTTGACGTTGTATACAGGGTGATTCATAACGATAGCAACAATAGACTATTCCCTTAAATGATGTCCTTTTTTCAGAATTTTGTAGATATCAAGATTTTTTTTCTTTTATTCTGGAATGTATATGGAAAAAATTCATCCTAATGGAAATTGAAGAAATTTTACCCTACGAGCGCCGTATAAAAATTGTTTTCGTATTTCCTCAAATAGACCCTCTCGTGGCGTTACAATTTATGTCATTAAATTTTAAGTACTTGTCTAGGGGCTATATTCAAGTTAAATAGCTTATTGTTTCGATCTTAGTGAATCGCCCTGTATATCGTTAAAACACATTGCTTGGTAATAAAAGGTGTAGTTAATTAAAAAAAATTAAAAAACGTAGCATCAAATAATGTATAGTATTGCGGCAAGAAAACCTTTGCAGGATCTACTTTTTTAATAATTGTTTTACATTTTATACTTTCTTTTAGAATGCCCACTAACAATGTAAATTAGTCGTTGGGAGTCACCGTAATACTTACACGTCATGGGTATGCATAATATAAAATATGTGGGAAAAAAAGAAAACATGCGTAAAATATTTATAAAATGCATTGCAATTTCAAAATAAAATTTAAACATATTTTATGTTACATTCATTTTTTAAAAGAAAAAAAAAATATGTACGCTTCATCAAGACAAATATTTTGAAAGTTCGAAAACATAGTTCCGGATAACTAAAGTTACTAAAATGTAATATGTTTTGTCGCATTATTACATTCTAAGTTTATACCAAATTCCAAGCCTCTATCGCAATTTGTTCAGTAGATAGTTTTTTAAATAATGGCTTGATGACGTCATAAACTTTAAATGCTCCATTACTGAATTTCGTAAAAGAAGCATCCTTATAACTCTAAAAACATAACATATTAACTAATAATTTACTGAGTCGAATTAAGCGTCTCATTTCCATTTAAAAATAATACTTGAATTGAAATTTGAATGAAATACAGGGTCATATAAAATTAAAGAGTGAAAAAATAGGATTACAAATTTCTCGGCAATCCGTCCGACTTCATTCATAATGCAAAATTTGGTTTTTTTTATTATCTTTTATATACAGTCGTTAAAATAAACAATTTCGAAAATTTTTATGTACCTTTTATCAGAATGAATATTTCCAGAGTACGAAAAAATAGTTCCGGTTAGTCGAGGGTACTGATATTCAGTAGGCTTCTTCCCATTATTACATATTAAGTACATAGCAAATTTCAGGTCTCTATCTGAATTTGTTCGAGATGCAGAGCGTTTACACACAGAAACAAACGAGCGGCAAGTTATTTTTCTAAAAATATGCTTTTCTGAATCTCCAGTGTCTGAACTTGTAAATCCGCCAATTTTTTTTTTTTTTTTTTCGATTGTTAAAACAATTAGAAGACTTACCCTATGGTACATATGGTGGGTAAGTAACAAATCATATTATATGAAAAATATCAATAACACTTTCAATAAAGTTTTGAAAGTGATATTTTCATATAGGCCTGTAAGAATTTTTGACCACTCTCTTTATTAAATTAAATTATTCAAACTTTGTAGGGGTTTTTTTTCATCTTATTTTTTTTTCGTACTAAATACAAATCTATAACCTTTTAGAGTGGTAAAAAAAAATAATTCTATCAAACCATATCATAAATAGCCAAAGTAAATATAAAAAAAAATAAGCTATTCGAGGGTGTGTTTAACACTTAGATAAATAGAGCGTGATTAAATCATGTCGGCTGGATACGAATATATCTTTTTCATCAAATATCATCAAATAGCATTTTTATGCATGTAATCATTCCAAAGCCGCAATCCAAACGGAAATGTTTGAAAGAGAAAAAAAAAATTAGTTCTGGGATTAAATAACGCCTCAATTCAATCCAAAAACTACCACACAATTGGATCTAATTTTCAAAGTATCACCCTTCCGTTTGACACAATTGAAAAGCTGCAGAATTTCAATGATTTGAAGTCAGGACGTAACATCTGTCGAATTATGCTAAAAGAAAAAAAAAAAAAAAAGCATCTATAGTAAATGTTAAAAATGTAGTTTATGATTGTACATGTACACATTTTGGCATATGAAAACATTTTTCATTTATTAACAGCATTAGTTTTTTTTTTTTTTTTTAAATCTATTTTACTGTGGAATATAAGAATTTCATATTTTTTATGATCTTTTTAACACTTTCCAACAAAGTTGAAAAGTCTGGTCACGCTCTAACTCCCTAACGTTATTGACGTTCACATTGCATGAAACCTTATTTCAAATGAAGTTTTTAGCATGACTAGTTTATTTACAGGGACGGTCAAAAGTTTACCGTAACATTACGGTCTATGGGGAAAAAATCGATTCAAATGAATTTTAAAGATTTTACAACCTGTTAGACATATTATAATTTATATACATTTACGAAATGCATTAAAATATGCATTCTGTAAAGTATGTAGGGGAAAATATTATTCATTTACAGGGCCACACAAAATAATTCAATTACATAATGGTAAAGTTGGGGGGGGGGGAATATGTGCGACATATTTTAACTATTAAATTGTTTTATGAATAATAAAATTCATATATATAGCTGAGGCTTGATATAAGTTATACGATATAGTCATGCATAATACAAATGTTATACTCTTTCCGAATTAGTGTATATGTATCCGATAATTTCTGATAGATGAAATGCATTTTAATTATGATATGCGGTTTTAAGTTTCACTAAATACATGGATATTATATAGTATGTGTAAATGATAGTGTATATACAGGACTACACAAAAAAGAGCTCGCATGTATTACTGAATATGAGCATAAATTATTTAAAGATAGTATTACGCTGAACTGCAGTTTACTAAGTTACTTCAGTTTACTAAGAAATGTTTGTAGAATACAGATAAAATGATATACGAGTATAAGGCCACGCAAATAATTGGATACATGGCCACCTATGAATGAAAATTTCGGAGAATGTGATTTCAGTAGTTTTAAGAGTGTATTAATTTAAAATAAATTTTTATCTAAATATTAGTGTGTAATAAAGGTACTAGGTAAATTACACACATAGTACTACACACACGAAAACGAAGTTTCAGCGAAACTCAGATTTTTCGCTGAAAATGAAAACTAAACTGAATTTTCGGTTGATCGCTAATCTATTGAATAATTTTAATATAGTCTACTTAATTCTACTTCTTTTTTTTCTTTTCTTTTCTTTTTTTTTATTGTTTTTTGTTTTTGAAAAAAAAAAAGAATTATAATATAATCAGTATAATATATGATCTTTCATTCATTAAGTGGACTTTGAAATTTGAAACACTGTGACAAATATAATACTGGAGACTGGAGATGTTTGACACACTTTTTACTAAAATAAGCGTAATTTGTGTTTGACATACAATGATTTCTCAGTTTTCCACATATAAATAATTTATGTATTATATCTATTTACTGCATCGACATTTTGAAAAGAAACTAAATAATTTTTCACAAAATTACTTCCGATATCTCTGTAAATTGTGTCAAACATCACCACTTCATAGATGTTCGACCCATTGTGGAGAATTTTTGACCCATAAATTAAAGGGGGGGGGGGATGTTTTTACAAGAAATTTTATTTCTGATATATGTAAAGGCATGTCTTTAAAATGCCAATTTCGATCAAGATCTTGGAATTTGTTTTTTAATTCAGTATAAAATTTCCTTACTTTTCTTTCTATTTTTTGAGTTTCTTAAACATTTATTCTTATAAGCTTTTTAAAAATAAATTAAAATTATTTTATGATTTTTTTTTCTTAGCAAAAGTAATTTTTTTGTAAAAATATTTTCTAAGAATGGATGTAATTCAAAAAATAGCGGTTCAATTATTTTTTTTAAAATTATCTTCTAAACTTTATTTCAGAAAATACACTATTCTAATTTTATACCGCGGTATATTCTTGTATATAAATCGACAACCTCCCCCTCCCCCAATCCATTTCTTAATCATTTTTTGGGGGGGGCGGGGGAGAGAATGAATCTTTTATGTATAAGTCGAACAGCATTTCTGGTAACATGTTGAAAAATAATTTGTAACCGAGGATAAAAGAAATTAATACATTTTCATTAAATTGGTAAACATTTTTTTTAGGCTTCTAATCAGACTTTTCTTTTAAAATTCAGCGTTTTAGAAATGTATAATTATATAAAACCGAAGAAATTTAAACTGTTTTGAAATCACATCAATTTAACAATAATTACATAGAAAAAATATTCCAAAAATCTGTTCAAGCGTTATTTATAAGAAGTAAACAACTTCTTAGACTGATATCATATTGTATGACTTTTAGAGGAGATATCTGGCAGCATTCTCAAGTTGAACTCTTTTTAAAAAGGGAATTAAAATTTGGAGAGGAATGGTCCTGTATTGAAGAAAATTCTATCACAGAAGAAAATGGGTTCAGAACGATTAGAGACACATTATTGTTGATTTTTCCCCCCCTTAATTACAGGAAAATGACCATTATCCTTTTTTATTTCTCGCTCCAACCTAGAGCCATATAGCAGGGTTCTCACTGTTGTTCGCCATTGCGCCAAATCGCGACAAAATCCTCCATTTGGAGAGTAAATGAACAATCTGACACGCCGACATCTTAGCATTTTCATTGCTAAGATGTTGAAATAAATGAATGACACCGGTAATTAAGAACAAATATATTTCTAAATAAGAAAGCTTGATTTTTCACTAATAAAAGAGATATTTTTAGATAAAAATACCGGTGTCGGTGTTGCGTATCGGAATTAAAATTTTGTGGTTTCGTGGCGAAACCAATGAACGTTAAAGGGTTAAACTGCTGTAATAATTTCATTTTGAATAAGAAAAGTATATGATGATAAAAATTTTGAGTGTATAACTAGTGCAAAATTAAATATCATGTTAGCTTCATATGTAGAAATGAGATGGAGTGTTGAAACATTTATTTTAGATACCATTTAGTAACTCTGTAAAAGTGTGAAAGGGTCTCAAAACTTAATTAGATTTTTGAACAGAATTTTGTTTGAATTTCGGAACATTTCGTGACCTTGGAACTTTTTCCAGGGGGGGGGGGGGCTCAAAATATTTTAGGGGGCTGAGCCGCCCATAGCGCCCCCTTAGCTACGGCCCTGCATGACCCCACATCACGCGTGGCGCGTGAGTGGCCCCTTAACGTTAGCATCATATCGCGCGCTGGCGCTTGATCAGAAGCGAATGTGTTAAAGAGGTATTGACTATATACCAATTCAATTTAGCAACAGCCAAAGACACATAAAGGATTATATGATAATTATTTTTCTTTTGTCAGTTTATCACTTCCTATGCGCCGGTAAAATCTTAACAAAATTACTCGCATCAATCGCCAAATTGACAAAAGTTTTACTGAAATGTGGCGTTAAATTTGTCATTTACCGTACTGTTTATTAATTGTATGTAAAGTGAAAGTATCATTGGCTAATCATCAATTTTTTTTCCATCGGTTATAGTGGAAATCTCATAGCAATTTACTGCTAGAAGAATGTTTGAAACATTTACACATCTAGCAGACATTTAGAATGTACTTATTTTTAATAGTTTCTTTAGCGTATAGTAGAATTTCTATTTTCGAACCAATGACAAAAAAATGTGCTACTTTAGAACACATTGAAAACAAAAAGCGGTTATAATAACGGGTTTGATTTTTCAGTGTTTCACGCCGAATCTATTTCGCTAACAATTTTTTCATTTGGCTATTGTTTTTTATTTTTTATTCGCCAAGGTCGCTTATGTTAGTTAAAAGCCAACGAGAACTCTGCATATATGATTATTTAAAAGTCTTGCTCATTCGCTAATTATCTGCGAAAAATTTATTAAGTCGACCTCCCATTTTCAACTCCAAAATTTTGTCCAAAATTCTTCAACTTATATATGTAAAATAAATAAATACCGTAAAATGGGGTGAATCGGAACACTTTTCAACTTTAACGTTAAAAAAAAGCAACAACTGATTTTTTTAATTTTTTTTATTTTTCTACTAGAAACTTCGGTTTTGTTTTGTTCTTTACTTTTTAAGCAAAAATGGAACATTTTTACTGTTTATATATATAATATTTAATTTTTTTAATGGTGTTCCGATTCACCCCGCAGACAGGGGTGAATCGGAACAAATGTTATAAATTTTAATTATCCGGTTCACACTTTAATAGGGTTAATAAAAACAGGTAATAATAATAAGGGAGGAATAGGAACACGTAGTTACTGTGAATCAAGCCTTTATTTTATATACAAGTAAAGATATGCCTTTTTAAAAATTAGAAAACAACTTTGAAATAGAGAAATTAAAATTTCTTTTAAGAAATTATATTCGAATTGCAGAAGTAGAATTTAATACAAATTCAGCCCTGTTCTGTGTTATCCTTTACTAGTAGTCATTGGGTAAGTGAAAATATTGAGTAGCCCCAATCGCTGCATGTATTAATACGATCTACTGATACGCCCTCATCCACAGCCCTTAATACTATTTTCATTCCTCTCTTTTTTTTAATTGGTTTTTCATTTTAATGTTTGTGTGATGTTGTGGATGTCAGAGAATAATTTTGTGCAGTTTTTCTAACTAATTTGCTATTTTTAAATTCTTTTTTTGTGTGTTCCATGTCTGTTGGATTAGGCGTTGACTTTTTTGTTTAACCAAGTAATTTTTTGGCACCTTTAAACTCTTCAAGTTATTAGAAGAAACAAAATATTCTTACAATACATATTCACACATATATTTTCATATTATTACATGAAACTCTTACTGTATAGAAAAATAAACCATGAGAGAAAACGTGTTCCGATTCACCTCATAAATCTTAAACCTCTGATGTTACAAGCCATTTTTCATTTTTACATTATGTAGTTTAGAAATAAGTAGAATTTAATACAGCATATCATTTACAGGATTATCATTAATTAAAAATCCCCTCTCTTTGGTTTAGAATGCGAAAAATACTGTAGTTACAAAGTTTTGAAGACGTTGAAAAAATGAGGTTTTTGAGGATCCTCTTGAAGTTTTTTTTTATACTGCAGTAGTGGTGCCAAAGCCAACATGTCGAAACTGAATTTCCCAACTCTTAATGTTATTACCTTCTTATAAAAAAATGACAACAAAAACTATCATCACATATATTTATAATGAATTTATTTCTATGACCGGGAAGTTTCGTTCCTATTCACCCCACTGTTCCTATATCCACCCCATTTTACGGTATATAAATAATCCATTTGTATGTTTATATCGCAATTATGACATTTTAAATAATAATTAGCAATTTTAAACTTAGTATTTACAAATATTCAAAAAGTTTGTTCGGAAGGCATGTCACTTTAATAAAATGAAACTTATTTCTGTAAAATATTTATTAATTTTACTAAACAAAAAGTTTTGGTACAAAAACACATTTTTCTTACATTAGATCACTGGTGAATATCGTGATTCTCGGTATATTCATATCTCAAATAGATAATTTTCCAAATCAACGAAAATTTTCCTAAAGAAAGAAGTTAAATATCATTTTAATAAAAAGAAAAGTGCCCAATTAAACTGATGACATTGAACTTGCAGGCTATTAATAAAATGTATATTATGTTCTTAAGTCAAAGAATATTAATAACCTTCGATAAATAAATAAAGGTGGATTTAGTTACCCCATTTCTCCCCTTTATTCCTAACCAATGAACATCCAAATATAATCATGGAAGCGCCTTATCATAATAAATCGGTATATCAAATTGAAGCAAATTGAATAATTCTGCATGAAAAAGCGATTTATCTAAATTAAAGGGGGTTACTCCCCGTTACTTCTTTTTTTATACGTAAACTCTGCAAAACTAAAATGGATATTTTTTTTTTTTTTTTTTTTTTTTTTTTAGAACATGTATGGTAAAATTATCTCTAATATAAAGGTCTCTTTCATGATTTTAGCTACTTAGTAAAATTTGCGCAGTTTTTTTGTTATTTATTTTATTTATTCATAGGAATTGCGAATGTGGTTATATTGAACCCCATCTTAATCAATCAAGGAATAAATCAAAGATTTTTGTCATTTATCATATTTCAAGTGAAAGAAAGAGAATTTTTGGCATCGCCAAATGATATTCACTAGATGGCACTATAGGTACAGCGTTACCATGTGGGAGCGAGTATAGGTATCTTCCTTACTGTTCTTGTGTTCAGTTGCGTGTAAATTTCGACATTTAATGGAATAGATCATCCCGTCTTTGTATAAACATTAAAATTGCTTATGGTGGTTTTAATTATCTATAGGGTCACTCCTTTTAAAATCTTACGCATTTACGTAATATTTTGATCTCAGTACTGCGATGGTTAATTAATGAACTCGCCAAATCTGATTAGGAAAGCGTCTTATCACAATGTATACCTATACCCAAAGTTTGAAGCAAATCCAATATTTCTGTCAAGAGTTATCATGTTAAGTACATACACATGTATATACATACAGAAACGTTGGATACATTTGATAGTCTGTAAGATAAAAACTACTCTTTCTAAACCAGTTCTATTTATTGAATGTGACAGCTTAAGAAGACACTCGTCAGATATAAATACAAAATCTTTAGCACAAACTGTGATATGAATATAGTTTGAAAATTTAAGATTAAAAATAGAATATATATTCATATATAACTTATTTAAGATTTATGTAGTTGTATTCCGAAAACTTTTTTTTTTATAATTATAAAATACTTCTGTTTGATTTTGTATTTTATATCATTTATTAATAAGTATTTTTTACATAAATAAAAGTACTGTATTATGAGTGTGACGAGTGACAAAAATCATAAACGTAATAGAAGATTTGAAATAATATATATAAAAATATTTATACATGATAATGTATAAAATAGTCTTTTTATTAGCACTTTCCAACAAGGTTGAAAAGTGCTTATGCATTCTGTTTGTCTGTCTGCGCTCTAACTCTCTTAAATATACTCCGATTGTCATGAAATTTTTATACGTTACTGACGTTTGGCCGAGCCGAACCCTGTTGAAAATGAAGTTTCTGCCATGATTAGTTTATTTACAGGGACAGTCAAAAGTTTTCCATTACATTACGACCTATGGAGAAGAAATCGTTTCAAATGAATTTTCAAGATGGTACAACCCGTCAAACATCTTCAAATTTATATGCATCTGTGATGTAACACACATTTTATTATATCTATATATATATAATATTAATATTTCAAATGTTAGTGTCCCCCCCCTTCTTTTTTAATAGGTATTTTTATTTAGTGTTCGTTTCGAAATTGCATATAACATAATAATAATAAATTGAAAACAAATAATAAATTAGTTTTAAAATATCCCTTCCATTTCTAGATTTCTCTTTCTTGCTCTTCTGTTGATTAAATATCAAACGAATTAAATATTTTTTTCTGTTTTAAATAACTGCTATTTTTATTTCCTACATCTCATTTTCTCTTGTATAAAGAACTTAATTTTTACCGATTGTGTAATTTTGTTTTAGGGTTACTGTGTGTTGCGCGGTTTTTCGCCGCGGGCGATAACTGTTGGTTTCTTAACAACACTCATTTTAAAAAATTTCCCATTGCTTATTATATAACGGTCCTTTTTACCTGTACGTTTTTTAGATAGGATTGGGAATCTATTGTATGTCAAGACATTTTCCCTTGGCATTTGTGAAATGTGAAAAATTGTTCAGATTAACGTTTTGTCATGGTCATGTGAACCCGCTCGCTCGCAGTTGTAAAAAATGACAAATATTTCTTTATTACGTTTGGAAGCGTTTATTTTAGCGTGCTGCATTCTTGTTGTTTATAAGTGCTCAGTTTCTTGTGTTTTGGAAAATAAAAGAATTAGTCAAGAATATTTCTAAGAACTGATTTCCTTGATGAAGTGTCTTCATTGTTTTATTCCAGAAGAAAATGTAAAATAGGACCTGGTGTACTTCACAATATAGAACAGCGATCACGGTCAATTCACAAAAGATGAATTATTTTATTATTTTTTGCCACCACAGAACTTGGTGCCTTGTAAGAAGGTTTTTTCTGGATATGTTGTGCAAGTGTCTACGAAATAATGTGACGGAAAATATATGGCTTGTATGCAGCCATTATGTTGCGAATTCCAAGGGGTGCGGTAAAGAAATATTTTCGGTATATTGTGATTTCAACCTTTATAGTACCTACCTGTGCTATTTTATATTCAATTGTACGAGACGTAACGAGATAGTATGCTGATAACTAGCAGTTAGTGCTGATAACTAGCGACGTAGAATTTTTGAGAATGATGTAGAATTTTAGAATGTTCCAAATGGAATTTCGAAACATGAAGTCGTTCTACAAAGTAAGTGTCGGTGTTTTCTGCAAAAGTTAAAAAAAAAAAAAAAAAAAAAAAAAAAAAAAGGAAGCCGTCTTTATTTGTATGTGAAAACATTTAATTTGATTGTGGTTAATTTTGACCTCCCCCCGGAACAAACAAATTTCGGAACGCTGAACAAAAAAGAAGAACTTAACTGCAACTACATCTGATTTAAATAATAGTCTCAGAAATAAAAATTTTTTTTCCTCGTTATTATTTTTCCACAAAAAATAAATAAATAAATAAATAAATAAAATAAATGAAAAAAAAAATAAAGAAAAAATATTATTTTTTTAAATGTTTTTTTTCAGCTTGAACGACAGGTAATGTTCATATATATATATTTTCTCTTTATTTCCTTTTTGTGTTTCATATTATATATTTGTCGTATGTTATTATTATTTGTAATTGATTATGATATATTTAAACAAGCTTAAGTATTTATAAGTATATGTATTTAAATATGACTTCGTCAAAAAATAATTTTAGCATTTCAGTACCCTGCTATGAAGGGGAACCAAACACTTTGGATTTTTTCTTAGATGTAGTCAATAATTATGCAAAAATACAAAAATGGACAGATGACCAGGAGGTTTTCTTTATCAAAACAAAATTAGCAGGTCCTGCCCTAAAATTCTTTTTTGAAAATTAAAAATTCAAATAGCATAAAAGTAATTAAACAGGAACTTTCGAGATTCTTTTCTAAAGAATATCAAACAATTATTGATATCGAATTCGATAACATCAAACTCTTACCTAATGAAAGTGTAAATAATTTTTCTCATAGATTAAACACGTTGGCCTATAAGGCTTTTAAAACAAAATATCCTTAATTTCCTAATGAAATAAAAAATCTTTTTATTAGCACTTTCCAACAAGGTTGAAAAGTGCTTATGCATTCGGTTTGTCTGTCTGTCCGCGCTCTAACTCTCATAAATATACTCCGATTGTCATGAAATTTTTGTACGTTAATGACGTTTGGCCGAGCCGAACCCTGTTGCAAATGAAGTTTCTGCCATGATTAGTTTATTTACAGGGACAGTCAAAATTTTTCCATTACATTACGGCCTATAAAGTATGCAGGGAAAAGTATAGTTATTATTCATTTACAGGCCCACATAAAAGAATTCCAATACATAATAATAAATGAGGGGAATGGTTTGCGACATATTTTAATTATAGTAAACGATCTCATACGTAATCAAATTGATATACGTTGCTGAGGATTAACATGAGTTATTTTATGCATAATACGTAGTGCATAGCATTTACAGGGACACACAAAATATTTCAAATAGTACATTCTAACCGAAGTCCTGTATATTATGGAAGATGGCTATTAGATAGATAAAATGCATTTTTAATTATGATATAAGCTTTTAAGTTTCTCTTAAACTTTAGCAAAATACTTTCGTGCATTAAAGATACTACATATTTTACAAGGCTAAACAAAAGTATTCAAGTAAGCTTCCATCTATTAAGATAAATTGCTGAAAGCAAAATTTCAACCAGTTAGGCGTTTTCTTGTTAAACTAAATTTTACCATTATATATAGTCTATATTAACCGACAGATCAAATACAGGGCTTTTCAAAAGTATTGGAATACATATTTGGATATGGACAATAATACGGTATTTTTCTGGATAACGAAGTTTTGTTAAAGATTTCAAGAAGTATTGGAAAGTGCTTCATAATCTATGCTTAAAGCATGATTTTTCTTACTTGTTATATATATATATATATAGAGAGAGAGAGAGAGGTTGGAAAAGTCATGGGGTAAAAGTCTTGGTGAATATTTAAAGTTATGTGGTATTACAATCAATATTCTTTTAGGTGATTGAAATTATTTGACTCTAGTAGCTTGGAATATTTTGATACGAGAAACCTCAATAACGTTATAATTTTCCAAATTATATGTTTTTTTTTTCTTTTGTAAAGATGCATCGATATTTATCATAATTCTGAGCTTACTTTATTCTGAAATGCTTTGCAAACTATTTCTCGCCAAATAATTGGAACTATGTTTCTAGATAATTGAAAATATTTGACGTTTCCGAAATTAATCCTATGCCTCAATGCTCCGCTTTATGGCTTGTTAGCATCAAGAATAGAGCAGGACAAATGTTTTTTGCTCATTAATTTTATTTTTAGGTTCAGTAAACTGAAACCACGGAGTAAGACACAGGAGGGGAAATTTAATGCGCATGACTCTTCGAAAATACAAAGTGAAATTTTGGTAAATAATGAGGGGGCTGTGATAGGTAGTAGGCTGGTTTTTTAGCTACTACAATGCTTTTCAATGGAAAAAATGGTCATTTTTTTAATTTTTTTAACGAAAAATCTGAATTTTTAGAAGGTTGTAAAAATGAAAATCTGGTTAATTGTAGTTTTCTTCACAACATACATATTTTTTTATAGGTATTTGGCGCTTAATTTTCGTTTTTAAGCCCTTTAAAATACGAGATCATTCTGACAAAAATCAAAGGGCAGGCCATTTAAAAACATTGCATATCGCGGATTAAAATGACTGTGGTAAATTAGTTGAATATCGCAAAGAAACAGACTTATGATTTTTAGAAATTAAGTATTAATCAAATATTTTGGAGTAAACTTTAATTTCGCGTATAGTTTTTATAACCTTAGACCATTTTAATAATCTATAACTTTGGATATTTATGCAATTAATGCATGTAGAATTAAAGCTAATTTTTATTTTAATTATTTGGAGCAACTGCTTATTCATATTATGGATGTCTTGTGTGTGTCCCCCACTCTGCCCCCCCAGGGAGGGGGCACATTTTTAATTTCTTTACAACACCAATCGTGTGACACATCATTTCAAAGGTCTGCAACCGCTTATTCATATTATGGATGTCTTGTGTGTCCCCCCCCCCCACTCTGCTCCCCCAGGGGGAGCACATTTTTAATTTCTTTACAACACCAGTCGTGTGACACATCATTTGAAAGGTCCGACTATTTATTCATATTATGCATGTCTTGTGTTACATCCCCCCAAAGGGGGCACATTTAAGCTGTTGCATAGCTTTTATCGCGGGCTTTGAGCGCGGAGACCGAATCTAGAAATTCCGTAATGAGAAAAAAAAAACCTAACACTCCGGCTAACTTTATTTCATTTCGGCAAATTTCGGCACTTCGGTAGACTTCTCATTTATTCATTAATAGAAAAAAAAATTGTTTTCTTATCGGTCGTCACGCTCAAAAAGTGTAATATTAAATAAGGATAATCATAGTAAAATAAATAGTATAAAGTATAAATAATAGTAAATTAATATCAAAGAAAAGAAAAAATTTGAATTAATATAAAAAAACTGCATAAATAAAAAATAAATAATTATAGTTGCATAAGTTGATAAAAAATGCTATGCAATAGCTTTACCGCGACAGTTCCCGGAGTGCCACACGTATTTATATTTTTTTAACTTTGCTTCTATCTTTTATTTGTGACTGTGCAGTAAAAATAAATCTATTAATCAAAATTGTTCTTAGCTCATTCAGGAATTTTTTCTTTTAAATCCCCTCTTTTCCATCCGGACATTCAGGCCCATGTGAAAGGCAAGGGGGAGGGGGGGGGGGGTCGCCCCGTCCGAGGAGATTGAGGGAGCAACGTCAAATTTTTTCTACCAGCACCAATTTTTTTTCCTTTTATCTCTACAAGAAGAAAGTATTGGATTCGTATAAATTTTCGAATTCTAGTTTTCGACGGATTGTACACGTTTTAGGGGTCAGAGATTCCACAAAACATGCTTTTATAAAATATCTGTCTGTTACAGACATTTTGTGGGTTCACTATCTCAAGAAAAATTTCACGGAATTTAATAAAAATTGATATTTAGGTAAGACCCTGATATAAATTATTGCTGATTAGTTTTTGGTGTAAATTGCTCAACAGGTGTCACTGCTATGCTTCATTTTTTATGATTTACGCAACAGCTGAATCTCAAGAACTAGCGCACGGATTCCAATAAAAATTTAGTTTTAGGTAGTCCCTGATATAAATTGATGCTGATCAGTTTTTGGTGTAAATCACTCAACAGGTGGCGCTGTTATGCTGCATTTTTTTACGGTTTATGCAACAGCTGTATCTCAAGAACTACGCACGGATTTTAATGAAAATTTATATTTAGGTAGTCCTGATATAAATTGATGTTGATTAGTTTTTGGTGTAAGTTGTTTAATATGTGTCGCTGCTATATTGCATTTTTTAAGATTTATGCAACAGCTGTATCCCAAGAACTAATGCACAGATTTTAATAAAAAAAATACGTGTGGCACTCGGTGACTGCCGCGGTAAAGCTATTGCATAGCATTTTTATCAACTTATGTAATTATATATTTATTTTTTATTTATGCAGTTTTTTTGTCTTTGATATTAATTCAAATTACACTTTTTGAGCGTGATGACCTATAAGAAAACAATTTTTTTTCTTTTATAGAATAAATGAGAAGTCTGCCGAAATGAAACGACGTTAGTCGGAGTGTTAAGTTTTTTTTCTTTATTACGAATTTCTAGATACGGTCGCCGCGCTCAAAGCCCTCGATAAAAGCTATATAATAGCTTAAATGTGACCCCCTGGAGGGTGACGCACAAGACATGCATAATATGAATAAGCAGTTGCAGACCTTTGAAATGATGTGTCACACGACTGGTGTTGTAAAGAAATTAAAAATGTGCCCCCCCTGGGGGGGCAGAGTGGGGGGTGAAACACAATACATCCATAATATGAATAAGCAGTTGCTCCAACTAATTAAAATAAAAATTAGCTTTAATTCTACATGCATTAATTGCATAAATATCCAAAGTTATGGATTATTAAAATGGTCTAAGGTTATAAAAACTATACGCGAAATTAAAATTTACTCCAAAATATTTGATTAATACTAAATTTCTAAAAATCATAAGTCTGTTTCTTTGCGATATTCAACTAACTTCCAACAGTCATTTTAATCTGCGATATTCAATGTTTTTAAATGGCCTGCCCTTTGATTTTTTGGCAGAATGATCTCGTATTTCAAATGGCTTAAAAACGAAAATGAAGCGCCAAATACCTATAAAAAAGTATGTATGTTGTGAAGAAAACTTCAATTAACCAGATTTTCATTTCTACAACTTTCTAAAAATTCAGATTTTTCGTAATTTTTTTTTTTTTTTTTAATTGACCATTTTCCCCATTGAAAAGCATTGCAGAAGCATTGATCGACAGCCTGCTAGCAGCGGTTTCGCCGCCTATCGTCAAAAAATCCACATGGCAAAATTTTAACACAACTTTCCCCTCCTGCTTCTTACTCCGTGACTGAAACCAATTTTTGAAAAATAAAGGATGTATTTCTTTTTTCGCTTTCTTTCACTTTTTAGCTCATAGACTATTGAATCCTGAGAGTTAATGTGCCCACAAGTTCTGTATGTACACACGTTACGTAACGTATTTCTTACGCTTTCTTGTTTTTAACGTATTTCTTTCTTATTTAACATATTTCGAAATATTTCTTGATAGGAATATCAGATTTGCTTCAAACTTTATAAATAGGTTCATTCTGATGAGGTGCTTGCCTGATTAGTTTTAAGAGTCCATTTGTTAGGTATAAAGGGGGTAACGGGCGACTAATCCCTACCTGAATTTAAATAAATGTTATTTTCATGCAGAATTATCTGATTTCCTTCAAATTTTGGATATAGGTTCATTATGATAAGGCGCTTTCCTGATTACTTTTGGGAGTTCATTGGTTACCATATTGAGTGCCACGGTGACTGACTCTGAAGCTGAAAAATATACAATATCTTAAGTAATTTTTAAGGAAGTATGTATGTTAAATCCTGTAATAAAGTAAAGTAAAGTAAATTTTAAATAGATTTTCAGTAATTACTTAAAATAATGTATGTATTTTTAGTTTTATATCATATTTTAGACATTCAGTTATTGATGAATGACGTGTTCTAAACGAAAAATTCAGTATCAGTCATCGGTGACTGATGCGGCGCTTAATGTATTAACTATAAAACGGGGAATAGGAGCTAATGCCCTCTTAATTTAGATAAATGGGTTTTTCAAACAGAATTATCAGATTTGCTTCAATTTGATATATACGCTTTATCCTGATAAGACGCTTCCCGATTAGATTTGGAGGCTTATTGGTTAAATATAAGAGAGGTGAGAGGATAAACACCCATTTGATTCTGTTTTTAACTATCTTTACAGTTTTTTTTTCTTTTAACCTCTGATTTACAATTTAAGACATTGAATTCTGATTCTGATTTACAATTGATTCCGATATACCATTGAATCTTATTTACACATCTAATTTACAATTAAAGTATTTAATTTTGTTCCATTTCTATACATTAATTTGAGTATCCAAACCGTTTGGGAAAACAGCGCTATCTGTCAGTGATATTTGTGAAATAACAAAGAAGCGTAGTAAATAAAATAACGAGATCATACATTAATGTTCCTGCAAAAATATAGTAACTTTCTCATTTTACTATTTATGGAGATTCAGTTTATATAAGAACACATTGTCTTATTTATAATTTGGAACCTAGAATCGTTACTTATGTATTATCACAGAATTAATTACGTATGATAGGATTTAATAGAATAGTCATTATGGCAATCTAAAATCCTTGCCTATCATATTATATCATAGAATTAATTACGTATGATAAGATTTTATAGAATAGTCATTATGGCAACCTAGAATCGTTACCTGTCATAGGATTTAATAGAATAGCCATTATGACAACCTAGATTCGTTACCTAACATAGGATATCATAGAATTAGTTACGTATGATAGGATTTAATCGAATGAAGAAAATTTAATTAATTTAATAAATTATATTAATTATATTATAATAATTATATAAAATTATTAATATATTATTAATTTTATTAATATCTTTTTTTAAATTTTTATTCGATTTTCCTAAAATTTGAAATGACGCAACGAAAATTCTGCAACGATTATATATATATTAAATTTCAAACCACTCGCTAGGGTGGTTATCGCAATGTTATATGCGACGAGACAGACGGTCAAGATGAAGAGTATAGGTGTTACGTGTTTATACGTGGTACGATTCAAAAGTTCGAAGAAAGGTTGTAAAAAACATTTCCCAGAATAGTTCACAGCACCGAAGCATATCACTTTCAAAGTAGTTACTTTGGGCGACGATACACTTCAACCAGCGTTCATGAAACTTCTGGAAGCATCGCTGAATGTCATTTTTCGCAACCTTCCATAAGGCCTCCTGCGATGTTGTTTTCACCGCACCTGATAACTAAAAACATCGTGCCTGTAAATGCTTTTTCATTGATGAGACCAGGTAAAAGTCACATGGGACTATGATAGGGTAGATGTGGAAGCACATTAGTGCGAGTTTTGTTGTTTTAACAGTCGGTATTGATGTGTTGGTGCGTTCTTAAGCGAAAAAATGCCAGTGTCTGACCTCAGCGAAGGTTTATAGTCTTCGATGGACTCTCGATCCTTTTTAAAACGTCGATGTCATTCATAAACCTTGTGTTTTACCATGGTAGATTTATCGTACATCTTTCTTAGCAATTTCAAAATCTCCATTGATGTTTTACCTAATCGTTGGAAGAATTGAAGCTGCAACGCTGTTTAAGAAAAGCCATCTTTTTTACGTCGCAGAACAAAGATAACTAACTTCGGAAGATAACAGCTGCGCGTGCAGTTCGGTCACATGATATGGACTAAATCAATATGAGCAAATTGGGAATGGTTGGGTTAGTGCGTTTTAGGTGGTTTTACATTAGGCACTTGCTTTCTTTGTCAAATATGACCTCATTCCCTGAATTTTTCAATCGTACTACATACAGTTACGAACCCACTTAAAAATGGAAACTCTTTTCGATCATATAGTTTTTGAATAACAACACTTGGCAATTTCATACGCTTCGGAACATTTTGAAAATATAAACATATTCTCCAAATCAAACAGCGTGTGATATTACTTACACAGTGCTGTGTTAATAAATGCTTAGATTTATAGAATTTTATCCTAATGTTTTCTTTTAACCCTTTAAGCCCAGATGGTACTTTAAAGTTCCATTAAAATAGCTTGTTATAAAACTCATTTAATACATAGATTAATATTTATACAGTTTAGAATGAGTTATAGATACATTACTTTATCTTGTTCCAAAAGCATAATTGGTTGCACAAAACAAAAATAGTTTTAAAAAGGTTTTTTCTTTTGCCTTTGCATCTTTTCAGCTTTCTTGACGTTGAAAAATTGGGGTGAATTGGCGGGGGAAGCTTCAGTTCAGAAATTACATTTGTACATTTCACAATTCTATGAAATACTTAAAAAAATAGTTGAATGAAGTAATAAATATTGCAAAAAAAACCCGATAAATTTAAGTTTGATTAGTTTTAATTGACAAAAACCTTCGTAAATTTATTAAATGATTGTGTAAATCTTTTAATGTAGTTCCGAAAATTCACGAAAATTGTTTTGGAAGACGAAATTTTGATACATTCATATTTTGGAACATAAAGTATTAAAAAGTGACATTTATTTGACAAAAAAACTGAAATACAATACACATTTTTAAAAAATCAAGTACAATTTGTTCCATTTCTTTGATATTCCTGACATTTTGAAATCTC
Organism: Maratus speculifer; assembly: GCA_964019185.1. Taxonomy (NCBI): domain Eukaryota; kingdom Metazoa; phylum Arthropoda; class Arachnida; order Araneae; family Salticidae; genus Maratus; species Maratus speculifer. The sequence continues at coordinate 116,788,523 of OZ025297.1, read as the reverse complement.
ATATAAAATAGTCTGTGCTTTTTTTCGGCTGGCTTTCTCTAATGTCTTTCGATATTTGATCTTATCAAAATTCCACGTTTGTTCATTCGCCGTTCGCATTTATTTAAAATGCAGATTCTCATTATACACCAGACACCCATGTCTTTCGCGTATTTCTGTCACGTAGTCAAGTTCAATGTTACGTGAAACCAGATTTCGGTCGTACGTGGGGAATTTCTTGTTGAAAATTTTAGATGATATATTCAGATATATATCTCTTCAGTGAAATTGTAAAACTGGTAAACTGAGCTTTTTATCTTCAGTGATATAAAATGAATCATGCTATTTATTCTTTAAAGGAAAGTTTTATACTTTTTTACTGTGCACAAATACATTTTTTTTTTTTTTTAATCTGTGATAAGTAAATTTGAATTTTCGGCAGGCGAATAAATATTATTTAAGATTTTGTATAAAATATAAAAACCTTTAAATTGTTAGTCATTCCGCTAAGAGATTCCTCGATTTTATTTTTATTTTTTAAATCTGAGAAAATTAAGTTTGAAGTTTTGATAGGTATATAAATATGATATGTTTAAAATTTTATATTTGCCTTTAAAATTATTTGTCTTTGAAATTATTAGTCATCCTGCTGTGAAATTCTTCGATTTTAGTTTAAAGAAAGTAAACTTAAGGGGACTCGGTGCCCTTCGATCGGCAAAAAATACCAATTTTCTACTCGATAGACGAAATTTTCGATTTTTCCGCATTCCAACGACGAAATTCGCGATTCTTGATTGACGAAATTTGCATTTTTTTTACTGCGGCAAAATGACGAAAAAATTTAGGGCTTCCAAAGATATTTCTCGTTGAATAAAGAAAAAGTTTGAATTTCATATATTTAATCTTTTAAACGAATATTTTAATAGATTTTTTTCATTTTAATTACTTTTTCCAGAATTTCTTTATAAAGTGTAATTCTAGATACTTCCCGCATGGTTAAGAGGATCGCATTTCTGATTTAATTTTGAGCACTTTCATTATTACTTTTTTCTATCTTTACAAGAAGAAAGTATCGGATTCGTAAAAATTTTCGACTTCCGGTTTTCGACAGATTTACACGTTTTATGGGATCAGAGATTCCAAAAAACATGTTTTTACAAAATGTCTATCTGTATGTTGCACAAATTTTGTGGACGCTCTATCTGAAGGATTAATGCACGGAATTTAATAAAAATTTATATTCACTTAGTCCCTGATATAAATTGGTTCTGATTAGTTTTTGGTGAAAATCGCTCTACAGTTGGTGCTGCTATGCAGCTTTGTTCACGATTTCCGCAATAGCTCTATCTCAAGAACTAATGCAATGATTTTTCTTTAACTTGAGATTCAGTTAGTCCATGACATGAATTGACATTTTTTACCTTTTGGTATAAATAGGTCAACAGATGGAGCTGCTATGCTGCATTTTTTGCGATTTCCGCAATAATTCTATACCTCAAGAACTAATGCACGGATTTTCATCAAATTTCAGATTCATAAGTTTTTGCAAATCAGGTTTCCCTGTAAATCACCCAAAGAAGTGGCGTTGCTATGCAGTACAGCAGGATTTACATTTGCTGGATTTTTCAGGATTTATGTTAGTTTAATATCTCAAGAACTAATGCATGGGATTTCATATTATTAGGATTCCTATGATGGGAAATTTAATTTTGGCACTGTGATGACGAATTTTGAAATATTAACATGGATAAAATAGAAGGAAGCTTTGAGATTGCTACATCCGATTAGTTAAAAAATCAAGTATGTAATACTTTACACGGCACCATACTCATAGGTTATTAGATTTATAAAAATTGCAACAATTAAAATTTCATTTTTTTTTTTTTTTTTTTTTTTTTTTTTTTTTTTTTTTTTTTTTTTAAGAAAAATACTAATAACAAAATTTTTAAGCACAATTTATTCCTTTATTTTGATATTCTACGCCTAAAAACAATTATGCTTCAGTTTTGGTTTTCCCTATTGTGTCTCGAAATTTTTATTTTATTAACATTTCGTTCATTCAATATTCGCATCTACTTGAAATGCAGATTCACACTATACACCAGACCCCACGTTTTTCGCGCATTTTTGTCACGCAGTCAAGTTCAGCGTTACGCGAAATCGTATTTTGAATATGTGATGAAAATTCTTATTGATTGGCCGATCGAATCAGTCTTTATTAGTAGGCCACTTTTTAAAGTTAGAGGCCACTATAATGTTTCAAACTTTCTTGACGTCTAGGTAAATTATAATTGTTGTATGTATACATATTTTTTATACAAAATGAATAAATAAATAAATGATAAAATGTCATTTGGATTTTATTTTATAAGTAAATGTATTATTAATACTCTACACACATAAGTGAAATCTAAGCTGGTGAGTGTTATTTGCAGGATTAAACGGTAATTCTTCAAGAAAAATAACTGTTGAGAATTTGGCAGGAGCCGAAATATTGAAGGTACTGCAATTTCCTTAAAGTCCGCGTGCATCCGGTAAGGAAAAAGTAATAAATCACTTGAAATCAATGTGGAATCTGATGAATATATTTTGCAAAGTTAAACTGCATTTTTTAAATCCAACTGCAAGCACATGCAAGCACATGCTGAAATGCCAAGTATTGAAAATACAGCTAAGTTGTATAAATCTGCTTGCAACCGGTAGGGAAAAGAATTAATCAGTTTGCTAATTAGATTTAATCAAAGCAGAGGTGCAAATTTTCATGAAAAAGCTGTATTTTGCTTGGTGATTGGAAACACATTTTTTTTAATCGCCACTTGTCAAGTGGCGACTACGGTAACGATCGATCGCTGATATTTTAATCGCCTTTTTTTACAACTTTAATCACCATGTAGTGAGTGGCGACCGTTAATTTCCACCCATACTTTCAGGTAGCTCCTCATTCAAATTCTAATCAGATATATTTTATTTCAATCATTTATTTTTTACTAATATTTCCTTAATAAATAAAACCATTAGGTATGCAGTTTATTTTTTCCCGTGAAATAAAAATAAAATAGTTGTTTTTCATTGATTTATAGTTAAGCATTGCAGTTAACAGTTAAATATATATATCTTTTTTATATTACTGCATAATTTCAATTAGAAGTGTGACAGAAATCAGACTAAATTGACGTTCAGCATAAATTAACACATGTAAACTAATAATATACATAATTTTCAGGTTCTATAATTATTAATTTTTAAATAAGAGTGCACACAATCAGGGCCGTAGCTAGAAGTGAACAATAGGGGCCTCAAGTGAATGTTGGGGGCTCATAATTTTTTTTTCTCGTTCTCTCTGACGTAGAAAAATAAATTAATGCACATTCACATTGTAGGTACTATGTTTCTTATTAAATTGTTGTAATAACTTCATTTTATGCTAAGAAAAGTATAGGATAAAATATTTGACTGTATAACTGGTGCAATATTAAACATCATGTTAGCTTCCAATGTGCAAATAGGATGTGCGAGTGTTGAAATACTTATTTTAGTTACAATTTAGTAACTCTGCAAAATTGTGAAAGTGTCTCAAAACTAAATTAGATTTTTGAAGTTTTCAGAACAGAAATTTATTTAGTGACCTTGGAATCTTTTAGAGGGGGGGGGGGGGGCTGAGCCGCCCATATCACCCCCTTCGCTACGGCCCTGCACACAACACCAAAAAATAAATTTTTAGAAAAATAGGTTTCAAAGTTGGCTTATACTTTACAATAAATGCTTTAATGCAAGATATTTTTAGCTGTAATTTCTCTTCTAATGGATATTTTTGTAAAATTCTTTTTTGCAATGGATTTGTGACTTTTGAAGGTGTCCAAAATTTGGTGTCTGAAATTTGTGAAAAATCATTCATTTTTTACCGTCTGCTCCCTTAATGAAAGATGCCCAATCTCCTTGTTCGGATTTTGAAATAAGCTTTGCTTAAAACTAATGTCATCGAAAAAAAAAACTCTTTGAATTTACATGGAAAAAAAAAATATTTAACTGAAGACCGATTTGCTATTTACTTTGCAAATATACTGTGTAATATCTAATATGCGATTAAGCTACAATCTTTAATTAAATCCCATTCTATTTCAACATTTCGCCACAAACAGCTAATACGACCAGAGTCATAATTTGTCTGCTTTTTTTTTTTCAATGCTTATCTACGAAATCCGCGGTCACCGTTATGAACTCAGTAAGACAATCATTTTAATGCTATTACCAGACGATTTCTCTTTGCTATTCTGTTTTTCTTTCTCTTTCTTTATGAACGTTCTTTCTTTTTTATATTCATCTGAAGAAGAAAGAGATCGTTGGACTCCGAGGCCATTTTCTTATTCATAAAAAAAGCAAAAACAGCCTTGAGGGGATTAGTAGAGGAGACTTTTTTTTTTTTTTCACGCTCTTCTGAGATTCAAGGCCAGTTTTTACCGTTTCAAGGTGTGCACCATTTAAAAGGATGTGCGTGCGCTTGCTGTTTTGTCGCCATTGTTTCCTTTGTTGTGAGATTTTTCCTAAAGCACTTGTTAAAGAATAATTTTGGTCCTCCTTAAAATGCGGAAAGAATGTTTTTTAATGAAAAAAAATGTACAAATTTATCAATTTGTGGACATGTGTTTCATCAATAGCAGCAAATAAATAGAGTAACTTGATTCAGTATATGAAATACACACTTTCAAGAAAGAAAAAAACCACAAGAAATTACAAAATCATCTATTGCGTTTGTTGTGAAATTAATAAATGTTACTGATAGCTAATCAATTCTTGGTAATATGTATCGTTTTTTACCGTTCCAATCTCCCCATGCCTCTTTGACTCGCCGTTTTATTTCGACTTTGACTAATTTTTGAGACTGTATGAATTCTAATTTTTTATTTTTTACGATTTATTGTTACTGTTTTAGGAGACTTGTGTATGAAAATTGTGAACGAATTATTGTTCTAGTGCCCAATGCGCACTACAATGAGTGGTATCACAGCAACCAAATAAAAACAAAAGAAGCTATTAAAATTGTACACATTTATCTTGGATCAGGTGGCAGCTGCATCTGATCGAGTTCACAGCTGAAATTTCAAGAATAGTTGAACTCAATTATCATATTAAAATGCAATTGGTCAGTCAAGTTATATTTTGGTGGAATGCACCTGCAAAACCCGATTTTAGTGTTTGAGTGGCGCACCCAGAATTAAGCTTTGGAGGGAGGTAACAAATTTTACATGTCTGTTTTCGAAAATATAGACCTCTAAAATATGCTAGCCCAGAATGTCGGACGAGCTCGGTCCGATTTTTTTTTTTTTTTTTTTTTTTTTTTTTACATAGGATTCAAAATCGAGATGTGTCGAGACTGACAATTTTTTTTCTGTTGACGTGATGCAGAGCAAAGACTTGCGGCTGGGGCTTTGAAATTTTTTCATGGGGCTGATTTTGAAGATTTAAACTTGTTTGATAAATTTTAAAAAATTTTGTTTTAAGTGGTAAATATTAAAATGAATATTTAAAATTTTATAAGAAAAATTATAACTAAGAAAAAAAAATTGTAAAAAGATTAGTATTCTTCCCAATTTCTATTTTGCAGGACCTATTAAAAATAATAAAAATAAACTTTTATAATTAAAAAAAAAACTCTAAATAATTAGTCTTGTCTCGCTGTCTGGGAGAAGCCTCAGCCCCCTTAGCTCCCCCCATGGGTGCGCTAATGGAGTGGTACGGTTTCCCATTGCATTTTCCTGTATCACACAAGCCCTAATTATCAAATAGCACTAGAATAGAAGCACATGTTTCCGTTAGAAAATATTGAAGGAGCCCAAAATACAGAAAACAGGGGACCCCCCAAGAGCAAGCTAAATTCGGTATATAAAATTAACATATATCTAAAATAATTAACAAAGTGAAGAATTGCTATTGGTTGAATTTGATCTATTACATGAAAAATTGATTTGTTATGAAAGTTATTTGTAAGAAACACTGCTTATTGTAAGATAGATAATTTGAAAAGAAATCAGCATTTTGAAATGGAATTAATCTATACATATAATAAAACAGTAGGACCCGGTGTGTCTGTACATTGAAGATAATTGACAAAAATGGAGTCAGGGCGATAAAAGAAAACCAATGAAACACAAAAAAAAAAATTTTGAATTTTTTGTCTGTCTGTCTGTCTGTCTGTCTGTCTGTTTGTTCGAGGTTATCTTCGTAACTACTGAATGGATTTTTATGCGGTTTTCACTAATGAAGAATGCACACTCCCGGGCAGTGTATAGGCTTTGTTTCATCAAAATCAGACAACAGACAAAAAAGTAACAAAAAGAAACAAAAGAAACTATTAGGTGCGCTGCTCACGTTTTTTAGTACATAACGTTTTTTAGTACATATAAAATCCAATAGATGTCACTGTGCGATTTTAAAACGCGCTATCGTTATGTTTTCGCCAGTCTACTTAAGTATGAGAAAGTTTCAAGCTGGCTGTCGTTCCATGTGGTTTAGTCGGTAGAACGTCAGTGCGCCATACTGATGGCCCGGGTTCGATTCCCAGCATGGATTTTTTTTTCACTATGTTGGCATTAACGCCTATAAGCAATTAAAAGAATTTGAAATATTGTATTCAAGGCGAATTTTCTCTCTGGGAAAATTTCCTTGCATTAATATGTCAGTGTAATTTTTTTTTCGATTTAATTTTTTTTTTCGAAACTTTGTTTTTCTTAAAAAATTACAGTAAATATTTGATATTTCCCAACGTTTTTTGAATGATCGACTTGCTTTTTTTTTTTTAATGTATGTCTGAACCTTATCTAACTACTTCTTCAAGATTTCTTTAGATAAACCGACCAGCGTAGCGGGCGAAGGCCGCTAGTTCAGTATAAAATTTAGGGGCCCTGTTTTCTCAATTTCGGGCCCCTTCAAAATTTTCTAAGGGAAGCGCCTGGTTCTCGTGCCTATTCGGTAATCAGGGTCTGCTGATGGCAAGAAAACATATTGGGAAACCTACAAAACCTACCTTTTTACGGCGATTTTCAGCACAGTCAGTAAGGGGGTACATCCTCTCCACACACTCGTCACACTACTGCGCATACAATTTTCTGTTAATTGTCTTTATGTCTTGGTCGGGACCAAATTTTGAAATTCTTTTAATTTTATCTCATGTATCAATCATAAGCATTTTAAGGATTTTGAGGTAAATTAACACGATTGACCCATTCTGCCTCCTGCTGAGAAAAAATAGAAATCGCCCTAACAGTGGCCGCGAGCTTCAGATTCCGAAACTGGTAGACAGCAAGTGCTCGGTTTGAACCCAATCGCAGCCGTCGGCCTAACCATTTGCAGATTTCAGTGGTTCTCTTCGAACCTTGGATTTCCTTGTGTAAATACAGATTAGTTTCCCTTAGAAAGATCCCCCCACGGAGGGCAACTCACCCTTTAGGGGCTATATCTCACGTGTAGATAAACGGCCGACGTAAAATAAACCAAATCAAAACTAGAAATCAAAAAACATAACCGCGCTACAATGTGGACACTTTTTTGGCGGTAATAGGTTGTTTGTTAGTCAAATTGCAGACTCTCGAGAGTGCCTGGCCTGACTTCTTACATTAAAGACTATGTAATTAAAGGGGAAAAAAATGTTAGATCCATAATGGACTAAACCTGCTATATTGAATGATGCATCGACTTCAGCCTGTAAAATGTCAGAAACTATTTAAGTGCCGAAAGAACTTACATTTTATAATTAGTTTATTAAAAAATTATGTTCGGCCTCGGTCACATTTTTTGTAATTTTTCTCACATAAACAGCACTACTTTGTTAATTCCGGTTAAAAAAATTGTCTACATGTCAAACATGTCAAATATGTCCAAAATTAGAGCTTTGAACAGTGGCATATCGTTTCAGAATATTAAATAGCCTATTTAATAATTATAATATTTAATATTTATATATTAAATTATTATTTATTAATTATTATCGATATTATTTAATAGCCTTCATCGTGAGTAATATTCCTGTAAATTTTGAGCTCAGTCGAAAGCATCGCTTGAACGCTGTCATGTTCATGTTCAAACACACATATGTATTTTGACTCTTGGTAAAAAGCGACTTTGGGAATCTGAATCTTTTGGGAATCTGGTTAAACATACTTTTACTGTACGTGAACATAAAGTAAAAGTACAATGTTTTTCAATGTTCTCAGTAGAAATCATTTATCCTATAGCTATTTCTAAAATAAATAATGTGAAACATTTTAATAAAAATTTTGTTGTGCAAATTAGTGTTATACTGAATTACGAATTCCATTCCAAAAATTTTCAGGCAAAAAAAAAAAAAAAAAAAAAAAAGGGAAAAAATTTACTTTTTAAAATTTTATAGCAAGTTATTTAATGCCCAATAGATAAACAACTTTGATTAAATTAATTTAAATTTAATTTTTCAATTACTTTTTTTTTCTTTTTTTTTTTTTTCTTTTTTTTTACAAACGAAAAGCAAGATTCAATATCAAGTTTCGCCTATGGGGATATGACCCAAATGTTCAAAACTTTTTGCGTCCCCCCCCCTTTTTTTTTCCCACGACTACATCACTGCTTTAAGTTCGATTCCAAATAATAGCTTCCATAATAAGGTCTTCCGATTTTATCTTTCCCTTAAAATATGCATTTGTAAACGCGTCAAAACGTCATGCGTTTGTTGAGAACACCGTTAAAGTGTGTGTACAGTACTATTATATTAATTTATAACATAATTTTTCAATCAGTAAATCAGTTATAACAGATGTAAATTTTCCATTTGGATGAAAAAAAGTCCGGGCCAGGATTCGAATCCTTGGTTCTAATCCTGTTCCGAACTTTTTTCACTCGCATGGAAAATTTACATCTGTGTATAGTACTACTTTGGTGTTAAAACACTCATCGCATAATATATAGTTATTATATTTTCATTCATGCCTAATGCACATTTTTTTTCTTCCTGGTTTTTCTGTGTAAATCTGTTTCAGGAAGACGTATAGTAACAGATTCGAATAATATGTGAGATATTGCGTGATCAGAGGAGATTAAAAGGATTTACTTTGTAACAAGCTTTATCATAATCATCCTGGATTATTCTAGTGGTTCGCCATCATTCCGAGACATCTACTTTTTTTTAAAAAATCTCTGATAGTTTTCATTTCTTTCTTTAATAAGTTGAAATGTTACCTTAAATTGTGTATGTTGATATTGGCAACACTGTCTTGTTACAGCTGTTTAAAAAGACTTAATGCACTAATGAGATGCTATTTTGAAGTGTTTTCTTTGATTAATGTATTTAGGAAATTTCAGTTTTTGTTTTGTTAAAACTATATCTTATTTTTTGTTTTCTTCTTTCATTGAAAACTTATCAATTTTCCGTGACTTTCAGATTTTTAAGCTGAATAAGATTGCTTACGAAATAAGAAATTATATGTTATTTTGAATGATATATTTTATGATTAATTAACTTTTAATAACTCTTTTTTTTTTTTAGCTTTTTTCAGTTATCCTTATTATTATTTGTTTTCCTTACTTGTCAAAAAATAGTCTTAAAATTTATATATATACATATATATATATATTTTTATTGTTAACTTTGAAAATTTTTTCTTGTACATTGTTTATACATTGTTTTGGCTATATGGTCTTGCCGTAGCATAAAACATGTTTAAAATATCTTACGAAATGAACCATCAGATGTCATTTTGAAGATTATACTTTATCATTGATTTATTTATTAACTTTTTAACCTTAAAAAAAAATTAAAATCATTTATTTTATTTATTTTTTTTTTTCATTTGACGGAAAACCATCATCATTTCACAAATTTTACATTTTTAAATCTTTGAGATCCCCCCCCTTTTTTTTTTTTAACTATTTGGAAAATAGTTGTTGCCCTCGGTACAGAACTGGGAAATCTGAAGTACATCTGAATCTTTTTTTTGTTTGAATTTCGCAAGTTATTTTATTTTATTCTTTTTCTGATTGATCCATGTTTCATGTCCGAAAATGGAATACTTCTGTTGCCGCAATGACAAAAAAGTAATAAATACTTAAAACGAAAACATTGTGATAAAGATTTGAAACAAATTTCATTTAAAGTGCATTTTTTTTTCTCTACGCAACGGTGTTAAAATTTAAAATGTGCGACGTTTATAAGTTTAAAAATTTGCAGTTCCGAAAATTGCAAAACTGAAATTTCATTTAAAATTTGTTTGTGATGAATCCAGGAATATTAATGTTTAATCCATGTCCTACGTAATAGGACGCGGTCAGAAGTCAGTCTGATTAACTCCATCAAATAAAAATGCACACAATTTAAACAGTTAAAGTTGTATATCTATAAACTATTGTCTTTTTTTATCATTGGTCTAGGAATATGAATGTTTAATGCAAGTCGTACGTAATATATGACTCGTTATTCTCATCAATAAAAATGAAGTTTATTATTATTATTAATTTAAATATAGAATTTATTTACAAGTCTTTAAAATTTTAGTCTTTGAAAATATCAGTTTTCAAATAATTGTAATTTGTTAAATTACAATTTTTTTATTTCGATTTTGTTTTCGGCCGAAAATAGGAAGATCATCGAAATTCGGTTTCGGTCTTAAAAATCTATTTCTGTTTATCCTTATTTAACAGCATTAATATTACTTTGTTACTATTCCATGTATTCATTCAATCACATAGTTGAAAATGTTTGAGAATTAAGAGCATCTGAAAATCTTATATTCCGTTTTGAGAAAACTGATTAATGCAAAATGAAAACTATTCGGATACATTTCCAAAAATCAATAATAGCAAAAGAAACTTTTTGGCATAAATACTTCATTAAATCTCGAAAATATATTTGTTTTTGAACTGTCAAGTGATAAAATACGCTTTTCGGAATCGTAGGTAATTCGACAAAGGTTATTTTATGTTTTCTTTCCTGGTGGTTATATTTTTACAAGTTGAAAATTGCACGTTAAGTGTAGCAAAGGAGATGCATTAGTAGAAGTTTAAAATGTAGCACATAAGTATAGTAGTTCGGAAGTTTTAAAAATATTCAGATCTTGGTGCAATATATACAGTTCTTCGGATACAGTAGAGTATCCGAAGTCTTTTCTGTATCCCTGTAAATACTATCTGCTCTCTATTATAAAGGAAATAACTTGTAGCAAACTTCAGCAACGTTCATCAATTTCATAAAATGTGAAGTAGTTTAATATTGTTAAAATGCGCCCAAAACAATGCTTCCCTCTTTCACATATGTAATGGAATACTTTTGTGTTGCCCTGTAAATTAATAACAAATATTTTTTGCTCAAAGATTTACAGAATTTATATTTTAATATATACTTCATAGATGCATATCATTTTTATTATGTTCGAAAGAGTGTAACACCAATAAAATGCACTTCAAACTATTTTTTCCTATTAGCCGTAATGTAACGAAATACTTTTGATTGTCCCTGTACCTGTAATTAAACTATGCATCCGATTATCTTAAAATTTATATTGACTCGACAAAATTATGTAATAAATATGTATTTTAAATTTCAAGCGATCCGATTTGATAGTTTTTGCTCTGTTATATGCGGACAGACGGACTGAACGACGTCTTTACGTAGCTATACGTATTTACATAATTACGAACGCACCTGAAAACGATTCCCTTTTTTAAACACTATACTTTTTCATTCATAGCGCAGTTATTTTGAAGTTTATAGATTTGTGTTAGCAATGCAGTGTCTCAACATTTTAAAGCTGTATGAAACGAAATCAAGATACGCAATTTTGAGGAGTATGCTTTATTATTAAATATCTATATAAGCCTTACTTTCATCAATCATTATTTTTTATATTTATTTCTCTTCATTAGCCGGAAAACACTTTGCTATATTATATTCTGTTGCAGTTTGTTAAATGTGCTTTACTAACTTAGTACTCGTTGAACTTTAATGCCAGGGAAGTTTTCTTTATCTTTTTTAATACAATCAAATCTGGAAGATTTTTACTCTTTTCATTTTATTAATGATAGAGATTGAGCAACTAATGTAAATATACAAATGGATAATGAATGTTTTATTTCATTGGAAGTCTTTATTGGAAACATTTTTCTATTTCTTGAATGTGTATATTTATAAGCAAAGTTAACTTCTGAAGATAATTACTTTATATGATTATTTAAAGTGCCAAACTAAAATCATTACACCGGATGTTTCCTTGAAGACTTTTTCAAAAATAAACCTACTAATTTTAAATTCCATTTTCCACTTCTATACAGAAGTATTTGTACGGCGAAAAGTTACAAGCTTACATAAAGATTTCACAAATAAACATTTTCTATTTCTTGAATGTGCGTACCTATAAGTTAAGCCAACTTCTTTACATTATTATTTAAAATGTCAAAATAAAATCATTACACCTGATGTTTCATTGAAAACTCTTTCAAAAATGAGCCTACTCATTTTAAATTCCATTTCCTGCTTCTATCAAAAAAAAAAAAAAAAAAAAAAAAAAAAAAAAAAATTGTACGACGAGAAGTTACAAGCTTACATCATAAAGATTTCACAAATAAACATTTTCTATTTCTTGAATGTGCGTGTTTGTAAGTCCAAGCCAACTTCTTTATATAATTATTTAAAGTGCCAAAATAAAATCATTATACCTGATGTTTTATTAAAGACTTTTTCAAAAATGAGCCTATCCATTTTAAATTCTATTTCAATCCAGCTGTATTTGTAGACGATAAGTTACAAGCTTACACCATGAAGATATCTTAAACAATCATTTTCTATTTCTTGAATGTGCGTATTTACATGCCAAAACAACTTCTTTACATAATTATTTAAAGTGCCAAAATAAAATCATTACACCTGATGTTTCATTGAAGACTTTTTCAAAAATAAACCTACTAATTTTAAATTCCATTTTCCACTTCTATCCAGAAGTATTTTGTACGACGAGAAGTTACAAGCTTACATCATAAAAATTTCACAAATAAACATTTTCTATTTCTTGAATATGCGTATTTACATGCCAAAACAACTTCTTTACATAATTATTTAAAGTACCAAAATAAAATCATTACACCTGATGTTTCATTGAAAACTTTTTCAAAGATAAACCTACACATTTAAATTTTAAATTAGATTTTACTTTTCTATACAGAAGTATTTTGTTCGACGAGAAGTTACAAGCTTACACGATAAAGATTTCGCGATTTAAATAGCTTACAATTTAATTAGATTCCTGGCTTTGCAAAACGTGAGGATTGGGTTGATAACCTCCTCTTTAAAAAACCCACGCTTATTACTTTGTTTTTTGGAAGAATATTTCATTTCATCGCCTTCTCGTTTTGCAGCTAATTAAATATTTAAATGCACTTTCTAATATGCATACTGAAACAGAATATCAACATTTGGACGTATCTTTTGACCTTTTTAAAGGTTGTGAGAAGTGTATTTCTCGTATACGTGTGCTGTTATAAAATGTACCGTCGTGGGGGAAAAAAATAACGTAAATAAATTAATAACACCACCTACTAACTCTGCAAAAAAATATCGTAGAGGAAAGTTACTGGTACCAAACGATTGGAAATGAAGTCTACTTTTAGATGATGTTTATAAAATCTGCTTAAAAGACTACTTCATTCAAATGAAGTAGCGTTCACTAATTTTAATCCTATGGAAGAAATTTATAAAGATACCTTGGTTGCATTTAAATTTTTTATGTTTTTATAGCTGAGATCGATTTGGGCTGTTTGTACTTTTAACGATTTTTAACGATAGGTTGTTTTTTACTTTTTTTAAATTTGTTTACCGATATTTTTATAAGGACGCTTTCATTTTCGAAACCGGCTTGAAAAAATTTCAGCTATCTCAGCAAAAAAAAAAAAAAAATCATGTAAAAATATTAAAATGCAACCGAGATATCTTTATAAATTTCCTCCATAAGACTAGCATTAGCAAACTAGTCTTTTCATTTGACTGAAGTAGCCCTTTAAAGAATCATCTATACATATTCAAGCAAATCCTAATTTTTTTTTTTTTTTTTTTTTTTTTTTTTTTTTTTTTTTTTCAATAACAGTACCCAATTCTGACTGCATAAATGAAATCTGCACTCTTCAATTAGCCTAAAAGCAAATGTTCAATGTTATGCAATTCATACAATAAGTTTCCGAGAAATTAATTATTTTAAAACAAGCTTATGTTACGGGCTGTATCCAAATTACAGTTCGTTACTCGATTATTGACCGAGAGAATCTTCTTGATTAAGGTATCTTAGGCGCCACTTGAAGGTCATTGAAGACTACTAGATTACAGGATAGAACAAGAAATTTCAAAATATCTTGTCACTTCTGTTGCAGACGACCTCTTAATACTTTCATTTTGCCGTTTTTTAAGCATTATTTGAAAACTACTCGGAAGAAAAATGTGAAATGTTGGATTTCTATAAAGCAGGACTTAATAATTCTAAATTCAACAACAAAATTGTAACTTACAATTTTTTCGAATATTAATTTTATAATTCATACCATAAAATTATAAAAATTGCAAATTCCAAATATTTATGTTTTGGGTATTTTATTATCATTGCTACATAATAAAAAAATTAGCACATTAATAGTATAATTTCAGGAGATATTAATAAAAAGATGAAAATATAATTTAACTTTAGAAGCACTAAATTTTGAATGTTTACGATTCGAAAACTTATCATTCAAATGACTTGAAATTGGATGTCTAGCCATAGTTTGAACCGAAATTTTGAAATAGCTTGTTAAAATTGGGTATTGCTCTTGAAAAAAAATTGGGTTTGTTTTAATATGTAGATGCCTCCCTGAGCAAAACATGCTTTAAAAGCAGACTTTATTTTAATCGTTCAGTACCAGCAACTTTCTTGTACGATAATTTCATGAGGAGTTAGTAGGGAGTTTTTACAGTTTTTTTGGGTCTACGTCTGTACTTTCTAAAAATATTAGATTTACTGGCATATGCAGATGGCTTCAGAAGATTAGACAAAAATTCTTCAACAATATTCTAAACTTTAATTTCTCGACTGGCATGTCGCAACGCACGAGTGTTATATGAATGTGCCTCGGGTGTATCGCGACTAATCATCTGAAATATTAAATTATTTTAAATTTTATCAGACTCCATTAAAATTTCATTTACTTTTCATTTATTATCATTTTGAAAGTACTTTTGAAGAAACTAGTCAGATGTGGCATGTGGTAATCCCGAAACTTTCTTCTATCTTATGCATATTAATACTTTTTGAAAAATGCAGCATAGCAGCGGGTAGGGTGATTATGGGGTAGGGGCGGGTAGGGTGTTACTGGTAGGGTGATTTAATCCAAAATCAAGTCAGCAACAACTTATGTCAACTTATAACAGAATCTAAAGTTTGATGAAAATCCGTGCATTAGTTTTTGAGATAAAGCTATTGCAAAATCTAAAAAAATAAATAAATAAATAAATAAATAAAAAATAAAAAAATACTGCATAACAGCGCCACATGTTGTATGATGTATACCGAAAACTAATCAGGATCATTTTTTTATTAGGTATTAACTGCATTTGAAGTCTGGTGAAAATCCATGCATTAGTTCTTGAGATACATTTATTGCAAAATCGTGAAAAATGCAGCATAATAACGCAATCTGTAAGGCGATTTACACAAAAATTAAACCATTCTAATCTATATCATACTCTTGAAACGAAAGAGCTGATTTGGCTTCTCATGAAAGAGCTGTAATTTTTTCGATCATAAAAGAGTTGTTTTTCAAACGTTTAAATCTTCTTGATCTAAATTGGTTATTTAAATAGCTCAATTTCATTTAAATTGGTTAAAACTCGAGTTATTTTAACTCTTTTTTTGAGAAGCTGCCTTTCAACATTGAGATGAGTGGATTTCAGCTCAACTTGAGCTATTTTGTGGCTGATTTTTTAAGAGAGCACGGACTAACTCAATCTGAAGTTTTAGAAAATTTCGTGCATTAGTTCTTGAGATAGAGTTATTGCGATAATTACGAATAATTCACCATGACAGCGCCAGCTGTTGAACAATGCAGCATAACGGCGCCACCTGTTGAGTGATATATACCGAAAAATAATAAGATCTAGTAGTTTATATCAAGGTGTAACGTAATCTAAAGTTTTATGAAATTCCGTGCATTAATTCTTGAGATAGAACGCCCACAAAAATTTTGTCACATTATATATAGACAGACATTTTGTAAAAACATGTTTTTCGGCTTCTCTGACCCCTGAAAAGTACGTCGAAAATCGGATTTCAAAAATTTTCACAAATCCAATACTTTCTTCTTATAAAGATTGAAGAAAGTAATAAGTATACACATCTTCATTATAAATGTTAAAAACCGCTGTGCGTCACAGATTTCTCAATTAACTTTGAGGTGTGTCGCCGATCCCAAAAGATTGAGAAACACTGCTTTAAATATAGATATTCTTGGGTGTGCCTTAGAATACTTAAATATTTATGTAAATATTGAGAACTGTTTTTCACGTTAAAGTACACTATCGATTATATCAGCATCAATTATTTCTACACTATATGGCCAAAGGTGACCGGCCACTTGCGATTTTAGACATTTTGTAAAATATCTACGAAAATAAATAAGAAATTATCCTGAAACTCCAGGTGTGTAAAAATAATAGCCTGTGGCATACATTACCGTGAAGATTTTCCCCCGAAACCCCATAGGGGACCGTCAACAAATTGAAAAAGAATGAATATCTTTTGGATAACCCTGTCAAAACTAATTTAGCAAGCTCGTTCAACCCATAGATTATGATTAAGTGGCTTATTGTAATAGTTGTGTTAACTGTTTTCATTTTTATGAGGACAACATGTATACACGTAGAGAAATTAAGTTTTTTATAAAAACAGTCCCGATTTTTACTTATAATTTGCAAAGTTATAAATATAAGAAAAAAATGTTCTTTTCAGAAAATATGACAAACAACAATGTACACAATAACCTGTAATCATAATTAAAAAATAATAATAAATGCATGAAAAATGAGCAGGTTTACTAAATAATTTTTCAATACGTATTCGTGAATGCTATAATTTGCATATTGTGTTAGTTAAATGTATAGATCAACTTTTGTGAAAGTCTGAAAAACATAGCTTGAAAAGTCTGAAATCAATGGATATATAGATATAGCCCCTCGTTTTTTTTTGTTTTTTTTTAATATATAACGGATTTTGAGCTTATTTTATCGACGGTAATTTTCAGAATTTTCAAGCTATGTTTTTGAGACTTTCACAAAAGTTGCTCTATACATCTAGCAAACACATTATGAAAATTATATTTTGATTGCATTGACGCATGCGCAGTGAAACATTATTTAGAAAATTTGCTCATTTGTCATACAATTTTTATTAATTTTTAGGTCTGATTACATAATACTGTGTACAAAGTTGTTTGTCACATTTTCTGAAAAGAACATTTTTTTAATATTAAGAACTCTGTAAATTATAAGCAACAAATCTGGCAAAATTTGGGACTGTTTTTATAAAAACCTTAACGTTTCTACAGGTATGCATGCTATCCACATAAAAATGAGCACAATTAATTAAAATAAGCCACTTAATCATAATCTACAGTTTGAACGCTTCTGCTACATTAGTTGGGACAGGATTATCGAAAGGATAACCGTTCCTTTTTCAATTTGTTGATGGTTCCCTATGGGGTTTTGGGGAGAAAAAATTCTCGGTAATGTCTGACTTATACTATTATGTTTATGCATTTAGAATTTCAGGATAATTCCTCATGTAATTTTGAAGTTATTTAACAAAATGTCTAAAATCGCAAGTCGCCGGTCGCCTTTGTCCATATATTGTATGTCTAGCTATCTGAAAAATCCTAAGTTATACTCACTAAATACTCCACATTCTATTTATTTTTAAAGTTATGGAACATTTTTTGAAAAGTTCATTTCTGTTCTCAAGCATGTGGAATTCTCAGAGAGGAATTGTTAGGTGAAGCTATTCCTTTAAGAAAGGGGGGGGAGGATTGTACTTTGTGCTTATATATAACTAAATAAATAAACAACGTTAAAGAGCACAAATATTATAAAATAAAAGATGTTAAAAGCATACAGCTGTTTCGGGACTTCTCAAGTCCCATCATCAGTGCTAAAAAGTGTAAAACGTTTATTTTATTTTGTTTAACGATGTGACTTTCTTTTACGTTTTACAATTTTTAGCACTGATGATGGGACTTGAGAAGTCCCGAAACAGCTGTATGCTTTTAACATCTTTTATTTTATAATATTTGTGCTCTTTAACGTTTTTATTTATTTAGCTATTCCTTTAAGACCTGACCTACAGTTGTGTAGGTGATCTTAAGGAAGGGGAAAAGTACATTTTCTTTTTGATTTTAATTTAAGCCTGTACCACACAATTATGTGAATCTTTGCTTGACTTAACCTAACATCAGATTTTTTTTTTTTTTTTTTTAATCGAACATGATCCTATTAATTAGGGTTAAACACCGAAGCTTTTAAAATTTCTACTAAAACACTTCAGGTCTTTACCCCGTTCGCTTAATTTTTAATCCTTTACCACTGGTTTTTCAAAACAGAAAATTTTCTCTAATTAAATCGCGAAAGTGGACTGATTAAATAATGTAAATTAAACAATAAAAAATAACTGGTGAGAGTAATGAAGGATTTTCAGCACCTTAAGTTGTCACGTATACGTAGTGCAAAAAATGTTAAGAGTCCTTGTTTATGCCCGCCAGTAAAATTTTACTGTAAAATTTGCCTTAAGTAATCGGAGCATTTTCTCGATTTAGTAAGGCACAAATTTCTGTTTTTAAAAATCGGTGATAAATCATAAAAATTTCGTAAAAGGCTCCCGTCGCGAAGGGGTTAAAGGAATTTTTTACGAAAAATGAATTTCATTTTGAGTTACAAGCGTATTTGCGTAATATGACGGCAGTTTTTCTTCTTTCGCGGTCTTGGGGCTAAAAACTGGGTTCGAAACAAGTTTGTAGGCATTTTTCGAAAACTCTGTTTAACTGAAAAACTAAACAAAACGGTTCGATTCGAACGGCCCTTTAAGACCTGAAGGGTTTTTGGTAGAAATTAAAAGTCTGTATGTTTAACCCGAATTAAATAGGATCATGTTTGACTTGTGAGAAAAAAAAATCTATTTCGTTACGTCAAGAAAGGATTCACATAATTGTGTGGTGCAGGCTCTGATTTAAATTACAGAAAATAAATTGGGAATTGCACGCCAAGCTTAACAAATGAGGTGCATTCCTTGTGCAAGGAAATTAAAATATTCAGATCTTGGCGCAATAGTATACAGTACTTCGGATGCAGTAAAGTATTCGAAATCTTTTGTGTATCCCTGTAAATACTATCTGCGTTCTATTGTACAGAAAGTAACTGTATATAAACATCAGCAACGTATATTCATCACGAATTTCATCGAATGTGAAATGGTTTAATATTATTAAAACGCGCCCCAAAACAATGTTTCCCCCTATACCACTATGTAATGGAATACTTTTATGTAGCCCTGTAAATTAATAACAAATATTCTTGCACCACAGATTGTACAAAATGTATATTTCAGTATATACTTCATAGATACATATCAATTTTATTGCGTTCGAACGAGTGTAACACGATTAAAATGCATTTGAAACTATTTTTTTCCCATTGGCCGCAGTGTAACGGAATATGTTTGATTACCCCGGTAATTAAAATATGCATCCTATTTTCATAAAATTTGAAATGATTCGACAAAATTATGCAACAAATATATATTTTAAATTTCAAATGATTTGGTTGGATAGTTTTTGCTCTGTTATATGCGGGCAGACGGGCGGACTGAATGATGACCATAGGTGCTACGTATTTACATAATTACAAACGCACCAAAAAAAAAGTGTACTTTTTTCTTTCGAATCTCCTACACAATTGTGTACGTCAGGCCTTAAAGAGATAAAAAAAAAAATGTTTGCTTACAAATTACTTCAATAATTATTTCTGCAAGTATCATGCTTATTATTTTTTTAAAAAAGAGTCTGAAAAAGTGTCAGAAATTGGAGTTGCTAAGCAATAGATTTTTTTGAGAACGGCCTTATAAAGCAAGGGAAAAACACACCTATTATAAAAATGTTGAAATCCAATTACGCATATATGCCTCAAAGCTTGCAATGCGTGGTAGTCACTTCCAAAAACACAATTTCTTTAAATACAATTATGAAGTCATTTAAAATGTATGCATGTATGACCCAGAATGCAAACTTATTCGATTACATTGTGGAACTAGTTAGTAGTTACCACAAACGAAGTTCCTGCCTTTCCCACGCATAAATGGTGATTGTAAGTAACATCATTATAAATAACCTATCCCCTTGTTCCGCAGTATTCAAGCATTATTAAGTTTTTTTGAGGATATCTTAATTTTATTACACTGTTACAGCATCACACAACATGATAGGGATTTCGCCAAGGCCCTCTTTTCAAAAGGCAGTCTTCCAATTGTTCTTTCAAGGCTGCTTTTAAGATTTTATAACTGCTGTATCACGAACATGATTATTAAATTTCAGAACAGGATTTTAATAATATGGGGATTTGCAAAATAATTTAATAAATGCAATTTTTCCTTTTTGTTATTGCAGGGGGGGGGGGAGAAGGGGATGGACTGAAATAAAATATAAATATGCGTATACAAAAAAAAAAAAAAAAAAAAAGGGGAAAAGAAAAGAAAAAAAAAAGTTTTTACATTATATTTAAATATTACACGAAGTGCTTGGCATTGGAGTGAGCTATTTTGTTTTGCAGTTGTTCGAGAAAATATAAGTCGAAAATTATATTATTTTTTCTGTTATGTAGCTTTAAAATGTTTAAAGTTAGCTATGTTAAATATTGTTACAAATTTAAGATTTCCAAATTTGAGTTTGTGGGGGGAGGTTACATATGCTTACGGAGGGTTTGAATAATATATGTATTAACCCCTAAGAGACGAACAAGCGGTATACGTGCCACTTAAGGTGCTCAGAATTCTTCATTATTCTCATCAGTTTTTTATTGTAAAATTTACCTTATTAAATCGGAGAATTTTCGCGATTCAAGTCTCCCCCCCCCCCAAAAAAAAAAAAAAAATTGAAAAATTGGTGGTAAGAGATTAAAAATTAAGCAAAACGCTCTCATCTCGAAGGGATTAGAATGATACTAACTAAGATAACCACTATTAACTTTTATAATTACTTTAAAATATCCATTAGGAAGATTAAATTTCATAACTATTAACTTATTTTCAAATAATTATTTCACAATTATAAAATTTAAATGAGTAGACGTTTTATAATAAATTGTGTGGTGTTAATTATAGTTTCCTATGCAAGTCTATATAACTAAAATGATAAAGTATGCAACAACTAATAATAAATTTCACGCAATATCAAGCTACGATTATTTAAAGTATTAGGGTGGGGGAGGGGGTTGCCGCCTACGAGTTACGCTCACCAACCCCGAAGTAATCTGACGAGAACGGGATCAGGATTAAATAAGAGTTAAATATACAATATATTTTTCAAGTGATAAAAATAAAAGAAAATATTCACTATAGTAAAGTAATTAAATATAGATGTCTCTAACGAAATATACGATGTTATAAAAATACAATACGAACACAATAGAATGTAGAATGAAATGTTAAACTTCATTAGATGTTAACTACATCAGATTTTATTTATTGGACAATAACTGAAAAACTTTCAGCAACATTGTGCGCCCCTAAAAATCAGTATATATATCAGTATAACAATACGAACACAACAGAATGCATAATGAAATGTAAAATTCCATTAGATGTTAATTACATCATATTTTATTTATTGGACAATAATTTAAAAACTTTCAGCAATATTTGGATGCCTCTAAAAATCAGGTACTCTGGGCCGCGCCCTGAATGCCCTGTCATAAATCAGGCGTTGCTCTTATACAGAACTCTTGGAAAACTAGGTTCATTCAACTCTACAGCTTTGAATAGGAATACAATTCAATTGTTTTTTTTTTTTTTTTTTTTTTCCCGCTAAATCTCGAGAAATTGTAAGACAGTTCTGTCTCTTGTAGATGATTCATTCCTCATAAAATGTACTTTTTTCCGTAGGAGGGGGGCGGGGGATACCTTAATGGTAAGAGGGCGCAAGGTGACTTCGAAATCATATACGTCACTGCAACCTGATAGACTTGTAATTCTGCTTTCTTCTGTATGTATAGTAGGTTACACGATGATTCTAGCAAACGTCGAGATTCCGTTCACCATTATTTTATTTATTTTTTGAACAACTGTCTGATATAATCGTGGAAGCACAGACTTTAAATGTTATCAAAGTCTGTAATGCGATTATATATACCCGAACTGATAATAAAACAACAATCGATGCATAAATGCTTAAATTTTTGTAACAGTATATTAATTGTCAATTGTTGTCTATCTACTACCCATTCTTACAAAACAATAGAAACAGAAATTTTATTACATAAAGAAGTTAATTAATAACCACATAGAAGAAACATTTCATTATTATTTTTCTGACACAAACTATAATTATTTGATTTAAGGAGGGGGTGGGGAAGAAACAAAAAAAAAGAAAGTTGGCATTCATGCAAATTGCATTGGAACTGAGCCTGATATATAACCTTTCTAGATTTTTAAATTGTTCATAGTTTAGAAAAATAACTTATTTTGAGGCATTTAAAAATAAACCATCGGAAAATCTAGCAAATTATTTTACTTACCATTAAAGTTTCTTGAAAGATTCTTTCGGATAATCATAGTAAAAAAAGAAAAAAAAAAGTACAGAATTTAAACGTTATCCATGTCTGCAATTTTATGCATAATTCTTTACTTTTATAATCAGTATAAATCGGTAAAAAACAATGGCGTATTTATTGTCAGATGCATTAAGTCTAATATTTTGCAAAGATTTTAAATGATTTTTCACTTTTTACAAATTTTGGAAAAATGACTTATTTTGCGGCATTCAAAAGTAGACAATTCGTCATTATTTGCTCCCGTCCAAAAAAATTTGCATTTATCAAGTTAACTTCAAAAATACTTAGGAAATAAAAATGATAAAAGGTAAAATCCTAAAATCAAAACAAACGTCAATGTATTCATTTTTTAAACTCTGCAGTAATTAATTTGTGTAAATAACTTTTTTTATACTTAAACTTTTATGTTTTTTCCTAACGTGAAAAATAAATTTTAATAATATTGTTACTATTGTTAATATTATATTTAAACACGATCTCCATGAAGAGACCATCTCTGGGATCGACCATTCGTTGTCAGAAAAGAGTCTCGTATTTTACCCAAGTTTTAAAGCAATTATTCAATTGTTATTTTAAGGAGGGAGGGAGCCTATTTTACAACATTAAAAAAGAAATAATCGAAAATCTAGCAAACGTGAAAATCTCTTTTGGCATTATAAGAATTAATTTTGAAAGACAGTCTCAGATTATTAATTAAAATAACATAATCTAAACATTTAAAACAAATTGGAAATTGCACGTGAACGTAGCAAATGAGGTGCGTTCGTACGATAACGAAATTTTAAAAATATTCAGATCTTGCTGATATAGTAGAGCGTAATTCAGATACAGTGTAATAGTTGAAATCTTTGTGTTTCTGTAAACATGCTGGAAGTAATTTTTCTTACATCTCAGCAATGTACATCTTATTCATAAAATGTGAAATAGTTGAATATAATTAAAACACGCCCCAAACAATGTTTCCCCGTATAGCATTATGTAGTGGAATACTTTTGTGTGGCCCTGTAATTTAATAATAAAAATTCTTTGCATCACAGATTGTACAGAATGCACATTTTAGTATATATTTCATAGATTCATCCAATTCTATTATGTCGAATGAGTGTAACATCATTAAAATGCATTTGAAACTTTTTCCCCATTGACCGTAATGTAATGGAATACTTTTGATTATCCCTGTAAATGATCTATGCATCCGACTTTCATAACATTTGAAATGACTAGACAAAATTACGCAATAATTATGTTTTAAATTTCAAACGATTAAAATGCATTTCAAGCTTTTTTCCCCATTGACCGTTATGTAACGGAGTCCTTTTGATTGTCCCTGTAATTGATCTATCCATCCGATTTTCATAAAATTTGAAATGACTCGACAAAATTATGTTATAATTATGTATTTTAAATTTTAAACGATTCGGTTGGGTAGTTTTTGCGTTGTTATATGCGGACAGACGGACAGACAGACAGACGGACCTGATTTAAGTTTATTGGATTCAGATTAGAGTTTATTCTATGCAAATGGTCAGTTAATGGTTTAATAATACTAAATTCGACGCAGCTACGGTCGTTCGGTAGCTTCAGAGCACCGAGCCCACTCTTCCCCTTTCGGTGTCTTTGATTTAAATTCTTCTTAAAATCTTAAAATTTGATTTAAATTCTTTGATTTAAATTGTCTTTGATTTTTTTCTTTTAAATTTATCCGGTTTCAATTTTTAACCCCCCCCTCCCTCTCCCCAACATGGCTAAGAGACACGGCTATTCGGGACGTGGGTCGGGATCTTTGAACCTGGCTTTCGCTAGAGAGTCGCAATAAAAGAAGAAAAGCTAAAGAATCACGGACATAAAAAAAACTTAAAAAAAAATAAAATAAGGACACCACAATGTCCATTCTCGACCAAAAACAGCAACCATTTTCCAAATGGTTAAATAAATAAATAAATAGAACAATGTTTTGGTTGCGTTTTTCATTCACACACAAGATTCTGGTATATTTTGAGGTTTTAAAGCGGTTTTTAAAATTTCTATTATGGAAAAAGTATGGACTCCTCCCCCCCCCCCCCCCCCCCTCCGTCTTCACCCTCGGAGCATCAAAATGTCTCATTTGAAAGATTTGTGAATAATAGGCTTTATTAATTAAGTCTTAACAATGATGTCCAACGTGGCGCCCGCGAGCGTCATGGCGCCCTTTGAAGGCATTTTTGGCGGTCTTTTGAAGGTTTTTAATTTCTAACATTTTTTAAAAATAAACTTCTATTTAAAAGAATGTTTTTTTTTATTTTTGTTATTTGGCTGAGAAATATTGTTAAAATTCTATAAGTGTATTTCACGCATCAAAAATGAAAACGTACATTCAAAATCAATCATGTGTTATTGAGTTTCTTCATTATTTTATAGATATTTAATAAAAAAAAATGCTTTGGAAATTATGACGATGGAAGTTGGTAGGAGATGGCAATAACTTTTGTAGTACACTAAAATGTGAAATGTAGAAAAATAATCCCGCCCCCCTCCTCAATGCATGAAAGTAAAAGTTTTTTCAAATCTTGTAACACTGGCCTATTGCTGTTTTATAATACAGGTAAAAAGGATCATTTTATCTCCCATATCTTTAAAATTTTAGGTTATAAAATCATGCGAAATGATTTCCATAAATGAAAAGTGCTATACTGCTATCTCTTTAAAACCAACCATGCATTGCTCACTATCTTTGTTTTTAACTATTTGGAAAATTGTTGTTGTCCTCGGTAGATTATTGGGAAATCTGAAGAATATCTGCATCTTTTTAATTGGTTGAATTCCACAACTTATTTTATTTTATTAGTTTTCTGATTGGTCCATGTTTAATGTTCAAAAATGGAATACTTATGTTGCCACAATGACAAAAAAAGTAATAAAAACTTATATAATAATTTGAAAAAATAATAATTTGAAAACAAATTGTGATAGATTTCAAACAAATTTTATTAAAGTCTTTTTTTTTTTTTTTTTTTTTTTTCTGTTTATTGCAGTATATTTGTGCCTCCATAATAAATCGAGGAGTATTTTTGCGTCCTTAAATAACTTACAATCTCTGATTAGCATTTTATTTTTATTACAAGCGAGATTAAAGTTTCTGGTTCCTTCTACTACAAAAATTCTTAAAATAGCCTCTCGCTAAAAAAAAAAAAAAAAAAAAAATGTGTAGTTTAAAATTTACTACGATTTATAGTTATACTGATTTTTTTTTCTTCTTTTTTACACAGACCTCCAGATCTACAAAGTGTTTCTGCGATATGCATATTTGCATGTGTATCACTTACTAATATTGTGAGATAATTTTGTTACATGTTTTGAGCCCTGTTAATAGTTATTGTTTGCCAAGAGCTGAAACGAGCCCCCCAGCTTATAGTGATAGGAGGGACAGGCTTGGACTAAAATTGCAAATCCACATCCCGAAATTATTATGACCGAGGAGAGCAGCAGTAGCAAAAATACGTCCCAGAGAAAAATATCTAAATTCGACAATTAATCAGGCTAGATCAATTTTTTTTTTTTTTTTTTTTTTTTTTTTCGCTCCACCTGTTATATTTTTGTATCGGTTTGTTCATTTGCTTTTCGTCTAATTTAGCATAAAAAATGCTATAAACATGAGGAGTATTTTAAAAAGATTGAAATAAATTAAAGAGACAAATCTGGACAAGTTTATATTTTGCTTTCTACGTTTGATTCATAACACCTGCTAAAATAAAAGAGTGTGTATTTATTTATAGAAAAGGGAGTCTTTGGCTTTGGCGACATTTCGCCAGACGGCGGCATTTTACCTTGCTTCTCTGAATGAATCATTCTTATCTCGGGCAATTCTCATTTCGCTCTCTGGGATTTTAGATTTAGGATGTGACGTCATGTCACTGTCATGGTTACGCGTCCCTGCCGTCAGCTGGAGTTTTTAGTAATTATTTTCATCCGCTTCGGAGCAACTATGTTCCTTTATTTCTTAATAGATCTTCGGAATTTCATGATGATATCCGAACATGAAAAATTATTTGTTCCTCTCTAGCTTCTAAATCATTACGGCCGCCTCATGCCGTGGGATTAGCGTCGACCTGCTGCCCGTTTGTTGTTGTCTGTGATTCGTAAGTTGTGAATATTTACTTCAGATCATCAGGTCATTTCAAAATCTTTTTCCTGTCATAAATTCATTATTAATATCGATTTAATTCGATTAATACCATTTAATTGTTGTTTATGTCAATAACAGGTTATCACTTTACATCATTTTATTATTATTCTAACGTGCTATTACATGTTTATTTGCCAGATGGGTGTCTAAGTGGTTAATAAAACCAGTTTCATTGTGATACATTATTATTATTAACATTTCTAATAATACTTAAACAACAAAAGCAGTGAAATTTGTTTCTAGTTTTTATTGATGTATACAATTCATATGTTATTACTGTTCACCCCTGATTATTTTGAAATATTCCAGTTTTTCTTATCATAAGTATATTATTAATGTCGATTTTCATGCGATTAATGTAATTTGATTGTTCTTTATATCAATAACATGTTAGTAATTTGTCATTTTGCGACTTATTGTTACTTCAGTTTTTTAGACCAAAACTTATGTAGTTCCAACGCATTTTTCAAACTAATAGCTGATACGAATAAAATAAAATAACATAGGTTCTAATTATTCTTATAATTATGTAAAATTTTTATAATGCTATCCTGGATAAAATAATACAATTACAATTAAAAAATATCCTTCTGTCATACCAAATGTCGGACACTTTCTAAAACAATTTGATTTCAGGAGTAACGCCGGGAAAAAAGTTTAAAATTTGATATGAAAATAAAACTATAAATACAAGATTTTTTTTTTTATTTCGATTCATAAATTTATAAAACTTTTATAATCAGTTATAATAATTATTATTATTTATTTATTTGAATTGATTAAAAAGAAACTACATGCCATTACTAGAAAAAATAAAAAAGACAATAAAAATCTATCGCATAGAAATTTCAAAATATAATATAAAATGAGCTAAATTTAAAACTTTTTTATTACCTTATATTCACATTTTTGTACACAAACTTGGACTTATGTGCTTATATCTTATCTTTATAAACTGTGTATTTTATTTAAAATAAAATTATCTATTACTTAACAAAATTTAAGTGTGTTTTCATTATAAACTTTTCATATTAGTTTCTGTAAAAGTTTTAATATCATTATATATTTGCTTGGCAAGGAAGCCGTCATATACTTTTTTATTTCAAAGACACAAGTTTCTCATTTAATCACCAATCTATTGTTATCTGAATAAAATAAATAAATAAATAAAAAGTTTAAACTGAGGTCCAAACAATGGCACATGTATTTTGAATACCCCTCCCCCCTTTCAAAATAAATAAATAAATAAATAACATAAAATAAAAATCTAGAAATGTATTTTAATTATAATATGAAATCTTTTTTTTTTTTTTTTTTTTTTTTTTTTTTTTTTACATTCTGAAAGTTTAAATTTTCTTCCTCATTTATGATAAAACAGGAATGAAATTTTCCTGTATATATTCAGATAATATTTTTTCTTGTATTATGTTTGAAGCACATGTGATATTATAATCTTATTTATTAATACTACATAATTATTAAAATTATTATGTTCTCTATCTTATTCTGTTAATGTTTTTTTTATCTTTGTTAATATTTAAAATCTAATATACCATTCAGTGATTTTCTTCTAACATTGCATGATTATGGTTTAGAATCTCTTATAAAAACTCCTAGGGAGGACAACTCACCCCCTTCCCCTCAGGCCTATATCTGTTGTGTAAATGGGCTAATATAAACAACAAACACCCACCAAATCTACACAGCTTGAGACCAGAAGTTGTATGAATTTTAGAATTTAATACATTTCTAATCATTGCTTTGTTTACAATTTTTAAACAGTAATTTGTAATAATGCTGTCAGTCAAATTATAATAAATGTTTACAATGTTGTAAAATATTAAAATTACTTAATAAAATATTAAACTAAAATCATAAAAAGTAAGATAATTTTAAAAATAAAGTTCAAATAACTAATCAATAATGTATAATTAAATATGCAAAATAAAAAATGAGAACTTTTCCTTGAGTTATTCAATGAGACTTTCCTCCTAAAAATATTCTATTGAATCACATCAAAATCAAAACCATAAAGTAAAAGTAAAGAAATTTTATTTCAAGTTTAGCCAGTCTTAATAACAAAAAGAAGCTTGATTAATACGTATAATATATTTGGTAAAGATAATGTGATTATCAGTATATCTTGATTTTT
Source organism: Maratus speculifer (assembly GCA_964019185.1). NCBI lineage: Eukaryota > Metazoa > Arthropoda > Arachnida > Araneae > Salticidae > Maratus > Maratus speculifer. The sequence continues at coordinate 116,759,393 of OZ025297.1, read as the reverse complement.
TTTTTAGAAATAAATGTATACTTTTTTCATGAATAACCATAAGTCATATCATTAACCATCATATTATCGAAAATCAGTTATTAAAATGCATATGAAATAATAAATAAAATGTGTAATTTTGATCCTACACCTAACAGTGCCGAAACTAGCCTTTTTTGCAACCGGGGCAAACATGGATTTTGGCACCCCCCACCTCCCACATATATGCATTCTTTATACAAAACACACCAAACAAAATCTTAATTTGGCGCCCCCTTCAGCTTCTGTTCTGGTGGCGCCCGGGGCACGTGCCCCCTCTGCCCCCCTCTAGTTTCGGCCCTGACACCTAAACTCAAAGTTTCATTGTTTACATCTGCAATGATGTATGAATGTTCGGCATTTCTGGATCTGAAACAGTTTACTGTATTTCTAAATTCAGTATTCATTATTTTTTATTTCAATTAAAATGCCTTTTGTTTATGTAAAAGTAATTTAATTTCTCCTTTCATGATCATTAATCTTTAAGTTCAGTGCTTTTTGATTAAATTAAAGGAGCATCTCTATGTCGTTATCTATCCATTTCAACCATTTTCCACGAATAAAAAAAAACATAAATTTCTTATTTTTCTCTTTTTTATTATTCTGTCTCCAAAAATAGTTAAACTTATATTCTCCAGCCAAACCAAAATGCATATATTTATTTTTTATATTTTTCTCAATTACTCTTGTAGAAATTAGACTGTATTTTAAAGTTAAAATTTGTACTGTTGGTAACAATAATTAGCATAATTTGTCATAATCTTTATTTATTTTGTGTATATCAGTATTTCAGTTTGGATATTAGTATATATAATATATGAGGAGATGGGTTTCAAAGCTTGGCTCATCTAAAATTTAAAAAAAATAAAAAGTGTTTTCTATATAAATCTGCTCTATTGATAAACTGCAATAAGAACAAACATAACAACCAGCAAAAAAAAAAAAAAAAAAAAAAAAAAAGTTCTATCTAACATATATGAATCTTATATTTTTCAAATGAAACAAATCATTCTTCAGTTATTTTGCTTTCTGGTTTTTGATGGCATTCTTGATACAGGGTTTCCAGAAAATGATTCACAATACTGTAATAATAAAATCAGTTTTCTGAGTATGTCCATGATAAAGGACACATTAGCAAAAGTAGTATAAATAAAACAAACTTATGATCATGATCATACTGATGTTTGATATATTTGTTCTAAGATATAATTTGTTTGAAGTATGTAATTTTTATTATTCAAAATATTGTTGAATTGTACACATGTACCTATAATTTGTACCTTTTTGTAAAAGCTTTTCTCTTGAAATCCTTATGATATATGTTCCCAAACATTTAAATGCGATTGTATTAAGTATTAATTATTTTGAAATTTATCTGTTTCTTAAATTTGAACTTATCATCAGTATAATTTATTTATAGTTAAAAAAATATATAGATATCAGTTTTTTTTAGTATAGTAATTTTTAGTAAAGTATGAATAAAAATATTTGTTTATAATGAATGTTTTATAAACTTTATGATTGTTTGACTTATTTCCTAATTTCAAGAATTTCTTAAATTATTTTTCAATGGTTATTGTATGTCTTAAGGGTGTATTTCGATCCAAACTGCTTATTTTCCGATTTATTTTTAAATTCATTTTTGCTCTCAAATGCACCAAACTTTCAAATTCTCTTCTTTAGAAACTACACAAGGTGCCGTAATTGTCGATTTTTTGATAAATGTAGAAAATGTGCAAAAACAAAAAAAAATGCTGTCAAAAAAAACGGCGTTTTGGACCAAATTTTATGAAGCGGGAGATCTGCGAACAAAAAAAGGGTCACCCTGCAAGCATAATTGTTTATAAATCAAATTCTAATGGATTGAGCAAAGAATGAAATGACACGGCATCTTATACGTTTCTTCAAAAATCACCTCAGCAAGTTTCATATCTTTACCTTTAAAAATGTGTCTGAAAATGTATCAGAAAATTTTGAGCTGTTGAAGGTAAAAAATTATTTTTCCGAATACACCCTTAAGAGAAAACATTCGTACATTTGACTCCCAATTATCTGACTGTTATTGAACTAGGATTATGGCACCTATTTGATAGTGTTGAATTAAAAGCATTTTAATACTCTTAACATTTCTTGCTATTTATTATCTGATCTTATCAATTAAGCAATATAATCTTAGTATGGTTATCAGATAAACATAAATCTGATGTATAATGAAAAATTGGAAAACATCTTTTGTAATTTTAGTGGATATTTTTCAGTTAGACAGATGCCAGAGTTTACATGTATAGATATACATGTATGTGTACACAATATTTGTATATATATGTGTATACGTTCATATATATGTAAATATATAACACTGGTACCTGGCAAATGGCAAAGTAACTTTTGGTGCTGTTTTTTAATGTACAGTGAAATTCGTTTAAAATACAAATCAAGGGACTGAGGAAATTTCGTATCTCATCCGAGTAATTTTATATAGGTTTCTTTTTCAAAGGACTACAGAACATTCGCATCTTAAGCAGTATCGTATATTAAATAGGCATATCTTAAAGGAGTTTCATTGTATATGAGAAAGTTTAGTGTATTTTTTGGGTACATGTTTATTCACACAATGTTTACCTAAATCCCAAGTTTATTTCCTTTTTATGTAATTTTAGCATTTTGTATGTTAGGGTTTAATTATACACCTGTGTAAAAAAGCCAGAGTGTTGATAAAGAAAAAGCAGATTTATTGATAGTTTCTATTTTGTATATTCATGTGTCATAAATAATATATCTAATATTAAATAATTTTTTTTTTTCTCTTTATAGGTTGACCATTTTGTTGACAAATGTTCTTCAAAATGAAGATTCTGACAATAGTTTTAGTTTTAGCATTTCCCGAGTTTATTTTATCTGTTAGTCCAAGCAAAACATCAAATAATGCAGATGTTTCTACAGCCCCTCCTACTACACCACATCCAATATCAATTAAGTTAGAACAGTTTCAAAAAATGGAAGAATCAGCACTTAAAGGGTGGTATGATATGGTTAACAATTTTTTGAACATAATCAAGCCTGACCATAAAACGATAGGTATGTTTTATTTATTTTTATTTACATTTTTGTTGTTACCTTATTGTGTCATTTATCATACAGTGGCATAAAGTTATATGGGCCTGTGGGGTGCGAGCTCACCCAATAATTTGATCTCACAATCCATCCAATTTTAATTGAGTTAATTCATTTCTTTTATAGATTATTTAATCAATAAAATCCTTTTGTTTTATTAACATTCTCAAAATAGTTTTATTTGAAAAATTGTAAAGACATAAATTAGACTTACTTATAGATGCATAACCACCCCCCAGCACCCTTTTAGATGATATATAGTTACATTTCTCAGGAAAATGAATTTCCTGCATACTTTGCCATCTGTTTTATGGTGCATGAATGACTTTTGTGATGAATTTAGATACTATGAATCGATAAAGCACTTTAGAATTAAAATGTATGTTTTTCTTGACATTTAGTTTTTTGAATTTTCAATAGTTAGCAGTTCCAATGTTATTTTAAATAAATATTAATGTATTTATAAGAAAGAACTTATAAGAATGTAATTTACTATTTATAAAATTATAATAAGTTAAAATTTTGCTTGGAGAAAACATAACTTAATTTCAAACTATCATCTTTAGACATTCCTTCCTTCCTTTTCTCTCCACACACTAATGGAGAGGGGAATTACAATATGTGTTATTTTATTCAAAAAATCTTAATCCCACCAAATATTTTTCAAAAGTTTGTGCTGCTGATATCATAAGCCAAATATTTAAGTACAGTAGAACCCCATTTATCCAAAAATCGGCTTAACTGAAAGACCTTAAAATTCCTTAAAGTCCTTTTTAAATGTGAAAAATTTTATTCATTGGTTATTCTATAATCGTTGGTTTTCTATCTTTTAAATGTTTGTTTTAATTTTAGGTATCATGTTTTCAGAAAGATCGTTGAAAATATATTGCAAAGATATGTTCCTTACCCACTCTTTCCGAATCTACTGAATTTAAAACTTGCAGGGAAACTACATACAATTGTTCTAGGTCACATAGTATTTGAAAAAAATCTCATTTTACCATTGCACACAAATTTCACTTTATAAGAGTTTAGCAAGGGAGTTGAATAGCGTATGAGGTATACCTATCATTGGAGAAATATAAAAAGACTGTTCATACTGATTTAAAAAATAATAAAAAAATTAGCATTACTTAATTATCCCGTCCACCAAAAAATTGCTGTTAAACTATAAAACTAAATGTCAATAATAAATGAACGAGAATGTCACTTTCACTTGACACTAAAATTTTGCATATGTTTGTTACATCAAGTCTTTTTAATTTGACATTTAATTTGTACTTTTAGTAATGTTACTTTATGTTTGGTATATTGCTGTCCCTTCAATAAACGTCATAATTAAAATAATCTGATCTTCAGAGATTTTTTTTTAAATTCATTAATTTTCCTATCTTAAAATTCTAGAATGGCAACATTTTTCCATTTGTATATTGTATTTACTTGTGTATAACGCACACCGTAAATTTCATACACGAATGAATGACTAAATGAATTTCAGTAAAGAAAGTCGAAACAAACATTACATCAGGCCAAAAATGAGATGAAATTACCTTTTTAGACTTTGGGTAGGGAGTGAATGATGGAGGATAGGAGTGATTGGCGGCAGTGAGAATTGCCAATTAACGTTTATATAATGTTAATGTATAAAAAAAGAGCAAAGAGTGAAATAAAGATGCAGTAATACTTCAATTAAATAAGATTTTCTGTGTGATTATGTCTTCTTTTAATACATTTCTTGATTCATATGTATATCGTGTGATTACATCCAGCAGTAAAAAAAAATAATATTCCATGTATAACGCACACTTAGGAGTTTTGCTCTATTTTTTTCAAAAAAAAAGTGTGTGTTATACATGAGTAAATACGGTAATTTGGCAAAAATTGTTGACAGGTTAATCAAGTATTACTAAAAAAAATTAAGATATCAAGAGTAATTTAAGGTAGCTGAGATAATACATTTTAACAACATGGATGGTTTAGACATATATAATGACACTTCCAGAATACTCTATGTCTGCCATCAGCTTTTAAGGGTGTATTCAAAAAAATGCTTTTCCACTTTCAACAGCTCGAAATTTTTCGATGCAATTTCAGACACACTTTTAAAAGTAGAAACACGAAACTTGTTGAGGGGATTTTTGAAGTGACGTATAAGGTGCCGTGTGATGTCTTTTTACGCTCCATTCATTAGAATTTGATTTATAAACAATTATCCTCTCAGTATGACCCTTTTTTTCGTTCCCCGATCTCCCGATTCTGAAAAATCCATTCAAATTGGCAACTTTGACAGCCTTTTTTGCAATATTTTCTACATTTATCAAGGAATCAACCATTACGGCACCTTGAGTACTTTCTGAATAATACAATTTGCCAGTTTCATGCATTTGAGGGCAAAAATGAACTTAAAAATGTATCGGAAAATAAGCAGTTTGAATCGAAATACACCCTTAAAGACTATGTTTAACTTATTATTCTTTTAGCAATGATTTTTAACCGACTTCAAGGAGTAGGTTATGATTTCGACCTGTATGTATTTCTTGTTCACTCATAACTTCCCTAAATATAAACCGATTTTGATTTTTTTTTTTTTTTTTTTTTTTTTTTTTGCTTGAAAGTATAAGTCACCCGTGTTGTCTCATTTTAATATCATTAAATTCCGATGATTAGAAATCTTATAAAATAAAAACTTTAAAAATTCAAATTCTTTTTGAAGCAATTGTCCAATTAAAAGCGTTCATTCTTTTCAATAAATTATATTCAAACATTAAAAAATACAATTTTGTTTCACATTACATCATATACAAAACATGTCACGAGAAATAAAGATGAGAGATTAAAATAAAATAAATAAACATGGATAATAGACTTAATAATAACCAAAAAATACGAAAAATGTGATGCTACCAGAAGAAACTATTACTCTTATACAGACACAAAATCTTTTTTCTTCAAATTGCAAAATCTAGGCTGAACAAAGGTCAGGGTCTAGATAGACTTTGCAAAGTTAAAGAAAGCAGTTGGTGCTAGCAGTTTGGCGTTAACGCATATGAATGCATAATTTTAAATATGCTTATGGTTTGATAAAAAAATAATGATTTATCACAATTTATCTTTCATTGTTGCAACCGTTTTCAAATCAAAAGCATATTAAAACTATGCATTCATATGAGTTAGTGCTAAGTTGTTGCCAAGCTTGTTTCTTTTTTGAAGTCGGTTAGTATTTTTTTTTTTAAGCACATTTTATATAAAGATGAGTTTGATCTGAAATTAAAGCTTTTCTTCATTAGATGCTTCTAGTTTTTGTTTTATTTGTAATATTACTATTACCAATTAATATATTTATAGTATGAAACTCTCTTTATTAGAGTAATACTTAACCAATTATTTATACATTTTTTCAAACATATTCTTTGATTGCCCAAGAACTACTCTAAAGTGCACTTTTGATACTTTCTTATAAGCTGCCTGGCAGTAGTCAGTTGTGAAAGATTTCTCTAAATATGTAGCACTAAATAAAAAATATGTTCATTAAATATGTATTCTATTTCACTAATAAGACTGTAATTCAACCTGTGAACAAGTTCTGTATGTACGTAATGTGATAATTTTTGATGGAAGTATCAGATTTGCTTCAAATTTTGCATATAGTTTCATTCTGATGAGGTGCTTCCCTGATTAGTTTTGGAGATTCATTAGCTAAGTATAAAGGAGATAACGGCAATCTAATCCCGCCTCGACTTAATTTAGATAAATCCTTTTTTCATACAGAATTGCCCGATTTGCTTCAATTTGGTATATCACTTTATTCTGATAAAGTTCTTCCTGGATTAGATTTGAAAGTTCAACAGTTTAGTGTAAAGGGAATGGGGGTTTAATCCTCCTTAATTTAGATAAATGGGGTTTTTATGCAGATTTAACCAATTTGCTTTAAATTTGGTATAACAGTTTATTCTGATAAAGTCCTTCCTTGATTAGATTTGGAAATTAATTGGATAAGTATAAAGAGATAGCCGGAGGGGGGGGGGGGGAGATAATTTCTCCCTCTAATTTAGATAAATGGGTTTTTCATGCAGAATTATCAGATTTACTTCAAATTTTGTAAATAGATTCATTCTAATAAAATGCTTTCTTGATTTGTTTTAGCAGCTCATTGATTAAGTATAAAAAGTTGAACATGAGCTAATCTCCCCCCCCCCCCCTTTTTTTTAGACATGGGTTTTTCATGCAGAATTATTAAACTTGTTTTAAATTTGGTATAGCAGTTTATTCTGATACGGTGTTTTCAAGATTATTTTTGTTTTGCCTCAAAATGAGCGAGTTCTGTATTTATAAATAATAGACATAAGAATATAATGTACAGTTAGTGTGGATAGCATGTGAGCTCAATGCCATCAGTTTAATTGGGCACTTTTCTTTTTCATTTTATTTTACTATTTCCTATTTATTTATGAATAGTTGTATATTGTATTTTTTATGCCTTTTTTTTTAAATATTTTTAGAATAATTTCCTTTGTATTTGCAGACTATGTTATTGATTTTGTTGCTGCTAAGTCAGATCCAGACATACAGGCTACAATGCTACAAGTAATAATATTTACATTTTATTACTATCCTTTATTATTATCCAAGAAAGCTGTTAGCCACTGCTCAACACAACATAGCATTAAGGGTGTTCTTAAATCAAAAAGGGCAACTTTGTGACACATGCTTTAATTTATTTTTGTTCGGAAATGCATGAAAATAGCAGGTGTTATTATTCAGAAACTGTCTAATTGCACTCATTTTTCTGTTTTTTAAAAAACACAATGGATTTTTCATTAAAAGCCTTCAAAGTTGATTCTTTTGGGCATATTTCCCGACGACAGCAGAAAAATCGGTCGAAAAGCAGGAGAAAAATGGGTGATTGAGTCATCGAAATAGCTTATAACTCGATAAGTAATTTAATTATCATAAAATGGAAAAATAAGTTCAATTCAAAATCGCTTCCATAGTCAGGCATTAAAATTTTATATCTTTCTGTTAAAAAATGAATTTGTAAATGTGTCAAAACATTTTTCGCTTGTTGAGCGGATCAGTTAAGAACACCCTTAACTCCACTACTTTTACCCCTTCTGAAGGAGTAATTTTAGCAGTGTCAACTTCAACTGAATCATCATCAGGATTGTCCTCATTTGAACATCATTTACAGTCCTAATTACATACTGATCAAATAATGTTTCATGCTTTAAATCATTATCAACAACTCTTATAAATCTTCTATAGTGGTCTGTTTGCATTCCTCAATTTTTGTTCATGTTTGTACAAAGCAGTTTGAAGATAGATCAGAGATTGGTCTGGGTAGGGTGGGAGGAGATTGAACATTTGATCATTAAAAACACAAAATTTCAAATCTTCCAGCAGGAATGTCCCCTTCCCAGACCACACCTGAATTAAACTCTGCTGCAAATGAACACATATCCATTTAGAACAGACATTCTCCTTCTCTTCAGGATTGCACTTCAATATGAAAGCGTTAGCCGAGTTCTGTGCATCCAGCTCAAATTAACTTATATGGAAATAATATGTATTGCATATATATCACATACATAATATATATGTCACTCATATATATCTATCATATAAATAAAATCTAAATAATTATGAAAGCATTCTAATTACCAAATACATGTTAATTGTAATATCCTATCTTAGTATTTGATATTTATTTAAGTCATTAATTTTTTCTTACAGATAGCCAAGATGAACTATGCTTTTTTAACTATGATTGTTATTGGACTTGTTTACATCTGTGTGATGTTAATTACTGGCATATTCTTCTTTTGTTGCCGATTTTGTGGTCGCTGTGGTGCTAAAAACAGCCAAAGGCAAAGACGAAGTGACAATTGTTGGCGAACGATGCACAAATTTTGTTTAATTTTAATGATAGCATTCCTTGTGTAAGTATTATTTCTTTTTGAAACTTAAAATATATTTTCAATGGTTAAAATCTTTATATTTGTAGATTTGTATGTTTTTCTCTCTTAAAAAAAAATAACCATTTGGAATTAGTTTGCATTATTTTGACTCTAGAAAACAGTTAAAAGTGTATCTCAAATTAAAAATCCAAGCATATTTTGTTAGCTTAGCTCCAAGATATATAGAATTTTAAAATAGTGTGGAATTACCATCTTGCATAGACAGCAAAGTTTGACATATGCAAAGATTTGTGTCCTGTGTCCCTTCACAAAAATAAAAGACTTTTTCACAAAATTTCTTTTAATAAAACAGGTCACCTCATAAAATTCTTTTTTTTTTTTTTTTTTAAATAGCCCTTTTTACAAAATTTTATTCTGTAAAAATGTACTTTTTATTAATTATTACTTTTTAAATGTATAATATGTGAACAAAACAAGCTGACTAGAAATGAAAACTTCATTAGAAAGCCTAAAGAAGTTATTACAAATAAATATTTGGTTTGAATTAGAGTAAATGTATTTAATATTTCATTACAAAATGTTTTATTTTATTTTTTTATTTTTTCACAAAAATATAGTAAATTTCTTGAAAATAAATGAATCAATATTTCACAAAATGAGCTTTAAAGAAAAAAACCCTACATCAAGCTCTGTATTGTATATAAGTGGATTTTTTTCTTAAGAACAATTGAGCTAACATTTATATTGGTAGTATTGTTGTTATATTGATGTTATAGTGCTCATCATTTGTTCATGGATCCTTAGTTTAATTCTTATCATTGTTCTACACATCTTATAAGAGCATGGAATATACAGTAAAATTGCAATAATACTCTGATCAAAAAGGATCCTTGGACTCGCATGCAGCGTTCCTACATTTCAGGGAATTTTTCTGTTAAAATAACAGTTTTATATATATATATATAGATAAATAAATTTTGGCTAAACTCAAGAAATTTAGTTTGATTTAAAGAAAATTTTTCTGTAATATTGGTACTGAAGAATTTCCTGGTCTGAAAATTCCCTCAACCATTCGAGACCTGTCATGTTTGCCAAAGCCATCACAGTTTTCGTAACTCTCAAAGTAAGACATCAAAAAGTTGTTGGCTGGTAGATATTTCAGTCAGAAAACCCCCTCCTCCACAAAAAAAAAAAAAAAAAAAAAAAAAAAATCACGAATTTTGATGTTATTGTTTTTGACACATAATTTATAATGAAGGTCATTTGTCCTGTTTTAATTTATTCAGGTGTGCTATCTGTATCTAATATATGTCTTTCAACTTTATGTGCAATTAGATCAGTGACCTCGTTTTGAATGCTTTTACTCAAGTACGTTCTCATTTTCTGTTGTTTGTTCAAAGCCCTTTTTTGTATATGCTCCTGCATTACAGGATCAAATTCAATTAATAGTTGGACTAGCAATTAAAGATATTCTATTATCATGTTCATATAAATTTTTGTTACTACCTCTAAATAATTAGCAACTTTCCCTAAATATTTGACGATCAAACTACATGTTGAAAAATGGTGTTTCAATGCTGGATTTCTGTATTCCAAAATTTTTAAGAAATAACATTTATTATTTGCATTATTTTAAATGAATATTTAACTCAAGCTAGGACTTTTAAATTTCAAAATGTTTATTTGTAGTTTCATGATTTTTGAGGGTTTGTACTATTTGCTACCAATCTCTATAGCCATCTTTTACTAAAGAAGAAGTTGTAGCAGTGAACAATTTTCTGCGAATTTTCTATACATTGCTGGGATCTCTTGTACAGTTATTTGAGGTGAACCTACATTCGCTGCTACCAGTAGGGAAATCAAAGTTATACATTAAGGACGCTGGATCTACCTACAAAATATAAATTCATCCTGAATCAGAAACCCATTAAAGCAGTAGTCCTGGATCAAAACTCAAAATCAAACAGACAAATGATCTTCATATGCCTGTATCACCACCTGCAAGTGTGATACATTTTCTATGGCTTTCATTTCATTCTCTTTTCTTCTTGTTGCTCAAAACAACCATGCACTGCTATTATTGAGCTGCCTTCAAAAGTCTTTTTTTCAGAAATTTTTCATTTTTTGAGTCTTTTTTTTTTTTTTTTTTTTTGAATCTGTGCCAAGGCATGGAACAGACTGTTCGTCCGGCTCTGATATTGTAGTAAACCTGCTAAGATTAACTATTAATTCACAAATGACCAAAACAAAATTCTATTTTAGACTGGATTTATCATAGCAGACAAGCCTTTTGTTATAGTTTTATTGTAATCTACCTCAAGCTATAAAATATTTTGCTTAACAGGCTCCATTAGACAACAGAATTCTATTTAAACAAATTCTGTTTTCACGGGTTTTACTAGATTTATTATATGAAATGTTATTTAAAAAAGAAAAAACAATTTGTAAATAATGTTTCCAAAATTTCACGGAAACCAACACAAAAGAACATTTGGCTATATTGATTGTTCTGTCATGTTTTTAATTCCTGTTTTAACTGTGTGTATCTTGTTAAAAACCTGCATGGGATTTAAATATTTAAACTTGAAGTGTAATAATTCAAGTTCTCTTTGCAGTGTTCCTATTACTTGTATGTGGATTATTAATCAACATGTAAAAGAATCATCTGATGGTGTAAAAGGAAATGCCACTGATGTCTTCAATATATTAATTGACTTTGCCAATGACACGGATGATGTATGTATATATTATTAAAATTAAATTTCCCTTTTAAATTTAATTAGGTATGTAAAAAAAAGATTAAAATATGTTAATGAACATGAATTTGAAATATTTTGTTTTCAGGATGTTGATCGAAGATTACAAGCTCCTCTAATGACTCCTGCACAGAATTTTGATTGTAAGTTTTGGTAGTTTTTTTTTTTAATGTATTTGCATATTATTGTATTTTTGTTGATTAAAAGGATTTATTTTCTTTTTTTAAAAATAGCTTTTAAGTCCCATTTTGTTGAAATTTTACATGACAACATCTCAAGTTCAATTGATCATGAAAAATTAGAAGAAATCAAGAATATTGTTACATGTAAGTTTATATCATCTTTTTTATTATTTGTCCATATATGTAATCACAAAAACATTTATTTTATTCATGTTTATCTTCAAGCTAAATAATTATATATTTTGTATTTGAGATTTAAAAATAACTGATCTATATTTTCAAACTAAATAATTATGTATTTTTTATTTGAGATTTAAAAATAACTGATCTATATTTTCACTATACAAGTTTATTCAAGAATTAAGCCCAGACTCAAAATCAGTCAATCTTGTTATTTTGGCATTTGGTCAAATGGTGCAATTAACAGAATATCTACTGTAATATAAAATTTGAGCTTGTTTTCTCAAGACCCCTCTGTTACATACTTTAACTGGATTTGATACAATGAGTACCAAGCTTGTTTTGGAATTAAATGCTGAGCATTAGGCTGACCACCTAGTCGGGATGTATGTTGTATAGTACCTCGAGGCCCTGGATTAAGTAAACAGAGTTTGGCACTGATCCTTCATGAGCCATATAGTCATAAGTTTAGATTAGTATTTCATTCAATATTTGTTTACTTTATTTTCAATATTTCATATTGAGAGCCTGCTGTATTTTCAAGAAACAATCTTTAGTGCATGAGTTTTTATTTTTCCCTTAAAAGAAAAAAAAATTGATTCCTTAATAGGCATACATTAAAGAAAAAATAGTGAAAAAATGATCACTCTTATATATTTCAGTTTTTGGGATTTTTTTAAATGGTTGCCTAATTGCAACACCATGCATTAATCGCAAGTATACAATATTTGTTGCAAAAAACCTTGTTGAAAATTATTTAAAATAACTTTTAAAAATATATCCTTTTGAAAAAGAGTTTTTAAATTGAAATGCATTTTAAATATTTTTTATTTTTGTTAAAAATCCAGCTATGGCTAGAAAAAGGAAAAACTTCAAAAGTTTCTTTTTATTTGTAACTGATAAACAAATATTATCACCTGTAGTATTTTTAACGAATTAAACCTAAATATAACATCAAAATGAATGTGTAAAGCATAAAGTTACTAAGAGGTAACGGTAAATACATGATAAGGAGAGAAAATTAAATAGTTGCCAATTGGCAATACTATCTATATAAGGATTAATGTGTCTTTGTCTAATGAGAATAGTTTAATTTCCCCTCATCATATTTTAATTAATGTTAAGAATATCGTTTAATGCCAACCTCAGTTAGTGCAGAAAAATTCTCTCTCTTGAAAGGTGGCACTAATGGAAGTTCACTGTCAATAAAAATAATGTTTTTACTTTTTCAATCATATGTCTTTTATGTAAGTTTATGCTCATAGTATTCTTGATATTGGATATTTATTATGTCTTTAAAATGACTTAAAATTTCATTTTAGGGGTTTTATCTGTAGAAGATCAACATACAGAAATTGCCAATGCAACAGCTTTATCTCGAGCTATTAAGGATTTGAAATCAAGAATTAAACTTATTAGAGAACAGACAGACAGTTTGAACTGTTCTGACACTAGAAGAAAAATCTGTAACTTGGATTTAAAGCAACTTCCTTTAGAAAAATTGAATGTTGATGCAGAATATGTAAGAATTTTTTCTAAATTTTAAAATGACATCTAAACTTTGTTTCTTTAAATTTGTTCATTGATAACGGGATTTATGTTTTGTAATTGGTTTGTTCCTTTAGACTCATAAGGAAATGACAGTGCCATCACCTATTTACTTAAAATTTAAAATAGGTTCACAGATGTTCAAATTAGATCAGTTGTAATGTTACCTACCTTTTATTTTATTTTTTACTAATTTTAATCTATTTATAATTTTTTTTTTTTTTTTTTTTTTTTTTTTTTTTTGTAAGTTGATTTTTTTTTTTTTTTTTTTTTTTTTTTATGTTTATCATCATTTATCAGATTTCATTTGCTGTTAAACTTGAATAATTATTGAAACAAAATGATAAGTGCGCTTAAAATTTCATTAAATTCTTTTAAATTGCAGCACTTTAAAACTTTTAGTTTCATTACAACATTTTTGAATTTCTGTTATTTTTGAAAACAGGTGAAAAGAGATTTTTTGAAGTATTAACTAAATGCTAACTGTGTACACAATTTAAGAATTTTAATGTAAATACAATGCCAAAATCAACTATTAATTTTTTATATTATTAGCAAATGTGTATATATATATATATATGAACTGGTTAAATATGTGAGATTTGGCTTTAAAATTTGTGAAATATAAAATATTGTTAAAATGTTAATAAAATATCTTTTCTGTCAAAGCTATCAGAAAATATTATAAGCAACATAAGAACTATAAGTGTTTTATTAAAATTTTAGCAGCTTTCATTATTGTATTTAATTTTTTTCTTTTATTATTTAAAAATCTGATAAGTCAACACTAAAAAAAAATTTCATCAAAATCCACAAATGCTTAAAATTTGCACACATCATTCGCAATCTAAACAATTAAAATTTCAGTTAAGATGCAACATGAATTTCAGAATGATTGGATTAATCTAATCTGTTTGACTTGTACTAATGTAGCAGTCACTTAAAAAAATTCATAAATGAATAAATTATTAGAAGCATATATAATGGTCTTCAGAACTCATCAAGTCTAAATTGGAAGAATGGGGGGAAAAAAAATATTTTAACGAGGAACTAAAAGAAATACATATTTGAATTTTCTAATAAGATTTCTGTGTCTAAAATGAAAAATTGCTGTCTTTTTACCGATTACAATAAAGTATTTTGAATCATTAATTGGATGTTCTTAAATTATTATTGATGAAATGCTCAACAATATTAGGTTGTATATTGCAATAACAGTTATAATTTATGAAAATCTTTTAAATAAATTATTTGCAGTTTCAATCATGTCATATTGAATTTTATTAATACTTATTGTATACAAAATATAGTTATTTCATAAAGATATGACTGTTCAGATAAAGATTTAAAATAGTAAAAAAGCGCTGATCTAAAATCTGCAAAATCCACAAACACCTGGTTCCAATTAGCTGTATGTGAAAAAAAAAAAAAAAAAAAAAAAAAAAAGATTCCATTTTATCGACAATATTTGATTTAAGAAAAGAAGAACATAAGACAGTTAATCAAAAATATTTAACACACAAATGGTAGTGTAAAACAGAACATCCGATATCTTATTTACATTGTAGTACGGAATGAAAAGAGTTGCCTTGGCGTTTGATTTTTTATTTGAGCTGCCAATTAAAGAAACTATTTAAAGGCAGTTTTATTTTTTCTAAAATTATAATTTTATTTATAAAATAGCAAGCACATAGTTTAATTCTTTTTAATATTATTTATCAGAGGCTTAATTGTTTTGAAAATCGATTATTTTTTATAATCATTTAATACCCTAATGCACACACACACCAAAAAAAAAAAAAAAAAAAAGATCGGATTTTAATTTTTACACCATATATAATAATTCTTATATTTGCTTTAAAAGAAAAAAATGTGTATCTAAATTGAGCTTTTTGATTCTGAATTCATTCATCAATCATTTCAATCATCTTTTTTATAATTATCCTTCTTTTTTTTACATACATTTTCCTATAGATGTTTATTTAATATTAATCTTTGATTTAGGTGCATGTACAAAGTGAATTCCAGAAACTCATGAAAATGAATTTCGAAGAGCTTAAAAGTATTATTGACCAGGTAAGTATAGGAATAAAATATTTCAATAGTGGTAAATGTTATTAAATGAATAACCATCTTTTAAAATGTGTTATTATTGGTTCTGCAACTTTTCACAACAATATTTCACAATTTCTTTCAAGTTTTGTTGATGACTTTGCAATATTTGTGATGCTTTTACTAGCATAATATACATATATTTTTTATTTGATTTTTACTCTCGTAAACTTCCATCTGTTGTTGGAATGATTCCATAAATGTAAAATGATGTAATGAATGATGTTCCCTTAGTAAATTGCATTTCCAAACATAAACAGATAAGGCAAGCAAAGATGGGATTTTTTAAACACTTTGCAACATAATATCAGGAGAGAGGGATAATTCAAAATATTTGTTACTGTAAAATACCGTTAATCCCCCCCCCCCCCCAAACGTGCTGAAAAATCGTACACAGGATTTTGCCGCAATCTTTTCACAAAATATGAATCTTTTTTTTTTTTTTTTTTTCCCCCCGAGTTACCTGCAGGATTTTTTTCACGATATTTGATGAAATTTTTTTTTTATTTCATGCAATTTTTTGACTACATTTTTTTATGCAATTCTTTGTGGAGATGTGTGTTTTTTTTCATGATTCTTTGATGAAATGTGCGGTGTTTAAAAATTTTTAGTGACATTTGTTATTTTTTGGCATTTTTTACAAATTTTGCGGGGTTTTTTTTTTTTTTTTTGTGAATTTTTGACAGAATTTACGTTTTTTTGACTGTTTATTTATAAATACAACATATTTGTGTTTTTCTTAGTGTTTTTGTGATCTTTTGAGAAATTTATGATTTTTCTGTGATATTTTGACATAATTCGCATTTTTTTTTTTTTTTTAGGGATTTTTTGACGTAATCTGCATTTTTTAAATGATCGTTTGATTGTATTTTTTAAGACCTGACATAATTCATGTTTTTACTCCAATCTTTCGTCAAAATGTGGGTTTTTTGGTGATCCTTCAGCAAAATTCATGATCTTTTTGCGATCCTTTGAAAAAATTTGCTGTTATTTTTTGTGATTCTTTGACGAAATTAGCATTTTTTTTCAGCGATCATTAGAAAAACCTTTTTTTCCCATGATTTTTTGACGTAATTTCCATTTTTCCCCGTTTTGTCGGGATTTTTCTATAATTTCAAATTTTTTATAAAGTAGGGAGGGGGCATTTGATCGGGAAGGGCAGATTAATGGGATTTTATGGTAAGTAATTTTTTTTTTCTGATTGAAGATTTTAGCCATTATAAAAATTTATGATGAATCCTTTTTATAATGGTCTTTGAGAATGAATCGCTAAGCAATGAAGATGTTTTGCCAAATTACATTTATAATGTAAATGTAGTATATAATTAACTTATAGTCATATATGGTATGTATGTATAGTATCTATGCATATATATATACAGTCAAACCTCGTTAACATGAACACGCTTAACATGAATTGTTTTCACAGTTCCCTATAAAAACGAATATGAAGTTTTGATATTGATAATATGAATTACTGTTAATATGAACAAAATTTTGATTCCTCTTGAGGTTCATGCTAACGAGGTTCGACTGTAATGACTTGACAAGTGGAGAAGGTGAATAAGGTTCTAATTAAAAGAAGTGATTGATAGATTAAATAATGGATTTAGGTACTCACTTTTTCAGTAAACTTTATTTGGCACATTTGCCGTACAACAGATTTGCCAAAGGCCCTGAGAAACCGTAGTTTTGATTGTCACATCATGCAGGTATAAGAGCAATATCAAATTTCTTAAAAACTGACTTTTTGCAAGGAGCACACGAATTCTGTTATAAATTTAAAATATTTTCCAACAGAGGGCAAAAATGTCAATTTGGTAGGGAACTTTAATTTAAATTTTGAATTATTAAAAGGCTATCTATATGTAAAAAAGGTTTACTTTTACTCATTTTTATCCTTTCATATGTAAGCTTCTTGATGTACTTGGCGAAATCATAACTGCAACTTAATTTAATCCTAATTTCAAGGGTTATATATAGGTTTGCACAAGCTGAAATAACAAATCCCAGAAAAAAATAGCCCATTTATAATATTAATATATAATAAAAGAAAAAAAAAATAGATTTTTGAAAATACTTCTCTAATTTATCGTTTTTCTAATCATTTTGTTATGAGAAGTTTGTTATCAGTATTATTATTTTTACAAAACAAATTGTTTGCCTCGCACATCCTGGGTAGAGTCCTGCACTGGTTGGATTGCTCCCAACTTAAGCCTGAAAATTCCTTTTCAATCCACAATCCAAACCACACTAAAAAATTTTGCTCCATCGAAACCCAACATCTTTTAACCCACATCCACACCTGGCCAAAACTCAAAATAATAAAATAAAATATTTAACTTTGTTTCATTTTTTATATAATGTAGCTGTTGTAATCAAATTTCACATATAAAATTAGGTAATACATATTTGATGTGTTACACTGTAACGTGAGTAAACTTTAATTAACTTTGCCATTGCTAAAAAATTGTCATAGAAGATAGTATATCTTTAATTTTATGTAGTTCATTTTAATTATATCTTTCAAATTTAGTTCATTTTGATATCTTTCAACAGATTCAAAATAATACTGTGCTAAAAAGTAAAATTGAAGAAGAAAGTGAAAGTCTGAGACGTGAGTTTGTTTTCATTTTCTATAACTTATATTTTATTTTACTTTCAGTGACTTGTGTGACTTCTGATTAATATTTTTTATTTTCAGTGGCATATGATTTTGCTTTATGCTATCAAGTGTGAATATATTCTGTATGTAACAAGTGTAGCTTGTGATGAGTTTTTCTTGTATCAGATAGTGAAAGGACAAGCTACACTCCCCATGCAACTAAATTTATCTAAAATAAACTTGTATCCAAATTAATAATGAATGAATCAAGAATGAATTATAAAATGAAGCGTATAATTTTCTTTAATAAAAACAAATATGCTTTTTTCATGGCCATTTTTTCATGATTAAATCATGCTAGATAGTGAAGGGAAAAGGAGATTCATCCAAATGTCTGAGAAACTCTATTATTTATATTTATACAATTTATATTATAAATTTACTTTATTTTAAAACACCTTTAATCCAAAAACTATGCCCAAGTTTTGTTGATTGTAATTTAGGCAATTTTTCAAGCATGTTAGAAAAAGGTATTCCTAAAAATTACAACAGTCTCATGGACCTTTTAAGTACAAATTGATCTTCTATTCATTGTCAATGAACTGCAAATAAAAACTCAGTCATGAAGGAATTAGAGTATGATTATTACAAATATATATTTTTTATATTTAAATATATTGTAAATTTAAACTGTCTTGCTACTTTTATTCAGCATGGTAAAATCAACATAAAGTTTTCAATTGCTACCAATCAATATATTTTTATACAGAATATTTTTATTATAGAAAATTTTTTTTTAATATTTTTATACTTTCCATAAGTAGTATGTATAATTAAAAAGTGTGTATCAAGTATGTTTTAAAACATTGTAAAGCATTTGATTCATATACAGCTTTGACAAAAAGTATTGAGCACTCTCATGTTTTTAAAATATCTTTAAAATTAACAGTATGATACAAATGGTAAGTTGCGCGCAGTTACAAAATTAAATTATAACAGCTTGAAAAACTGATAGCACTAAATAAACAACTCATATTTTTATTAATCTATTTAATTGAGCCATTTGCTTTAAAAAATAATTTAAAAAATATTGAATTTATTTAATTTTTTGAAAGTTTTGTTGTTGTATTATGCAAAATAATAGATTATCATAAAAATTAGATTAACTTTTACATTTTATATGTTATTTTTAACATTTTTATTAACAAATCTAATATTTATATATATACTAATATACTACTAATATATATATATATATATATATAGATATATCTGATCTCAATGTCCCCTTTTCTGTGCACATCCAAAATAAGCAACAAGGATGGTATCATGTAAAAGTTTTCTAACAGGCTTTTGATATCATGAACCCGCATTTCTTTAAAACATGTTGTTTAATAAAAAAAATTGCAATTAATCTAAAATTAATGAAAAACGTAACAGCAAATAATGTCAAAGGTTGCAGCGTGGAAGCCTCACATAAGTCTTTTAATTATATATAAATTTAAAAATTATATTTTTAAATTTAATAAAAAAAGAAATCTTTATTCTCAAATTATTAAGTATTATTCTAATTTTCATGATTATCTACTAACTTGCATAATGTGTGAGCCTTTTTAATTTATTTATTTATTTATTGTGGGAGGAGGGGGAT
Source organism: Maratus speculifer (assembly GCA_964019185.1). NCBI lineage: Eukaryota > Metazoa > Arthropoda > Arachnida > Araneae > Salticidae > Maratus > Maratus speculifer. The sequence goes on along the minus strand of OZ025297.1, from coordinate 116,739,312 downwards.
AATTCAATAAATTTTTGTTAAACTGATTTATTAAAGCAAGTGGTTTAATTAAAATATTAATTTTAAAAGTTATATTCTCCATTCATTTTCATTTTTTTAGTCATTATTCATTATAGCATACTAGTTGTTATGCTAAAACCTGTGGCCTTGACTTAGTAAAAATTTTTGCAGTTGTGAATTTTGGTAATACTAATTACCCCTTGTACTCAAAATCAACTAAAAAGTGGTTACTTCTTATCGTCATGGTACATGAAATGGAAAAATTTGTCCTTTTCCTTAATAATATAAAAAGTTCTCTGTTTATTATAATAAGCTGTAAATTTGTTTTCTTCTTTAACCTTTAAAATACTTTTGAAAAACTTAATCCATCTGTAAAAGTATTTAAGAGTTCCTTGCAAGCAATCTTTAATAAATAGAATATTGGCATTCCATTATCTAAGCATCAGCTTCAGCTCAGTCATCAATGTTATAAATTCAACTATCTCTGACTAGTACAATCAGAAATAAAATTTTGCACAACAAAGACCCAAAAATGAATTCAGAAAACTTCACAATCATATAGTGAAAACATATGTAATAATCAGTGTGGAGTGCAAAATGATATGCCAAAAATATGTTATATTATACATGGAATTATCAGTGACAGTCACCATCTGGGAGAGCATACGGGAACAATGATTCAACACTGTAGAAGTAATGGATCTATCTGATGTTCAATGAAAATTAAAAATGCTGACTGCAAAATCACAAATCTGGTGAAAATCCATTTACTATAGTTATTTTAATTATTTTTACAAAATAAAGAAATTTTATATTGAGAGATAAGGTGCATTGTAAGTTTTGGAAAACATGATAAATTTAAAATTCTTTTTATTGTTTTTGCAGGATTTGCTGAAGATACTAAGCCTAGTGATCATCAGTGGCAAAAAGCTATAAAGAATGAAATAAAAGTGTACACTGACAAGGTATTTAATTTTTAGGGTCGTATGTTTATATGGAATCTACTTTTAAAATTATAGTTGTTCTCATTATTTTCAAAGTGATATTTTTCATTAAGAAAATAAGGTTATGAATTGATATCAGGCAGGCAGTTGTAATCTAGCAGTTATCAATATTACACAGTTTGTGCAATGTATTACCATCAACTGACTACTTTGGGCCACTTTTTCCCCGATTCCACTCGCATTTCCATTATTAAAAAATATATATGATTTCTCAATGTTGAAGTTGAGTTGTAAACAACTAACATGAAAAAAATGAAACATTGTATGGTTTCAAAGAAGAAATTTTTTTTATTTTTTAACTATTTTTAAAATATTCAAAGAAACTTCCAGCTGGAGGCTTTTTTGGTCTTTTCACTTAGTTTCATATAAAATAAATACATTTCATATGTAAATGAATATATTTTTATTGGAACCCCCTTGCAATAGCAACTGCTAATTAACACTGCAAATTAGAGTAAAGAAACTTTTTTTTTTTTACATTCAAACACAATAAACCAATTGTTAATATTAAAGAAACGTGAAACAGTTTTCATCATGTTATTGTCAGCAACTGGAAGAAAAACAATCAGTGTAACATTTTGCTACAGTAACATTTTAAAAGTATGTTCAAACTTTTTAAAGATATTTGGTTGTATAAAAGGCATTTCTAAGTAAATGGGGCTATTTTTAGACCGAAAAAGTCCTGGCATAAAGTAACCCTGAAATATTATTTATCATGTTAGCTTTATGAAAACATAAACATTTCCTGCCAAAATTAAAAGTTACAGGAAAATCTATGATCACACATGGGTTACAGGTTACTAGAAGTAGTAATATTTTGACACTTACCTAATTTCCAGCTCTTATCCAGATTGTTTCACGATAGAAAATTTGGGCAATTAAAATTTACACATATCCACTTAAAACAGTTCCAGTGGTGCCATTAAAAAAATTTAACTGCCCCAAACTATTCCACTACCTTATAGTAGGCTATAAAATAATTTTCTAGAGCAAAAACTTCAAATTATCTTATATTGTTTGTTCAATACAAAGAGTAAAAACTTTTTGTATACGATGGACTAAAGTAGCCCAGGCTGATGGTGCTTCATGTTTTTACATGTGTACATGCAAAATTGAACTTCAATTAAAATTATCCCAAATAAAAAAAATAAAATATGTACTAGAAGTATCAAATACCAATTCAGTACCAGAAGTATTGAATAAAATCTCTTTATAATGTACATGACAAAACGCATCTAATTACTTTAAAATCAGTTTGTTCCTAAATTTTAGTAATATTTAGCCATTTCAACATTCTAAGAATAATATTAATTGTCTTAGAAAAGATAAAAATAAAGGGCAAAATTACTTTTTGACTGACAGATTTTTGTCAGGAACTCTAGTTTTTGTTTCTAAATTAGTTTCACCTAATTATACTTTACAAATTTTAAGGATATTTTATCAATTTTTTCTCTTTTTAATTTTTAAAGGTGAAATAATTATGCAAACAAACAAATATTTAGTGGACTCTACCAAAGATTTTGTAAATTATTTTTTTTCCTTTAAAAATTTAAAAATATGTAAATTTTTTCAGCTTACATAGGGATGTCAAATGATATATCATGGTCTGAAACTTTAACTCTTTTGAGTTTACACCAGATTTTATCCAATACTAATTTTTTTAAGTTGTGCATTTTCCTGTTGAGATTAATGTTTTCAGTTTATTTGAGGCATATTAAATTTAGAAATATTTTTCTAATTATTCATGTTTATTTAATTATTGTAAAGCTAAGCTGGGTTAAATAAGGATAAAACAAAATGATAATTTTGTGTGTTATCAAAAATTTATATTAATATTGGTGTAAGTCTGGATTGCTTGTGATAGTTTATTTTTAACATTTATAAAATTACATAGTTGTTTTGAAACTGAATTGCAATTCTCTTTTAGCTGAGAACTTATGCTGGTCAGAATAAACAAGCACTGCAGGATGCTTTTGTCCAAGCAGATGAATATGAAGATTATAGGTAATTATTCTTAATTAGATGCAAAATTATTATTACTAGCCACCAGTTTGGTCTCCCTTAAATGTATGCTAACCATTGCAACATGCTACTTTTATTTACTTGTATACTTTCACTAAATATGAAGATTCTGATAGAAAAAAAAAAAAAAAAAAAATCCATGCAATCAGGCAATATTTAGTGTGTTTGTGTGTGTTATGTATTTCATCTTTCCACCAAAAAATTCACTTAACTCATTTTGGAATTTTTTTTTCATGTGTGTTTTCTTATCAATTGCGATACGTTCACGGGTGCAGATTTTAAAATCTATTAAATCATTTTACATATCATTTATCAGTTAGAAGCGAAAATTCATATTTCATAAACTTGCAATTCATATTTGACCCATTTTTGTTGAATTTGTTTTCTTCAAATGTTATGCACAAATTCACTGTTGGTGATATGCAGTATTAAAGTATTTTCAAGGATTGTATCTCAAGAATAGACTCAAAGTAGAGTAAAGCACATGCCATGTTCAGAAAACTATATCTGGTACACTTTAACCTAAGCATGAAGCGAAGGAAAATTAGTCCTTATTTTTATATAATTATGACAAAATAGTTTACAATTTTATCCTTTTTTGTTTAAAAATGAACATATATGTACTCTTTAATGCTTGTGTATATAGATTTTGGCATTTGAAAAAATATCCAGAGCTTTCTTTTAAAAAATCTGGTCAATCTGAGCTGAAAGAGTCAAAACCTAATCTGAAACATTTTTCTAGTATCAATTTTATCTTGCGATTTAATAGCTTCATTTACAAAAAAATTTATCATCTGCATGTCTTTTGATCTTCAAAGATGTTATTTATATCATAGTTTTATAAGTTGAAGGCAAACAATTTAAATTTTACTATAGTAAATTGATTGTATGTCTTAATGTATGTATATTTTTTAAGTATCTTTGGGAATGAAATTTGTTAATGATTTAAATCAAAATTTATAACAATATTTTATTAAAAAAATTATGTATTTTTCTTTAGGTGGTATGTCATGTTTGGAGTTGCAGCTGTTTTATTTGTTCCAGTTGCTCTTTTATCTCTTGGACTCGTTTGTGGATGTTGTGGTTATGAAAAAGAACGCCATCCTACAAAACGATCATCTAGTTCCAATTGTGGAGGACTGTGCTTAATTTTAGCAGTGTACTACTTCTTCCTAATATCTTCTGTGCTGATGGTGATTACATTGTTCCTGTTTATTGTGGGTGGGAATGTTCAAACTTTTGTTTGCATTCCATTATATGAAGAAGATTTTCAACTGTTGGATCAGATTAAAGAGAAATTTAATCCTTATTTAGAAGACAATATATTCCAGAATGTTACACCTAGTCAGTTTTTACATGATTGTCAAGAAGATAAAAGCATTATTCTTGCTTTGGGGATATTTAATGGGAGCAATGCTGAAGGATTTGAAAGATTACTATCTAGTCCTGCGGTTGAAAATTCTGTGAATACAGAGGAGATTGACAGCAAACTGAAAGATGCCATTTTAGAAATAACATCCGGCATAAGAGAAAAACTGGACCAATTTACTAATGCTCTTAACCTGAAAGACATGAAGGATATACCTCTCAAATTACAAGAAAATCTCAGGAATTCGAAAGCCAATTTGTCTCAGTTTATTGATCAAGTAAGGACTGCTCTTAATGAAGACACAACTTATGGAAACATCGAAACCCTCAATTTTGTCAATGAATCTGCTGCAGCTCTTTTTGAAGTCATTGATGATTTTGAAAGGAAATTGGTAATGTTGTTGTTTATTTTGAATGTTATTTATTTTAGTGTGTTTATTGAACTTTGTTATATTTTTTAATATTGTACCAATCCAGATAAAAAATTTTCCTCTTTTGTAAAGTCTTCACAGAATTTTAATATTGTTTAGATATACAATACATAACTTTAAAAGAAAAAAAACCTCTCCATAAATGAAAAAAACTAGCAGGAAAACTTACAAAAGTTAACATGTTAATAAATAGTTAGTTTGGATTTGATTAATTAGAATCAATCTTTTGTTATTAAATTACAAACAAATAAATAAATAATTTCTTTTTTTTTTTTCTTTTTTTTTTTTTTTTCAAAAAATGGGGATTTGATAAATTTTTTTGTATCAGTCCATGTAATTTATTACTCTATATTTTTACACTTCTTTAAAGATAAGTAAGCACTGATTCTCCCCCCCCCCCTCAATAGTTTTTAAAATCTTAGTGAGGAAAATTCTGAAAGTGATTGTCAATAGAAAAAGCTCAAAATCCTTTATTCCCAAAATAAAGCAAAAAGAAGAGGGCTGTATCCATTTTTCCATTGATTAGTGTCAATATAGAATGTACAATACTACACGGACTACTATATTTGGCACGGACTACTATATTTGGATACAACCCCTCATTTTTTTGCTTCATTTTGATATCAACAGGTTTTGAGCTTTTTCTATCGATGAGCACTTTCAGAATTTTCAAGCTTTGTTTTTGAGACTTTCACAAATGTTGCTCTATACATTTAGCTTACACAATATGCAAATGAAATTTTGATAATATTGATGCATGCACAAGGAAAAATTATTTAGTAAAAGGGCTCATTTTTCATAGTTTTTATTATTTTTATTTGTGAGGTCAGGTATTATATACAATGTTGTTTGTCATACTTTCTGAAAAGTACATTATTTTATATTAAGAACTCTGCAAATTATAGGCAAAAAAACTTGGAAAAATTTAGGACTGTTTTTATAAAAACCTTAATTATTCTATGAGTATAAATGCTATCCGCATACAAATGAACACAGTTTATTACAATAAATGTTTATTACAGTAAGCCGCTTAATCATAATCTACAGTTTGCACGGTTTTGCTACTTTAGTTTTGACAGGGTTATCCAAAAGATATTTGTTCTTTTTCAATTTTTTGATGGTCCCCTGTGGAGTTTCGAAAAAAAAATATTCACGGAAATGTATGACCTGTACTATTATATTTACATAGTTAGAATTTCAGGATAATTCCTCATGTATTTTTCTAGATACTTAACGAAATCCTTAAAATCGCAAATGACTGGTCATCTTTGGCCATATAGAGTATATGTGTATATATTAGTATTTCAAACAAAACATAGAAAACATATGAGAAATTCACAAAAGTAACTGCATTTGTCCAGTCTTCATAAGTTTCAATCATCTTTTTTATTCTGGTCTTTGTACAAAATGTGCTAATTTGTTTGTAATTTCCTAATTTAGCAGAGATTTTTATTCATATACTTACTGATATTTCTGTTTAGTAATATTCACCTTACTTAATCAGCAGTGTTGATTTAGTGGATTTTTTGTTAAATATCTATGACTATTGTTGAATAGAAATACTTATCTTCCTGTTATTTTATAAACAATTATTACTCCATTAAATTTGCAGCACTGGAGAAAAGCATATGATTTCATATCCATGCCTATGAATTTGCATCTTAAGTGATATTGTTTTGCTTCAAAGAAAAATTTGAGTGGGATTGTGTAAAAACCATTTGCATATTAAATGGGTTATTTTTACAATAGTTGTGAGTTTATGTTCAAGATGCTGAAAAAAATATATCTTAATTGGGTTTTGAATGTATATTTAAAATTTTTTTTTTAATTGCCCATTAAAAACACAAAAAAGCATTTTTTATAGGAAAAATATCAATAAGATATCAAATAAAATGTTGAAATTAATTAGAAACAACACTTTGTAATACACTAAAACCTTCTTAAAGCGACCATGTTCGACTCCAATAAAAATTGGTCACTTTGAGAGGTGGTCCCTTAATGGAGGTCATGTTTAAATCTAAATTTTACTTGTTGAAAAATAATAACAATGTTATTAAAATTTGTTTTCCATATTAGAAAAATTCATAAAAACTAAGTATCAAAACAAAAGTTAATTGCATACGTTATTACTGCAGAGTTTAAAAAATGAATACATTGATGTTTACTTTGATTTTAGTTTTATAACATTCTTTCCAAGTCCTTTCAAAATTCAGTGAATATGCATTCTTTTTCTTATTCTTTTCATGGTAACAAATATGATAATTTTATTATTTCATCTTTTTGCGACTTTATAAACCGTCATTTTTAATTTGTCATCAGATTTAAATTCATTGTCTAAGAAGTTACGAAGAGGTTTAAAAACTTAAAAGTTACCAGAATTTAAAAAAATACTAAACTTAAGACAGAAGTTTGATTAATAATGTGCTCTTCCGAATTATTTTTCTGAAAAACCTTCTTCAAACGACAAGGAAAAAATGGAATTTGTTTCATTTTCTTCAAAGAAATTTGTCGCTTATTGAGGGAGTTCAATTAGGATTGTCTCTAAATGGATGTAAAATTAGTATTGAGACTATGGGAATAAATTTCGTTCCATGAAAGAAATGGTCATTTGGGGAGGTTGTCGCTTAGTAGAGGTGATCACATAGAGAGGTTTCACTGTAGTTTCATGCCAGGAGTTATTGCCAAAGAAATGACCAAAGATTTTGCCTATGCTTTATAAAAGTACTCTTATAGATTTTAAGGTTTTAACAGTGAATTTTAAGAAATTAAATATTGCTTAGAGACATTGTACTAATTCAGATTTTAATAAATATTTATGAATTTCCAACCAGCGGTTTAAAAGAGGCCTTTTGTTTTAAATTGTTGATACATAACAAAACTATTTTGTATAATTTTATATAGGCATGTATTAAATTTGTTTATTGTATTATTTTTAACAGATTAATTTTTCCACTCCTTTGTTGAAAATCTACAAAGAAGCTGATAACTACAAAGTAAGTTTTTAGAATGTTAGATAGTTATAGTCTTTGGTGTCTTTCTAGTCATCCTCAAATATTATTGTATTTTTATAAAAAAAAAAAAATTTCTGTGGCTTTATTGTTAAACTATATTCCTCTTTCAGGATAAAATCAGGGAAATAGAAAAAAGCTTAGATAAAGTTGAAGACAAGTTACCAAAAGTCATTAGAACTGTAAGTGTGATTGTGTATAAAATTTTCTTTTTTTCTTTGCCAGTGTAAATTCTGTTATCTTTATATTCAGAAATGTATGTTAAGAGTGCTGATCTAGTCAGTTAGAAAAAAATTAGTAAATGGAGAGTAATTTAAGAACATTTTGAAATTGATTTGTTGTAATGGTTAGAGGGATGATTAACTTAACCCTTTGTATCGCTGTGTTGAAGATCTGCAATATACACTTCCTTATTACTTACTTAGTAAGTTTTAAAGCATGATTTTATTTATTGTTTCTATTTTCCAGTGCAGTAGTTAATAAAAATTGTTCATAGCATTTTCAACAAACAGTTATACTGGATTCATTTTTCATGCTAAAGTTGAGTCTATTGTTTGAGCAGCTTCACATCAATATTTTTAACTTTATAATTTTTGTTAAATTTAAAAAAGCTAGAAACATTCAAAAATAGGTTTTTTGGAAAGAATTTTGTTCACTTTTTATTTTTTATTAGGAAATGATCAGTATTAGAGGGAACTATCTAAATTTCTTTTTATTGTAGGTGAAAAAAATAAAGTAAAAAAATTAGTCAATATTTTTTCAGTTTTATGTCCTAAATTTTTAAATTATTTTTTACGTTCTTAAAATGGTGTTTTCTAACAGCCAAGTTAATATTTTTCAAATCTGAGTTGTTGAGTCGCAAAAGGTTAAGACAGAACTTACTTTTTTTCAGTTGAAAAAATCGATTTTTTAAAATATTTTTCTAATTAGTAGATTATTTGTGTACAACATTTTCACTGAATTTAAAATCCTTTCATAGTTATTTGATATTTTATCGCAACTTGTCAATAGGCTTACTGTTTTTCAACACTGTAAATGCATTTTATGAAAAATGATTTTTTTAAAACTAGGTGGGATCAGAATGTAAAAACAATTAAACTGATCTTGTTTTTATTATTAGTAGTAAAGATGATATTTTTTTGAAAATATTGGAAGTCAGACCACTTTCAGCCTTTTTTATAAACTGTGAATATTTATAGAAGCAAATCAAAATGTGAGAAAAGAGTCAGAAACAAACCTTTTTTTCAAATCGCTGCCATTTTGTCATTTTTCAACTTTTATTACTTTCATAATCATTAACGAAAATTGTTTGTGAATGATACTTGAGTTTTATTGACCCCGACTTAATCAATGTTTTTCAAAGGGTAAAAAATAACATGAAATAATAATAAAAAAAAAATCTGGATCTAAAATCTTCATTCCTATTCTGGGGGGTTCTAAAAACCACATTTTTTTTTTTTTTCTTTCTTTCAATTTTTTACAGACAAAATTTTCTCCACACTCTTAAAAAGGGAAAGAAATTAAACATAAGATGCATAAATAAAAAAAAAAAACACTCATTTTCTTGCCATATATTGAAAATATTAAGAAATTTCTAGTTTGAGGGACATTCTTCTGAGTATTTTATACCAAATAAAATATTTAAATTAGTTTAAAATAAAAATAGTAAATATTTATAAAAAGCAACAAATTTAAGCAGTTATGTATAAAAAACAAACTTCAATAAACTCTTTTAGTAAGATATTAGAAATAAATTTATTTCTATCCCATAGGATAAATATCAAAGATTTGATCGATCTGCTATCTAAGAAATTCATTCAGAGCAATTGGTTATTTTACTACATAAAGTATTTTATTTATGTTCATTTAAATGTTTTCATTCAAAATTTGGTTTAAAAATTCAAATTTATCTTTTAAGTTAAGCTGCTTCTGTTTCTATTAATTTCATAATTTTAAATGTATTTTTATCATTTAAAAATGTTTGTGTTTTTTAAATCTGATAAATATATTTAGATTCAATTACTTTCTAAAAATCTACTTGCTTTGCTCAATTAATAATCTACTGTTTGAAAAAGTTTATTTGTTAAAATTTATCTCTTTTCTTTACCAGCATTTATTCCAGGCTGTTGCTACATCAGCTGGATTGATAGAAGTGGTAAGATATTCACTATTTAATTTCATTTTTAGCACTCATCAGATTCTTTAAAAACATATATAAAATACAATATAATGTTGTTCTATAAAAAATGTTTATTTATTAACAAAATGTTGTAAAAAACTATTTGTGCAAAGCATCTTCTGGACATGGAGTAAAATTTTAGACATTAGGATTCCTTTACATTAGCTATAATTTTTATTTCTTTTACCTATTAAAGTAAAATTTAACTATTGCATAACTTCAGTATCTCTTTTCACCACCTCCTCGACTCAAAATATTGTACCATTAAGGGAGGGGGGGGGGGGGGTTCATTCAGCTAGTGTTCATTCTAGGCCATTTTTGAAGGGTGCAGCGCCCTGCTTTTTTTCAGGTTTACAAAATGCATCCTTCCCTTTTTAAAAGTAGTAAAATGCACCACTGGTTTTACCCAGAGATTTTTAATAGATAATTTTTTTATTCTGTGGTATTTCTAAATTTGTGTGCCCAAAAATTATGGAACTTTTTCATTTCTTAAGAAAAAACATGAAACTATTCAATTGCGTTTTAATTTAATTATATTTTTAATTTTTATACCATAAAATCATTCAAAATTAATGTTACTTGATTCATCATATTTAAAAATTATGTATTTTCCTGCTTTCTTTTTTCAGGCCTAAAGGCAATAATAAATTTTTTCTTGTTGAGGTGCCCTGTTCTTCTAGTGAATAGCACCATGCCCTTTTTATTTCTAGAGTGAACACTAATTCAGCTTCAGAATTTTCTTCCATAATGTTTAAGTCTATAGACGTTTGATGCATTTGTATATTTAAAATAGCTCTTGAAGAAATTAATATTTTTAATTTCTTTTTTCTATATTTTCTTCTTAATGATGTCCTTTTCTTCCTTAGTTCTCAAAATATTTTTAAAATCTGTGCTTAATATTTTATACGCTAAAAACTGAGTAAAGATTTAACATTTTAAATAAAATTAAATATATACTTTAGACAATTTTGAAGGGGAGAGAAAAAAAAAAAAAAAAAAAGACATTTTTTAAGAAGTGTATACAAAAAATAAAAATTAAAAATAACAATTTCTCCAAAAGATATTTTAGATATATGAATGCATCAAACTTCCATAAACGTTACAGAGAAGAATACCAAAGCTCTGTGACCAGTACCCTTACCTATAAAACTGTATTGGCAATCTATGTTAGAGGTCTGCACAAGCTGGGGTTGGGCCGGTTTCCATTAACGACATTCAGGCTGGGTTGGGCTTGTGCCATTTTTCTGAAGACTCAGGCCGGGCTGGACTGGACTTGGGCATTACTTTTCTTAAGTATCAGTCTGGACCTAACTTATTTTTTCTGTATGAAACCGGGACTGACTTCATTCTTCCTAGTCTTCACGGATCAAAATAATCAGTTCCAATTAAATCATCCTGTATGAGAATCCTTTTCTCGACATGGCCAAGTCTGTTCAAAAATCAATAAAATTTCATTTGGTCAAAAATTTTTGGCAGAAAAAGGCATATACTTTTAAGTTGTTTTTATTCTACAACTAAACATTAGAATTTATTCTTTTTGAAGAATCGTAGATTTCTTGGCTTATTTAAATAGAGTTAAACACATGGGGGAAAAAAACTGCCTATGACGGGAATTTTTTTAAAACTGAAAACTGGAAATTTCTTTTAAACTGTTCATCCATGCAAAATGAATACAGTAAGTAATATGCGAGAAAAAAATATATTAAACATTTACACCTGCAGAAAAGGGAATGTATTTTTTTTTTTTTTTTTTTCCAGTGCGATTCCGTCTTAGAGGATTTTATTTTTACCATGTATCATTTTTTTAGATTTTTATGTCTCCATTACATGGAATATGGATTAATAATACTAATGATAACTGAAACATTTACATACAACAAACAAAGATTCATTAAAAGCTTAAATATCACAGCCTACGACATTTCTGCATAAATGGAGACTATAAACATGGGGAAGAAAAAAGAGTAAAGTTTTTTTGGTCAGAAGTCTTTTATAAAAGTAAAGATCAATGTTCTGTAGAAATTCACTTGGGCTAAGCTGGGTTTGAGCCAAAATTTAACTTTTTTCTGAGCCGATCGGGCCACTAAATGTTCTCTACGGGCGGGCCATTCTTGCGCTGAAATTTTAACTTTAATAACTGGCCAGGCCAATATTTTTTTGTTTGGGCCGGACCGAATTTTTTTTTCTGTGGATCAGCAGGGCTATTGCCTGGAAATTTCTTCTCATGTAGACCTCTAATCCATGCTATATGTATGGTGTATAATGCATCCAAACATACACAGATTTGTGTCCAATCAATTTCTCTTTCATTTTTTTTTCTTATACTGATATACAAAATATCCAAAAAATTGATATCCCTTTTTGTATTTTTTATGAATGGAAAGAAAACTGCATTTTTTAAAAATATGCATGTATAATCAAATAAGTTTGGCATATAAATAATTCAAAGCAATTATGTTATGCACCTAGTAGCAGAAACAGTGCTGCTTACAGCTGACATCACAGATTACAGTAGACTCCCTCAAATCCGCACAGCTTGGAACTAGAGGCTGTGCGAATTTTGGAATTTTTCGGATTTCTGGTCATTGTTTTGTTTATATTTTTAAAAAGTAATTTGAATGTAATTAATAATGAAATCAAAAGAATAATTAATGCTTACAATACAGTCAAAGTTCTTTAATCCGCACACTCATAATCCACTGTTTTCTACAATTTGCGTTATTTTACGAATGTAAACAATGAAATAAACAGTTAAAAAATTTACAAATTAGTGATTCAAAATGATTTTTTTAAAACAAATAAAAAAAAAAAGAGAGAAAACAGTGGATTATGGGTGTGCGGATTATAGAACTTTGACTGTATGCTAAAATATTAAAATAAGTAAAACTAAAATAATAAAAGTTTAGATAATTTTTAAAATGATTAAAATACTAAAAGCAAAGGTGAAATTAATAATCAATAATGTACAATTAAATATTCATTATAAAGATGAAATGTGGTTTTCCTAAATTATTTAATGGAACTTGCCTCATAAAGGTGGCTACATTACCAATTCACATCAGGATCTTAGAATGACGAAACTTTTATTTCAGGTTTAGCCAGACTTAATAACTAAAAAAGCTTGCTTAATACATAAATATATTTGGTAAGATTATGATTACCAATGATATCACCAATATTTTGATTTTTTTCAGGAATAAATTATTCTATCTTAATGAAAAAACATGAATTCAATAACCTTAACAAAAATTACAAATTAAAAAATATATGAAATTGATATAAAACTAAAAATGTCAAATTTTGCCCCTACTTCTGAACTGAATGTTTCATTGTTTGCATCTGTAAATTATGTGCAGATTTTGGAGAGTTGTGGATTTGACAGAGTCTACTGTATTTTAGACCTTGCAGATTAATCTAAAAGCTTTTAGAAACACTGGGCTTGAAAAAAATTGTTAAAATTTACTTTAAGTATCGAAAGTATTGTGCTTATTGTTTTTTCTTTGTAAATGCAAATTTTAATTATTGTATGTCTTCGTTTTTTTAAATTTTGGTTTGCTGTGGATTGACACCGAAAAGCTTTTTGCATTGAGGCTGTTAATTAAAATTATTTCAAGTTTGAAAATATTCCATTTTAAAAATATGTCTTACTTTAATACTATCAAAATGGAGCTTGTAAGTACTGAAATTTTTTACTTAAATGAGACAAATTTTTTGGTGCATCAGAAAGGAGATAATTTATTCATAAAAGAAGGTGCATTTACTAAGATGGAAATCTGTCTAGAATGTAATTTTTTTTTCAGTCATTTGCAGTTTTAACTTTGTAGGTTTTACTGCATTTTTGAAACGATTCATTAGTATTAACTTGTAAAACATGTTTTAATAATTTTGTGTTGATTAATTGAATAAAATTCAAAATTCCATCACACATTTTTTACTCTTTTCAATAACTTTATTACATTTACTAAATTTGACAAATACCTTTAAATCCTTTAAAAAAAATAAAAATAAAATACTTCTGATAATTTTTTTTAATTGTTTGTTATTTCCTTAATCACAGATATTTACTTTAGTGTATATATAAAAAAACTTCATGTAAAAACTAATAATCTTAATGTTAAATATACTTAATGTAATGCATTAATTGTAATGCAATAGTAAATATTGCCTATAAATTTTTATTACTGTTTTTAAATTTTGTTAAACAATGTACATTATCCTTCTAAGCGTTTGGCCCGTAATATTCCGTACACTAAGCTCCAGGTTTCACTGCAATATAAGCAATGTTTAAGATATTATAATTCTATAAATTTAATGAATTTTCAAATCATTGAAGAATGATTAAGGCTCTCAAGGATTACATTTATATTCCTAAATAAGATTTTTTATGTAATATTGAAAGAATCATATTTTATTAGCATTTAAAACAAAATGCAGAGAAAACAACATTACAATTTTACCCATTTGCAAGACGCTTGGAGGGTTAAATATAAAAAAAATTAAACTTCATGAGCATTCTTCTAAAACAATATTTTTGTCTTATTTTTTTCATTGAGCATTTTTTCTTTTCTTACAGGTTGGAGAGATCGGAAAGTGCTATAAAGTGTGGATTTCTTTTAGCTTAGCACGTACTGCTGTGTGTGATTTTGTCGTAAATCCAATTGTAAGTTCAAACATTTTTTTCTAATGCAAAATTCAGAAATTGCCAGCACATGGAGGGAGTTTTTTTTTTATGGATCTGTGATTTTCTATTTTTACTAATTTTCTGGAATTCTTTAAAAAATATATATATATATTTTACAATACACTTTTGTCTTTTTCTTTGTCACTTAAATATGTATACATTTTTTAAAGGAAATTGAATATTTTCTTATGATCTGACACCTAAAGCATTATCATGACATCCCATATTCAATCCTTCTCCATCTACTGCATCAATATTAGTTTATGTGTTAAGTCCAAAAATAAATAAAAAGTGCATTATTTCATACATATTAGTTTTATTTTATATTTATTACAGTATTATTTATTTTTTTATAGAAATATGAAATTTGTCAGATATTTACAGTCATCTGAATAAAAGGTTAATTAAACACATTTGCATACAAATATATATATATTTATATATATTTTACAATATTTTAAAACATTTCCATATTTACTTATTGTTTGAGTGCTTGCTGAATTTTATTGCATTGAACCATTTGTTTGCTATGAAAACAGTTAGTTATTATTATTTTTTAATTACATCACACATAGCTACTTAAATAATAATAAAAAAAAATTGTTTAGCTTTGGAAGATATAAAAGTCGAGAATCAGCATTAAAAATAAATTTTGAGCAAACATGTAAAATCAGCAACTTTAAGAAATCATTATTTAGATATAAAAAATGAAAATCTCTTTCCAGCCATTTCAAAGATGCTAAATATTTCTAAGTCACAGATATAAAAGAAATCTTTGCATTTAGGGATATTTTATACTTAAGATAAAAACTGAGCTTCTAATTACTTTTAAAACTTTTTAATTAATGCATGTTTATAGTCTTTACATCTTATTTGAAGTCTCATTCTGTAATGTTAAAAGATAGAAGAGTTAATTATATAAAAATTTAAGTTATAGATTTTAATACTTACAATAAACCCTAAATTGTGTTCTTCCATCTCAGAAATAGAAATTTTATAGAAAAAGATAATTCTGACAATTGTTTTTGAAATTGTAAATAAAGTAGAAAATTTGTCATTTTTTTTTAAAATAAATATAATAGTATTTTTTCTGTTGTTAAACTAATGTAAAATTAATAATTTAAAATATTCTATTTGAAAAACTATCTAAATTATCTCTTATCCATTAAAGCAGTGACAGATAATAAATTATATATCTTGAATCTGGTACAAAATTAACATTGATTATAGTTAAATGAATGGAATTTTTTTTTCTTTGCATATTACATGATACTGTACCCACACTCTTTAAAATTATTTTTGAATTTTTACCTGCTTGAAAGATATCCTTATCTTCATGAATAAATTAACTAAATCAAATTTTGCTATTACACGTATGCCAGCTGGCCCCACTGTGCCATAACCATACATTGCCACATAGCTCATAGTTTTCACTTGAAACAGTAAGTACCAAATTTTTTCTGTTTTTAGCAGAACAATTTAAATCATGGTCCTTTTTTCTACATTTTCGGTTTCCACTGGACATGTCGTTTCTGTAAAAACAGTCCTTTGCAACATGATTGGGACATCTATAAATGTAACAAAGTCTTGGACTTTTGTTTTTTCTTGAGTAGAACACTTGAGCATTGGTCCCTTCTGAATATGTGGTATTGGTTTGTTCTTCTGTTTCTCAAAATTTTGAGAACTTTCCTTTCAGCCCTCGTACCATGTAGAATACCAGTTCTCAATCTGTTATAGTCAATCCAAGAGTTTGACATTTTGTTGTGATACCTCGAGCTCTAGCTATATAATCATTTACCGATTCATTTAACTTCATTTCTAAATTCTTTAACTCGTTGTCAGTATCTATTCTTCTATCTTCTACTTGCCCTTTAAAAGTAGATTTAATTTTTTCCCATGATACTTTTGAATTTTCTTCAGCTGCAAACTGTAGTGCCTGTTCATCAGATAATGATAATTTATTATATGCTACAACATCATTATTTTTCTGATCACATTTGATGGAATCTTTTTTATCTAGGCCTTCTGCTTTAACTTCGGATAATATTATTAAAGCTGCTTTAATTTTGAGACTCCATATGACTCCATAGTTTCATTTAATTTGGGATGTTTAACTTATCCATTGTTTCTTTTAACACAATAACATAAGATTTCAAAACTTAATAGCCATGGTTTTTGTGACTATTATGTCTTTCCATCGTTAATTTAAATGTCACAAGGTAAGAGCATGGATGCTGACAGAACAAATAATTTATTGCAGTGGCGTAGCTAAGGGGGGGCAAGGGGGGCGTCCGCCCCAGGCGCCGAGGACTAGGGGCGCCAAATTGAGAGAAATTGTTATATATCTATATTGGGGTGGGGGCGCAAAATTTCTTGCTGGCCCCGGGCGTCAAAAAAGATAGCTACGCCACTGATTTATTGGACATACACAAAACAATTAATTTAAACGTAAAGATACTTAATCACACAGAGATTTTTTTTTTCACATCCTACTCGCACAGAAAAGCTTTTACCCATCTACCGTTCACCTGCAAACTGAAGTGTGTATGAGGGGGAGGGGGGAAGCTTGCAGTGCACAGAAGTGATGCACAATAAAAAGGGTCAGCTTGCTTCTCGCTCCTACAAAAACAGATGTTACTACTCACCCACATGAATAATAGAACTTAGATCCTATTATTATTTGGAACAGAGGCAGTAATCTGAGTACAAAGATTTCCCCTATTTATAGAGGTTTACATGCATACTACTTTACTCATGGTAGAGTTAAATAATAATTAAAATGATTATTGTCATTATTTTAACACTGTTAATGTGCAATGCTAGCCAAATTTTAAAATACTCTTGTAAATATTGATACTGTTCCCAAATAGTTTCAACCTATATCAAGAAAATACAAATAAAAATTTGTGTTTAATAAATGCAACATTATAAGAAGAAAAAGCAGACTAAAAACTTGTACTTAATAAATGCAATATGATGAATCAAATGAATTTTGTATGAGAAGTTTATGTTGAGATTTTCAAAATGTATGCATAAATTTATATGCATGTAGTTCCTTCCTTTTTTTCTTCTATAACAGCTATGTAGAAACTCGCAAAGAAAAAGCTTTGGTATAAACAGCTTTATGGTGTAATTCTTAGAATTTTAATTATATCTTACATTATTATTTTTGTTTGTTTTGTTTACAGTACATTAAACTGCTTGTTTTTAATATCCATGAGGACATTTGTGTGATTATTTTAAAAGTTAAACTAATTGAAATCTTTATTTTTCAGAATGGATTCTGGTTTGCCTTGGGATGGGCTCTCCTTTTTATCATCCCTACAATATTCTTTGCTGTGAAATTATCTAGGTATTATCTGAGAATGAAATATGATGATGATCCATACATGTAAGAATGAAACTTTTTTCTTAACCTGATACAACATTTATTCTATGTTTCATGTGACTCTATTTAAATTAACTTGATTTTAAAGAATAATTGAATTAAGTTAGTTTAGACATTTTTATTTATTGTAATTATTTTAAATATCAATACTATTGATAAAAGCTCTCAAAACTTGGTTCCAAAGGATTTATTAATGCCTAAATTCTGCATATTTTAGATCATTACTTTATGTGCTCTGAAGATTACATTATATCACATATCATTTTTTCCATCCATGTGGTTAGCACAAGTTGCTTTGTTTAGAATCCACAAACCAACCAACCAATCAATCTTATCCATCGGGATTTATTTTATTGAAAAATTCATTGTTTATGTTACAAATTATATACAGATTTTTAGAAATTGAAGGTAAATGATAAAAAAAACTATATTAAATTCATAATAAAATATATTTTAAGACTGAATGATTATTTGGTTTTTTTTCTTGAAAACTAAAACTATGAATAGGATTTTTCACGAAAGATATTTTTTTCATTCTTGTGTTATTTTTATTATGTTGCATTATTTTTTGTATTTTAATCATTGTGCTGAATTACATTTGTTTTTTGCCTGTTTTAAAAATGCTGAACTCTTAATTTAAATCTTTCAAAATCATTATTCAATATATTTATAAAACTATTATATGCTTCAATTGCTTGTTCTATTTTCTCTATGTTTTGAATTTGCATAGCTTTTAAAATAAATATTTAAAACTTTACTATTTAAAGTAACCTGTTTTTAAACTTTTGTAAACTTTCTCTTTTTTTCCAATGTCTTGTAAATGCTGATGCCAACAAATAAAAAATAATGATCATTGATTTTAAGTCAATAAGTATGCTTTGTGTCACAAATTACGCCTCTTTTTCTGTTACATTGAAAACTATTGCATTTAAAGTTTCATTGCATTTTTGCTGCATTGAAAAATATTAAGTTTCATTGCATTTTTGCTGCATTGAAAATTATTGCATTTAAAATTACATTGCATTTTTGCTGCATTGAAAATTATTGCGTTTGAAATTACATTGCATTTTTGCCGCATTGAAAACTATTGCGTTTGAAATTACATTGCATTAAAAATTATTGCATTTAAAATTACATTGCATTTTTGCTGTATTGAAAATTTATACTTGTGCATTGACTTTTACAGTTTTCTTGTTATTCTTGCTTTGCTGAGCATTTTTTTTAAAACAAATTTCTGCTTTTTATTGAAAAATCCTCCTTTAATGCTTTTAAAGAATAACTTTTTTTTATGTAATTTTCTAAAATTTACTTTTTAAAATTAATTATTATTAGATTATGCTTTACCATTCCTCTGTCCACACTCTTTCTTAAACACAAATAATTATAAAATTTTCTTTAAGTTTTGCTATGATTTTTTTTTTTTTTTTTTTTTTTTTTTTTGATAAACTTCAATTTAAAGATATTTTTATAATAATTGAATTATAATTAAAGCATTTATAAATTCTTTTATTGTGTTGAAAGTTGTATATGATGATTACAATGTCAATTAAAATTTCAAAAGTTTTTACCAGAATTCATTTTTTTTTATGTAACTTTTATATTTTAAGCATATCCACAGCCATTCCCATTATAGCACTTGATAATTTTTGTAGAAGTCTACTTATGTTGAATTATACAGAAGTACTTAACCAAAAATTTCTTATTTTCAATTTTGCTTTTTGGAGTATCTTTATTTCTAAGATATTATATAGTTCAATTTATGCAAGTCGTTGAAATTTATTTTTCATCATTAAACAGTTAATTTTGTATCTCAAATATTTTAAAAGCATGAAGCATTAATAATCTAATACATATGACTGTTATGAGATTTAAACAGTCTTATTTTGACTTATTTATTAAATTATAATTATTTGACCTTGTATGCTTTATTATGTTTGCCTTTGCTATCATTTTCTAAAAATTATTAGGTCAAAATAAATTAGAGATTAATAAAATCCATGTATATTATAAGATTTAAATGAACTAATAGGGTGAAATTACTTTGTCTTATTATAAAATTTCACTTATTAAAATTATAGTTTGCCTTTTTAAGTTTTTTCTGTTTTTTGTCTTTGCTATCATTTTCTAAATAAATAATTAAATAAATGAATGTGTCAAAATAAATAAATAAAAGCTCAATTTCAAGGTTTGTTATAGTTAAAATTATTTTGATAAATGTATGAATTCAGATTCCATAACTTGATACCTTATTTAAAATATTGCTGTCAATATTTTCAATTGATTTTACAAAATATTTAAAATATATTTCAAATTACAAATAATGATCTTGTTGTATATATTTTAAGGAACATTTTAACTTATTTGACTAAATTATATAAATGTTAAATTTTAGCCATGATTCTGGAGAAGCCATGCCATTAGAGGAGTAAGTAGAAATGTCATATTTTAGTTTTCATGATGTAAATTTTTTTATTTTCATATATAATGTTTCTAATAAGAGCTATATTATTGGATAATTCATTCAACAATTTTAATTTATTACCTGGATAGAATTTTTAATATCTTACAATTCAGAATTGATTTATTTTATATGCATATAGATCTTAAACTTTATATTACAATAAGGTATTTAATTTTAGTTTTGATTAGAAAAGATGAAAATGGATTTTAATTATTCACAAAAAGTAAACGTTGTTAAAATCTAGAGAAATTGGGTTATGTGTAAGTTTACTCTTTTGAGTTCAATTGTTCTTTCTAAAAATTTCTTTTATATCTATTTTGAATTTTTGGCTGCTAGACATTTTTTCCCTCATGTAAACACAATAAGCAATAAAGATCTGGTATTTG
Organism: Maratus speculifer; assembly: GCA_964019185.1. Lineage (NCBI taxonomy): Eukaryota > Metazoa > Arthropoda > Arachnida > Araneae > Salticidae > Maratus > Maratus speculifer. Next base: position 116,718,384 of record OZ025297.1, on the reverse strand, counting down.
GGGATTCAATATGATCGAACACAGCTTAGAAGGATGAAATTCAGATGGTCTTAGCTATGATATTAAATTAGTTAATCTAATGCTCTATTTGCTCCAAAAGCAATATAATATTGAAAATGTTGAAATGTAATATTTGTATTGGGTGGAGATATTAAAATAACCATTAAATAGTCATTATGTAATGTACTCCAAGCAAAATTTCTCATCTGATTGCAATTAATCTTTAGTTTATGTTTTGCTCTTTTATGCATATTTTTGTATGCAGGGGGTTATAAAAAAATTTATCCTGTTTGGATCTACTTGGAGTCCATTCTGATAGACAGATATCAATGAAACTTGGAAAATATGTTATATGGACCATGGGGAAAATAAAATAAAATAAATGGTAATTCAAATTTTAACCACCAGGTAAAAATGAGGTGCTTGAAAACCTCAAACTGAAAGCATAAAACTTTATTTACTCACATCATGTATTCAGTGTGTATTCCGTTTAAGTCAACCACATGTTCAAAATGTGTTATATCATGACCAAGAGTAGTTTAGAAGAGTTTCTTGATCAACTGCAGCAAGTTGACAATTTATGCTTGCTTTCAAATCATGTAGAGTGTGCTTTCTTCACAGATCTTACATGAATCCCCACAACTAGAAGTCACAAGGATTTAAGTCTAGAAATTGGGGAGGACAGGTTGTCGGAAAACTTCTAGAAATTACCAGATCATGCCCAAAGTCGACACTCAGCAGTGCCATCACCGTTTTTGCTATGCGAAATGGTGCCCCATTTTTCATGAAAATTTTCGACTTTCTAATAAAGCAACTTCACCAGAAACGTTTGTTCTTTCTCCTCCGCCATCTATCTGTGAAAATTGCCGTATATCGATCAAAAATCAAACTAATATTTTTTTATTGTAAATTTCTTTTCCCCATAGTTCATTTAATATATTTCCCAAATTTCATCAGTATTTGCCTATTAGAAGGACTCTACATAGGTCAAAGAAAGTAATTTTATTATTAACCACCCCTGTATTTTGAAAATGGACAGTATTTTTTTGGAAGGAGAGAATTTTCTTGTTTTTTAAATCTTTAATACAATAATCATCTAATATTTATAAAACATATAAAAAATAAGTTTCTTTTGTAATCAAAATTAAAATAACGGAAAAAGATATTTTAATTTTTTTTAAATTATTATTAGAGTTTGGTTTTATCGGTAAATAATAAAGTAAAAAATATGTTGAAAAATGCTGTAGTTAAGTGTTTTAAGTATTCCTAAAGTATCTTATCTCTTAAACTGCACAAAATATTTAATACATTATTATAAATTACACTTTCAAGCTTAGAAAGAACCCTAGAATCAAAATTTTTAATAAAAATTACCTCTTTAGCTGTAAAAATAGTCCTAAAATCTGATTTTAAGGTTAATTATCAATTTAGTAATTTTAGTATTCCGAACATTTGATTATTCAATTCTCATTCAATCTTCGCCTTTGAAGCATTTTGGATATATTATATACTTTTTATAAAAACAAATTTGTATAAAAAATTTCATTTTATGCAAAAAATTCTTTAAAAAAAACTTTGTTTTAGTTTAAAAATAGTTTCAAGTAATGTGACATTTTATATAATATGACATTCTGAGTCAAATTAATTTTTATTCAAGCAAAACTTCCAGCCAAAAATTTCTCTTTCTAAAAATTTGAAAATTCAGTGAATTTTGAAAGAGGCTCAGATTAATCTGTTGTGTTTCTGTTTCTAAAGGAATTGAAAAATATTATTCAAAATGTTTAATCCTTCAGTTTCCATGTGATGGATACCATAAAAAAAAATTTCACTTGTTTTCCTTTATTTAACTTCTAAATAAGGCAATGTATGACTGTTAATGTTTTTTATTATTATTTGATTATTGCTGCATCATACACTGCTGTGGGTATTGGCACTACAACAACAATTCTTTCACAGTTTCCATACACAAGATTTTTAAAACTATTATGCTAATAATAAATCATACCAAAAAAAAAAAAAAATGTTTTGACAGCTACAAAACTTGGATAGCATTGAAATATTATGAAAATTTGGTTTAGCAATAGGTGTCAATTAGATATGAATGCCATCATTAATTCTCCAAAAAGTTTGTGAGTGGACTAGTATTTTTGTATCCCTCCAACAATTAAAAAGCAAAACAGAACTTTAAAATAGATGCTTTAGGTGATGAGGTGTTTAAGGAAAATCAGTAGAAAAATTTTATTACTTGATTTCAATATTTAAGAAATAGTATATTTAATTTTCACTTAAGCTAAAAAACAAAATAACTGCAAAATTGTTTTTTCCGATCACCTTACAAAGCAAAATATGTTTTACATTTTTTTTAATACATTTAAATTCTCAACTTTTTTTCTTTATAATTCTGCTTTTCCATTCTTTCTTGTATGTTTGCACCTTTTTTTCTGCTGCTTTTAAATGTTATGATCCAAATATTGCCTTGAATTGCTTTTGTGTCGTCTTATACTTTGCATGAAATTGTGTATGCATTTGATAACAATTAACTGTAACTAATATTATTTGCCTAACCATATAATATTTCATTTCACAGCATGAGTAGGACTAAGCCATTTTCATATACAAATCCTGGACCTATTAACTGGATGTAAGTAATCACTCTCTTGCCTATGCTATTTTATCTAATAATCCATTTTTTCTTTTGCAGATATTGTCATGATGGTATTAAGATTCTTGTGTATCTATTTAGGGTTGTTTATTCTGTGCTTATTAAAATACATAGGTTTGATTAATTAATAGTGACAAATAAATTAAGATTTCATGAAATTGTATTTTTGATTTTAAATATCATACTATTTTGATTATCTTGCTGTTAGATTTCTTACTGTTACATGATAAATCCACGTCCGTACTTATTATATTTTTATTACTGCTTTCACATCATTTTAAGTAAATATTCTTTCAAAATAAGTCTTTAATAATAATTTAAAGAGTAATCTGCACTTAGCTGGGGGATATTTTTAAAATTTCTAATTGCTGAATTTTCAAAACTATTTCATTAATTTTGCATAGACAATGATTTTGACATTAAAAGTTTGACATCAAATTTCACTGGCATGTAAGGTAGTTTATTGTAATTTTAAACAGCAATTAGCATGGCCAGTTGTTTTTATTGTTATTATTATTACTTTTCCAAACGATAATCTTAAGGTTAAATTCTGATTGTAAATGTTTCATTAGAAATCTACCTTGAAGATAATTATTTTGAAAAGAAATATTAATGACAACAATGGTTTAAAAATTTTTATTTCTGGAATTATTTTCCTAAACTTTAAAAAAAAATTATTTTTTGTTTTTTACTATGTAAATGGGAACAATTAAACTGTTGCGTAATTTATTTTGACAACAGTATTAAACTTATATAAAAATTACTTTAATAGCTGCATCAATTGTTTACAACTATTTGATTTGTACTCTTGTATCTCCATTTAAATTTTCTGTTGTATTTTAATTCTGTAAATAGATATTTTGTATATCCCTGAATTTTGACCAAACGGTATTTTGTCAATACTATGGATCAATAAGATAAAATCCCATTTTATCAAAAATCAGGAATATTAAAATACCTATTACATTATTAAATAATGATAAAAGATCCTTCATTGGAAAGGCTAAGTTCAAATTTTCTGAAAGAATAAAGGAACATCTTAAAAACATTAAACAATTTAAACAGAATAAAACTCTTTTGTGCATCTATTTGAATAACAAAGGCTATTGTGTTAATTTTGAGAAAGCGTAAGTCATAGGTTTTTGTAATAACCATTTAAAAGCATGATCAGAGAATCTGTCAAAATCCTTGCACATGAGCATGAATCCTGTAATGATAATTTATCTTATAATGTACATAAAATCTAGCATAATATTTTCTAAAACCTTAATTTTTACCTTTTTATAATACTTCAAATTTTTCCTCTTTTACATTGAACTTCTTTAAATGTAAATCATTCTGTTCACAGAAGTCAACATTCGATAATTTTCAATCAAACTTTCAGTTCATCTCCAACTTTTTTTCATTGTTTAAAAATTTCTGTTCTCATTTGGATGGTATAATTGCATTTTTGTAGTCCATTAATTAGTCAAGGCTCAACAAATTCTCTCTCTCACAAGAAGCTTTCAATTCTAGGCTTTTAAATCACTTCAACATCACATTTTATCCTAAGGTTAACTTCAGAAGCAGTTCAAAATGCAGATACTATGTTTTTACCATCATATTTACTAGATTTTGACTGAAAATTTGGTTTAGTTTTTGATCCAAAATTTGAGTCCGTTTCACCAAAAATAATTCTGAAAATATGGCCGGATCAAAACTATCTGTATTGCAAAAATCTTGTTTCTTCTTTCAAAAATGTTCACTTTAATTCATCAATTTGAGCTGTATCGGCTCAACTGTAACTATGAACTTTATTGTTTATAATGACTCATTCAAAATGTGAGTACAAATTACAAAGTAAGCAATGCATATATGTCATATATGCATATTTTTCACTTGCTCATTTAAAGCTGCAGACTTAGCAGTAATAGAAAATTTTTAGTTTGAAACCTCAGAAGTGTTTCTAATACTCTTTGAGAAAGTTCTTGTATAATAGATGATATTTTATAAAAATCATTATAAACGATAAATAGATGTATGTAACCAAAAACTGAAATTTTTTTAATTCAATGAAATTCATTTAGCTAGAAATTTTTTCTGTGTTGTTGAGGTATTAATTATGTTTTATTTTATGTTAAAATAAAAAGTTCTGGGTCTAAGACACAGAGACCTAAATTGAGCCACACATATAATTAATTAATAATTATTCATATCTAATAATTATGTATATTTATGTGTGCATTAATTACTTGAGATTTTTGAGGGATTTTTTTTTTCAGCTGAAAATAAGATCACTGACATTCGGTTTCAGCCTTAAAAACCTGTTTTAGTCGATCCTTAATATTTACACAAGTCGCATCACATTTACATACATACCAGTTCATGTAAAAGTTTTTGTTGTATGTACCATTTAGAAATTTTATGTGTTTTAGTTGTTAATTATATATCAAATGCAATTTAAGTTGCCAAAATATGTTGCTATGGATCCAAAGCATTGCTCACACACAGCAGACAACAATTGGCTAGGATTGCTAAAAAAATTCTACTTTAACAAATAAAACAAATTTTGTTTTACCAAAACTGCTGTTGTGATGCATTTTTCAAAATTAAATTCATAATTCTTGGAAGATTTTTTTTATTATTATTTTATTCTTATTATTAACTAATTTGTGTTTTACCTTTAAAAAAAAAACTTCTATATTAATAATATGATAAATTGCCTATAAAAAACACTATTTTCAAAAAGTTATGCTGCTGTAAAATCAATAAATACAATTTTTGCAAGCAAATTTTACCGTTTTCTAAACTGTGGCCTATAGAGCTATAAAATGTGTCATGTCTCAATGTTAAGTGTGAGCTTCTCTAAAAGTGTTTCTTTTCGAGTCATTCTTGCAGAAATGTACATTTTCAATATTAAATTCTGTAAAAAAGAAATTGCAAATTGTTGGTACAAAACTGTTAAAATTGCTTTGAACTTAACTAACAAGTCATTATTTTCAAAAATCATAAAAAAGTGTTTTTAAAATTATTTTATTTCCTCTATGCCATGTCTGTAATCATAATATTTCGTAAACATGTATTAGTTTAGCTTCAGAAATTGTTTTAATACTCTAAATGTTACTTACTTGAGAAGTAAACATACTGATGCAGATTTAAGCTTTATGCAGTTAATATTGCGTATCATCCCATTTAATTCTACTGTTTTATAATTACCTAACTTTGTCATAGCAACAGAACTTGTAAAATAACCTTTGCATTCACAATTTCTTTAGAGTTATACAAAGAAAACATCTTAAAACTTTAACACAGATTAGAAATTAAACTCATTGCTTCATTCAAATTGGATATCGGGATTCTTTCATATGCTGAAGTGTTCCACTGCTGCATTTTATTCATATATTCAGCAACTGTTAATTTTAAAATTTCGTTTTTAAAATTCCTCAAATAAAAATTATTTGTCATGACAAAATATTTAATTAATTATATTGTCTCAATAAATAGTACTAATTGAGACATACTTTGTTATTCTGTGAACAATTTCAATGAAAAAAAAATCAGTGTATCTTATCATTTAATTAATTGCATATTCATTATGATTACTTTATACTTTATATCCATATTACATATCTTGAAATGCAATTTTTATTTTTAATATAATTTCACAACATTCTTTTGTATATTACTAGAAGAATGCTCCTTTTATTATATGGATATTAACTTTGATATTTCACTTATTTTTTTTCATTTACACCCACTTCAGAAATAATATATTTACAAATATGTATTCTGAATATGTTCTTTTTTCAGCATTTATGAGAACTAAGCATTAAAAAGAAATATTATGTGTGATAACATTTCTTCTTTTAACCATAATTCATTCTTTTTCTGCTCTGTCACTTTCTTCTTCTATTTATTTTTTGTGTTAACCTGCAAATAACTTCAATATACTGTAGTGATTAAAAAAAAATTAAATTAAATTAAATTAAATTAAAAAAACAAGAAAGTTATACTGTATTTCTTCCAGAATATTTCATTCATTTTTCTTTTTAACTCAGCTGGTGGTAGTACTGTATTCAGAATACTGAAAATTTCATCGTACATGCATTATAAAGGGGCCACATATTGTAGAAATGTGCAGTTAAACGAACAGAATTCTATTTATGTGATAGAAAATTATGTTAATTCTAAAAATTGCAATTTATCCATGATATTGTTATAGTTTAAGTAAATCAAATTATTCCATGTGCCATATCTATTTTTAATTAAAATAATATGCAATCTAATAAATTAATGAAACTCAGTTCATTCATAGATATTAGCATTTTCGATTAGGTTTTATTTCAACTTGCTTCTTTCCTACTTAGAGCAGCTCATTGTGGGATGAAAGGAAGGTTTGGTTTTTCTTAATAATAATGTTTGCAATAAACAAAAACTGATTGTAAAATTTTCTTTGAAAAGCTGTGACAAATAGAAGTATGTTTTTGTTGTACAAAATCATTTTTTAAAAGTTAACAAATTCATCAGGAAAGAAAGAGAAATATTATGTATCAATCAGATCTGTATTCTTTAAGCTGTCTAACCTCCATAAAGTCGAAAAACTAAGTAGAAAATGATTTTAATGAAATCATAAACATAGCTGTTTTTCTCTTTAAAAAAACCAACTACATGAAAAAAATTGTAGTTCTCAGTTTCTTAAAATATATATATAAGAAAAAAAATCTTTGTCTTGTCTGGGGCCCTACTATTAATATATTAAAAAAAATTCCAAAGCATAACATTTTATAACATAGGCTAAAGGAGGTGTCTTTGTCTGTTTGGTGTCTCTTTTAAGTGTGATATCCTCATGCATTAACCAGCCACCTTCTTCTATTCCTATTTTGACCTATTCAGAAAAACATTTTTATCTATTTTATTTAAAAAAAAACAGTGAAGATATTAATAAATGCTTTTATTCAGGCATCATGTTTTTATATGTTTAAAAAAAATCTAAAAAATAAATAAAATATATTGTACAAGTGTGTAGCATTTTTGCTTTCAGTAACATGTGCTTCAAATAGTCTTGTTAAATGTCCTAACTTATTCAGGAGAACTTGATTTTAAAAAATCCTAAGAATCATCCCATGAAATAACTGTATAGGATGTCAGAAGTCCCAAAATTTCATATCTGTTTTGTTGTCATCCTTCTTTCTTATTTGGCTCATTGGCCACCACTTCCCCATCTCTTTATTTTATTTCATCTGTTTATTTATCTTCTATAATGAAATTTTGAATTATTAAGAAAAATATTTGAATAAATCAATTAAAAATTAGCCTATGTTCACCGGAAATAGTGTAGCTTTCCAACGGTGAAAGAATTTTTCAAATCCGTCGAATAGTTTCGGAGCCTATTCAATTCAAACAAACAAACTAACAAACAAACAATCAAATCTTTCCTCTTTATAATATTAGTATAGATAAAACATTTTTTTATTATTATTATTCTGTAAACTTAATTGAAAATCCATAACATTAAATACATTCTAAAAAAAAAAAAAAAAAATCCCATTTTTTTCTTAATTCTCTTAATACAGTTTACAGGGTGAATTTAAGAACTTGAATTAGTCTTTTCTACAAGTTTTATATTATGAGACTGAAAAAGGTTTTATGTGGTTGTATCCTCCAAGTTTCCAAACACTCAATTTGTAGGAAACGAAGAGAGGAGGAGACTTTTTATCTCCTGCAGGCATCAGTAAATTTGCACTTTTGTACATTAAAAGTAAGAAATCCGAAAACTTGCTTGTGGAGTGAGTGTAGAAAAGAAATATTTTTATGCTCTAGAGGAAAATCTTCTTTGAATTCATCATTGGATGAAAGGGTCATGATAATGGATTATCATTATGAAAAACATGTATTTATAAGTTTTGTGTTTATTCTATCTATGTGTGGTAAATAGATAAACAGAAAAAATTAAAAATATATTTAGGACATTAGTGCTGACTATTTTGCTACATTTATAATGAACATATACTGTATCAATTATTTCTATGTTTATCTAATACATGTATTGCAAGTAATTCGTTTTTCTAATGATTAATTCCTTTTACAGGCATCAGTTTTCTCCCCACCAGAATTACATGGTCCACCCAACAACCAACCAAGCTCGACAGTTCCACTATAAGTAGGATTTGGATCAAAAGAGTGCCTTTTGTACAGTTGTCTTTGAAAAGATGTGAATAAGATGGACTATATAAAATTGTTAACCTGTTTTGAATCAGTATTTAACATATGTATTTTAATCTTGATTTCTTCATTGTCATCTCTATATGACTTATACTAAATGCATGTTTTAAATGCATTTTCATATGCACAACTAGTTTTATCTTTGAAGACTTTTTTTTCCCCTCTTCATCAGTGCTTGTTAAATGTTCATTTAAGGGAATGGCAATAGTTGCAAAATCACATGTAAAACAGCGGACATTCATGTACGTTTTTCTTGTCAACTACTGAAGTCATTTGTCTTTAAATAGTTTTGACTGTAGCTAAATTATAAATTTATTATTCAGAAAAATATAAATATAAAATATGCAACAGTTATGTTAATTTAAAATGAAAGATAAATGCTGTAAAGTTCTCTTGTTTTCAAAATTGCATAATTATTACATTTTTCATTTTTAATGTTTTCTGATTAATCAATTTATACTTTAGCTATTCAAAAACTATTTTAAAAAATGTATTGAAATTGGTTCAGTAGTTTCAGGAAAAAAATATACCAAAGTCAATTGTTTTGCATGTTATTTCACAACTTTTGTCACTCTCTTTTAACATGTTAAGAGAGAATTTTATGTGTTGCACATTGCTTAAAAAATGAATGTAAAGTTTGATCAAATCTTGAAGTTGCTTTGTTACAAAATATAAATCCTTGAAATATTCAGGTACTATTTTAAATATTTGTAAAGCCTTTTTGATTTACTGTGATATGCCAAAAAAATAAATAATTAAATATGTTACAATGTGCATTGATTGTTGCAAATGACATTTTTTCCTCTAAAATGGCTTTTATTAAATGTTAATTCACTGAATATTTATTCAGTATGCACAATATTCTAATTTTGATTGGATTTTGTAAATGGTATTCTCTGTTTTTTAAGTATTATTGAAATCATTTTTAGCAACTTTTTAAAAAGATTGAATGCTAAATGAGATATATATATATTCTTTAAAAAGAGTTGTGAAATTATGTATATTGGCAATTGGTGTTTAAAGTGATTATCATGCATCTATGGGAAGTTAGAAGAGTCTAATTGTGAAGTTGGAATGTAGTATTTTAATGTACAGAGACGTTATTTTGAAATATATCGAATATTGTTGAAAAATATCAATCCTCGGCTAGAATATTCCATATTCTTCTACTGTTCTACTGCTTGTAACAATTGTTGTGAACTTATAAATCATTTGTAATATTTTGTCATTATCAGAGGTGTTAACAAAAGTCTGTTCTATGTAAATTAAAGAAAGTAAATCTATGCTTTTAAAGCAAATTTAAATTCATTTATTGTTTAAATAATTGACAGTTTTATTCAATGATGTTTTCACAGATAAGTGACTAAAAAATGTTTGTTTAGTTTGGATTGTGTAGACATGCTGTGATATTTCTTTTAGCAGTATATTTTTTTAGCAAGCATTATGTATTTAGACAGGAGGGTATTTTCCTATTTTTTTAAGTGGTAAATGAAAAAGACTGATATTAGGGGTAATTAGAATACAAATTTTTGCATGAACATAAAATGGTTTTTGAGAATAGATCTGTTGAAATATCTTAAGTTTATTTATCTCAATAAATATTATTTATTTGATTAAGAATAAAATTTCTTAGAAATACTATAAAAACAAGGAAATGCCTCCATTTGAAGAGACAAATGCTTCTTTGTGAAGTAAATTAAACAGCTATTTTTGACAAAATTAGAAAATGGTTGCACATGCTGCATTGTGAATTTAATTTCAACAGTCTTCTGTCCTGTTGATACTGTTTTAAGCAAATTATGATGATTTTCTAGAGTATACTTTTAAAAATTTACATGAAGTATTGCTGTGTAAATTTTTAAAAGTGTTATAAAAATATATTTTTTAATTGAGCAAGACTACTATTTTCAAGAAATTGTCTTTTATATTCAATTCATACTTTGCATTTATTATAAAATATTGAAAAACGTTTTGCTAAATGGGTAAAAAATACTTACACCTGCATTTTTTTAAAATGTATCTTAAGTACTGATATATATGTATATACATAGCATATCTTATGACGTTTAGAAATTTTAACATACAATATGAATATATTTGCTTAAATCAAGCTTATTTCATTATAATTAGATAATTTTTTTTTTTTTTTTTTTTTTAATTCTTTTTAATGGTTATTAAAGCAGACAGTTTGACTATGGAAATTTTTCTAATTTTATTGTGATATTCATGATTATTTCTGAAAGAAATAAATTATTTAGTGATAATTTCTGCAGGTAATCTTTGCATTTTAGCAATATGAAGCTTGAGAAAGAAAATGGCATACTTGTTATATAAAATAAACATATTTTTGCTAACTTTTATGTGAAAAGGAAGCTTAATGTGTTCTGGGCTTTAAAAAAAAGTTTTCAAAAATCAGAAACATACTGTTACAATTACCAAGATATTGTGTATTGATTAACTCTGTTTTGACTTCATAGAATTTTGGTACTCTGTTATTGACTTTGTTGACACCTCTACTTCCAGTGTATTTACATGTATATCAGTTTGTTCACTTCACCTTTTTCAATAAATCGTGTGATTTCAATGATTATATGCTATTGAATGTAAATAATTGTTCCTTTTTTCTTATCATTGTAAAGTGAGAGTATTTAATTTATTAATTTGTTCCTTTTGTGTGTAATTTTTAAAAAATTCATATCCATGTTTGGCCATTGTGTATAAATCTTGAAATTTTGCAGCTATAGAAAATGTGAACAAAATGTTATGAGGTTTATATATTTTTCTTTTAACACTTTAAGTGTTTGAGCATTTTTATTTCCTTCCTATTATGTAATTAAGTTTCTCAGTTAAAACTGAGGTGCAAAAGAAATTTTAAATTTACATTGATCTTTTTCTTAATGCAGAAAATGAATAGGTATGTACATATAAATGCGTTGAATTTCTATAATTTTAATTATCATTAAGAAAATAAAAGAAATATTATTACTCAATTAAAAGGTTGGGGTGGAAGCTGTATTATAATAAATTTATCAAAATTAATGTATTAATTTACAAAAGCTTTTATATAAAGAAATGTATGTAAGTTGCAAAAGATATAACTTTATTTTTTGCTTTTATGATTATTATCAGTTAAATCTTATAGTTATTGATTTGAATAGTTTATAATATGCTAAGAAAGGTTTTACTACTTTTTTACATAAATTTTAATATTTTGAATTTTTTTTCAATGCTATTTGAATTTCGTTACCTATTATAACCTTGTATGCTCAATCAAAACTTTTATTTGAGAATAGATTTTGTTTTATTTAAAATAACTTTTATGTTCATCTGCAGCTGTTTATGTTAATAATAATAATAATAATTTGTGTAAAAATACAAAAGATTTATTTTGAAAATTATATGAAATCTTTTCTGCAATTTTTTAGGCATTTCAATTTTTATAACTGATATATATTATTGTTCTATCTGTAATGAGAGATTCAAATGTTCAAAATAAATGGATGATTTTAAATATTACTTGCGTGATCTATATGTAAAATCTTCGCTTCTAAATATATGATTATTTCTAATTTTCAATTCTATCTGCTATTAAAGTTTCATTTCTTTCACAATCAGAAATTTTCCAGTTTTAATCTTAGCAATATTTAGTGCAATAAACGATTTCCTAGGATTTGTAATAAATTTCTCTTATCTTACCAGTACAAAACAGTGTTCACATTTTCAAACTGTGCTGCATGTGGCCACGCCATGTTGTGCTATTGTTCTGTATTCATGAAGTTTTTATCAATGTCTTTTTTTTAATTTTGTTCAGCCAGAAGTCTCTCCCTAGTTTTGTATTTATAATATATTTTAATACAAACTTTTGAGATGTCAACTAAATAGCCATTATTTTTGTCATAGAAGATGTTCCCTGTTTGCCACTTACTTGTCTTCCAAATTGAGTGAAGCATGTATTTTTTTGCTCCAAAATGATTTTAAGAAAATCTAGGTCCATATTTTAGAGTTTAGGCCATTTTTGAATTCCTCTATGCAATGAATGTAATGGTTTATCCATGTTTCCAATGTGTGGACAAAGTATTTAAAAAAAATCCGTCTGTATTTTCCAAATAAGAGCACTTAACTGTTCCATTTGATGAACAAACTTAAAATGTTGTGAACATTTCATGTTATACAGATGTGCCAAATATATAGCTTGTAATTGAATTAAATATGTGATAATAAAGTGTCATTAATGTCATGAGAATCGATTTATTCATTAGTAAGATTATTTTTGTATCTACTTTTACAGGGTTCCCAACATCATGGAAAGTCTGGAAAAACCTGAAAAACCAGGGAAATTCAAAGTAGTCATGGAAATTTTAAAATATGTAGGGAAAATCAGGGAATTTACAAATATTTTTTAGAAAGTTGTGGAAATGTCTTAGAGAAAAAAATAAATTACGCAATTTATCAAATTCTTTCTGGAAAAAATCACAAAATTTGTCAAACAACTGAGGGGGAGGGGGGACTTAAAGTACTATCGCAGAAAAAAATCACTAATTTTGATAAAATATTTCAAAAATAAGTAGCAAATTCAACTGTATGCCTGTTTAGTCTGAGAATGTTTTTTGATATTTGGTCATGGAAAATCAGGGAATTTGCCAATCATGTTTTGCCGGGATCCCTGTTTTACATGCTTTTTTTTTTAATTAAATTAAACTTATTTATAGAAAATATTTTATTCTGTTCCATAGAAAAGAAAAAAAAGCATTATTTTAAATGAATCCTTTTCCATTCATTTTGTTAAAGTGAAAGGATTTATATATTTTATTCTCCATTTCATCTACACTATTGATCAATAAATTGCTTTTAAAGTTTTGCAGAAACAATGCATTTTGGAAATATTAATATGTCTTCAAAATAATATTTAAAATAAATTCAATAGCTTTCTAGCAAGTATTTAAAAAAAAGTGGTGTTTTACCATACACTGGGTTTCAAAATGATATGAACACCCAGTTTTTCAGGTATAAAAAAGAATAAAATGTTACAAAACAAACTGAAGTTTAAACAGTGTTAGAAATAGAACATATTATTTCATTGCATAACAAAATATAATTGAAACATTGATTTATACATAAAATAAACTACATTTTTCCATACATTTTATAATGATATGAACATTGGCCCAAACTATAGATTAATAAGCCAATGTAGCCGCCAGATCTTTTAATTTATGTAAAAACACGATCAGGCATGGAATGAACATTCGTTTTAATATATGTTGATAGCTCTCTTTCCTGTGGAAGATGAAGAGGATAGCTTTTAATTTAGAAATTGTAGTGAATTGTTTTCCATTTCCGTAAACAGCTCTAACCAGCAAGCTCTATATATTTACCATTGAATTTAAATCACAGTAATAGATGACCACGAAATTACGCGTACACCATTATTTAAGAAACCATTCCAAAGTGTTGTTGAATGTGTAGATGGAAGCATTGTCTTGTTGGAACATCCAGAAAGGTCTGCCAATTTCTTCAGAAAAAGGCAGCAAGTTTTCTTCAAGTAGATATTGGTAGGATAATGCACTCATTCTGCCAGGTAAATGCAACGTTGATCTTACAGAGAAATCCAGACGCAGACGAAATCAAGAATGAACCATCACCCTGCTGTCGTTTCGAAAATGTTTCTGGTTTCTTACGTAGATCGTGCCAATAGCAAGAAATGCCATCCGGACCATTCGAAATTGACTTTTTTTCATCGGAAGATGTCATTATTTCATATTTTAACTGCCAGTACACGTGATCCAGACGATTCTGTTGAAGTATTTCAGTCAAATATGGTTGGCACTTTTTCTTGTACTTCATCATTTTAGAGCTCTTGATTACTCAAGACAAGGTATTTTTTGACACTGCTAAATCACTGGATGTCTTGAAAGTTTGCTTAAAGTTGTTTTCCCAATGCTCATTCTTTTTATAATCACTTTTTTCCCTTTTGGATTGCTTTAGAAGACGTCACAGAGACTTCTTTCCTCCATAGTCCTCTTTTAATCGAAGAAAATTTAATATTACACCTGCCGGTCTTTAGATTTTTTTTTTTTTTGGGGGGGGGGGGGGGCGATAGCTCTGGATGAAAGCCCTTGAATTTATAAAGATATTCTGGCTGCATTTCAATATTTTAAACTTTTGCATTGGATAGCAGAGATCAATCTGTACAAAAGCAATTTTTTTACTTTTTCAGTTTTTTTTTTTTTTTTTTTTTTCCCAGATATCTTTAAATAGAAAGCTTTCATTTTCCAAAATGGCCTGCATACCCATTAATCTCAGCTATACAAAAAAAAAAAAAAAAAAAAAAAAAAAAAAAAAAATTGGAATGCAACCAAGATATTTTTATAAATTTCTTCTAGATGATTAGCATTAGTGAATGGGTTTTTTTTTTTTTTTTTTTTTTTTGCTTGACTGAAGTAGCTTCTAGTGTGCATTCATAATATTTTAGAATAATGTCGTTTTGGCATTAAAAACAAAGATGCAATGAATGACTACTTCAAATAAGAGAATGTTTCATGTATTTTTTAATGCTGAATTAAAAAGCACTATTTACAAGTCAATATAATAGCCTGTTTTAAAAGTATAACACATTTCATGAAAATTTTATAAAGTTGAAAATTACATTTTTTGACACAACTTTATTAGTTTATTTTGCATTCAGAAATATTTTTTAAAATATCATTGAATCATTTTAAACTTATTAATTGAAATCAAAATAATATCAGGAGCATCTGTATCTTCTTCAAGACACCCAAACTATCAAAATCGACTTCAGTTTGGCTCTGTAACTTTTTTATTCCCGGCAGTGTATTCCAGGACCTGCTATAACTGTAATTGTTCACTCTTTTCTGTACTATCTGGATCATCATAACCATCAAATACCACTGTTATGTGTGTTTTTGCCATCTTGAAATTGCTTTTAGCATAGTTTATCTACAGCATATCAATGTCTTTATTTCACTTCGCAGCATGCAACACATAATACCATCAAGAAGAATATTTCCATACTTGCCAAGTGTTACACATTAGGTGTAAAATTTACACATTTGGGCTGTTTTTTACATTTTAACACTATTTTTGCAATTTTTTTTTCCAAGCTGCATTTCTCCCTTTAAATTATGAAATATTTTCTATTTACTTTTAATTATAAATACTTAACTCTTTCCGGCACAGTGTGCCCATTTTGGGTGCACCTAATTTTAATTCCAAACTTACAATAGGCACTAGGAATATTTTAGTGAAATTTTGTTTTTATAATCAAAGTTTTAATTAAGGAGTTCTTAGTTTCTTAAAAAGTCGTTTATAAATTCTGGTGTCAGACAATCATTTCTCATTTTATGAATAGAATTTGGTCGTGATGGGAAAGGTTAAGGGGTATATTTAGGTATAGCTAAAAAAATTAGTTTGTTTCATTATTAAAACATAATTTTAATTTTCATTTTGTATGTAAAAGATAACTTTGTTTTAAGTAAATTTTGCTTGTATTTTCTATTAAAATAGGAGAATTGGAGAGCTGTTAAAAATTAATGATGGAATGAATAATGGTTTGGCCAAATAACTGAATAACCAAATATTCAGAATTACTTTTGATGATGATGTTTTAAGTAAAACAAAGTTACTACATCCCATTGTAGCCAAAATATTTAATCTTTCAAAAAAAAAATTGTGTATAAGAAAAAAAAAAGATATTATTTCTCTAAAAAGATATTATTAGGTCACTTTTAAAAAATGTTTATATATATATCAGTTATGCAACATTAAAAAAGATTGCACTTTTTTTACAAATTCATTAAAACTGTTGCTCACTTGCTGTTTCAGAGAAGTTAATTAGAAATTTTGTTCATGTTCTGTTTCATAGCCTTTAAAAATGTCATTCATGTGCTATTTTATAAAAATTCATTAAAAATGTCTTTCACAGATTGTTTTACACATTTGAATTTTCTCAGGTATACATATATATATATCATCATCATAATCAACCGTTTTCGATCCACTGCTGAATATAGGTCTCCCCCACATTTTTCCAATGTTTCCTGTGTAGTGCTTTCGTCATCCAATTTACACCGGTTACTTTTCTAATTTCGTCATTCCACCTTACTTGGGGTCGTCGTCTTGGTCGTTTTACATCTCTGGGATAGGACTGTAGTATATTTGTGCTCCATCTATTGTCTTCTTGCAATAGACTAAGGTGATGTTCAATTCATTTTTCATAATAAAAAAAAAAAAAAAAAATTGGCTACAAGAACACTGAGATTAAAGAAGTGCAAAGTTAGGTGTACCTTGGACAGGAAATATCATTGGATAATAGTATTATGAATGAAATCAATAGAAGAATAAGAAATGGATGGATTGCTTTTGGGAAGAACAATGTTATTCTGAAGAGTAATATGCCTCTTTGTTTGAAAACAAAGGTGTTTAATCAATGTGTTTTGCCTGCACTAAGTTACAGAGCAGAAACATGGACACTAACAAAACGGATGATACAAAGACTACAAACGACACAGAGAAGTATGGAAAGATGTATGGTAATAGCTAGAAGATGTTAAAACTGTTGTTAGCTTTCGTTTTTTCAAAACTAAAACAAAATCACTTCACCTTTTTCATTCATGTATAAAAACATTTCATATTTATTTACTTAGAACAGGTATTTAAATGCCGCGGTGGCAATGGCTATTCACGATCATAGGGGGCGCAATGTTTTGTGTTTTAGGTTTTTAAATTATATTTATATCCAGTGTCATTTAGTTTTCTACTGATTTTATGTGTTATGAATACGGTTCTTTTGAATGAACCGGAACATGTCAACTTTTTAATTTTTATTTGTGACACAAGTTCTAAGTAAATAAATATGAAATGTTTTTATACGTGAATAGCTAGAAGAGAAAGAGGATAACCAGGATAAGAAATCAAAGTTTTTGACAGCTAAAACAGATATATACAGGGTGAGTCATAAATATCGAAACAATAGGCTATCTCCTTAAATATTGCCTCTAGACCCATACTTCCAATTGCAAAGTTTCACCAAAAAAGGTAAATTTTTTGATAAGATAAGTTGCAACTCCATGGGGGGTCTATTTTAAAAAATACAAAAATTAAATTTTTATACGGCCCCCAGAGGATAAAACTTCCAATTAGAAAAATTTTCCTTATCCATTCCTGAATTGAACAAAAAAAATTCCATCTTGATATCTCCAAAACTCAGAGAGTTATGATAATTTTAATAAATCGTGAGGTTTCAAGGGATCAGACACAAATTGAAATGCGTGTAATTGAAGAAACAATGTTGCTGTATGTTGTCCAGAAAACATTTATTTTATTTATTTATTTACAGAGTTTGAATTTTGAATGTTTTGTGATGGTTAAACACATAATTTGTAAGCACTATCACATAATAAGCTTTCTTAATAATTTTTTTTTTCAAAAAATGTAGAGTAAATTAAAATTGTCATAACTCAAAATATTATTTGTCGCATTGAATTTTTTTCTTTTAATTAAATGAAAATGTTTAATTTTCAATTTTGATTCAGCATTTTAAATAATATTTTTAAAAAATAAAAGTATTTAAAATAGCAATTTAAAAAAAGATGCAATTTTTTGTGAACAAATAATATTTTTAAAAGTAAATTTTCTGAGGTGAAAACATCTTTCGGCATCTTTTTAAATTATTTTTTTTATTGAGGTGTTAAAAAACTATTGAATTGTTACCGTAACCAAGGGTTACTGACTTATGATGTAAGTTTAAAAATGAGAAATACTGAAATAAAAACATCTGATGAAGAAATGTGCATTTAGTTTTAAACAAAGATTGGCTCCTAACGTTTAAATGCTTTTTTAAAATAGGTGATTAACTAGGTGATTAACTTCTTCTTGTGTAGTTTCAATTTCAGATTTTGTTTAAGTTTTGCCATTTTCGCCTTCTTTAATTACTATTTAAATGAGTCAGCTTATTTAATCTTAATTTTTTTATCACGCCGACTTCAATTTTTTTCATTGTTTTATCCCTGTCAACTTCATATTTTTCTTGTTAAAATTGCCACTACACGATGCGTAAAAGATGTCTCTAATTACGGGCCTCCAAACTGGTAGACGGTAGGTATTGGGTTCGAACCCAATCGCAACCATCGGCCTAACCGTTCGACGTTTTCCGTAGTTTTTTTCGAACCCTGGATTTCCAATTGCAGATAATTGGCCGGAATAAAAAAAAAACAATTAAAAAAAAACAATCCCCAACGTGTTAACTGCTGTAAGCGGACTCAAAGGCCGCTGCGCTTTTTTTTTTTTTTTTTTTTTTTTTTTTTCATTTTTTAGAGTTTAACATACAGTTTTCAATTCAAATACAAATACATTTTAAATTTTGTTTAACTTTCGAATCAGTTATCTTTTTAAAACAAGAACAGGTGTTTAATGAATCTTCGGCATATTTCATTTAAATGTTTTAAGTTGAAATTATTCAATTGAATTTCTTAAATGATGTTTGGTTCGAACGCATTTCACCTTGATCAATTAAATACACTTAGAATGAAATATTAGTGGGAGCTTAGCATAAAAAAAAATACGCAACAGAAACGTTATACTCTTCGACTTTAACATTCGAATAAATATTTTTTTTAATGCCGTTTGGAATAAATAAACTACTCGGATGTAGCAATCGGAGGACTCTAAAGATACGAAATTCCGTGGATTAGTACAAGCTATCGCTGAAATCGTGTAAACTATACAAAATTCATTATGAAAACGCCATCCGAAAGATGATTGATACAAAAACGTAAACAAAACCAATTCATGTCAAGAAGTAACTGCATCTGACTTTTTATGGAAATTATTGCATTAGTTCTTAAAGTAGAGCTATTGCAGAAATCTTAACAAATTCAGTGTTGCAGCGCCTCTCGTGGAGCCATATACAACAAAATATAAATAACATCAATTCATGTCAAGGAATAACTGAATCTGAAGATTGATGATATTCCTTGCATTCTGGAGATACAGCGATCGCGGAAATCGCACAAAAGCCTTTTCAGTAGGGTCACCTGTTAAGCAATTCATACCAAAAACTAATCAGCATCAATGTAGATCAAGAACTAAGTAAATATAATTTTTTATTAAATTTTGTGTATTAGTTTTTGAGATAGCGCGCTCACAAATGTATATCATATACAGAGATACAGAAGCAGTGACTCACAGACAGACATTTTGTAAAAGCATGTTTTTCGGTATCTCTGAGCCCTAAAACGTGTGAATCCGTCGAAAACCGGAATTCAAAATTTTCATGAATCCAATACTTTTTCTTGTAAAGATAGAAAAAAGTAAAAATATGTTTAAAACCACATAAATTTTGAAGCTGAATAGTAAAAACTAGATTTTTGAAAAAAATTCTAAGTAATTTTTTAAAATATATTTCCATTAACATTAAAATGTACAATAACATTAAAATATATTCCATATGATCCAGTTAATATAAGGGTCATTATCGCTATTACTATTTTTACTAAACTTATTACCTGTGGCAATAAGTTTTAAAGACACGGTTAATGAGAGTTTAATTAATATCACTTAATTTAATAACACTTTTAATAAGTTTTTAATAAGACGGTCCGGCCAATGGGTCGTGCCAATTACGAGCCTGACGCCAAGCTCGAGATATTGCAGACATCTAGCATATGTCAAGGAAGTTTAAAGCAAAAAGCTATATGCTTTTATTTTATATTTAAAAGTTAAAGCATTGTCTTGGGTCTACATTTAACAATGCGTAAATTAATGGTCGATCCCTAAATTGTATTTCAAATGAACTGATATCGCTGCACTCAGATGTATGCTAAAGTGGTGTAAGTCACGAATTTTGAAAAATTTTGGATTTTAATATCATCCAGGGATTTGCAGATATCGAGATGAATTTTTTTTTGTTCGATTCAGAAGAGGATAAGGAAAAATTTTCTAATTGAAAGTTTTATTCTCTGGGGGTCGTATAAAAATTTAATTTTCGTATTTTTTAAAATAGACCCCCCATGGAGTTGCAACTTATCTTACCAAAAAATTTACCTTTTTTGATGAAACTTTGCAATTGGAAGTATGGGTCTAGGGGCAATATTTAAGGAGATAGCCTATTGTTTCGATATTTATGACTCACCCTGTATATATATATATATACGTAGAAATCTGATTTTCCATATGCTATCATGTTATAGTTGTCATATTTAAAAAAGATTTGGATGTAAGTAAGCATGTGTATATTCTTTATGTATACATTCTTAATATAAACTTTAGTCAGGGTCTTGACAGAGTTCATTGGCGACTTTATCTGCCATCTTTTTTCAAAAAGGCAGCCACTTAAACATTTCAAATTTAAAAAAAAATTACAAAAACATTAAAAATTCTAAAAGTTTTCTCATTAAATTCCACTTCAGTACAAAGATTCTGGAACTTTTTTTTTTTTTTTGCTATTATAAAAAAAAAGGGGGGGGGCTAAAGTATTGCAGTTTGAAATTATAGGATGGCTGACATTTTGAAACAAAACAGCAGAATTTTTCTGTAAGTTTTAGTGAATGTGGTTTCTTGCAAATTTTCTTTCGTTGCAGTAACCATTATTTCATGGGTACAAATCTTTTTTTTTTCTTGACAATGATTTCAATCTTGGAGAGATTTTTGTTTAATAAATTATATTTAATATCGAAAAATAATAGCAATTTCATAATAAAGAACTTTTAATCTCTTTATTTTATTATAAAAAAGATATAATGAAAGGCGCTGAAATTATTTAGGCTAAATACCTAATGTTCAAAAACATTTTCAGTATTGTTTTGAATGGATTTCTTGTACACATGCAATATTCTAACTGCCATTTGTTTAGAACTATACATTAATTTCTGCAAGTGACAAATTATTGCGACAAACGATGAAATCAAATTTGGCAACCAAAAATATATCAATATGAATGAAGCCTAGTTGCCTAGATGATACTAATTTAGTATCATCTTCATTTAAATTTAGTATTGATGAAACCTGAAATGAATCTTCTATAATCAAGTTGTATGCATTTTAGCTTGTAAATTAGCTGATTTTTTAAAAATAAAGAATATGGAAGTTACCTTTTCTTCCCAGTACAGGCCAGAAGGAATTTTTTATAGTGCCTAATATAACAATTGAAATATGATTTCAACAATCAGGGAGTGGGCAATATTAAACTTATGGGCATAGAATACATTCTTATCTTTAAAATATCTCTAGGAAATAAACATAAAAAAGTGTACTTTTGTTAGAGAGTATTTCTTTCTGTTTAAGTTGACAAATATTTCTAAGCCCATATACTTAATTTTATTTGAAGTATTGACATCTTATTTGCAGCTCATCAACTTTATAACAGACAACATATTAAGTTGAATGTATATTTTAGAAATATTTTGTCAAGAAAAAAAGAAGAGTATACAGAAAAAAGAAATTCAAAATACTAATTTCCTCATGAGATATTTTAGAAATAAGAATGTATTAAACACATTAAGTTCATCATTAGCGAGAGGAATTTGAGATCTCACTGACCTAAGAGCATTCTTTCCAAATTTGAATTTACATTTCAGTATCTTTATTTTATTTATTTGTGTATAGTACAGCTGAGGTTGATCTCTAAACAGACTCTTTTTTTTTTTATGAGATCACTTTATTTTCAGAACCTGTTCCAAAAACAAAGACATCCATATTTTAAAAAAAAAAGTGCAAAAAGTCCTTTTATACTTTTATCTCAACTGTCTCATGCAAAAAATAAAATAAAAATATTGAAATGTAAACGAGAAATTTAATAGATTTATCCCTTTATAGATTTATCTCAACTGTTTTATGTAAAAAATATTATTAAAAAAAAAATATGTAACTAATAGTATTGGTTCTTAAGAATTGTATGTATAAGTTAAAGTTGACAGAATTTTGAAAACTGGAAACTTCATAAATGCAAATTTTGCATCTGGTTCATTATTGTGTAAATATTTTGATGAATATGAAACAAATGAATTACAGAAATAAAATAAATTTATTTACATTGACATGTGGTACACATTACTTAGAATATGCTGTAGCATACATATTAACTATAAGAAAATATATTGCATGAGGATTTCAATGTCAATATTTAACAGAAATGCATATTGATGAAATTCTGTTTGTCTTTGAATACAGGGCCCCAGGGATTATTCTTTTTAGCATCTTTCTTATCTTTATCGCCCATGGAACTTTTCCAGCTGTTGAATGATTGCTGCTGGGTATTGCTGTACTTGGTGATCCATGATCCATAGGAAGAAGCTCTGTGAAAAAAGAAAAAAAAAAAAGACATATTGAATCTGTATTTTAAATCAATATCTATGCAAAATTGTCAAGTTAGCATTGAGGTATCCCATAAGTTCTTTCATATTATGAAAGAGTCATAAAAAATGAAAAAAATATTGTAGTAATTTTCTCTAACTGACCAAGATTTCGATTTTTTAAATATGAAAAAATAGTTTAAAGGGACCCATAAGTAAGTTCGGATTCCTGAAATTCATTTAAAAAAATAGTCATATCGGAATATGGTTTTCGACATAAGATTTGCCAAATTTAGATATTTTCGTGATTAAAAAAAACAATAATAGTAAAAAAAAAAAAAAAAAAAAAAAAAAAAAAAAAAAAAATTCATAAGCCTGTTTACATTTCCAAAATTCATATCAAAATTAGCGAATTGCATTGGAGTGCGATTTCTGTTTAAGGTTTAGGACTGGTGGGTGTCGGAATTTTTTAGCAAGAAATAGTTCAATAAAAATTTCAACTATTTTTTTCTTCACAAAAAATTAGTCTCTGTAGCAAGTCATGGTGTAAACTGCTTTTATAGGTACTTTTATTTTATGGTGCATCGTGCAGTCAGCATAGCAATTCTTCGTACACTATCCAGAATACAAAAGAAAAACAGCTCTATAGAACAGCGAATCTATGTTTTGTAATTATATTATCTCAAATGGTCATAATTGACACATTATAAATCGCAACGAGACCAAAATGTGCAATTTTTTAAACTGTCACATGTCTTTCAGTCATTTCATGACTCTACTGTGAAGTAAACTGATTGAACTTTTCAGTCTTGTCTTCGACTTTTTAAGTCACAAGATTGGACTTATTTTACGATTCATCTTTTACATTACGAGACGAAGTTAAGAGTTGCAATTTGGTTACGATTCATTCAAATTTTTGTCATAATGCTACAAAATTAGTAACGTCCACGATGTTGAGATGCATCTGTCAATACTACACTTGAATATTATCCATTTATTTCTTACTAGCAGTCTTCGCCCACTACGTTGGTCGTTTTCTCTAAAGGAATCTTGAATCAAACAAAGTACATTTAGTAAAGATTATTTTTTTTTAAGGGAAAAAACCCCTCATTATCTAATCAAACGTCCGTAATTGTTGTCTTATTTATAGAATCTAACATTGTCCTGTTCAAAGTCGATGTTGACGACATAATACACAAAATAGCTCTAAAATGACTGAAATACCTATGTTTAACTATATTTTTAGTAGGTGTGTATCTTGAATTTCCCACTTCTATCAAAACCTACTGCTGAAATATGGCGAAATATTTCAGAGGCGCTGAAAATGTATAATTTGAAATAAAGGTCAGAGAGCTTTCTGATGATATGTCACATGAGGGGTGCAGGCCAAATTTAGAAAATCCCTTCCCCACCCCCTCACCAGAGTTCCAAGTATCACGTCTTCTCGGCATAAAACCCTCCCTTCTCTTTGAAAATTTCAAATATTATAACTAATATTTATCACAGGGCCTCATAAAAAACATTCGATCTGCAATGATAAAACGCGACAATTTCAAATAATTTAGAAAACTATCCCCGGGGAAGGGGAAGTTGGGGTGCGGGAAGAAAAACTCATAATATATATATATATACTTTATAGAAACAGTATATTATTATTAAAAACAATTTCATCTTTTTTTTTTTAATTCTCTGGAGCTAAAAAGAATTCAGATGTTCTAATTAAAAAATAATTGATTCCCTTATTGTTTTTTTTTTTTAATCTTTTGCAGTTTTAATTACAAAAATACTTTAATAATATACACAGTCACATTATAAATCAGAAAATATTTTCTAAAAATACTAAAATTTTCTATTTCTAAAATGTTTATTATATAGAGTGTCCACTATCAACCGTTGCCCAATGGCTAATTTTTAAATCGTTAATCATTCACACGTAGTTCCAATTACAAAAATATTTTAAACGAGGTAAAAAAAATTATTTAAAAAATCGTTTTCATCAATAAAAACATTTCTTAAAATGTTACCACAGTTAATTTTTATATGGCCCCTCGTTCCTATAAGAGATATTTAGTAAAAATTTTTAATTACATAAATAATTAAGACAATAACAACGTACACTAAAATTGTCCAAATTATGAAATTTGAATTGCATACTATTAGAAATATTAATTTCGAATGTACATTTCTGAATTGCAGTCAAAAGGAAACACTTCGAGCAAGATTTAAGATAACTTTAATTTTTATTAATTGAGTTTTGCATTAGATAATCTAAATGGTGTTGGTGACATGGTGACTTTTCACCACCTTTCACAGTGGTTACTTCACAGTAGGGTCTCTATCACCCTTTGACAAAGTCTTGTGACAGAAAGTCAACATGTGACTTTAATGTGACATTATTTGGAGATTTATTAATTCAACATTCACAATGACTTTGAAATTGAGTCTCCAAGTAACAGTTACATGAGATTCTCAATAAAATGACAGTGTAAAGTCACTTGGTAACTCGACACAAAGCCTCAGTGTCAGTGACCTGTCAGTGCAGTCGCATATAGTAGTCATTTGAGACTCATAAAAGAGAGAGATGGAATTTCCTATTTTTTGTTTCGCCGTAATGACTGTGACTCTTGTGACTAAGAATTCAGCTAAGAAGAATTCAGATGTTCTAATTAAAAAATAATTGATTCCCTTATTGTTTTTTTTTTTTTTTTTTTTTTTTTTTATCTTTTGCAGTTTTGTGCAGTTTTGTAGAGTCACTTGGTAACTCGACACAAAGCCTCAGTGGCAGTGACCTGTCAGTGGAGTCGCATATAGTAGTCATTTGAGACTCATAAAAGAGAGAGATGGAATTTCCTATTTTTTGTTTCGCCGTAATGACTGTGACTCTTTTGACCATGCGTGACATGAATGAGTTGTTATATGGCCTAGCTGTTATGCAGGGATTCTATTATATTACTTCCTTTTGAATATTCTCGGGAAAATTATCGCTTAAAAATCACTTGAGAATTGGCATTTTGGGACTCGTCCTTAAATTTATGCACGCCATTGTATCTTACGATTATTTGTATTTCAAGTAAATTTGTGAATTAACCCTATTTCGCCAGCATAAAAGATGTTTCAAATTTTAACAGTTTTTACTCGGTCAGTTTTAATTGTAGAAAAAACGTTTTACTTTTTAGTGTTAAAAAGATATTTTTACGAAATACAACTTTAAAAGATCAAGAGACCGTATAACTTAAAAAAAAAAAAAAAATTATAGACCCAAATCATTTTAAACATACATTTTTTATCTAATCGAAAACATTTTTGCAATTAGATGCCTATGCCTAACGGCTTATAGGAATTAGCCTTTGGACTAGAGGTCTGCAAGGGCCGAAATTTCCAGGCCCGGGCCCGGCCCGAACGAAAGAAATACTGGCCCGGCCCGAAAGTTGAAATTTCGGCCCGAGCCCGGCCTGAACGAAAAAAATAATGGCCCGACCCGGCCCGGCCCGAAAGTTAAAATTTCGGCCCGGTCCGGAAAAAAGTTTAAAATTTGGCCCGAACCCGGCCCGGCTCGAGTGAATTTCTACAGTACATTGATCTTTAATCTTATGGAAGAGTTCTGACCAAAAAAAATTATATTAGTCTTTTTTTTTCCATGTTTATAATCTCCATTTATGCAGAAGTGCCGTAGGCTGCGATATTTATGCTTTTAAATGAATCTTTGTTTGTTGTATGTAAATGTTTCAGTTATCACTAGTATTATTAATCCATATTCCCTGTAATGGAGACAAAAAATAGAAAATGCGGTATATGGTAAAATTTCCAAAGACGAAATCGCTTTGGAACGAAAAAAAATGCATTCCCTTCTTAACAGATGTAAATGTTTAATATATTTTTTTCTCCCGTATTGTTGTATTCATTTTGCATGGATGAACATTTTAAAAGACACTTTTAGTTTTCAGTTTAAAAAAAAAATCCGTCATAATCATGGTTTTTTTTTTTTTTTTTTTTTTGTGTGTGTGTGTGTGTGTGTGTTTAATTCTATTTTAAAACGCCTTGTAATCTACGATTCTTTAAAAGGAATAAATTCTAATGTTTAATTGTAGAATAATGACGGCTTAAAAGTATATGCTTTTTTTGCAGAAATTTTTGGACAAAGCCAAATATTACTGATTTATAAAAAGTCGAGAAAAGGATTTTCATATAGGAAGATTCAATAGGAACTGATTATTTTGGTCCATGAAAACTAGGAAGAATGAATCAGTCTCGGCTTCGTACGGAAAAAAAAGTTAGACCCGGCCCGATACTCCAGCAAAAAAATTAAGGCCCGAGCCCAGCCCGGCCCGAAAATATTAGTGACTATAGGCCCGACCCGAAAGGATTAGTGACTAGGCCCGGCCCGGCCCGGCCCGACTCTTCAGAAGTAAGGCCCGAGCCCAGCCCGGCCCGGCCCGAATGCCATTATTGGAAATCGGCCCGAGGCCCGGTCCGTGCAGATCTCTACTTTGGACATCCGTCGACAGTGGACACCCTGTATACTAAAAAAATTAACAACCTTTATAAGAAGTGAATGTTGTACTAGTGTAATTCATGAACAACAGATGAAAATTTTATTTTTTACACTTATCATATTAACTTGTTTTTCGTTTCTTCATTTCATTGTTTAAAATTTTTGATTCAGTAAATGTTCCTGTAAACATCAAAAATAATAATTACCTGTCATCATCTTTCTTTATTGGCAACTCGTATCCCAGACCCATTTTGAGGGCTCTTTTTATGAAGTTTTATTTTCAGGTAAAACTTGCTTGGCTCGATTCTTCTCTCGACCTCTGGAGTTCTTGTTATAAGTAGCTATTATAACACTGGTAAACAAATTCTAGGTTTATTTGTCTTGAATGAAATTTGAATAGTAAATCCTAATCCAAAGACCTGTTGAATAAAAAAAAGGATATAGTTTTTAAACAATGTAATATAATGTATAATGTAATGGAAAATATTTCACATAAGACAACATTACATTTCATAGCAAAAAAAAAAAAAAAAAAAAAAAATAAAATAAAATAAAAAATAAAAATAAAATTGACAATTGATTGCCATTATAGTACGTGCTCATATCTATTAAAGGTGTATCCGAAAAAATATTTTTCCACCCTCAACCTCAAAATTTTCGGATACATTTTCAGATTCATTTTTAAAAGTAAAAGCATGAAACTTGCTGATTTGATTTTTGAAGAGATGTATTAGATGACGTGTGATTGCATTTTTCGCTTTATACATTAGAATTTGATTTATAAATTGTTTTCTCAGTATGACCCTTTTTTTTTGTTGTTGTTCCAAATCTCCCGTTTCGGAAAATTCGGTTCAATTGCCAACTTTGGCAACATTTTTTGTAATATTTTCTGCCTTTATCGACTAACACGGCACATTATGCAGTTTCTAAATAAGAGAATTTGCCCGTTTGATGCGTTTGAGAGCAGAGGTGAATTAAAAAATAAATCAGAAAATAAGCAGTTTAGATTGGAATAACATTCCTTTATAACATTATAAACATTATAGCATCCTTTATAACATTATTAAACAGGCTGAAAGTAAATAAACTTACTTCCTTTATGTTATATAGCTGCAAAATCACCAAAGACTTGTTTATTTATTTGAGCGAGATCCTTTTATACCTGTGATATCCAAATGTTATTGACTTTGCCTGCATAAGAAGGCGTATGTAATACTAGTTTTTATTTCACGTAATATTATATCTGGTTTCATAAACGATGTGTTTTGTTATCCATATTACGTGTGAAAATGCGTCAGTACGATATTTTCGTATCTGGAGGTCGGAGAGAAAACGTGTATGGATTTTCGAATATATATGACAACCTCAGAAGCCTAAGGGTATAAGTGACAAAAAATTCGATTTGCAGTAAATTGTTTTTAAAGATAATTGACGTTAAATTTGAACATCAATGATAAATGGCTGAACTGAAATAAGAACTGCTTCTTTCATTGAGGTTTCCGAATTCTTATTTCAATAACTGTAAAAAAAAAAGCAGGGTATTTTTTTTTTTATAATTAATCAGTATTTATTATTATTCGGCAAAAGTGGTTTATCTCTAGAACGCAGCACATAATTAGAAAATCAATCATATTTCTTTACCTGAAAAGAATAAAGCTTATTTCCAAATAGTTTGTGCACTTAGTTTTTTTTTTTTTTTTTTTTTTTTTCAATTATGTCACTTATACCCCTTGGCTTCTGGGGTCCTCATATGTCATTATATTTTGACTCTAAAAGATTCCGTGTTTTTGTTTTTTCTCGATTTTTTAAAACTCGAACATTTATCTACTGTATAAATTGGTTATGGCTTCAGATTTTTTTTTCTGTCTTTTTAAAAGGATGTTTTACAAATTGTGAATATGTACCCATATCTTTACTTTTACAAAATTTTACACAATGTCGAAAATATGAAATTTTAGAATTTGCAAAACTAAGCCCCGTGATTCAATACCCAATTAATCTATATATTTAAATTAAAGGCTGTTTTTTAGTTATCTACCCTGAGTTTTCTATTGAATCAATATTGCTAGTCACTTAAAAAAATAATAATAATAAATAAAAGCTATTCATTTGTATAGATGTGCCCACACTAGCTACTATTTTTAAAAATATTTCCACTTTCCTATTTTAATTAAAGAAGTTTTTTTAATGAAATTCATAAAATTGGTTTCGGTTGAATTTCTCCCATTGTTACAGAAAAAATAGAAATTTCAAAAGTATCCAGACCTGTGGTTTTTAGGAATTATTTTTTATCTCCCCAATCACAAAATCTAATCTAAAACTAAGCGCGATTACTCATTACCTAATGTAGCTATTAAAATACGGTTTTTACTATCTGAAAGTAGATGTCGGATGCCAATAATGTGCATTTAAAAAAAAAAAATTACGTAACATTTAAGTATCTTTGATAAAATTTCAAGTAAAAATTTCCAAATGCAAAAATTAAAACTTGGTCAAAGGTAACAATCTCTGATCCTACACAGGCTATATTTTATGCCGGTGCCTCTATCACCTGCCCCTACCAGTACCTGAGAGGTTCTGACCTCTCAACTAGTAGACGGCAGGTTCTGGGTTCGAACCCAATCGCGGCCGTCGGCATAACCGTTCGGAGTTTTCGTGGTTTTCTTCGAACCTTGTTTAAATACGGATTAGGTTTCGTTAGAAAGACCCCCCAAGAAGGGCACTCCTGTATAAGTCTATATCCCTCGAGTACATAATCGGCCGACACAAAAGGGACCTAAACCAAACCTCTATCATCTGGGGTTATCAGTAACAACAAATGTTCTAAAAAGGCCTTTAAACACTTTTTAAATTATGTTTCTACGGAATATTAGGATGTACTAAACCGATTTCAAAATTAATATTGGCAATTTAAGAGTCACAGTCCCTGTTTCAACTCTGGCATTTTATGATGGTGCCACTATGCATAGACCGTTAGACAAGAAGCTTGGGATTTGACATGATGGTTAGTTTTAAGAAGTAAATGCGTACTAAGAAGATGATTTCTAAAAAATCCAGAACTTCAAATGAATACTGAAATGAGCATATGGATTGAGCATAAAAGTTTCAAAATATTTTCTAAATTATCATTTATTTGGAATTAGCTTCAGTTCTTCTTATTAATTTAAGCCTCATATCTGCCTAATGCAGTATAATAATGGAGTTTAGTCAAACAATGGCTTAAATGGTAATTTTTGAATTATTCTTAAAAGTATAATTTTTTCTAATAAGAATTAGACTTACAAATATCACTTGGCATATTTCAACTATTACGCAAGTAAAGCCGCGAAGTTTGCTAATCAATAAATAATTATGCATTTTTTCTTAATACATATAGTTAATTAATATTTATGTATACTTATATATTGATTAATTACTTAAAAATAATTTTTTGGACGTTTTTGTTTTCGCCCGAAAATAAAATCCCCAAAATTCGATTTAGGCCTTAAAAACTTGATTCGGTCGATCCTTAATTATAAACGTTTAAGCGAACATTTGAATGTGCGATTTATCAGTTCAGAAAATGAATTCTAGAAATAGGCAACAGAAAATTAATCGGATATTCTTTGTAACACCAGTTAAAATTAGATTTTTTGATCTAAAAATCATTTAAATTATGAAATGATTTCTGTCTTCATTCTTTTATATTTATTTATTTTTTTTTATTATTTTTATTTTATATTTTTATTTTATTTTATTTATTTGTTTATTTATTGTTATTGCAGATTTTATTTGAACTATATCATGGCTTATTTTATATGTTATTCTTATATGTCGTTCATTCAATACGGGATTTCATCAATCTGGATGACTTGGAGTCCCAATTAGGGTGTATTGATGACATAATGCTGCATTATAAATAAAATTATTATATTTTATTCATTATTTATTAAGTTTCTCATTAGTCTTGAGAGCTAATGACAGTTATCTATTGCGAATGCCTTACTAAATACAAAGTCAAACCACAGGTACTTAGCTTCATGTACTACATTTTTCAATACTGAAATCAAGTTTAATATCCTGAGAACACGTGTTAAGTCTTAGTAACATTCTCTCAAAATACACCTTCTGGAGCTCGCAAATTGCATACCTGCGTGATGCGACAAGGTCAATTATCAAGTTTTGCAGGTTATCACATTCTGACGTCAGAAGGGAAATTGACGTGTTCTCATATTTAAATACGTAATGAATTACGGTGATAATATTTTTTTATTTATTGTTGTCGAAATACAGGGATGTCCCAATGCCACGTCAACGTGAAGGGCTTCGAAATGCGTCTGTCTTAAAAACATTAGGAACCTTCGAAATGCTCTAAACCAATGTTTTTAGAGCCCATAATGATTAATCGTTATTAGTTTTTTTCTTCTAAAAAAATCTAGATATGGAATGATACAATTATTCCTTAAATAGAAAATGGAATAGGTTGATGTCCTAATTGTTTCATAATCAACATAGATAAATGCGCAAATTCAATAAATATGAAATAGGAATGTTACTTAACGTAATTTTGGGACTAATTCCTATTTGGTAACCTCAGTAACAATAAAAAGAATTTTAATTATTAATTTTCATTATGATAGGCTCGATTCTAAATATATATTCATGCAATATAAATTACTGCTTAATTATTAGCTTACATTGGAAATATTTGCAGTAAAAGGCCAACTGTTACAAAAATAATGCTTTTACAATGGAAATATTTGCAATAAAATGCCACTGCTACATAAATAGTGGTTTTATATTAGAGATGATTAAAATGCCACTGTTTCAGAAAAAGTAGTTTTATTTTGTGCAGATTTGGAAAGGGAAATCAGTATTGTAGAAATATTGACTTTACATCCTAAATGTTAGCAATGGTATGACAAACATTTTCTTGCTAATATTGGTTCATTATTCACAAAATATAATCCCCTCAATGTTGGACAATGTTTCATTCCAGTACTTTTAATATTAGCAAAAAATTTAGCCAAATAAACAACAAAATTGACCTAAAATTGTTTTTTCACCAGGGTGCTTACTAGTATTTCCAAATGATTTTTTAAAAAATGGCGTTTTATTTAAAAATATATTTCATTTAAATAAAACCGGATAAGCGAAAAAACATTTAAAATTCCATATTCAGCTTTATCCTTCATCGTTTTCATCGTTTTATCCTTATAAAAATGTAATGTAGAACATAGTTTTTAAAAATTGCGAGATTTTTACAATTTATAAAATTAAACAAAATTGATTTAAATTTTTGGAATATTTTAATGACTCTTTTTATTGAAAAGATATTTCGTTAAACAGAAAAAAAAAAAAAAAAAAAAAAAAAAAAATCGGGTAGATGAAAAAGCATTCGCATTTGATAGTAAAATTTCCTGTTACTGACTTGACTCTAAAATATAAAATTATTTATAAGGAAAAAAAATCTTTTTATAATTTTGCGAAAGAAATCTTGTTTAAATTGTGCAACAAATTATAAGCCATCAGATGAGTCATATATATGCAAATCCAAAAGCATCCTACATGCATTACAGTTTTGATCTCAGGCTTCTTGAAAGCAAGGACTGGAATTTTATTGTCGAAAATGTTTGTTTTATGACACTTATTAAAATTCTTTATATTCAATTTTTATGTTTTATCTTCATGAAAATGTAACATAGAGTTTAACTTTGTAACTTGCCAGACTTTTCTAATTTATAAAATTAAATAAAGCTCTTTAAGAGGACAATTTATTCCAAAATGTCGATTTTCCTTTTTCATATTAAATGAAAGCTTGTTTAATTGTGAATATTTTGACACCACATGTTTACCCATACGGGTATTATATCGCGAGACATTATAAATTTTGTCAATACAGACAGCTCAATTATCAATACAATTTAAAACTTTAAAAGACTTTTTCTTCATGTTTATATTTTCGCCACCTTTCCCGTTTAAAAATGTTAAGGCCCTTTTTTTTTTAGTATTTTTAAAATTTTTTGTGCATGTTCTTTATTATATATAAAATAAATCTGAGAATGGAGTAAGCCTTCAGATTTTTTAGTTATTATATTAAAAAAAAAAAAAAAAAAAAAAAAAAGTATATGAAGATGTGTTAAATTTCATCATTTTACATTATATGTATCAATAAAAAAATATATATAATAGATGTATTTTTAAAAACCTTTTTTTTAAAAAAAAAAAAAAAAAAAGCAGAATTTATTAGAATTTAAGAAAGTAGCATAGATTTTTTTAAATCAGTTTTTTTAACTTCTTAAAAAATTTAGTTAAACATGTAGTTAATTGTTTCACTTTCAGTTGAACATTGAAATGCAGTGAATTCATAATTTGAAAAATATTTTAAAAAATAAACAAAATTGTTGAAAAAGTGAAGCTTTCTCCTTAAAAAATCATTTTTTGTGTCACTTAATTAAAATTTAAAATTGGAACAACTAATCTAATTTTGATCTAAAAACAAAAAATGGATAAAATCTTTTTTTGGATGACCTCAATTAAATGATAAATTAATCACTCATAGCATATCTGCCTCTTATGTAAAGCACTTCATTCTTATGAAATTTTTAGCAAGGATAAGAGTGTGTGCTTTTCGAACTATCATGCCAAATGTTTACGTAAGTATAACAGAGGAGAACAGATATCCTTCGGATAAAGTGACCTTTTTATAGAGAGCGAGTTGAAAAGATCTTGCTGAACTGCGTTATATGATGAAAAAAGATTTTCTTTATACTTCAAATAGATATAAGGGGCTGTGCAAATATCATTTTAGGGGTGAGGGAGGGTCTGGCAAATGATATCGTAAGATATCTCTAGGGGGAGAGGGGGTTGTCTTTAGGTATCGATATCATTTTTGATGCAAACAAAATTTTATTTTTTTATTTTTAACAAGGTTTTTGGTTGTATATAGATGGCAAATGATATCGTTAGATATCTTTAGGAGAAGGGGGGGTGTCTTTTGATATCGATATCATTTTTGATCCAACCAAAATTTTCTTTTTTTTAAATTTTTAACATGATTTTTGGTTCAAAATAGTATGTTATCGTTTTATAGTCTTTTATCTATTTTTATGAAAATATAAAGTTTTTATTAAAACTACTAAATTACTATAAAAACATTTAATTCTAAAAATGAAATAGCCCAATATTTGACATTCTTTTTCGTCTTCGTATACTTATGTATATACAATCACGGTTTGAGAAACCCTAATTTAAGCATATTTGAACTGAAGCTTGTGTTTGCTAATAAATAATAGAGGAAGAGAAAGAATGTTTGTCCACATGTTTTGTTGATAAAAATTTCTATCTCTCCACTTCTCCAATCTTCGTGCGGAGCAAGTGCAACTAGACAATATTACTGCTGAATGCATTATCTAACAAAAAGCTATTATAAAATACTTTTAAAATAACAATAAGAATTTCTTTAAAGTGTTATATGACATAAAGGGGTATTGTATTGACTTCTCTTCATTTGAATAAATAAAGTATGTAGTGAGTTTCGTATATCACTCCAAATAAAAGAGATAAAGATTTTTAAAAAAAGAGTAAACATTGATAACGAATCATTACCGGAGGGGGGGGGGTCGAAGAATGATAACATGATATCGGATGGGGGGAAGGCGTCCAAAATTACAAAAAAAGTTGATAACGTTATATATGCACAGCTTTTAACAGACCTGACGTTGTTTCGGTTGTTCTGCCTCCCCCCTCCCAACAGCTATGATATTTATGTAAATATCGAAACATTAAAAACAAAATGTTAATACACGCCAATACAAGGATTTATTTAACACGTTCACCACAAACTGGGGCCCGCCTTTATGGGGACCCCTTAGCAAAATGACTAAAACAAATCGTGTAGAAAAAAAGAGAGTTTTAAAATAACGTGCAATCAGACTATAGTCCTGTAAAGATCGTATTGTATGCAACGCGAACCCGAAAATTCTGTACAAAGTCGATCGTGCCAAACCGAAAACTGACCTACATTCTTCACACTTGAGCTCGAAACCGACCCGAACCTGGAATATTCAAACTCTAAACCCGAAATGAATTAAAATAATATTTTATTGCAATTATAAAAAGCACTCTACAGTTATGTATCTAATACCAATTTTATCTTTTATGTTCAAAAATGAATAGATATATAATCTCGTTAATATTCTAGTATATAGTTTTTTTTTTTTTCAATTGAATAATTTTAGTACTCTCTTTTGAAAAATCGAGTCACGTCGAACACGACCCAAAAGAATCGAAATTCAATCCGAAATCGAACCATTTAAAGTCAACCCAATCCACGAATTAAAAACAAGCGTCAACCCAATCCACGAATTAAAAGCAAGCGTCAACCCAAACTAAACCGCAGGTCAGGCTGGGTTGGAGTATTACCCGACCCAATGCAGGATACTAAGCATATCACATATAATGCCCGCTTATACGGGGCCTACCAATTTGCTTTTAAGACCTTTCTAAAAAATATATACTTGAAAAAAGAAATTAGGAGACAGAAATGTTATGTTTTGCAATTTTATAAAGAATACCAGCATTGGCTAACTGTATTACACATAAATTATTAAAACTTTTTTATAGCCAGACAATATAAAAACACTTCAAACATACTTTAATACAAAAACAACTAAAATACAATTTTTTAGACGTTTCGGACCAAAAACTGGTTCCTCTTCTGGACAAAAAAGCTATAGTCATGAAATACTACAAAATTGTATTTTTAAAGTGTTTTTATATTGTTTAACTATAAAAAATTTGTTCTAACGTAATGTTTACCTATCTTAAAGCATTACACGTGTGATGCTCCTCTGCGCTTTCCTGAGTTCTAGATCTGTAATACATGTATGATGTTCTTCTATTACTGTTATTATTATTATTATTATTATTATTATTATTTCAATCCCTTAATGATTTAATAGCGGCTAATTTTCTGTGCAACTTCATATGCATGTCAACCGGAGTATATAATTTTTTTAATTCTTGTATAGTTAATAATTGGTCTTTTTTATCATTGTTATCACTAACATTAATGCAATTAAAAGTTAGTCTTCGAAAAACTAAAAAACTGTGTATAAAAAAAAAAAAATTAAGAACTGTGAAATACACATGCTTACATAGCAAACTAATTATTTAAATGTAAAATGTTAAAGTTTTTTTTTTTTCAGTTCAAATTATTATTTCATTTCAAACTTTACATTTTAAATTATTTTAAAACGTAAGGTTTTAAATTATTTTTCTAAAACTTTCTTGAAAAAAAAAAAAAAAAAAAAAAAAAAAAAAAAAAAAAAAAAACCCAAAAAATTTAACGCAAATTCCAGTAAAGTTCCTTGAGACTAAATAATAAGTGTTTGAGCAAATTGAATCGTTGAAATACAATTCAGAATTTTTCAAAGAATAAAAACAATTAACGCTTTGATAATGAAAACCGTCAATATCAAAAAATGTTCTTCAAAATAACATTTATGATAGCTTCAAATTAACTTCCAATTTATGGCATACTGACGTCTAATTTTCATACTCTATAATTTTAACTCGAATCTTAATATAAATCTTGAATGTTTACAATTTCTATTGTCTTAATAAGTGACCTAAACTTTAATTTTAAACAATAAAACTATTAAAAAATTCAAGCTGTTTAGAATATCTTTCCTTTGGGAATGGGTGGGGAGGAAGGGGATTCCAAGGTTTTTAGCTAAAATGTTTTTTTTTTTTTTAAATATAAGAAATTCAAATTATTTTAAATTTAACAAATTTCTTTTAAATATATGTTAAATTCGAATAAATTCTTTCCCATTTATTTTGGAAGCTAACAGAGCTTGATCTCTGTTGTGCCCTATAGACTTAATAAAATTGGGTAATGCCTTTGAGATTTTTTCTTAACCTCCAGAACTATTTTTTTCGGTAGGTACTTTTTCTTCCAGGGCCCGACTAAGGCCATTGAGAGCCTCAAGACAAGCATAATTCTGCGGGGGCCTCTTCTATTTTAGCTATAGATTTATTTATTTATTTATTTATAACAATGTGGAAGTGACTAGTACTAAATTTCATACATATTGTTCATAAATTTCGTACTCGGTACTGCTGACATCTGTTTACAAGATATTCCAAAAATATAGTCACAACCTTATAAAAAAGTTCTAATTTGATAACAGTAGAAAAAATGATACATTGGTTGACATATATCTCTGCAAACTTTTACTTTGTTTATCTACGTACATTATAAGATGTCTAAAATCGAAGGCTCAAAATTCGTAATAATTAATGATTTTAACTTGCGCCGTTACGAGGAAACATTAATAAAGAATTTCTTTTGAAAACAATAGAATACTAATTTGTTACAATAAAATTTTAATCATTAGTTTTCTAATAATATAGTTCATTTTTTTTTTTTTTTTTTGGCATGGGTGGAGCGAGTACTAGAAACAGTGAGCGAAAGGGGAACCACACTCCCTTCCTAAATGTTTGAAAATATATGAAATACGGTCACTTTTGGCTAATTTTAAGCATTTGGCACTCTTTAATGAAAATCCTGATTACTCTGATGGGGGGGGGGGGGGAGAGGGTCCGTAAAAAGAAGATCATGGGGTAGTTGCCCCGCATGCCCTAAATCGGGCTCTGTTTCTTCCCACCCCTCCCACACGATCCAATTCAATGACAGTTTAAAATTTCAAAATAATTACTTGCGGAACATACATAATGCTAAAATCTTAAATATTTGTAAAATTGAAACACAGTACAGAAAAGTACTTACTCTCTTCAAGGTACGTGATGCAACTGGGTGAGTACTTTCAACTCTAGTACGTTTCCGCTGTTCCCTTGCCGACTTCCTTTGACAGTGCTCAAATTAGTGAAAAGGAAGCGTCTTCTGAACGCCAGGTCCCAGCTAAGGCACTCGGCTAATCGCATAAGGGAGCCACGCTAGGGGCTTCAGGCTGAGAAAACTAAGAAAATCCACGCCGGGGCGACTTGAGGGATATGCCTTGAGGAAGACCAAGAGAGTTTTCAAGAAAGTCCCAAACAAGCTGTCTGAAGATATGGCTGATGAAGTGTTTAAATCCACTTTGGTTTTCTCCAGAAAGAAGAAAGATCCTGCAGGTTGAATAAGATTCGATTAACCTGGAAGTCTTGGCGAGGAATGAAGTGAAGAAGACACTGGCAGAAACATGTGTACCTTTATGTCTGTTTAAAGGCAGTGAGTAAAATTTGGCCTGAGAGCAGTCTTATATAAGCGAAATTTGTCCTTCAGCGTGATAGGTCAGTCAGAGTGAAGATAAAGAGACTTTTCCCAAATTGCATCAGTACAAAGTTCGGAAAGGCGGTGCATTACCAAATATCGGGAGAAAAAACGTGTATCGAGATCAGCTGGCAGGGGATTCTTTTTTTAATCTTAATTTTTTATTTACTGTTCTATTAATAACCGATTTCTTTTTTATGCTACAGTTTTTTACAAAATTTTTAACAGAGTAAATTTTTCTTTAAAGTTCAACATCGCGTCATAGTCAGTGTACTTGCTTCGGGCGAAACCTGTCTAACGTGGATACTTTTCTCGTCCCTGATAATATCCTATTACAAGCAGGCCCGTAGCCAGAATTTCGCTTCGGGGGGGGCTCAATCTTGGAATTTCCCCTGATCTAACATCCGTAATTAGCACAATTCAACAGGTAGATAAAAAATAAACAAGTTTTAATTTAAGCTATATTCTGGCACATAATACTCAGCGCCTATCTCAAAAGTTGCTATTTTGTATTTTTTGTTTTCTGATATAATTGTTGGTTTTTAAGAGTACTTTTAGTTTCCAAACCGATTCAAAAAAGGTGTTTTTCATGGGAGGAAAGAACTGCAACGAAAATAAAAAATCACAAACTAACAATGTTTGAGATGAGCCTCATGTATCCTATGAGAAAAAACGTTAAAAAATATTGAAACGTAAACAATAATTGAATAGATTTGGAATATGGGACTAATATTAGCACGCAATTAACTCGCATCGTAAAAAAATGATCTATAGAAAAAATTAATTACACGTATTGTTTTTTCCAAAGAAAAGATCGCTACATATATATGTAAGCATATATTTCGCATTCCCTGATATCAATTACAAATGCAATATTCAATTTACAATGTACAATAATGGATATCAACACTAGAGCTACAAAAGCAACCTTCGAGATTTCTTTTCAGCCATGATACTGAGTACTTTATCGGGATCCACAGTAATGTCCCAATGAATAGAAATCATAGCGAGGCTACTGAGTCTCTCATCGGCCATAACGCTTCGAGGTAAAGTTTTAATTCTTTTCATTGTTGAGAAAGATCTTTCGGCACTGGCTGTTGTTACTGGAATTGTTGCCAACACTGTCAGCAGGTGTTTGATCGTACTGTAATATGTTGCATTACAGTATTCTAAAACTTCTAGAACCTCAGTGTCTGGGCCAATATTAGCTATTCTCTCACACCATAATTCGTATTCGGCTTTTACTTGTGACATTGATACTTTATCGTCAAAATATTGAGAGAGATTCTCTAATTGGCTTGCTTTTTCTGCAGAAGAGAATCCTGGTAGAAGTACTTGAAAATCTGATAAAATGTCTTCGTTTGAAATAAATCTGTCATTCAGATTTTGAATAAGATTTTCTACACAGGGGATAAAGACCGTAACTCTGTAATATTCTTCAGCAGATGTAATTTGAGGATTTGCACGCGCTGTCTGCCTAAATGTTAGTCTTGGAATACTTATTTCCGTTTGGAAGACCTCTTCCGCAAGTTTTGATGCAGAATTAAACATTTCATGAAAGATTTCCATCGCATTTTTTCTATGTTTCCGTAAAATAACAAGGATATCTTTCGCATGAGTTATTGCAGATATCATGTCACGAGATTTTTCTTGAAGTAGAACTGACAATGGCTTTGTCAGGCTGAAAAGTTTGTCACAAACAAACAGGCTTATCAGAAAATCACTCTTCTCCATGACTGCCAACAAAGCTTTAGCTGTTGAAGAAATCGTCCACGTGTTCTCCGAAATATTTCCTAAACTAATGCAAATGCATTGAAAGAGCTCGACAAAAGTTAGTATACTTTCATGCCTTTCGATAAATCTTGTATCGCAAAGGCGGATAAGTCGCTTTCTTCTGTTTTCTGGAGCATATGATGAAATAGCTTCTTGAAGGGCTAACTTTGCCTTGGTGTGATTCCTGAAAAATATTGTTACTTCATTAACAGTTCCAAGGCAGTTTCGAATGGCAGGAATCGTCATACTGTTGGACAGTGCAAGATTTAATCTGTGGCTTGCACAATGTACGTATCTAGTGTTTGGATACTTCTGACGAATTCTGGATTGGACCCCACTAACATGACCAGCCATATTTGATGCTCCGTCATAGGCCTGTGCGACACATGCAGACATATCAAGATGTAGTTCATCACAACGTTGCAATATCACATTTGTTAAGTTTTCAGCTGACAAGTCATTAACTGGTATGAAACCTAAAAAATCTTCTCGAATTATTGGGGTTTGTGAATTTTTTAAGTAGTCGACATATCTAATACAAAGGGCTAGCTGTTCTGTACTTGAAATATCCATAGCTTCATCTGCAATCAAGCTGAAACATATCGCTTTATTAATTTTGGAAATTAGTTCCTCGGTTACTATATCCGAGCATATTCGAATTATTCCATTCTGAATATCTGGGCTAAAGTAAGTAGCATTTTTGCGGCTATTCATAATGTGCCGTTTTAATTCATCATCTCCGGACTTTGCTCGAAATCTTAAAAGAGCTCTCAGCTTACCGTCTTTTTTTACCGGTTTCTCTAACGTTAGAGGACCGCTATCATTATCACCTCTAAGTGGCAGTTCCTGTTCTGCACAAAATAAGATCGTTTCAATTATCGGTCTAAGAGCTGCTCTGTTTTCTTCTTTCTCTGAAGCTCTTTGGGAATCCAACACCGAGATGATATCTTTCTGTTTTCCTGAAGAAATCTCAAGAAATTTATTTGCTAACATAACACACTGTTTGTGGTAATCTAATTGCATATGTTTTAAGAAAACACATTTAGCTTTTTTCCAATTTCTAAAACATGTAGAAACTAGCTTTCCTGGTTTTTCATGACTTCCTTTACCTATCCCTTCGTGGAAAAACAAAAAGCAAGGTTTACAATAAACACCATCTTGCTTTCTGGAATAAGCAAGAAAAGGAAATCCTGTCTCTGGATCTTTAATCCATTTCTCTTGAAAACTTCGTTTTTGTTTCTTCCCTTCAGTCATTGGAAAGTTGTACGGCTGTTTAGGAAGCAAAACTGAATCAAGAATGTTTCTCTTGGTGACATCATCTAAGTGATCTCTAATTACATCACCAATATCGAATTGAGTTGCTTGCCATACTGTAGACTCATATGGAGTACTTGAAGAATCACCACGAGAGTCAGTTTCTTCCGTAATGCTAACATCGAAACAATCTTTAGTTTCAGTTTCTAAATAAGACTTGCTTCCAGAAGAAGTTGATATTATTGGAATTGAGTCTATGGAAGTCGCTTCTACATTTAGTGCACCCGCACTCATAGTGCTGTTCTGTAATTCTGCAATTATATATTTTTTAAAAATAATAAATTAAAATAAAATAAAAATTGTATTTTAACAAGTTACTACGACTATTTGGAAAATATTTTCAAAGACTATATTTTAAATATATAAATGATTTCTATATTAAAAAAAACAATAATAATAATAAAATAAAAATAAATAAATTAACTATAGATGATGCAAAATATATTTCAGTTTTAAGATTTATAAGACACGCTTTTATTTTATATAAAATGATGTCATACACATCCGCTGGAGAATAGAACATTTATATGTCTTAAACAACTTAAGTATGCGTATGACGTCACCATCAAGAAGCTTGAAAAAAATCGGATATTTAATGATTTATATACCTTTATTTTTTTGTGACAAAATTATAAATACTTAAAATTAAACATACTTTATAATATTTCCAAGTTTTATCAGAAATAATTCATTTACATTTTTTTCCAAAATAACATGCAATTAACTATGTACTTTTCCGTTGTTAGGGGTAAATTGCAACAAAAAAATATATGATCAAAAACATGACTTACGTAATAACAGAGTTATAGATGACGCATTCAGAAGTCAATCCGATTAACTCCATTTTTTTTTTTTTTAGAAACTCAGGTAATGATATGATTGTGTTGAAAATTTCCTATATATCTATACAGATCTTATGAATTATTCTTAATTATAAGACCATTAGTGAGCATAATCAAAATATTGTGGGAAAAAAGTAATTTATAGATATACAACTTTAACTGTATAAAATGTGCTTTTTTATTTGATGGAGTTAATCAGATTGACTTCTGAAAGCTTCATATTACGTACGACATGGATTAAGCATTCATATTCCTGGACCCATAATAAACAAATTTTAAATGAAATTTTAGTTCTACAATTTTCGGAACTACAAACTTTTAAACTTCTAAACATCGACATTTAAAATTTTTACACCGTTGCGTAGAGAGGGGGGGGGGGGAATGCCCTTTTAGGGGGGCTCTGGGGTTGATCGATATGGAAAAACATGAAAACAGAGCTCTCGCTTCGAGTCCATATAAAAACAGAAGTATTCAATGTAATTAATTTAAACTTTCTGATATTTTAAAGGTATGTTTGTAGTCTTACAAAATTATAAAGTGAAGCATTTCAATGTAATATAATACAAAATATAGCAAAATTTATGTAACACAATTTTCGAAAAAAAAAAATTATGTGTTATATCATCAACACCAAGATATTTTAACGTTGAATTGACATAAGAACCTAATTTTTGCTTTAAAATGATCTGGAAACTTTTCTCTATAGAATGAATTAAGGATATAACTATCACTCAAAAACAACATTATTAAAAAAAACTCAAATTTGAAAATTTAAAAAACTCCTAAAAAATACAACTTTTTTTTTCATTAAAAATACTCAAAATATTAAACTATCTAAACTATATTAATTCATTCTATAGATAATGATGTTATACGCATGCAAAAAAAAATTAAGCCATTCCATCAAATAGTTTTTTTTTAATCTTGGTGTTAGTCGTCAAAAATCATGTTTTGAGAAAACGCGACTTAACGTTGAAATTATATGGGTGCGGCTACGAAAGTGTCGATACATAAATGCTTATAACTCCGTTAAAAATGCAAATATTTTTATACGGTTTTTTGCATTGAGTTTAGAATTAATTGAATAATAAAACTAGATCATTAAAAAATCGATTTTTTTGAAAAGTTTTCAACCTCTGAGCCCCCCCCCCCCCCCTTAAGTGCAATTTCTTTGAAATCTTTATCACAATTTGTTTTCAAATTATTATGATTAAGTTTTTATTACTTTTTTGCCATCGTGGCAATAATCAGAGAACGAAAAATAACTTGCAGAATCCAACCAATAAAAAGATTAAGATGTAGTACTTCAGATTTCCCAGTTTTCTACCGTGGACAACAACTATTTTCCAAATACTTAAAAAACTAATTAATTAAAAATATGATGCCATTTGAAAAACTACTTTTGCTTTTTCATAGCATGATATTTTCTTGTTAAATAGGAGCTTCCATTGACAAACATTTAACACTTTTGCGTCAATCTCATCGAAAGAACAGACAAAATAGAATACCGTATTTTCCAGCATACAATTGACGACTCAAAATATTCATTTCAACCCATCAGCACATACGGTTTCTCGAATAACTATATTTTTGCTTATTATGCAAATAAAACTAAGCAAAAAAAAAAAAAAAAAAAAAAAAGCTTGAAAGAAACGTGT
This sequence comes from Maratus speculifer, assembly GCA_964019185.1. Taxonomy (NCBI): domain Eukaryota; kingdom Metazoa; phylum Arthropoda; class Arachnida; order Araneae; family Salticidae; genus Maratus; species Maratus speculifer. Next base: position 116,673,879 of record OZ025297.1, on the reverse strand, counting down.
TTTAACGTAAGACAATTTTTTTATCGACATTTTTTCAGGGGGTGCATAACTTTCATATTTATGACTGCTCAAAACCTCAAAGTGTTCTGACAAAATGACAATTTTTAACTACTGAAATAGACCAAATGAAAAAAAAAGTCTTTTTACGAGCTATTTTCCATTAACTATCAATGTTTTCTTTTATTCTTTCACACGGGCTATGAAAATTAAACACGTTTTTAAACCCTAAAAATGTCAAAGAGTTTGGAAAGTAATGACTATTTTTCTAAAAAACGTTAAAAATACAGGTTGACCTTCTGGCCCCACACTCCCTTTTTGCGTCATATTTCAAAATTACTCATTGGCACCGAAAATCAACATACGGAAATAATGATAATAACAATGTACTTTCAATTAGAAACACGGCAAACCATTTTTAAAAAATACGACAATTAACAAATTCAGGGCTCCCAACACATTTTAGTTCGCAAAAAGGGGGAAAGGGGACCATTTTTCTTTAAAAAGGGGACTTTGGGGGACCATTTTTTTAAAAAAAGGGGACTTTGGGGGACCATTTTTTTTTTAAAAGGGGGACTTTGGGGGACCATTTTTTTTTTTAAAAAGGGGACTTTGGGGGGAATTTTTTTTTAAAAAAGGGGGGTCTTGGGGGACCATTTATTTTTCATTAAAAATGAATCCATCTGCTACATAGAATTACTAAATATGTTAGCAATTTTTTTTGTTTGTTTGTTTGCCTTTTGCCAAAATTGCCTTTTTTTTTTGCAAACCTTTGACGAAATCTTCCATTTTATCGCGATTTTTTTTATGAAAGTTGTCATTTTTCGTAATCTTTTTTGTGAAATTTGCCGTTTTTCGCGAATCTTTTGACAAAATTTTCCGTTTTATCGTGATTTTTGGACAAAATTTTTCGTTTTTCATGATCTTTTAAGGAAATCTGCCATTTTTTCGGAATTTTGTGACAAAAGTAGCCATTTTTTCATGAATCATGCCGGAAATTATTCGTCATTTCGCGATTTTTTAATGAAATTTATAGTTTTTTCGCGATTCTTTGACGAAATTACGCGTTCCGTCGGGCGCGTAAGAGCTATTTTTTGCGTTCCGTCGCCGATTTTTTGCGTAATTTACGCCTATAGCGCGTCCGCATCATCGCTGAAGATCTGCGTTTTTTCTAATGTGAGGCAAGAAGGGCGCTATTTTTCAAACTAAAAGCCAGGAGGGGCGGCGCGCCCCCCTGAAACCCTCTGAATAAAGAATGAAATGTGAAGTTTTTTATTTCTTTTTTAATTAATTACTATTATGAAATTTGAAAATAAAATAAAAAAAACATAGACTTGATTTGGATGGGAAAGAATTAAAAATCTTTAAAATATATTTTTCAGAAGTGTAAATAAACAAACTAAATTTATACAAACAATAGTAAAACTATATAAAAAAATTTTTAAGCGCATTTTTAAGATATATATATTACATGCTATATTTACTTATTATTTTTTATTTTTTTCATTCAGTTCCGAAAATTAAAAATAGCTATCAGTCCAAAAAATCGGACATAAAAAATCCCCAGAGAAAAAAAATAATAATAATCTGGAAAAGTAAACAAACTTCTTAACATATAATCTTAATACATTTTAAATTTGAGTGAAATCGCATAGTTATATCACATATTCTTTATCTGAAAAGGTTTACTGCCATTTCTAGAGTTTCTTGAAGGGGCGAGGAGCGTTCTTTGAGATAAGGTGTAAAACTGCATGATTCTTCTGACAATAAATATATATATATAGAGAGAGAGAGAGAAACAGTGTGTTTTATCAGTCAAAATATCAAAAATTTCGATAAATAATCGCCCTCCCCCCATAAAAAAAAAAATAAATAAATAAAGATAATAATAATAATAATAATAATAATCGCAAAAAAAATTGCTAATTCTGTTAAAAGGTCTTGAACTGAAAGGGGGAGGGGGACAAATTTTGCAAAAAATTGTAAAAAGGAAAAAAAAAAAAAAAAAAAACGGGAATTTCAGGATCTTAAAGAAACAAAACAAACATATCAACCTCGTCAAATGTGCGCGTTAAGGTTAAAGGGCAATGTGCCACTAGATTGATCATTCTTTTGGAGAAAGAGCAGGTGTTAATAGAGTGATTATCATGTGTGGTTATCTTTTACTTCAATCAAAAGAAAACCAAGTTTCATGTTTGCTTCTTTTGTTATAAATGTGTACTTTAGTGATTTTATTAGAATTAAAATATATGAAGCTTCGAGTCATAAACATATCACGTCAACTCCTCTCCCCCCCTTTTTTTTTTACTTTCCAGTTTTTTTAATAATTAAAATCTTTAATTAACCGTCAATCATTATGTAAAATTACACCAGAATACATCGATATACATAATGTCTAGTTAGTTAAAAGAATTTAACTGCATTTGATAAAATTTAAAGTTAATAAAATTGAAATTGACAAAATGTCCGGATTTTAGAGATTTCCGGAATTTGAATGCCCGGAGTTTTGAGTTTCAAATGCACAGAACAAAGTTAAGGACCCTGTCCTCGCTCGAGGAAACGCTCGCGAGCTAATGCTATTCCTATGGGGAAGCATTTTTCTAATAACTCTTTCGCATTTTAACATTTTTGAGTAATTTTTCTGCATTGGATAGCTGAGATGCATGCCGACAGCGCACCTTTTTTACTTTTTCGATTTTGGTTGCAGATTTTTTTTAAAAGTACATTTAGTTTCGAAACCGGTTTTGAAAATGAAACTAACTTTGTAAAAAATATCTGCAACCAAAATCGAAAAAGTAAAAAAGGTGCGCTGTCGGAATGCACCTCAGCTATCCAATGCAAAAAAATTATTCAAAAATGTCAAAATGCGAAAGAGTTATTAGAAAAATGCTTCCCCATAGGAATAACAGCTTGCGAGCGTTTCCTCGAGCGAGGACAGGGGCCTAATCAAACAAAGTCCGGACGTTTCGCCAATTATTTGTATTATTATTTTTTTTAAATATACATAAAAAAAAACATTTTAAATTAGGAATTTTTAAAACCGGTTCTAAAACTTCTCTACTCTTAAAATTATTTTTAAAGAATAAAGATATTCATACTTTTTTCATACCACATGTCTGCTTTCGGCAAAATGATCTAACGATCTGTTCTTCCGTAATGCCCGCGATCCAGTGTTGAATTCATGTGTGTGTGTGTGTGGGGGGGGGGGGGCTTTCCTGTTCAGAACAATGAAATTTCCCCACTGGCAGATTTGAGTTTATGTTTTGAATAGTCAAAAAGTACAAGCCCCCCTCCCCCCAGAGTCGCAGAAATTCCGACAAAAAAGTCGGAATTCAACATTGCGCGACACCCGCATCAATGCGGCTGTGATGATTCACAACTATTATTTTTGTCTTATTTAACTATTCAAATTTTATTCTTTTAAATATATAAAAGACTCCGTTAATGTGTTAACAAATGTACTTTGCTTAAGTGCAGAAAAAAAAAGAAAATCTTTTAAGTTAGTTGAAAGCAAACAAAACAAAAAATGGAATAAAAAACCAACTCTCCCCCTCCCTCCCCCCCCCCCATTACAGCTTTTTTTTTTTAAAAAATCCACATTTTCTAAATGAATTGACAGATTTCTTTCAAATTTTCAACAAGTTGTAATAATAGTAAATTAGGTATAAAAAAATTTTATTAAAATATAACAAGTTAATAAAAAGTTACAACGCCTGCTGAAAATGCCCAATTAACAGAACCTGGCAAGAAAAAAATAACCATTTGTGATTTGTTTTCGTTTTTTTTTTTTTTTTTTTCCCCACCTCATTAAGTGAAATCCGAAGTCGAATGTTAACGCAATCGGATCATTTTCTTCAGGTGGGTAATATGTTTTGCCATGCAAAGTAATAATGGATAGATTTATTATTTCTTTTTAGCTAACGATTTAGGGAGGGGAAAAAGAAAAAAAAAACCCACAGGACAGAAACGGAAGTCCGTTTATAGAATAAAAGAGAAAGGTTATCGTTGAAAAATCGAAATTGATGAAGCTGCGTAAAATAACTGCCATGTTCAGTGTAAAATGCACAAAGAAAAATTAAGTTTGTTATCTAAAATTTGAGGCATTGGCTATTTTTTTTATTTACTTTATATATATAAACCCTGAAATACCTACTTTCGTTTTTATTATTTTTAAGTGTTATCTTTTTGATTGGTTGCCGAGTTTAAAACCTAATAGCAGACAGCTATAACTTAGCGAACATTCCATTTTTTGAGAGAAAATGTGAATGTTTTTCCACACCCCTAAAGAAAAACAGATAAACGCAACTCCCGTGTCCCCCCCCCCCCAGATAGGAGAAAATCAAAATAACTCTGTAAGCAATGTATCTTTAAAAGTTTAATTTACTACTCTTATGGAATTGTTATAGTTAGAAAATATTTTTTTTAATCTTAAAAAGAATAAAAACGGACTTTCGCGAAAGTAAAATAGTTATTTCGCAAAAATTAAAAAGGTATCCCTTTGTCTCTCTCAAGAGGGGTACCTACATCTTACGATGCAAACAGGGCCGTAGCTAGAAGTGTACGATAAGGGGGGCTCAAGGGAATGTAGGGGGGGGCTCATATTTTTTTTGTTCTCTCTCTAATGCAGAAAGATAAATTAGTGCATATTCACATTGTAGGTACTATGTTTCTCATTAAACTGTTGTAATAACTTCATTTTATGCTAAGGAAAGTATATGATGATGAAAATTTTGAATGTATGACTGGTGCAAAATTAAACATCCTGTTAGCTTCATATGTACCAATAGGATGAGGGAGTGTTGAAACACGTATTTTAGATACAATTTAGTAACTTTGCAAAACTGTGAAAGGGTCTCAAAACTAATTTAGATTTTTGAAATTAGAGATTTTAGAATTTCATTTGAATTTTCGGAACATTTAGTGACCTTGAAACTTTTTCCAGGGGGGGGGGGGGGGCTCAAAGTATTTTAGGGGGGGCTGAGCCGCCCATAGCGCCCCCTTAGCTACGGCCCTGGATGCAAATATGGAAAAAGAAAGTACGATCGGCATAGTTTATTTTGTTTATTTAAGGAATATACCTGTCAAATTACAATATTTAGTATAATTTATTAAATAAAGAAAAACAATACCTACTTTGATCACGCTTTTTCTTCTTTTTTTCTTTTTTTTTCTCTTCCATCAGCAATAAGAATCTATGAGATTAATTAATCCAACTGCAGCCTATTGTTACTGAAATAAGTGCTTAAAAAAGTAAAAGCACCTGCGAACGGGTCACGTGAACACATTGGGATGAAACGGTAACGATTCCAATCATAAGAAAAGGGGGATTAATGAAACCATAATATGAGTGGCCGGTTCCATTTGACTTCAAAACGCTAATTGATTGCTTACTAGGGAGGGGGGTGGAAGTGTCCTTTACTTTATTTTCAAGCCTTAAAGAAAGTGTGAATTTAGACATTGAAGGAGCATGAAACATCAGCATGCACCGCAGTTTTGCCGTTTTCTAAATTATTTATTTATTTTTTTAAATGAATGATTTCTTTGTTTTTTAGTCATTGAAAGCGGACTAAGCGGACCAAAACGCATAAAAGCGGACCAAAGCGGACCTTTTTCTAAAAAGCGGACTTTCGCGGGAAAAAGGGGACCATTTGGGAGCCCTGCAAATTTTAAAAATATTTATTCACCGAAATCACATTTCGTTTTTTCCGTGGGTTAACATTACGTAATTTTAGTTTATAAAACATACATAAAATTTATACAATAACACTGAAATTTTAATACTATATAGCTAATTACCATGATACCTTATAGCTAATTATCATGAGTCATTTTGGCTCAGGTATGGTTTGATTTAAAAATTAAAAAATCACTTTGAAAGAAAAAAATCACTCACAATTTCGATGTAAAAAATAAATAGTTAAGCGTAAATTAGTGATTTTTTACAATTATGAATATTTTTGCACGAAAATTTTTGCATCATAAATTATCTTTTCTTACATATTTTTCTGAAATAAATAAATAAATAGTAGTGATAAGTGAATCTTAGAAAATTTAGTAATGGAGGAATTGTTTTTAAAACTGAAATTTTGATTAGCAGAAAAGAAACAACAAACTAAAAATCATCTCCTTCGCCATCCCGTCCCCCCTCCAAATAATAATAATAATAATAGAATCCCAAACAGTACACTAATTTTAGAGGCTAATGTTTAGAGTGATATTACCACCATAAATTGTCAACACCCTCCCGTTTACGGCACGAAAATTAGAACTTGATCAAAGAATCGCAGAAAATTCGCAAATTTTGTCAAAGAGCTGTGGAAATTGAATTGAAGGATTGCGAGTCTCGTTGTATAATATGATTATTTTTTTTTTCATCAGATCACGAGAAAAGTGTTATTTGAATCGACATATTAGATACGATAACCTGTTTAATTTGCATTTTTTTTTTAAGAAACTATTAATTTTAACTATATTATAGGCATCACATTTTTATTAACTTTAACTATAATATAATTGTAAGAATTTGAAGTGCCAATAATTCCTTTCCACTGTTTATTATAGCATCTATTTATTTACATTTTGTAGCTTTTTCTCCCTTAAGAGCCGAGTATCTAAAAATCTCGAAGCATGTGTTCATTAAATTTAGTAAATTATACGTCATTTACACTTCCTATTTCCCGTCTTAGAACCTCACGTTTTTTCGAGATCCTCTGACGAAAACTGCATGTTTTTTTCGCATTTTTCTAACCAAAATCACACTTTTCCCTGATCCTTTGACGAAAATCGCGTTTTTCAGCTATCTTTAACAAAAATAGCGCTTTTCCATTGATTATCTCGAGAGATTTTTATGATCGTTTTATAAAATTAGCTTTTCTTCAGCGATCTTTGACGAAATTCGTGTTGTTTCTTCATTTTTATTAGAAATTAAGTCCCATTAGCGACGGGAATGTTTCGGTTTTGCAACTACTGGCTCCTTAAAAATTTGGAGATCTGCATCTATTCTAATACTCAGTGTTGAATTCAGACACTTTTTCCCGGAAGGGACTTCTGAGGCATCGGGGGAGGACATTATGGAATTCCAGGGGGGGATGTCCCCCGGGCCACCCCCTAGATTCATCACTGGGCTATTTATCTCTCCCTTCCTTTATGGGCGAATTTTGAAAAATTTCGAAATACAAGTTTATTAAATTTAGTTATGTTATAGACTAAGAAGTTTCAAGTATTTGTAGCGACATGCGAAAGGGAGAGCGAAGGGGGCGGTCGCCCCAGGCGCGCCAAATTTACAACTCTAACGTAATTTTTAGCGAAAAAGTTCGGGGGGGGGGTGCCAAACTGTGACTTTGCCCCGGGCGCAGCTTTATCTTTGATTATCTTTATCATTGATTTTTCAGATAATAATTAATTATTGATAAATTTTATTTGTTCTCTTTTACCCGTTAAGCTACATTAGGAACGCGGTTGACATATGTAACCCATGACATTTAAATTTTTTTTAAAGTTTGTATTTTTTATGTTCTTTGTCGGATTTTCTTCCTCTTCTTCATATTTGTATAGTTCGTAAACAGTTTCAACTGTTGAATATAAATTTTGAATGTGTATTTTACTGTTTTATAAAGTTGCTTTATTAAAAAATTTTTTAAGTTCGAAAACAACACATTAAAAATTGGTCACATATGTCTCCCGCGCGACTAAATACGTAACAAATTTCGCGCGCCAAGAGTTGTTAAAATCAAAATTAATTCATACTTTGCTTCCCAGTATACATATGTTTATGTTTAGACTTTAAACTCTCCAAGTTAACAGAAAGCAGGTGTAAATTGAGTCACAATACATATTTATAAATCACTAAATGCCACATTATATCATAGAATTGTGTTAATAGACAGCAAAGCGCGTAATAAAAAGATTTTTTCTTTGAAAGAACAACAATAAAATTATTAATAATAATGATAATAAAGCATTACTTACCAATTTCATCATTTTTCTTAAACTTTTTAGTAAATAACGATTCAATGGTGGGCTGAATTTTTTTAACACGTTTCATTTTTGAGCTTATGAACACTCAATCAAAAGACTAGTATTGCCAATTAAATTTTTAATATATCTCTTCACACAATTCGAAATGACCCTATTCTGACTATAAAAGAAGCAAACTGCTGAAGAATCCCTGTCCACACCTAAAGTTATTAGTACAAAAGACAAAGAAAATTTCCCAGACAAACAGACGTGAATGATTTCTTTCTGTTAAAGATTCATACACAAATAACGTAAAACAAGCAAAATTGCACAATGAAGCGCCCAAGAGACGCCGACATGGTGCCTTTGAATATTTCTCGATGCCAATTCTTTGCTCCATTCCTTTTCAAAATTTCCTGCTTATTTTTATTTATTTATTTATTATTTTTTTCCCATTTAAAACAAAAAGCCATTTCAGTTTTCACACCATCATTAATTTTCAAATGATTTTACATTAGAAGTGCCTATCAATTACACTTACCTAGTTTTAAGGAGGATACAATTAGGTAAAATTTCGTTTAAACAAAAACTTATTTTTGAGTCATAGATTCGAATAAAGGATCCGAATAAAAGATTACTGAAACTGCAATTAATAAATTGTTATGTTTACTAGCGATACACAGAATAATGATTTTGGCCGAATATCGAGTATTCACCGACAGATAAACCGAATATTCGACTAGTCGTATAGAAGCTCTCAAACCAAATACAGAATATTCGGCTTGCCGAATCAGTGTTCAATTCACTGGGTGGCCGGGGGGGGGACATCCCCCCGGAAAATTTGAAATTTTGGGTTTCCAATGGTCAAAAAGGGCAATCCCCCTGGAACTCTATAATTCTCTCCCCCTCCCCGGGAGATACAAAAGTCCCTCCCGGAGAAAAGTGGCTGAATTCAACACTGCGCCGAATGCTTTTAAACCAAGGCTGCGGAGTCGATGGAAAAAATGGGACTCCCGAAGTTTTAACGACTAATATAACGAATATTATTAACGAATTAAACGAATATTCTGTGGATGACAGAATACGCCAAATAGCGAATAGATACCGAATATTCGGTGCATCCCTAATTTTTACAGCTTAAAATGTAAGTAGTTTTAATGAAATGAAAGATAAAAACAAGAAAAACTCAATAGTACTCAATACTCAAAATTGCATTGTCAATTTTTATTACCATTAGAAATAAGTTTGAAAAGTCTTTTTAAACTTTCGGGGGGGGCTTCAGCCCCCTTAGCCCCCCCCCTGGCTACGTGCCTGATTACAAGATGTTGACATTATATTTTACATAAAATATTATTAATAACTCTTTCGGTATTAATAATATTTTATCTATTATTTCTACAGCCAACTGTACTTATACCAAAAGGAAATAAGTTATTAATACGTATCTGTTAACTTTAAAGACTGACGAAATACATTAACGCAAAATTTTTTTGTAGTATAAGTAAATTATTGCAAAAAACATTAAGAATGACAGCTTATGGACGATGTTTGATTTTGTATATTATATTCCTAGTTATTATTTTATTAATAATAGGGTTTTTTGTTACATGATAATGTACATTAATTACGTACTTACATTTCATACCTGTTCATGGTTAATTTAAAATACAAGATGCATCAAAAAGAACATTCTGATTTGGAAGAAATCTTAGTGTAAAAATACTGCAATAAATTTAGTCTCTTTAGGTCGATATGCTCATAGATTTATAGAGGTACTGTTGTGGGTGGGAGAGGTATGTGTGTGTGTGTGTGGGGGGGGGTCTGCATGTATTTGCAGTTATTTCAGTACCTATTATATTTTATATATTACTGTAAGTTCCAGATATACTTCTTCTAAAGTAATCAAGCAACAATTACATACGTGGTTGGTTAATATTAAAAGTCATGAAAAAATGTCCAGAGCAGGATCCGAACCACAGGAACCTTTTGGCTGAAGCTGCCAATGCCCTTTCAACTGAACCAGGAATGTAGTGGAGGGTATACGAGAGTATACAGCGTATACATTCTGTTTAAAAAACAGCGTATATCCTCTGTTTCTCAAGAAAGCTATAGTATATACATTCTAAGGGTATACTCTCTGTCTTGAGCGTATACCCTTTGCTTAGAGCATGGACCCTCTGTTTTTTTTTTTTTTTTTTTTTTTTTTTTTTACGACTCCACCACTGAACAGAACTATCCATAACAAATCTGTCGGCAACACATTTCATCCAGAAACCTTATTATTTATGACATCTGCTCTGCTACACGGAGGAAAAAGGTAGATGGAGATATAGTATGCCATGAAAAGGATTTGCAATATGAAGGCGGTTATAACTTAAATTTAAATGAACTAATTTGGTCCAGCCGTACACAGGTTGTGTAAATCGGAAAATATTTGGATTTAGTTTTGACCAGTTTTTACCAGTTTGAGGATCGCATTTTCGGAATCACGCAGAGCCACCACACCTCACCTCCATTTGTCTCTTTCCTCCTTGGATTTGATATTGGAATCAATTTAACAGAGTAAATCGCAAGTAACAGAACTTTAAGAAATGTTGATTGTATAATTACACTTGATTTTAAACACAATTATTCTAATTGGTAAATCAATTACAAGAGTTTTAATTTTCCAATTGAGTGGAAAAGTGTTCAGGTCAGGATTCGAACCAGTGTTAGTGCTACTTAGTCTTTCTACTAGTTAGTTATCTGGAAAACCGCTAAGTCACTTTACCAACAAAAAAGAGGTGTGTGGGGGGAGGGGGGAATTTACTCAGTCATCCCCATTTGTTCTATGTCATGATTCTTAAGGGTTTTACATTTTTAAGTACACTTTTACAAATGCATAGCTAAGTTCAGTAGTTTTATGTTATAGTAAAAAAACTGTCAATCGTCTTTCGCCTCTCTTACAAAAGACAAATTATTTTGAATTGTCTTTTTTTTTTTTTTTTTTTTTTTTTTTTTTTTTTTTTTTGTAAATGAGCGATATTCCAGTTCGACCCGTGATTTTTATGAGACAATTCTTCACCTGAAACTCTTAATTCCCATCCCTGAAGTAAATGCATAATTTTAAGACATTTGACATTTTAAAACTTGCTTGGAATGCTGAACTTTGCACTTGACCGACATACAGTCATGGGGAAAAAAATAAACACCCACAGTAGGGTGAAGCGAAAAAAATTATTTTTTTTAAATCAAAAACGGGTAGGTGCCAAAAGTTTCCTTTATACTTGTACATCATCTGCGTGAAATTTTACCGCTGAAAAAAAAATGGCTTGAGTCTACGCTTTTGCTCCAAAAATTGAAATTTTGGGTAAAATTTGCCATTTTTTTGGCATTTTTTCAAAAAAAAAAAAATAAAAAAAAATAAATAAATAAAAACTTTCTACAGAGCTGGCTATTATTTAAAAGTGTTACTTAAACCTTTATATTTATCTGCTTAATATATTTAAACTATAAAACAATATCTTTATTCCGTATAGCTGGAGCAAAACAGACAACTTTTAGTAAGAAAACGGCATTACCACTCTATTGGGACATACAATGAATTGTTGTTTTTAATACAGCTCTTGTTTTCAAAACTACCTTGGAAATACGTCGTGGAGGTGGCTATATTTCATATACCACCCGTCCAAACTATTCGATCATCTTTGTACTGTGTTTTATTTATACATTGATTTGTGATTTTCTTTATCAAATTTTGGCATGTTTTCGATGCATCCACCTAGTTTATCTGTTCTTTGCATCCATATGCTGCTGTGACTATCTTAATGTATATTTTTACAGTTTATACAAAAAATGACAAGTAGCGTAATGCACGGGAATATTAAAAAGGGATCTATTTGGCCATCTATTATCTTTTTCAAACTTACATCCAATCGATGAAAGTGATTGGAAGTTCTGTTACCACAACATTTTTTCAGTCAATTATATTTTTTTACGTAATGTTCTGCTTCAAAGATGATTTCAGGTATTCCAACTACAAGTATGCTTTCATTTATTCTATTTTTGCATTTTATATATATTGAGAAGCGAGCTGTTCAATGTGATGGTGATCATCAGAAAGAATTGCAATAAGAATTTGTTCTGCATGTGCAGAGCAACCGTTTATGTAAATAACTTTTTTTTTGCATTAGTTTTATGCCGTTTTCTAAGTGTTTTCGTAGCCAGGTAATTTCTCTTTAATTTTTAGATCTTCTTTTATAAGTGGACAACATTTGATGATGAGCTGCCATGGACATAAACTTATAATGCATGGTACTTTATGAGGGAATGTAGAGATTCTAATCGACTATAAGTACTCAATTAAAATTAGGAGAATTCTATTTGTCGCTGTGAATTATTTTGTATGGGGTAAGCTTAGAATTGTGTATAATAATAGATCATGTGCTACTTCAACTCCAGTGAATTTCCTCTGCGTCAGTTATTAGAGAAGTCGATATAAAACGTTCTAATCTACATGGATTCACTGGATCAACAGGAAAATCTACGTATACTTCCTATTGCAATTTTTTTTATAAAATAGAGAATAATTTTGAAAAATTATTTTTTCAAACTGAGAAAAAGATACGCAGAACAGACTATAAATTTCTGTCAGTGATTACAAAGCTAATTCATAAGGAAAGCTATTTCTCAGAAGAAATGGGGGAATATTAATTTAGAAAACATCTCTTACAAAAGACAGCTCATAAAGCGAATAAAATTTAAGGTTTTATATAAGCACAGATTGGCAATCAGAGTCTATTGGTTCACTAACAAAATATATAATCCAATTTTAAATTGCAGGATGTTTCATATCAAATGTTATAAACACCTAAAGAATAGATCTAAAAACTTATTAGAAATTACTCGACTACGAAATAATACAGGAAACGACATAAAACAAATACTAACATTCTTTAGATTTTAGAAATATTGTTGCTTTACACGCAAATTTTGTTTGCAACCCTCTGTGACGATCGTCATAATATTAAGCAGCTAGCTTTTCAAAAGATATTTAATGTAATAGGTACAGTAAATGATGACATACTAGAAACTGAATTCATACAATCAATATTTAGGAAAATCATTATATATAAAATGTAGTTGTTTGAAAAAATGCTGTGGTAACTGAACTTCCAATCATAATGTATTAATTGCATGAAATTTTAATACAAATAATAGACTGCTGAATAGTTTCAGTTAACAACTTACCCAATACATTACTCAGCTTCTCTTCTGTTATACAAAGTATAAAAATATACGTGCAGCAGGTCACACCAGCAGCATCCAAAGTCAGTGAATACAAAGAAGAGGTAAACTACTTTGATACATAGAAAACGTATGCCCGTCTTCGGGGAAAAAAATAACCATTAAATGCATAAATAAAACATTGGGCCTAGATGGTTGGGTGGTTGAGACGGTTAGGATATGAAATGCAGCTATCTCTACGAGTTATATACAGAGTAGTTTTGAAAGCAGCTAGGTAAGAAATGCATTCAAAAAACACATTTCGTTGTATGGTCCAATAGCGAGGTAACGCTGATTTTTTACCAAAAGTTGTCAGATTTGTTTCAATTATACAGGCTACAGATACTGTTTTATAGTTTAAATATGTTAAGCAGATAAATATGAAGGTCTAAGTAACACTTTTAAGTGATAACCAGCTCTTCAGGAATTTTTAAATTTTTTTGAAAAAATGTCAAAAAATGACAAATTTTACCCAAAATTTCGACTTTTGGAGCAAAAGTGCAGACTCAAGCCGAAAAATTTTCGCGTAGTTGATGTGCTAGTATAAAGGCAACTTTTGGCACCTACCCGTTTTTGATTTTTAAAAAATAATTTTTTTCGCTCCACCCTAACCCACAGCTAACTCTGCAACTAATTATAATAGAAGAATGTTGTTGATACAAATCGATTGGAAATTAAGTCTATTTTTAAACGATGTGCATAAAATTTTCTTAAGAGGCCATCTACATTCGAAACCAGACCTAATTTTTTAATGGCAACATCCAATTTTGATTAGATATTTTAAGTCTTCGGTTCAATCTATGCCTAGAAACAAGATTTCATATCATTTATATTATAAGTTTTTGAATTATAAATATTTAAAATTTAGAGCTTCTAATGTTAATTTTCATTTTCATTTTTTATTAATATCTCCTGAAATTATCAACTTCAGGACCTGACTAAAGTTATGGAGAGCCACAGGGCGAGAATTATTCTGTCCCCCCCCCCCCGCCCTCTATATTTCTTCTTATATTTTTTGTGAATAATGTGGAAGTGATTAGTACTAAACTTTTTACAAATTGTATGTATGCATAATTTTTGTACTCGGTCTATATAAGCTCACATCTGTGTATAGTTTTCTACTGAAAGATGGTCACAATTTTAAGAAAAAAATACAAGTTTAATAGTAGAAAAAAAATGATAAATAGGTTGATACGAGTATTTCCCTGCAAACTTTTACTCTGCTTACCTATATACGTTGTAAGATGTCTAAAGGAGAAGGCCCTAAACTGGTCATAATTATTGATTTTAACTTGCCACGTTATTGGAAAAAAGTTAATAAAGAATTTCTTTTGAAAACAATAGGATACTAAATTGTTATAAATTTTAATCATTAATTTTCTAATGATATACTACTTTGATTTTTGCAGTGGAGGGAGTACTGGAAGCAAAGAGGGAAAGTAGAAACACATCCCTTTATGGTCATCTTTTGGCTGATTTTAAGCAATTGGCATCCTTTAATGCCAAAGTCCGGATTACTCTTATGCCCCCCCCCCTCCCTATAACGGGGCCTGCATGGCCCTGCATAAGTCGGGTCTTGATCTATATGAATGTTTTGTGTGTGTGTGATTATAATACCTAACATAACTACGTTGAATTTTTATTTAAAAAAATTTACAATAGAATTATGAATTATGAAACTAATAAAAAATATGAATTGTAATCTATAATTATTTTGATAGATTTACATTTATTATGTCCCGTTTATGCGAATTCTCAATTTAATTTTTTTCTTTTAAGTAGTTTTTGAATCTTCATTTAAAAAGGCCATAATGATGGTTTAAGGTGGAATCTATGATGTGCAGAAAAGCATATTTTGGAAAAATATATTTTACTCATTTTATTAAAATACTAGCAGACTGGCCGCTCTGCTGGTCGATTTCTCTAAAGAAATCCTGAATCAAACGAAATACATTTAGTAAAGATAAAAATCTAATCGAACATCCGTAACTGTGGTCTTATTCGCATACTCTTACATTATCCGGTTCAAAGTTGATATTGACAACATAATTGACAAAATATCTTTAAAAATGACTGTGTTTAACTATTTCTTAGTAGTTATGATATCTTGAATTTACCGCTTCTACCTAAAACTGCTGCAGAAATATGGCGAAATGTCCTAAAAGTGCGACTATCCCATTAAACCCGCGTAGACGGGAATTTCTAAAATAGATAAAATACATGTTTAAGATTGTTTTAGTAGATTAAACCTGAAATTTATGTCTCTAAAACTGCTACTGACTGCTACTGGCGGAATGATCTACATTTCCGTGTCTCCTGTTAATCCTTTTGGACGAGGGGTGAGGGGATTTTTAAATTTGCTGAAATAAATGCTTAATATTGCTTAAATGCTACGATTTCAAAAAAGTTCCAAAACTACCCCCTCCCGGGGGAAGTACTGTGGGGTGGGAAGAAAGGTTTTTAATATGAAAGAGTGGTCCGAGTGCCTTCTGATGTTATGTCACATGATGGGTCCAAAATATTTTGGAATTTTTCTACCCCAATTAATGTTTTAACCCTCATGCGGTTGAAAATAGCTGAAACACATGTTCAATTATTTTTTAATATATTTATTTTCTGCAGTTTCACGCTCCTACTTAAAACGATTGCTGAGATGTGCTAAATGTTCTAAATTTTTCGACCTCCTTAAGGGAGATGAATTTCTAAGATCGCTGAAATACGCGTTTAATTATTTTTTAATCGATTTATTTTCTGAAGTTTCGCGCTTCACCTTAAACATTTGCTGAGATATAGCAAGATGTTCCAGAATTTCTTCTTCTCCACCCCCGTTTGCCATCCTTAGGAGGGAATTCCCGTCTTAGTGCATGCGTACGTCATAAAAAGTATTTTCTCCCCAATTTTCATGCTTTTAGGTTCAGTAGTTTGGGCTGTGCGTTAATTAGTTGATTATCAATAAGTCAGGACAAACTATTTTATGCATATATAGATTTGGGTGTCAATAGCCGAAATATACTAAGCGAGTGAAATAGTCGTATTGGCAAGATATAATAGATCAGTAGACGTGACATAGTCATTTTGTAACATTTCTTCATTCGAGTACCGAATTTCAATTTAGATACAGCTTAGAGGTCTGCACGGGCCGGAATTTCCAGGCCCGGCCCGGCCCGTTTAAATTTTTATATTTTAGGCCCGGCCCGGCCCGGTCCGTACAAAAATCAGCGAAAACAGGCCCGGCCCGGCCCGTTTTGGCCCGTTACAATTTCTACGATTTCTAAAAAATTCAGATTTTTATCATATAACTAAGATTCCTTTAAAGAATACTGCATACATATCTATGGAATGATTTTAAAGTATATTTTACAGCAAATACAACTTAAAAACATGATTACTTAGATTCTTAGGCTTTCAACATTCGAATAAAGATTCATTAAAAAATTAATATGGCTTAGAATAAAAGAAAAAAGAAAGAAAGCTAAAAACATCGTTAATTTTGAAGCTGTTTAATAAAAAAAGATTTATAAATATATTTCTATATCATTTCATTATAGATTTCAAATCCAAATTCATTCTTAAATTCAAAGAAGCTCCTTTCTGATACATTTCTAAATTCATTTTTTTTTTTTCTCAGAAAAGCATAAGATTAGCAGATATCTTTATTCAGAAACTATATAATCGAATGGCGTTATCCATTTTTTGATACAAGCAATTTAAGAATACTGCAAACAAATAAAATACTGTCATAATTAGCGTTTTGAATAGAATTTCCAGAAGCAATAGCAAGGGAAGGGAGAAAAATCTGCAATTATTTGAGAAACTATTATATCTCAACAAGGTTATACAAGTATTTTATTTACCTAAAATGAAAAACGCTATTCGATTCCAAATCCCTTCAATCGTTAGGCTTATCACTTTTATACTTTTACAATTTATAATTGATCAGAAAATGTGTCAAACTTTCGCATTATTGAGAAATTAATTTAAAAATCATCAAGAAGTATATATCCGAAGACTAAGCTAACATAAGTTCTTTATCGCTGTTAATCATTTTACAAATCATGTTTTCTGCCAATAATTAAGTCTAGTACCGGTCCAGCAGAAAAATAATGCAAGCGTGATCTCGGACTGGCACGAGTCAGCTAAAAAAATATTAAAACGGGTTACACATAATGTAATTCTCCGATGCCGATACACTGTGCATTTTTATATTGATGCTGTCAAACTAGTATGGCCACATTTATACTTATTCTCGTTAAAACCATTTTCGTTGAAAATAGCTCATATTTTATCGTTTCTGCTTAAATCTTCAGAACGGGCCGGCAGGCCCGAAAATTTTTTTTATCGGCCCGGCCCGGCCCGTCTGGCCCGTTCAATTTTTTTGCCGGCCCGGCCCGTTTATGTTGTTTGTCGGCCCGGCCCGTTGAAAAAACTATTCTAAATCTGCCAGCCCGGCCTGGCCCGTTAGAAAATTCGAAACGATTCCGCCGGCCCGGCCCGGGCCCGTGCAGACCTCTAATACAGCTCCTAAAATATGCTCATTTTAAAATAGTTATTTTCTCGGAAACTAATCGCACGACTTTCATGAAAATTTGGATTTCGGCTGTTTGAATAATGTAGAATTTATTCATGGTGTCAAACTTAGATATTGGTATTAAAAAAAAAAAAAAAAAAAAAAGTTTTGGTTTATTTTAATATGTAGATGGCCCTCAAAGCAAATTATATATACATCATGTAAAAGTAGTTTACTCTCAATCGTTTGATATCTGTAACTTTCTTCTACGTTAGTAATTTATTGCAGAGTCAATAGGAGGTGTTTACCCCACTTTTTTTCACTTCTGTACCGGATATATATGCTTGACACTATTCAGTATTATAGAGAAAATATTAATAAACTAGTCAGATGTTGCAATCCCAAAATTTTCTTCGATCTTACACCTATCAGTCCCAACGGTTAGATGGTTTACACCAAAATCTTGTCAAGAACAATTTGTATCAATTTCTAACTGAATCTGAAATTTGATGAAAATTTCATATGCATTTAGTTTCGGAAATAGAGCTGTTGCAAAATCTTTAACGAATTCTGCATAACAGTGGAATCTCTTGGGTGATGTACACCAAAAAGTAATCAAGACCAATTTTTATCAGATACTAACTGAAGCTGAAGTTTGATGAAAATCCATGCATTAGTTATTGAGATAGTTATTGTAAAATCTTGAAAAATGCAGCATAGCAGCGCTGATTGTAGCGATATTTACATGAAAAACTAAGCAACTCTAAGCTATAGCAAAGACTAACTCAATCTGATGTTTGATGAATATTCGAGAATTCGTTCTTGAGATAGAGCTATTGCGATAATCACGAATGATGCAGCATGGCAGCGATACCTGTTGAGCGATTTGAACCAAAACGCAGTCAGCACCAAATTATATCAAGGACTAATTGAATTTTAAGTTTTATAAAAATCTGTGCATTAGTTCTTGAGTTAGTGTTCTTATGGAAATTGTGAATAAGAGAGAATAGCAGAGCTACCTATTGAGCGATAAACACGAGAAATTAATAAATTCTAGTTTATGTGAAGGGCTAATTGAATCGAAATTTTTATGAAATTCCATGCATTAGTTCTTGAGATAGAGAGCCCACAAAATTTTTGTCACATAGAGATTCACAGAATGACAGACAGACTCACCGACTGACATTTTGTACAAACATGTTTTTTGGGTTCTCTGAAACCTAAAACTTGTAAATCCGTCAAAAACCGGAATTCCAAAAGTTTTACAACTGCAATACTTTCTGGTAAAGATAGAAGAAAGTAAAAACGTCAAGATCAAACTGTACGCGAATTTGTAGGATCCTACCTACAAATAAAAAAAAATATGTATCATATACCACCCCTAAGACAAAATATTATTTTCGGACATATCACGAAGATCGCAGTTCTTTTTGATAAAAGTCTAAATCCGAGTAACTTGCGAAAAATGCCGAATACTCACGTGAACACATCATGTTGATTCCATATTTGAGGAGAGAGACGACGTGATAAGATCCATGCTTTTCTCATTCGAGTTACATGTTAGACAGCGCAGAGTTCCTTGACGAGAGAAAACACTAGCTTCCTTTAAAGTCAAAGGAAGTTTTACTTATTTATTTATTTTTTCAAATCATGACTAATGATCAAGGCGTTTAAGCGAGTTGTTTTAAAAACAAGCCTATAAATTTAGAATTTAAGAGGGATTAACAGAAGGTGATCAAACCTTTAAAGGTCTTGGTGGAAAAAAGTGGCGTAGAAATTCAAAAGAAAAATGCTGGTTCTTTTCAAGAATTATTCTCAAATAAGTTTGAAACATTACGATTATCAATAATTAATAACATATTAATTAATTAACTATTCACATTGATGTTAAGTCAATAGTCAATGAATAATGAATAAAATGTTCACTGAGAAACTAATTAAAATTTTGAAAATCCCTACCTCCCTATGGGGGGGGGGGAAATGCTGATGTTCATAATATAAAATGATCAATGATGTTCATAACAATCTTAAACCAATGCCATGATCACAAAATCAATATTTTAATTACTTTACATAGAATATTTAAAAGACTGAACTCCTGAGAGTTATTATTATCAAATTAAGAGGACAATGGAAAGTTCATGGCAGCAGTAGCCCTTTATACCTTTAAAATGAAAGTATTTTGTATGTTGAAAATTTCATCGAATGAAAAAACATTAGCTCATCCAATCGTATTTCTCATTATAATTTATAAGAGTTTAGTCACACTTCGACATTTTCAAGCTAATGTTGAAGCAATAGAAACTTTCTTCGAAACTTTCTCGTTTGCATTTCAATATCTTTAAATGATTATTTTTGTTTAAGATATCTGAGGTCGGTGTCTTGAACTTTATTCTTGCTCTTTTCGATATTGCTCCCCATTTTGGAACGAATCAATTTTTTTTTTTCCAAATCAAAATCTCAGAATTAAACAGCAATTTTCATGAACTTTGAATTTCTTGTTAGTTTTTTCCAAGAACTTTTTATGCAATGAAAACAATAAAAATTCATTTAATAGATACAGATTTGCAGTTTGAATTTAAAATATTTTAAGGTTACTTAAGAAATTTTCTCGAAAATCGTATTCGCAGAACTTTATATGTAACGGTAACGAGGATTACAGATAAAATGTTAGTAAGATTACCAAAATTCTAGTGGATTCTTTTGTAAAGTTACAGATGTCTCTAGTTTTGCTTACAAGTTTTGTAGATTGACATCATTTTCTTGTACAGTGTACATATAAAATTTTAGTAAGCATAACAGATTTCGGTAAATTTAGATTACTTTAAATTACAGATTTTTTATTTTTTTTTATTTTATTTTATTTTATTTTATTTTATTTTATTTTTTTTTTTTACAGTGTAGGTGTACTCGGAAAAAAAATAATAATATGCTGAGTAAAGAAAAAAACGACGACTCAAAAATATGGGACCTGAATTTCAACATTGTGCCATATTAATTTTGTCGTATAACGTACAATATTAAAACTTTTGTTACGGCTTTGTACAAATATTTTTTATTTTTATGAAACATAAATAAATATAATCGGGAAGGGTTCGGGCCAAGTAAAATTTGGAACTTGTTTAGACCTTCCCTCTCTTTCGAAATTCCATTTAATAAAACAGGCTTCTTCAAAAAAAATTCCTGTTAATAAAAAAGCCCCCTTAACAACCCCCCCCCCTCTTCATTCCAAAAAAAGCAAACTTTTCATTAATTATTTTTATTTTGCTAGAATTTGAGTTACATTAATTCGGAAAACAAGACGAGTTCACTACAAAAGAAACCCTTAGAAATTTTAAAAACTTATCTATATTAATAAAAGATCTTTTTGCTCTGTCTTTGTGCAATGGCTAGCAAAATCCATCAGTAGCCATCCATACATGCATTTTTCATCCTCACATTTTGTCACTCTTTTAATGCATAACTTTAAAGCTAAGCCTTGGACTCTTCTTTTCTGACCAACACCCTTATATTATTATCGGGGCTCTAGACCGTCTTTTTAAGAATTTCCCCCTATTTTTTGTGCAATTTAAAAAAATTATACCAATGATTAATTTATGCCCTACGCTTAATTCAAACTAACTGAAAATCTAAAGCGCAAAGTACTAGGACCTTTTAACGTTAGTTTCATTTCTCTCTTAACTATCAGCTGGCCCTTTTGGATTTCCCCTTCCCCCCTAACAATTTCTTAGGTTCGCCAACTACTACATGAAACGTAAAGGAAGAAAAAAAAATCAGGCTTTAGCTGCCATCAATTTTAAATATTAATCACTAGCTCCCCCCCCCCCCCCCTCTAACAACTTCTTAGGTTCTCCAGCTACTACATAAACAGTAAAAAAAAAAAAAAAAAAAAAAAAAAAAAAAAAACAGGCTTTAGTTGCCCTCAATTTGAATATAAATCACTTTGATATCCTTGATGCAGCTTCTTTAAAAGTGATCCAATTATTTTGAAATTTTGTTCGACTTTATAAACTCTTGAAAAAATTCTTTACAGCACAACTATCACCTTTTTCGAATATTAATTTTCTTTTTCGGCACCAATTTGCATTTACCACAACAGTCATAAATTAAAAATCGCGAAACTATTAAAGATAAGTGGTTAACTCTTGAGGGAGAGGGGGAGATCTTCTGTAAATTAAATATGGCGTTAATGTTAAAGATAATTTGTTAAATTTGCAGTATTAAAATTATTATCTTCCACAACTTGGGGACGCATTCTTTCCTCTTATTTTATGGCTCCGATTTTTACGAGAAATGATTCATTCAACTTAGATTATGATTCAGTTATTTTCTGTATTATGGAAGTTTATCTTTCATAAGGATTCTTTCATAAGTTTTCATGGGAAAGCTTTAGGCAAAGATTTTGTTTTACAAGGGATTGCGTAGTATTAAAAATTAAATTATTGGAGTACGAAATTTAATTTTCTATACGGCCTCATTTTCTTATATCATATATATATATAATACCATTAAAAGTAGACAAGATTCACCAACGGATTTTATCAATAAAACAATAAACCAAAATGAAGAATTAAATTGAATTATAGTAAACAATATTAACCATTTGAAATTAACCATTGAATATAATAACTTATAGCACATTGAACATGGAAGGAAAAAAAGAATAATATGAATACAATTGAAATTTGTAGAACCAAAGCAGAATCTTCAGGTCCCAAATACTTTGGAACTACAAATGGAGTGTGTGGTTTCATCTTCGTATTTGCCATGAAAAAGCAAAACAATACGAATTTGGAACTACCATCACACAAAAACCAAATTATTAAACAAGGAACAAAGATATTTTACAAAAAGGAGTTGAAAGTAAGTAAAAATAATAGTTATCCATAACAAACAAAAAAGATAAAGCTGAATGGAAATATAATTGAACCGGAAAAAATAATAATCGATATTAACATAAAATTAAATTAATAAAATGATTAAAAATAGAATTAAGAGATAACATTCATATTAACATATAACTTAAAATACATTATTGTTACTTTAATCAGTAACATTTATTGTGACTTTACATGGTAAAAACTCATTATCTTAATATAGGATAATAATAATAATAAAAAATAATAATAATAATAATAAAAAATAAATAAATAATAATAGTAATAATATTATTAATAATAATACCAAAAATTATATCAATAACATTAAAAATAATTTGATATTTAAAATATAGCTATTTAACTATAGATATAACTAGACGAATATCCATATATTGGTGTAAATTAAACAGTTTAAAAATTATGTTAAAATAAATAACCCACTCTCATTTATATATATATATATATATATATATATATATATATACATAAAGATTACCCTGCGTCTGAGAAAGACAAAAAATTTCTATTCTAAGAAGAAAACTTGCTGAATTATTGGCGCATTGAATTTTATTAATCTTCAGTTTTTTTAGGTGCTATAAACAAAAGCACACATTTAAAAGTAATTGCAATTCTCCATTGACATTTTATGATCTTGAGCTACATTTTCTCTTTAATTTTCATCTTACGTTAGTACTCTCTTATATATCGCCAGCCGGAGATGTAACTACTTAAAATATTCCCTTTTCTGAGGTAAACGAGATAATTCCTTAGATAGTAAGTAATCTGTGACTCACATAAATTCTTGAAAAGACGATCTGCCGATTGCTGTATGTCGCAAGGTGTTGTCTTCAGGATCAAAGCAAAATAGTACACGTGATGTTTATACCGTTTTTCATTCAATCTGTTTTTCTGAAAATTGACCTACGTAAGGTCAATCTCAATATCATTCTTTAGGAAGAAATATTTACCTTATACGATTGCTTTTCTAAATAATCTGTATGCTCTCTATATATGTTTTTAAGAATTTATTTTAATTTTATCCAGAGTTTGAGGAATTTATATTGATCTTAAAACTGACCCCAGGGTTAAACTTAATATCTCTCCAATGAGAATATTTTTGCATTATATGGTTATTTTTCTAAATTTATACTAATATTATAAAAAGTAACGTTTGTGTGTTTTTTGTAGGAAGTAATCTCCCGAACTAACTAATTTAAAAGATAAGGGTGGCAAAATGCTAGTGATCACCTCTTCTCCAACATAGGCTATATTTAATCCGGTACAAGTGGGTACAGGAGCAGAAAACGTTCTAAAACTTATATTTCTGTATTGATAACCTTAACGATGTAAATACTTGCTGTAAACTATTTATAAAAATTCGAATTTTAAAAGGGTGCAAAAAGCTCTAAAGTTGTGATTTATGTGGCATAGTTGAAATTGGTTATTGGGGTTACTTTTAAGATGAAAATACTCGATAAGAACAGTTTCGAAAGAATTCAAAATTTAAAACTATAAAATGAGCGGTAAACGATCTCATAACTTTCTAAATTACTATTTAGTTCGATTTGTTCAGGTTTGAAACTTTAATTTAGTTGATTACTTCTAAGATGCAGTTGCACATATAAATGACTGATTAAAAAATTGAAAATTAAAAGACCAAATGAAAAAAAAATGATTTTGCTCTCATGCGTTTGGTTTGTGTTTGGGTGTAAGGTTTTTTGGCACCACCTGGCAGACAGTTCCCAGAACAACAGGTATTTCGTGGTGATTAGATGCATCTCCAATCTTTTCTTAATTTTTCTGCAGCGATACCACGATGAGGATACCGAATATCTTAATTGGATTGTTAAAGGTTATGAGATGTGGACTGACAACTTTCACAAGCTGATTCCATTCCTAGGTGCCAGACGTACATGATACAGGACAATGCAATAACTTATCCCACGTAATGACAAGTGTAAGTGTTACAATTCCGGAGGTTTTTATCTTAAAAAGCAACTGAAAGATTGCTATATCTTTTAAAATAAATCTTTCCATGTAATTACTTTTTTTTGTCGCGTAGGAAACTTACTTTTTGGATAGCCCTTATAATTTCCATAAAGTGCTTTCAAGGTGGCCAATCAAATAATGGTATACTATTATCATTTAATCCCTTTCATAGCTTTTGTGGCGAAGCAAAAAAGAAATTTTCAATTCCTAAAAACAATCATACTCAAAAATGTGTGCTTCTAAATGCAGGCGTACATTTTTAAGTTCTTCTTGAAAATAGTATCTTGATTAATCTTATTTCAAGTTGACACAACACCCTATTATGATTTATCCTCCCTATAATTTTGACGGCTTCATGTAAAATTTCTATTCATATTTTGCCAGTAATGATGAATAATTTTAGGCTCATGAGGATTGAAGCTTTTTTCAATCTCCTAAAGCGTTAAGATTGCCGCTATTTGTCGAAGAATATAAACACCGTTCGCAGGAAACGCGTCAAAAAGGAAGATTAGTTGTATCAGCTCAAAGATGAGACTAATCAAGTTATTCTGTTTAAGAAAATGAACTTAACCCCTTCATGACGGGAGCCTTTTACGAAATTTTTAATGTTTTGTCAAAGGTTTTAAAAAACCGAAATTCGTAGCTTTTTAAATCAAGAATATGCGCTGATTAAATAAGGAAAATTTTACAGTATAATTTTACCGGTGGGAATGAACAAGGATTCTTAAGCTTTTTTGTGGCATGTATACGTGCCGCTCGTCCCCAAGGGGTTAAAAATGAAAATTTTAGAAACACAAACTTTGTCATTTTGTTATTTTTAGGATTTTTTTTTTTTTTTTTTTTTTTTTTTTTATTCTAACAAAGAAAGCCAGCATACCATGCTAAAAAAGCTACGGAAAAGTGATTCATTGATAAAAAATATCCAATTATTTGATTGGCTATCTCAGTTGCACACCGTAAACATTATAAAAATTTGAATGGAGTATAATGGTGAGCTTATTATTTTATGTAAATGAAAAAAAAAAATCTATTCATGTATTACAGAATATCTGTACATTTATGGATTTCCCAGGCAGTGGATGGTCAAACTAAAATATTTTCCGGTGCATGCGTCGGACGTTTGCTTTACGGTATCATAGGCAGCGGAGACCTGTGCAGGAGGTTCGTCGGAATATAATAAAATATGTTCCCTGGTAGTGGAATGGGAAATAGAGCATTTTCGGGCTCTTGGGAGCATCTCCCATATATGCTGCCGTAGATATAGGGGATTCGGACCGAAGATTTGTTTTCTTCAAGGTCCATATAAATTCCGCTATACATTATAATTATCAAAATTTGTTCCAAGCATCTCGGATCGTACGTCTGAATGTCTACAAAATACTGGTGGTTGTGCTTCTTATTAAAAGTTTCATCTATTCGAATTTACAAATAGTGGTTTTATATTTATGGCCATTAAAATCTTGCAACATTTTATATAAAAAAATTAAATTAGCAGGACAATTCTCTTTCGATTATTAAATATAAATTCTATAATGTTTATAGGATTGTATAAAATTTATATTTCTTTACTTTTTAAAGCTTTTATTTTATTCTGCAGGAAGCTAATTTTAGATAATATAATATTAAGCCTCAACTTCATGAGCAAATGGTACATAAGACTTCAAATATCTGCACAACCGATATTGTACACATATCGGTAATATACACATTCTTCAACAGAGGATGAAGAATGTGTATATTTTTTGCACATAAATATGCAAAGCTTATATTTAGAAATACGGTATACAGGATGGATAAAAATGTTATCATAATTCTAAAATTTATTCTGAAGTTAAATTTATGCATTTAAAATAATAATAATAATAATCTTTATTAATCTTAATCTTAAAGGGATTTTCAAGAAAATTCTTTTAACAATCAGTTTATTATAAATGATATCTTAGGAAAAATTACTGAAGGCAAAATCGTTGGAAATAAAGGACGAATAAGGCCTTGGGCCCTTGCTTGTCTAGCATTGATGATATGACTATTTATCAAGTGTTTACGAGTAAGATGGTATAAGAGCTTAATAAATGATATTCGGAGATAGACTTTCAACCAAATAAGGAATATGTGAAAGTTTTTTTAGATTCAAACTTAGCTGTAAGTTGCTTTAATGCTATTATATTTCTTTCAAATCTTTTTATTTTCTTCAATAATATCAAGAGATCAGTGTTCAAGGCAGTAATAGTGCATGTGTTGCAATACATGAAGTACATCTAGCCTTGATTTTTTTTTCCTTACAGTAAAGCATGCGGAAATAGTTAATGCTTTAACAATATTTATTTCAATCAACAATTTTTTTTCAAAACTACATTATCGAAGGCTATCAAAAATATATTTATAAATATTTAAAACAGATAAAATTTCTTGAAATTTTTGAAAGAATTCATGAAATGTTAGACTTTGAAAATGTTTAACATTTTGAAAAACTGAAGATAAAATGATATATATATTTATATTATATAACGGTAAAAAATTTAAAAATATTAACATAAAAATAAAACAGTTAATTAATTAAAAAAAAATACTTTTATCAAATTAAGGGGTAGCAGGAGTAATATTTTTTTTTAGGGAGAGCAAGATCAAATATTTAAAACTGTACCTTTTTCTACCGTTTTAAATGCGTATTTTTCAGAGTTCTGGGATAAATAATATTTATTTAATATAAAATTTCAAAAGTGTACCTACCCCTATTTTCAAATAGTAATTTCATTAAATGTCTTACCAAGTCCGCCACCTATTACATCTTTTGACTATTAAATACTTACATTGTTAAAATTTTTGCTCCAGTTTGAACCAAATTTTGGTGCTCAATAGCTGCTGCCACCATAAGATGGTGAAATCTCGTACCAACATTTGGAGCTTCCTATTTCAATCTCGTTCCAACTACAGTCGAGTCTCTCTATATCGAAACTCCATGCATCGAATTTCTCTATATAACGAATTTTTCGTAGGAATGGTCACTTTTCGCATGATTACATTAAAAACAGTCTCTATATAGCGAAATATCTATCTCCATATAACGAATTTTTTCATAAATTGGTCTTAATTTATTCAGTTTTAAAAAAGCTTCGAAATCATATGGAATCAATTTTCCATCATTTATTTTTGATTTATTGTTCAGTGGTGAGTTTTTTTTTTTTTTTTTTTTTTATATTACTTATCTTCTTGTTCTTTAAATCCAACGAGTTCATCCCACCTCCCACACATTTTTCAACATCCTTCTCAAAACAGAGTCAATTGGATTGTACCAGGGCTACACTAGATACCGGGCTTGCTCATTCCTTATCACGACGTCACAAAAGGTGGCTGGCCGCTATCTGTGATTGGTAAAAACATGGCTCAAAGTGACGCACCCATCGTTTTGTACCAATCGCTGGACGTCATTCAGCCACCTTTTGTGACGTCATGAAAGGAATGAGCAAGCCCGATATCTAGTGTTGCCTTGATTGTACACATATAAGAGAGGAATCAATGAGAGGCGCATAAGAGAGGCCTTCAAATGGAAGAAAATGTTAACTACATTTTTTCATTCCTTGCTAAAATTTGAGCTTTTTTTTGAGAGCGTAACAATTTTAAAATCAAAACAACAAAAAATTACAGATTTCTTCGTCTGAAATTAATGCAAGTCTTCCTCATTTAATTTTCATTAAGCTTTCAAATAAATGTCTGTTCTCTTTTTTGAAACTGCTTAAATTAAGAAATAAAATGTTAGGTTAATATTTACTTTTAATCATTTCAAATTCTTAATTAAAAAGATCAAAAATAATATTTGTTCAAAATTTACACATTGAATACTATTTTTAACATCATTCTCTATACATCGAATTTCTCTATATAACGAATTTTTAACTAGAACGATGGATTTCGTTATATAGAGACTCGACTGTATTATAACTATGCTTCAACAGGAGCTTCAAATATTGTTTCAAGATTTCCCCATCTTACAGTGGTAGCTATTAAGCATCAAAATTTGGTTCAACCTAGGACAAAATTTTTAAAAGTGTATAATAAATTTTCATTAGTATTAACTTTAACCTTTTTCAATTAATTTTTTTGAGGATTTGTAAATTATTTACTTGATTAAACCTCTTAAATTTGTGATTGCGTTAACTTAGGTTAATGATTATTGAATTGATGTTTTAAGGGGGTTTGTAGTTCTAGATCCACATTTTTGTACCTAAATTACTAAGCGCCTAAAGGATCAGTTTCAGAAAAGATATAAAGATATTTTTTCTGTCAATAAGAATGTCATTTTGTTTGGAAAAAACCAATGAATAAGTATTTTTATTATTTTTTTAGCTTCGGAGCTGAAGAGGTTAGGAAAATATTCATTTTATGATAAATTTTTATTTCTGACATTAAAAACAAATTCTTTTTTGAGTTAATGCCAATCTTTTCGTGAATTTATAATATCTGTGATTTATGCTTATACTATATTTGTGTACATTTAACAAAGCATTTATATTTTGTGCTCATCATGTTAAGTACCAGATAGTAAGCAATAAAGAATAGAAATGGCTTTCCCGCAGGTAAAGGATAATTCATTTTTTAGGTGCGTTCGCAATTATAGTATAAATTTATAGCACCTATCCTATAATCCGTCTGTCTGTTGCATATAACAGCGCAAAAACTACCCTACAGAATGGTTTAAAATTTAATATACATAATCGTTGCAGAATTTTGTCGGAAAATTTCAAATGCTATAAACATCGAATCAAAAATTAAAACAATTTTAATAAAAGTTTTCTCTCGTCTATCGTATCATACATAGTTAATTCAATGATATTCCGTGATAGGTAATGATTGTATGTTTACATGACGATTACGCCCTATTTAAGCGTGTATTCGAAAAATGATTTTCCACCTTCAACAGCTCGAAATTTTACGGTACAGTTTCAGAAACATTAAACTTGCTGGGGTGATTTTTGAAGTGATGTAGAAGATGCCGTGTGAAGTAGTTTTTCGCTGAATGTTGTTCTGATTTATGAGCAATTATTTTCTCAGCGTGACACTTTTTTTCGTTCGCAGATCTCCTGCTTCGGAAAATTTTGTCCAAAACGCCGTTTTTGACAGCATTTTTTGCAACATTTTCTACATTCATCAAGGAATTGATAATCACGGCACCTTGTATAGTTTTTAAATAAGAGAATTTGAAAGTTTGGTGCATTTGAGAGCAAAAATTAATCTAAAAATAAATCTGAAAAAAGACAGTTTGGATCGGAATACACCCTTAAGTGGGAATTATTTATTATTTCAGTGTTATTCAATTTAATATGATATCGGTTAATTTTTGTATCCATGCAACAGGGCAACAGATATCCCATTCAGATCTGAATAATTATGAAATTAGTTATTGTACGAACGCACCGCATTTGCCACGTTTAACATACACTTTCCGACTTGTTTTGTAAATGCTGATCGAGAAAAGAAAACATTGAATCTTTAAAGAATAAACTGCAAAAAAATGTATCAAAAACCGATAGCAAGATATATACACACACGCCAAATAAGATAACTTCTTGATAGAAAAATGTATTGAAATCGGAAGAGAAGCGGTATTATGTTGTTCCATCCGCTTTTGAACAGAAGAAAAATTATGTTGAGCCGCTTCATTCTGCTTGAACATAAAACAAAAGCTAATGAAATTTTCTGGATGAGGTTATCTTGCTTGGTTTGTTTAATATTTTCATATATCTCACTTATTTATTTAAATATACTTACTTTGAGATGGCTCACACATTTAAGTAGATTTTATTTTAGACTTTTTTTTTCACGTACGTTTTTATTCATGCATTTTATTTGACATTTAAACTGTCATTCAAAACATTTTTCAAAAATTCTTTTGAAAATCTTTTTAACACTTTCCAAGATAGGTGAAAAGCGTTTAAGAATTCGGTTTCTCTGTCTATCTGTATGACCGTTACGTCTGTCCATATTCTAATTCTTGTACAGTCGTGAAAAAAAAAAAAAAAAAAAAAAAAAAAAAAAAAAAAAAAAAAAACTTTGCAAAAAATTGTTATAGAAGAAAGTTACTGGTAACCAAATGATAGGAAATAATGTCTACTTTTAAATGGTGTAACATAAAATTTGCTTAAGGGACCTTCAACATATTAAAATGAATCCTAACTTTGCTTTCTTCAATAGCAATGTCCAATTCTGACATCATACACACTACATGGTCCAAAGATGACTATCCACTTGCGATTTTAGATATTTTGTTAAATATCTCAAAAAATACATGAAGGATTATCCTGAAACTTTAAGTGTGTAAACATAGTAGTACAGGTCATACATTTTCGTGAAGCTTTTTTCCCGAAACTCCATAGGGGACCGTCAACAAATTGAATAAAAAAACAGTATACATGCTATCCGCATAAAAATAAACACAGTTTATTACAATAAGCCACTTAATCATAATCTACAGTTTGGACTATTTTGCTACATTAGTATTGACAGGGTTATCCAAAAGATATTCGTTATTTTTCAATTTGTTGACGGTCTCCTATGGAGTTTCGGGAAAAAGGCTTCACGGTAATGTATGACCTGTACTATTATCAGGGCCATATAGCTAGAAATGATCTATAGGGGGGGGGGGGGCTGAAAAGATTGTAGGGGGGGCTCATTTTTTTAAATCTTTCTCTGACACACAAAGATAAATTAGTGCATGTTTACACTGTAGGTATTATGTTTCTTATTAAACTGTTGTAATAATTACATTTTACACTAAGAAAAGTATATGATGATGAAAATTTTGAGAGTATAACTGGTTCAAAATTAAACATCATGTTAGCTTCATATGTACAAATAGGATGAGGCAGTGTTGAATTACTTATTTTAGTAACTCTGCAAAACTGTAAAAAGGATCTCAAAACTAAATTATCTTTTGAACTGAATTTCATTTAAATTTTCGGAACAGAAATCCATTGAGTGACCTTGGAATTTTTTCCAGGAGGGGCTCAAAATATTTTAGGGGGGGGATGAAACGCCCATAGCACCCCCTTAGCTACGGCCCTGACTATTATGTTTACACACTTAAAATTTCGGGGCAATCCTCATGTATTTTTTGAGATATTTAACAAAATTTCTAAAATCGCAAGTGGACGGTCATCTTTGGTCATGCAGTGTATGAACTCTACACTCTTCAATTAGCCTAAAAACAAATTTTCATGCAATTCGTATGATAAGTTTCCGAGAAGTCACTTATTTTAAAACGAGCATATTTTAGGGGCTATATCCAAATTGAAATTCCGTACTCGATTGTTGATCGAAGGAGCCCCCTTCTGATCAAGGCATCTTAGGCACTCTAGCAATTATTGAAGACTGCTAGATTAAAAGATAGCATAATTTTCAAAATATCTAATCACTTCTTCGTAGACGTCTCCTTAAACGATTATTTTGCCGTTTTTTAAGCATAATTAAAAAATTACTTGAAAGAAAAAAATAGAAATTTTGGATTTCCATAAGACAGGGCATAATAACTCTAAATTTATAAAAAAAAAGAAATTGTAGGTTGCGATTTATAATTTTTTCGAATATTTATTTCATAATTCATAATTCATGTAATAAAAATTTTTAATTTAAAAATTGAATGTATTTATGTTTGGGTTTTTTTATAGTACTATAACCACACGAAAAACTTTCCACATTAGAATGATAATTTCAGTAGATATTAAAAATATATATGAAAATGTAATATAACATTACAAGCACTAAATTTTGACTGTTTATAATTTAAATCTTACCATTCAAATGATTTGAAATTTGGTATCTAGACATAGTTTGAACCGCAGATTTTAAATATCTTCTTAAAATTTAGCATTGTCCGTAAAGCATGGTGACGTCACTGCAACGTCGTTGTGAAGTCACATTGCGACTTTGTGACCATCGATTGTCGATATGACGTCACGTGACGTTCGATGTGAAGTCACAGTGACTAAAACGTGAAGTCGTTATGGCCGTTTTAGAGCTCTTTTGTGACGTTTCACAAAGTGGTCACAATGTGACAAATTTGTGAAAAATGTGTCATTTGTGACTAATTTGACATTAACATTGTGACGAAACGGTGACAAAAGCGACGACATTTAAATTGCCAGAAACATGTTTTTTAAAGTAAATAACATGTTTTGAAGGATATTTATAAATTCCTAAAGATTTTTAAGAAAGTCACATCACAGTCACAATGTGACGTCACTGAGTGGTGGCATTTTGGTCACAGATGTGATGTGACCAAAGTGACTCACTGTGACGTCACTGTGACCATACATGCTATTAGGGTGCTATTGAAAAAAATGAAGTATGGATCCGTTTTAAGAGGGTACACTAGTCACGCGGTAAAAGCCGAGCGCTAATGTAAAGTCTATGGGGGCGTTCTTTTCTAATATCTCGTTCAAATTTTAATATTTTTACATGATTTTTTTTGCATAGGATAGCTTAGGACGATCTACAACCGGCCTAGTTTTTACTTTTTCGATTTTGCTCATATATTTTTTATATTATGATAGTTTCAATTTCAGAACCGGTTTAAACCGGTTTTGAAAGTTAAAATAATTTAAAAAAAAAAATCTGAAACCAAAATTGAAAAAGTAAAAACTAGGCCGATTGTGGATCGCCCTCAGCTAGCCTATGCAAAAAAAATCATGTAAAAATATTAAAATTTGAGCGAGATATTAGAAAAGAACGCTCCCATAGACTTTACATTATCATCCGGGTCTTTTTGAGTACTTTTTCTGTGACTATTGTGGGCTCTTAAGAGCCCACAATAGTCACAGAAAAATTACTCAAAAAGACCCGGATGACCATGTAAAGTCTACGGGAGCGTTCTTTTCTAATATCTCGCTCAAATTTTAATATTTTTGCATGATTTTTTTGCACAAGATAGCTGAGGGCAATCCACAACCTGGCTAGTTTTTACTTTTTCAATTTTTGTTTCAGATTTTCTTTAAAAAAATACTTTAACTTTTGAAACCGGTTTAAACCGGTTCTGAAACTGAAACTATCGTAATATAAAAAATATATAATAGAAATCGAAAAAGTAAAAACTAGCCCGGTTGTGGATTGCCCTCAGCTATCTTGTGCAAAAAAATCATGAAAAAATATTAAAATTTGAGCGAGATATTAGAAAAGAACGCTCCCATAGACTTTACATGATCATCCGGGTCTTTTTGTGTACTTTTTCTGTGACTATTGTGGGCTCTTAATATGTAGATCCGTCTAAGCGAATTTAATATACATCGTTTAAAAGTAAACTATATTTCCCATCGATCGATACCAGTAACTTTCTTATACGATAATTTGTTAAGGAGTTAGTAGGGGGTGTTTACTTTTTTTTCCACGACTGTGCAATGATAATTGCCATGTAATTTTTGTATGTTATTGAGGTTTAATCTAGAATGTTCGATAATAAAGACGAAGTGTTTAGCACCTACAATTTGTCTACAGGGACACACCAAACAAATCCGTTAACCAATGATTGTTGAGAAAAAATCGTTTTCATGTATTTTAATGACGATACGATATTTCAAACATATTAAAATTGATATTCATCACTAACGGGGATTTCAGCATGCTTTCTTAGCGTCTGATCATCAGTTTAAGTACACCTTGTAATATATTGGAATAATACCACGGGAATAACATCATATTTTTGAACAAATAAGGCAACGCTTTGTATCTTCCGTTTATTGTGAATAGAGAATTTTATGTAAATTTGGCCCATTTTCACATTAGCCAATAGAAAATTGCTGGAAAATCAAGAATCATCCGTTATTAAAGATAAAATATTTATTAGGAGAAAAAAAATACAATTTTAACAATAGTCACTTATTTTTTACACGATTTCTCCTTTGGTGTTCAACTGAAACATCAATGAAAAGCGCGTAATACGGTGCTTATTTTCTTCACTGAAAAAATGCGTAGAAATACGGCCCTTATTTTCTTTATAAATAATAAATTCATTTAGCCAATCGAGCGATAAAAAGCCTAAATCAATCACTCACAGAAGCATTAACCCCAAATCAGTTCCGAGCTGAGAGAAAATTTAGAATAGGACTTCCATTGTCCGAGGACCCTACCAATTAACCCGCGCAGAACGCAGGCATCCCAACGAATTCATCCCACTCATCTAGACCGATACTACCGAGTCTGAAATAGAGCTCTGCTTAAGGGTGTATTTCGAAAAAACGCTTTTCCACCTTCAACAGCCCGAAATTTTCCGATACAATTTCAGACACATTTTTAAAAGTAGAAACATGAAACTTGCTGAGGGGATTCTTAGAGGGACGTATGAGGTGCCGTGTGATGTCTTTTTACGCTCAATTAATTAAAATTTGAGTTATAAACAATTACCTTATCAGTATGACCCTTTTTTTCGTTCCCAGATCTCTCGCTTCGGAAAAATCGGTTCGAAATGCCGTTTTTTATTGCTTTTTTTTTTTGCCATATTTTCGGCATTTATCAAAGAATTGACAATCTCGGCACCTTGTGTACTTTTCAAATAAGAGATTTTGAAAGTTTGGTGCATTTGAGTGCAAAAATGAATTCAAAAATAAATCGGAAAATAAGCAGTTTGATTCGAAATACACCCTTAAGATCGGGTACCCCAATTGCACTCGAATCTAACCTGGCCCTCCAATCAATTTAACGCTTTTTTTTTTTTTTTTTTTTTTTTTTTTTTTTCCGGATGCGATTTAGGTTAAGTTGATTTTTATTTCATCATGTTCGTGTTGGTTTCAGGTTGAATTTTGATTCAACCTGATTCGTCAGATTTAAATTAACACAATTTTTCAAAAAAAAAAAAAAAAAAAAAAAAAAAAAAAAAAAATCTTGAATATTTTTAATCGAAAAAAAAAAAACTATATACTTGAATATTATTGGATGTATATGTGTTGAGTTCATTTTTATTCAAAATCTATATAATTGATATTGGAGATATAAATTTGTACTACTTTTTCCATAATTTTATGCAATACGATTTATTTATTTATTTTTTTTTTTTTTTCATCTCGGTGTCGGAATGTCATTTTTTTTTCTTTTGTCGAGTTTGAGTTGATTTTAAGCAGAACTTCGGCTTCAGATCGGATGAAACTCGATCAGTGCAGAATTTTAGTCTGAAATAAGTCCCTTCGATTCATCATCATATCAGTTTTTGAAAGGATAAACATGTTATTTGAACATTTCCTTCTTTTCCTTTAATTTTTTTTTCTTTTACGGTGTTATGTATTCGTTTTTAATGTAAAATGAAAAAAAAATGCAAATAATAATCAAGCAACTGGCAAAATATTAAGAGAGTTTACATAGAAATATTACTTTAACATTATAATTTTGAGCTATTTCTGACAAACAGACTGTGAAGTTTATATACTAGAATCATCTTCCGATCTTACATGAACTCTTAATCTTTAACCTTTTGAAAAATTCAAAGTGCAGTTACAAGTTGGTGATAAAGATTTGAATTTGGACTCCGGGAATATTTTCAGAACAAATTTCTAAAAATAAAAAAAGAACGGGTTAGATCTGGATTAGATCGTTCGTTCATACACTTTTTTTTACCGAAAAATTATAGGTTACACGTGTCTTTTTAAAAAAGAACTTTCGAAATCGGTCAATTTAATATCAGTGATTAAGAATATTTTATCATAAAATTACATATTTTTATTGTTCGTGCATATGTTTCATTTTTTTCAGTTAATTAGTTTTCATTAATACTGTAGTAATTAGTGTTGTCAGGTCCATTGTCACATCAAGCAGATCAGGAAAATTAAATAAGCGGACAGCGACTTCTAAATTTGGTCATAAAAATACAGTAACCCTATGAAAATAGATACTATCTATAATGGAATCATATTTTCTTTCTTTCTAACCGATGACCAAGCCCCTACCTGCCGAGTTGCCTCAGATTAACGGGTTAATGGAATCCTATTTAAAACAGGACAGGGAGATGAAATACGCAGGACAATAGCTTCTAAATTGGACATAAAAATACTTTAAACTCTTTGAAAACTATCCTGTCTAAAGCGGGTCAGGAAGATAAAATAAGAGGGACAGCGACTTCTAAATTGGGTCATAAAAATACAGTAAACCCTATGAAAACAGAAGCTATATATAATGGAAGCCTATTTAAAGTGGGACAGGGAGATGAAATACGCTGGACAATGGTTTCTAAATTGGACATAAAAATACATTAAACTCTATGAAAACGATCCTGCCTAAAGCGGGACAAGAATATAAAATAAGAGGGACAGCGACTTCTAAATTGTGTCATAAAAATACAGTAAACCCTATGAAAACAGAAGCTATCTATAATGGAAGCCTATTTAAAGTGGGACAGGGAGTTGAAATACGCTGGACAATGGCTTCTAAATTGGACATAAAAATACATTAAACTCTATGAAAACGATCCTGCCTAAAGCGGGACAGAAAGATAAAATAAGTGGAGCAGCGGCTTGTAAATCGAAGCATAAAAAGACAGTAAACCCTATGAAAACGATCCTATCTAAAACGGGACGGGAGATAAAATAAATGGAACGGTGGCTTATAAATCGGGACATAAAAATACAGTAAACCCTAAGAAAACGATCCTGTTTGAAGCGGGACAGGGAGATAAAATAAGCGGAACAGAGACTTCTAAATCGGAACATAAAATACAGTAAACCGTGTGTAAAAGGAATCTGTCTATAATCTAAATCTGTCTAAAGTGGGACAAAGAGATAAAATAAGCGGAAGAGTGACTTCTAAATCAGGACATGAAAATACAGTAAATCTTGTGAAAACGGAAGAAGTCTGTATTGGAATCCTGTCTTAAACGTAAATATTTCATTGTTCCAATGGTAAGACCACCGTGCATTTATGCCTGTTGACGAAAACTTGTTTGAAACCGAATTTTCCCTTTGCTCCTTGCGATTCCGTCTTAAGGCTATCGCTAGGAAAATGCAAGAAAATGCAATCGCTAGGAACTTAAGCAAAATTGCAATTTAGCAAGTGTAATTGTAATACCTGTTACAGGGACAATGAAAGTTTTACTTTTAAAACAGAATACCGTTATAAACAAGTATCGTTTACAACGGTTTACTGAAGCAAGAACGGTAAAACTCGTTAAAAATAAATCGCTAGGAACAAAAACATCCGTTTTAGACAGGTTTTAACCTAAGCAGATATATTTGTGTGGTATTCCTTTAAAAGGGACTATAAAAATTTCCTGTTATTGATATGCTCGATTTGCATTGGTTTTATTTTATTTTATTGTTTTTTAACACTTTCCAACAAAGTTGAAAAGTGTTTATGCATTCGGTTTGTCTGGCCATCTGGCCGACTGTCCGCGCTCTAACTTCTATAAATATACTCGGATCGCTATGAAATTTTTATATGTTATTGATGTTTACCCTATCACGAATCCTATTGGAAATGAAGTTTCTACAATGATTAGTTTATTTACAGGGATAGTCAAAAGTTTTCCGATACATTACGGCCTACGGGAAAAAATCGTGTCAAATGAATTTTAAAGGTGTTACACTCTGTCAAACATATTCATATTTACATAGATTCGCAAAGTGCACTAAAATATACATTCTGTAAAATATGTAGTGAAAATAATAGTTATTATTCATTTAAAGGTCAACTTAAAATAATTCCATTACACAATAATAAACGGGGGAATTGTTTGCGACATATTTTAATTATGTTAAACGATTTCAAGTATCATAAAATTGATATAGAGAGAGCTGAGACTTACTATTTAACGCATAATATGAAGAGCATAGCATTTACAGGGACACACAAAATATTTCAAATCTTATATTCTTATCCGAAGTACTGTATATTATCGATGATAGTCTATGGATGGATGAAATACATTTTCAATTATGATATGCATTTTTAATTGTCACTAAATATCTGCAAATTATATGGTATGTATAAATGTTATAGCTGATATACAGGGTTACACAAAAGAGCTCATAAAGGTTACTGAATGTCAGGGTAATTAACTTAAAGGTGTTCTTAACTTAAAGGACATTAACTTAAAGGGCATTTTTACGTTGAACTGCTTTCAGTTTACTAAGAAATGTTTGTAGAATATAGATAAAATGATATACAGGGTCACGCAAAGAATTAGCTGCAAAATCACCCATAAATGACACCCATAATTTCTGGAAATGTGATTTAAGTAGTTTTAAGAGTGTTTTTGTTTGAACTAAATTTTAACAAAATACTGGCGTGTAATAAAGGTACTAGGTAAATTACAGGGCTGAAAAAATTGTTCAAGTATTTTCCATCTATTAGAATAAAATGCTGAATGAGAAATTTCAATCAGTTAGGCATTTTCTTGCTATAGTAAATTTCCCCATTATAAATTATACATATATAAACCGACGGGTCAAATACAGGGCTGTTCAAAAGTATTGGAATATTTATTTGGCTATGGACAGCTCCATCTTATTTCCCTAAATAACAAAGTTTTTTTTTTATGTGGAAAAGTGTTTTATAATCTATGCTTAACGCATGATTTTTCTTACTTTTTTACTTTCTGCTTTGGACCAAATTTTCCCTTTCTCTTCGAGGTTATGAAAATTGTCATTTTACCAATTGTGACGTCACAGTTATACTTCTCACTGTACTTCCGCATGCAGGTAAATACAGAAAATTTTGTTTACATTTAAAAGAACGTGTTTACTGCTAATAATTCATATAAAGAAATGCGCCCTATTCTTCTTTTCGGTTCGAGGCTATAAAATCACCATTTTACCAATTGTGACGTCACAGGAAACTGTTTCTGAAAATTTTGCAAAATGAAAAATCGGGATTTTCGGCATCCCGCACTGTGGCTAAGCCGGACAAATCTTGGAGTGCCTGAAAATCGAGACATCCCGCATAAATTTGGACACTTGGAAACTCTGAAGGTAGCATACTTGATGCTGTAATAAAACCAGAATTCAGATGTACTAACTCTAATAATAATAATAATAATAATAATAATAATAATAATAATAATAATAATAATAATAATAATAATAATAATAAATTAAAAAAATAAATAAAGGACATATAATTTTCTAGAATAGTTCGAATCTTTTAGGGTTCTGTAATACGGAACCATTATAAGAAAATTCCTGTGTCTGTCTGTCACAGCCATTTTACTCGCAAACTATGGAACGTGAAAAATTAAATGGGGGGGTGGGGGAATAATAATCACTATTGACCCACATTACAGATTATTAAAAATTTACAAATATATTTAGTGAAAATGTAGAGGGTCTAATTCAGTTACTTGAAAAAAAAAAAGAAAAGAAAAGAAAATCTTTCTATATCGTGTGAAAGCTTTCGTAATGTTGAACTAAAAAATATATTTCTTTTAATTTTAGGTATAATATTTTCAGAGATATCACCGAAAATTTAATGCAAAAATATGCCCTCCCCACTCACCCCATCTAATTTCGAATCTATTTGAAACTAAAATTGCTAAAAAAAATTAGCGGTAGTACACAGACATTAATTTAAACTTTGCAGGAAAACTATAGCGATTATACCCTAGATCACATAGTTTTGAGATGCACATTGAGATTCACATACTTTTTTACTTGCTACACCACCGTGTGGGCTCTATTTAACGAATTTATCGGCGTCTATCAGATTAAAAATATATAATAATAATAATAATAATAATAATAATAATAATAATAATAATAATAATAATAATAATAATAATAATAATAATAATAATAATAAACGAGGTGCTCATTCAATTACTTTTTAAGCATTTAGAAACCTTAATAATTTCGTTCATAATTTTCTCAAAATCCGACGCATCTCTTAAAATAGATCCTTAAGTTATTCTTTATGTACTCAAGATAGAACCCGTCGAATTTCGATGGAAGAAAATGTTTAAAAAGGAACTGTTTCATTTATTTATACAAAATTAGTTACATTAAAAAATCCACCTTCTATTGGTTAGTCTAACTCTCAAACAAATTATACTTAATCTAAAATTAACAAAATACTATCTATCTATATTATAAAGGCCAAACGTATCTGTGCTTAACGTATACGTCATTTTGCGCATGGCAACACTTTCAAATTTTAAATGAATTTCGGTATTGCAATTTTTGCTACTAAAAGTTTTTAAACTTCTTAAAGTCGCAAATTTTCAATTTTTACACCATCGTGTAGGAAAAATATGTACTTTTAAATGAAATTTGTTTGAAAGCTGTATCTTAATTTGTTTTTGAAATATTAATTTTTTTGTAGCTTTTAATACTTGTTTTTTAATCATGGCAACAGGAATACTCCATTTCTATTTAAAGCAAAGGAAAAAAAGGGAAAAAATTGAGTGCTGTATCTATAAGTTGCCATTTTCTCATTAAAAGGGAAAAAATAGAAATTTAAATATCTTCTGTTGTAAAACCAGGTGAATTATGACTTCATTTACAAAATTTGATTTACACGTAAAAAAATATCAACAGTTTAATACCTATTTCAGCTAATAGTATTGAGACTTCAAGTTTTGAATCAAAATTATCAAATTAAAATGCCATTTTTTTAAAAACGTGAATACAGATGTGAAATGTATATTTGTAAATTTTGATATGGTGAAAATGATGCCGGGTTTAGATGTCACGGGAAAAAAAAATTCTATGATTGAGTCAAAGTTGAATAAATTTTGCTTTTTATCATTTTGGAATACTAGCATAAGAACCTTAATTGATAACTTTATCATAATAACATAACCTTAATATTTTTTACTGCTTACCTATACGATTAAAGTTTAATTTTAACGATTTCTATAACTGCGTTTTATAGAAATAGTATTTTGTTAATTTGACGATAAATATCGTTTGTTTAAGAATTAGACGTACCAATATAAAATGCATTTTTTTTCTATAACTAATTTTGTAGGTTTATTATAAGTTAATGAAACAGTTCCTTCTTAAATATTTTCTTTCGTCAAAATTTGACGGGTTCTACCCTGTTTCTATAAAACTCAGTTGTAATTGTTAAAATTAAACGTTATTCATAGATAGCAATAAAATATAATAAAGATATGTTATTATGATACAGTTATCAATCAAGACTCTTATACTAGAGTTCAAAAATGACAAAAAAAAAAAAAAAAAAAAAAAGGGCAAAATTTATTACACTTTGACTTAATTATAGAATCCCCCCCCCCCCCCCTGTGAAATCTAAACCTAACATCATTTTCAGCAAATCAAAATTTACATATGCACCTCTCGTATCTGTATTCACCTTTTTTTTTTTTTTTTTTTTTTTTTTTTTTTTTTAAGGGTCTTTTAATTTGATAATTTTGATACAAAACTTGAAGTCTCAATGCTATTAGCTGAAACAGATATTAAACTATTTATATTCTTTTAAGTGTAAATGAAATTTTGTAAATGAAACCAAAATTTACCGGTTTTTATAACAGACAATATTCTTCACACAGCGCGTATTTAAATTTCAATTTTTAACCATTTGAAAAATGGTTGTTGTTTTCGGGAGAATGGACCCGATGATGTTACCACTTTTGAATGATGTTACCACTTTTGAATGATGTGGTCACTTTTGAATTTAAATTAATTTCTTTACTTTTAGAAGAGTTTTTATTAACCATTTGAAAAATGGTTGTTGTTTTCGGGAGAATGGACCCGATGATGTTACCACTTTTGAATGATGTTACCACTTTTGAATGATGTGGTCACTTTTGAATTTAAATTAATTTCTTTACTTTTAGAAGAGTTTTTATTTGAATTTAAATTAAATTCTTTACTTTTAGAAGAATTTTTATTTGAATAGTAAATTAAAATGGTTAAAATCATTGTAATAAAGGAGAAAACTAACAAATTTAAAAATGGGTAGACGGAAATTAACAGATACGGAAAAAGCCGAAGCCAAAGAAATGAATGAACGTGAATATCGCATTCAATGATATTAAACACAATACGCGTACTTAAACAATCATAAAGTGATTTTTATTTCTTCTTTTGCTATTTAAAATAAAAATTTAGTCAACATGTATAAGTTGCTTATTAGTTTGGCGATTCGTATCATTTGGCGAAATTGGTCGACGGGATAACTGAGTAATACTGTATTTGGTTTGGCGCAAAAACGTCTTTCAATGCAGAAAATGATAAAATCAAAAGATTATTGAGCCGCTGAAAACCAATTACGTGTTGAAAGGCGATCACGAAAAAGGAAGCAATTTAATGCCGAACCGATTAATTGTAAAACATCATGTCGCCAGGGCGACCAATCCACTAGCCATGGCGTTTTACTATCGGTCGGTTCTAACCAGGAAAATTTGAGTGCCAATAGTGATTCTAACAAGCCGGAAAATGTTATAGCTATTACTCTTGATTTTCCACCACCTAAAAAGAAAACTAAAAAGCAATCGGCTTGGGAAAAACTGGGAAAAAACTTTTTTGATTCGATGTCTGATGGACCCATTCACAGATGCATGTGCTGCGATCGATTTTGGTTTAAAACCTCCATCACCAAAATTCTGCTCTGTAAAATCAAACAATATATGCCAAAGTCTTACAAGTATAACAGTATATGCCAAAGCTGTATTTTAATAATGATTACTTTTGCACCAACAATGTTAAATAGTTTGAAATGTTTCTTTCGTCGCCAACTTTTATGCTTGGCGACAATAGAGTGATATAACTTAAACGAACCGTACCTTCAAATTGCAGCATGTATAAAGTCATTTATAGCAGTGGCACGGATAATACACAATAAAACAACTGGTATTTAGCTTAAAATGATAGATGAATGTATCGAGTGAAACATTTTTCAAATAATTGGGGTAATTTCTTAAATTACAATTTTTTTTTTTTTTTTTTGAATTTAAATTAAATTCTTTACTTTTAGAAGAATTTTTATTTGAATAGTAAATTAAAATGGTTAAAATCATTGTAATAAAGGAGAAAACTAACAAATTTAAAAATGGGTAGACGGAAATTAACAGATATGGAAAAAGCCGAAGCCAAAGAAATGAATGAACGCGAATATCGCATTCAATGATATTAAACACAGTCAACATGTATAAGTTGCTTATTAGTTTGGCGATTCGTATCATTTGGCGAAATTGGTCGACGGGATAACTGAGTAATACTGTATTTGGTTTGGCGCAAAAACGTCTTTCAATGCAGAAAATGATAAAATCAAAAGATTATTGAGCCGCTGAAAACCAATTACGTGTTGAAAGGCGATCACGAAAAAGGAAGCAATTTAATGCCGAACCGATTAATTGTAAAACATCATGTCGCCAGGGCGACCAATCCACTAGCCATGGCGTTTTACTATCGGTCGGTTCTAACCAGGAAAATTTGAGTGCCAATAGTGATTCTAACAAGCCGGAAAATGTTATAGCTATTACTCTTGATTTTCCACCACCTAAAAAGAAAACTAAAAAGCAATCGGCTTGGGAAAAACTGGGAAAAAACTTTTTTGATTCGATGTCTGATGGACCCATTCACAGATGCATGTGCTGCGATCGATTTTGGTTTAAAACCTCCATCACCAAAATTCTGCTCTGTAAAATCAAACAATATATGCCAAAGTCTTACAAGTATAACAGTATATGCCAAAGCTGTATTTTAATAATGATTACTTTTGCACCAACAATGTTAAATAGTTTGAAATGTTTCTTTCGTCGCCAACTTTTATGCTTGGCGACAATAGAGTGATATAACTTAAACGAACCGTACCTTCAAATTGCAGCATGTATAAAGTCATTTATAGCAGTGGCACGGATAATACACAATAAAACAACTGGTATTTAGCTTAAAATGATAGATGAATGTATCGAGTGAAACATTTTTCAAAT
This sequence comes from Maratus speculifer, assembly GCA_964019185.1. NCBI lineage: Eukaryota > Metazoa > Arthropoda > Arachnida > Araneae > Salticidae > Maratus > Maratus speculifer. Next base: position 116,629,427 of record OZ025297.1, on the reverse strand, counting down.
GGTTGGGGTAATTTCTTAAATTACAATTATTTTTTTCTCTTTTAATGAAAAATGGAAACATAAAGATCAGTAATCATTTTTCCCATGGAGGAATGAGATAGGTGGAGTGGAAGTATTTTGTCTGGGGGCGATGCTAAAAAAGTAACCCTACATTAAGTACAATTAAGTACCAAAAAAACCACGTGCTGTGATACGCCTATCAATTGAAACAGATTTAAACACGTATTTTTTTTTTTTTCTCTCGTCTTTTAAAAAAGAACTAATTTATCTCATCACCGGTAAAAATTTATCAATCATTTTATCATATGTGTTTTAAATACCAATATAGAAAATTCTTTTAACGTTTTGCTTGAAAATATAACATTCTTTTTTCAGTATCTTAAAATCGTTTGCAGTCAGAAATCTATATTTTAGATTAATATTTATTACTTAAGTTTTCATGCATGATTTTAAAAGAATGTTTTCATCATTGTACTTTAAATATTTATTTACATGCAATTATTAAGTCATAAACATTTTTCATCTACGTTATTCGCGTTTGTAATGACCGAAAGATGGCGTTGTAATAGACCTGATAATCGTTTGTTTACGTTTGTTTGTTTACGTTCCATGCTGTAGCACTGTAGCATAGAACCAGTTTAAAGAGCTATTTAAAGTGCAGTTTTTTATCTTTTTTATTTAATTATGGGAGATAAATTACAAATATCGACAATTTTAGAATTTGTAGATGCTGGAAAATCTAGTAATTGCTTTAGAGAAGCTGAAGCATGAAAGCATTGTGTTGCTATCATGCTATTTTGCCATGAGTAAGTCAAATGTATTTTTTTATATTATAGATCTAAACTTTGTGTATAAAATTTTGATTTTAGATAATTTTAATGCAAAGAACCCAACGTTGCACGCGTTATAGAACTGTTTATTTATTTATCGGCCTTTTAAACACTGATTTCATGCTCACGCTATAAGTTCTATTTCGTTTCAGACTTTGTCCGCGAGAGGGCGTCTATTTCATTTCAAACGCGAATAAAGTATTTAAAATTACATTAAATTAGGAAACTTTTAGTAATACAATTTTTAGTTCGTATCAAATGTTTTCAATATCTTATTTAATTTCAATTTGACATTTAATTATTGCTAATTTTCCAATTTCTTTTATTTTAAAAGCGAATATTTGTCTTAATAAATAATAATAGAACAAAGACATTTTAAAAATTTGCTATTTTGTTCTTAAAATAGGCTTTAGTTATGAATCATTTCTTTCAATTCATCTTATAGTGCAAAATCCCTTCCATGTCTTTTTGTTTGGAACATTAAAATTTGAGCGATAAATGGTTTCATATTGCAAACCTTTTTTGAGGCTTACTTCACCTCCACCTATCTTATTCCTCCATGCATTTTTCCCCTTTGCTTTTATTAAAAAAAGTAGTTCTGTTGCCACGATTAGAAAAATGGTATTAAAAATACAAAAGAAATTAATATTTCAAAAATAAATTAAGATACAGTTTTCAAATAAATTACATTTAAAAATACATTTTTTTCTTATACGACTGTGTAAAAATTGAAAATGTTCAATCTTTAAAAGTTTTACAATTTGCAGTAGCAAAAATTGCAAAATCGAAATTGCATTTCAAATTTCAAAGTGTTGCCATTCGCAAAATGACGAATGCATTAAGCACAGATACGTTTGGACTTTATAATATAGATTCTACGATATAAGGTTTTTGCCTTGTACAAAGGTTAAAAAGAATCTCCCATAAAATCTTACGACGTAGACTGAAGCACGCTGAGTTCAAATGCACAAAATGGGACACAGTGTTAAAAAGTGGTCACTTCAAAGGTTATTTTCATGTAACGTCCAAAAATGTCTTCAGTCACAGTTTTCTGACCTGCGCTCATTAAAGATTATTGTAATTGATAAAGGCGTTATGAAACAAATATTTGAAATGGACTTTGTATGGCATATTGAAGGACTCGAGATTGCATCATTAACTATCCAAGATTTGTACAGTGGAAACAAAGTATTATTATACTGTGTAAAGCTATTTTTATACTTTACAGTTTGTTTCGAAAATGTTTAGAAATTTTTGATCATTACAGACTAATTGCGTTTTAATAGTCTAATCAGAGATCAACCGAAAATTCAGTTTCGTTTTCGATCTTGCCCGAAAATAAAAAATTCGGCAAAAAGACTGCCGAAGGTTCTGCCGTACCGAAAATCGATTGAAACTATCTGTATTCCAAAATTCTCATTTCTTCTTTTGGAAATTCACAACATTACTCATTTATTTAAGCTGCATTGGCTCATAGGAGCCAGTGCAGCTTGAAGACCTTTTTTATTTATTGTTATGCACTTCATTGTTTATAATTATCAGTCCTGACTCACTCAAGAAGTGAGTGGAAATTATAAAGCAACTAATACATATGTGACTAAACTTTGAAGACGCTTTTCCTGTGTTCATCAAAAGTTGTAGACTTAACAACATTAAAAAAAAAAAAAAAAAAAAAAAAAAAAAAAAAAAAAAAAAAAAAGTTTTAATTTCGTACAATTCGTTAAAAATATCACTTGCTCTTGATGAAGTACTAAAATCGATTAGAAAATATATCAAATCAGATGCAAAACAAAATAGAGAGATATTTCAAGAAATAGTATGAAAATTCAAAATTAAACTTTATTACTTTTTTAATTTCAGTTGTCAAAAAATAAAAAGCTTTTCTCTCTGTAAATGCGAAGATCCATGGCCTCGTTGCATACATAGAGTTATAGTAAAAACATACTTGTGATTAAAAATATGATTTTGATAAGTTAAGAGCCCACACTACTGATTGAAAAAGACCCGGATGATAATGTAAAGTCTACGGGGACGTTCTTTTCAAATATCTCGCTCAAATTTTAATATTTTGACGTGATTGTTTTTTCTTGCATAGGATATAGAGGTCTGCACGGGCCGGAATTTACAGCCCGGCCCGTTTAAATTTTTATATTTTAAGGCCGGCCCGGCCCGTACAGAAATCAGTGAAAACAGGCCCGGTCCGTTTCAGTCCGTTACAATTTCTACGATTTCTAAAAAATTCAGACTTTTATCATATAATTAAGATTCCTTTAAAGAATACTGTATACGTATCTATGGGATGATTTTACAGTTTATTTTACAGGAGATACACATGAACAACATTAATGATTACTTAGGCTTTCAGCATTCGAATAAAGATTCATTAAAAAATTAATATGGCTTAAAATAAAAGAAAAAAGAAAGAAGGCTAAAAACACCGTTACTTTTGAAGCTGTTTAATAAAAGAAGATTTTAAAAATATTTCTATATCATTTTATTAAAGATTTTAAATCCAAATTCATTCTTAAATTCAAAAGAAACGCCTTTCTGATACATTTCAAAATTCATTTTTTTTCCCCTCAGAAACGCATAAGATTAGCAGGTATCTCTATTCAGAAACTATATAATCGAATGACGTTATCCATTTTTTGATACAAGCAATTTAATAATACTGCAAGCAAATAAAATACTATCATAATTAGAGATTTGAATAGAATTTCCGGAAGCGATAGCATGGGAATGGAGATAAAACCTGTAATCATTTGAAAAACTAATATATCTCAACAAGGTTATACAAGTATTTTATTTACCAAAAATGAAAAACGCTATTCGATTCCAAATCCTTTCAATAGTTATGCTTAACACTTTTATACTTTAACAATTTAAAATTAAACAGAAAATGTGTCAAACTTTCATATTATTGAGAAATTAATTTAAAAACCATCAAGAAGTATATATCCAAAGATTAAGCTAACATAAGTTCTTTATCGCTGTTAATAATTTTATAAATCATGTTTTCTGCCCTACAGATCTTGAGAACAATTAAGTCTAGTTCCGGTCCTGCCAGTCTATATGCAGAAGAATAATGCAAGCTTGATCTCGGCCCGGCATGAGTAAGCTAAAAAAATATTACAACGGGTTGCACACAATGTAACTCGCCGATGCCGATCTCTACACTGTACATTTTTATATTGATGCTGTCAAACTATTATGCTGGCTCGTGACGCACATTTATAATTATTCTCGTTAAAAGCATTTTCGTTGAAAATAGCTCATATTTTATCGTTTCCGTTTAGATCTTCAGATCGGGCCGGCAGGTCCGAAATAATTTTTTTATCGGCCCGCCCCGTCTGGCCCATTCAATTTTTTTGCCGGCCCTTTTACGTTGTTTTTCGGTCCGGCCTGCGAGCCGGGACGGGTACGGGCCAAGCCCGGGCCCGTGCAGACCTCTAAAGGATAGCTGAGGATGATCCACAACTGGCCTAGTTTTTACTTTTTTGATTTTGGTTATATTATTTTTATATAAGAATAGTTTCAGTTTCATAATCCGATCAAACCGGTTCTGAAAGTTAAAGTATTTTTTTTTTTTTTTTTTTTTTTTTTTTTTGATCTGATACCAAAATCAGAAAAGTAATAAAAACTAGGCCGGTTTTGGTTTGTCCTCAGCTATCCAGTGAAAAAAAAAAAAAAAAAAAAAAAAAAGTTAAAATTTAAGCGAGATATTTGAAAATAATGTCCCCGTAGACTTTACATTATCATCCGGGTCTTTTTCAGTCAGTAGTGTGGCGTCTCAAAGTATGAAATCACTTATCAGAGTGAATGCCATTTTCAGACTCTTCGAAGAAAATGGAAGTTTACTTCGTATGTAATCGGATTTATATGATATAGAAGGGAGGGAGAGGGAAATCATGACTTTAGGGATGCTTAGGTGAGACACAACCAAAAGAAAAAAAAAAAAAAAAAAGGAAACACTAAGTTAGGAAAAAAACCCCTGTCGGCTCGGCCTGCATGCGCAGGTAGATTTCGAAGTTAAGTGCTAATTTCACAAACAAAAAGTAAAGTATGATTAGGGATAAACCCAGTTTAATAACTTTATGTGGCCGCTTCTAAAGTTTTTAATATAATTTTTCTATTAGAGCTGGTTTTATCAGAATTTACTTAAGAGAAATTCGGTTCAAAATGTCCACTTTAACAGCATTATTTGAACTATATCTGCCTGTATGAAAAAAATCGACCACTAAGGCACATTATATAAAAAGAGAAACTGCTAATTTGCAGGCGTTTGAGAGCAAAATTGAATTTAAAGATGAGTCAGAAAACAAGCAATTTGTTATTTTAAACATTATTGTTTTTTATTGCTATTATTATTTCTATTTATTTTAAGTTTATTTATATTTCTGCGTAGGTACCTCGAAACCGCAGGGTGGTTGCCATCAGGTTGCAAACCAGTTCTGTTGCAAAATGACGCCAAGTTTGTCGCCAACTTGGAGATATATTTCCAAATTACTCGACCAAAATTACTCGGCAAAAGTGACACCAACTTGCCATTACTTTCAGTATTTTACCAAACTTCCATAGACTTTTATTCTAATTCAATAGGTACCTTTTTGTATTCGATTTTATTTTTATTTGTCTATTTACTTATTTATCTTTTTATTTTTTGCGGTAAGGGTTGGTCCTACCAAAAACTTGTCAGTACATAAGTTTTAGATAACATTAAAAAGATTTATAATAAATTTAGATGGATTTGATATCTTGAGAATTGATGAAGTTATGAATTTTTTTTCTCCCAAAACCGAATTTTTTTCGCCCCTTGAGCCCATTTTAATTTTATCAAAAATCAGTCAAGCATGAATTTTTGACTTTTAGAAGTTATGGTGTTTTTCCGATTTTCACAAAAAGTCTTCTTATTTCCATTCCCTTGGTCCGATTTTGCTCATTAACGAACTTGACCGATTTTATGCCCCTTGATTTTATGTATTAGTTTAGAAAAGATTTGAACTGAGTTATAGAAGTTATCTTGTCCATAAAAAATTATATTGATAGATAGATAGGTAGATAGACAAAGAAATAGATATACAGTGAGCAAAAAAAGTATTTGCACACCAGGTAAATTTGTTTTAGCATATGTATAAATAAATAAAAAGCAACTAAGAATTAAAAATACCAACATTTTTAAAAAATAAATAAACATATTTAATACCTGATTTAATAATTATATTTAAAATATGAAACATAAAAAAGTAGTATTTGTACTGAAAAAAAATATTTTCACATTAGCAATAAAAATAGAATTAAAGGAATTATTTATAAGTTAAAAACAGTGCTAATATTTAGTACGCATGCCCTTTGCTTCAATTACAGCTTGTAATCGTCTGGGCATTGATTCTATTCATTTGTGACATGTTTCACTGCTGATTTGTAGCCATTCTTCCCCAAGAGCTTGCTTAAATTCTGATTTGTTGGAAATTTTCTTTTTCCTAATTTTCACATCCAAAATATGCTATAAATTTTTAATCGCATTCAGGTCTGGTGATTGTGGTGGCGTTTTCAATTGATATTTTACATTATAAAGCAACCATAATCTCGTAACATATGCAGTGTGTTTCGGATCGTTATCCTGTTGGAAATAATATGAATTAGGAATTCCTAATTTCAGAGCACTGTTCATGCGCGTAGTCAGGGGGGGGGGGGGGTGCCCTGGGTGTCCAGGCACCCTCCCCCCCCCCCGCTCGCGCAGATTCAAGATTGATTATTTTAAAAAATCAAAATTTACAAAAGAAAAAAGAAGAAAAATGTAAGCAAAGTTAGTTCAATTAGTTAATCAAAACTAACAGTCTATGTTTTGAAATGTGATAAAAGAAGAGACCTTGATTCTTTCTTTTTTTCTTTTTAAGAAAATTTTTTTGTTCATCTTTTTTAAAACTAGAATATTTACTAGAATCTGTATTAATCACAGTAAATCAAAAAAGTTGGTTTTATAATCCTAATTTGGTGTCGTTTCTTTATGGAATTTTTTAACACCTTTCTATTGCATGCATATTTCCATAAAAAAATAGAGTAAATTCTCGACAAGGATAGAAACTACTATTTATATATTTGTTTTTGTTATCTAAAGTCCAGATAGAAGCAAAAAAAATTGAAAGGAAATACAGATGTGAAACGATAATTCCACCATGTGATTAGCCTGGAGAACGGAGGGGGTGCAAGGTTGTACAAATTAGAGATGAGACAGGTTCAGCCCCAGCACGAAAGCCCGAGCCCAAACCCGGGTCGAAGCGGGCACGGGCTCTATTTTCATTTTAGTGTTCGGGCCCGGGGAGGGGGGGGGGCTCGAGCTCTATTTTTATTTTAGTGTACGGGCCTGGGAGGGGCTCGGGCTCATTCTTTCTGAGAATTAAAAAACATTTATGTGTAGAAGATATTGAAAGAACTACTATTTTCCTTTTAAAATTATTTATTCTTTTTCAAGTCATTTCAGTGTTATTTTGATCAAAACGAAAGAAAAATAAAAATAATTTTTTTTTATATATTTCAATAGTTGATTGTTGCTTCAAAAGAAAATTTGTGATGTATGGAGATTTATGTCTACTGCATTTCCGTCGACGATTAATTGATAAGGCGCCTATCAAAATAATCATAAATAATAAATTAGCTTCTGGTTGGGTTTTCGTTCGAGGCAGAGGATATTTTTTAATTCGATCGTTTATTTATTTATTTTGTTAGAGAATGATTACTTCATTTTTGATGCAGACTAGATGCTTGAGGTTTGTAAATTATTTGATTGTGCACGAATCATAATCGTTCTTCATATGATAATAGCATTGTGATTTTTTTTCTATTTGTCATCATGAATTTTGCTTATGCTGAGGATTTCCCTTCGTAAGTAAACATATTTTACATGTTATTCCGATTGAAAACATTCGATTAATGTTTCTTCTTTTCCCATAAAAACAACGGAACTTTAAGATAACTGTATCAATGTTTTAATTTGCGTTGATTTTAAGGTTCTCGTCAGTCATGGGGAATTGTTAAGAAAAATGAATTGATTATAGATAAATGTACAGGGATGTAGTGGAGGGTTTACTGGGGTATACACCGTATACCTTCTGGATTTTTTTAAGGAATACCGTATAACCTGTTTCTCATGAAACCCAATGGATGTACTCTCTAGAGTATACTCTGTGTCTTGAGCATATACCCTCTGCGTCGATCGTGTAACCTGTGGTTTTTTTACGACTACACCCCTGAAGATGTACTCTTTTTATAGGATATTGAAAACGTTTGTTGATTCTTCAGCATACAAATAGTAATTTCTATAAACACTGTCCATTTATTCATTACACTTCTTTAATATGTCCATCAAATTTTCTTCTTAAAGGACAAGAAATATGGGAATCATTTTAGGTATGAAGGATATTTTTATTTGATACCAAATTGCTCTTTTCATAAGCTTGAATTTAAATTTTTATTTAATAGTAAATTTTAAAAGAAGTTTTTTAAAATGGGATATCACATTTGAAACAATTTTTAAATATCATTAAATCTTTTATTTATTTATTTATTTATTTTTATATACTTTATTATTATACTTTATTTATTTTTGTATCGGGCTCGGATGGGCTCGGGCTCCAATGTACTAAAAATCTTTCGGGCGCGGGTTTCAAATGATATTCGTACGGGCTCATTTTTTTTAACGGGGAAATTTTATTTATTCATGAGTAGAAAATATAAGAACTATTTTTCACTTTAAATTGCATACTACAAGTTATTTTAATGCTACTTTGGTCAAAATGACGGGAGGAACTAAAGTCGTGCTTATTTATTTTAGTATTTCATTGCTGTTTGAAATGAAAACTTATGATAATTACAGATTTATGTTTACGGATATCTTTATTTTATATCTATCATGTTTTATCTATGTTTATATATCTTTTTCTTATCCATTAGCAGCGTCGTGCGAAAGGGGGAGCGTAGGGGGCAGCTGCCCCGGCGTGGAACTTTAGGGGGCGCCAAATTCATACTACCAATGTCATTTTTCGCCTGTTACAAGAAAAAGTTGGGTGGAGGGGGCGCCAAATTGTAACTTTGCCCGGGCGCAGCTTTCTCTTCGCACGCCCATGTCCATTAGATTTAGTTTTAAGCAACTTCTCATCCTTCTAACCGCAATGAAAAATTGCGTTTGGGTCTTTTTTAAAAGAAGTTCCACACAATTATACCTTCCGCAAAAAACCTGTCTAAAACGGAAATTTTATAGGTTTTATGGAGTTTCATTTTATTAGGTTTTATTACATAAGATGTTGTTTGTACCCAACATGTTCAGGTTAAAAAATTTGGGCACCCCCCCCCGTTCAAAAGGCTGGCTACGCCTATGCTGTTAGATAAATGATCTCGCAATATATTAATATATTGTTTAGCATTCATATTGCCTTCAATAACGGTCATTTCGCCAACTCCGTTAAAAGACATGCATCACCAAATCATTACATGACCACCGCCATGCTTTACAGTTGGTTTCAAGTTTTTAATTTGAAAAAAAGTATTTGGCTTTCGCCATACAGTTTTCTTACCACCTGAGCCAAAAATATTGAATTTGCTTTCATAAAAAAAAAATACGTTTTCCAAAACTCTTGTGGTTTGCTGACATACGCTTTTGAAAATTCAAATATTTTCACCCTATTTGTTTTACTAATAAATGGTTTTTTTTTTTTTTTTTTTTTTCCGAGGAGCTTTTCTTCGAATATTTGCATCATGAAGAATATTTCTAATTGATTGAGGTGTAACTATTGTTCCCGACGTTGAAGCGACATCAACAACCAATTCTCGAGCACTTAGAAAAGGGTTTTTTTAAGGTTATTTTATGATGCCTCTCCTTTGCCTGGTATTTAGCTTTGTAAACGCCCAGTTCGCGGCTTATTTATTGTCGAACCACTTTCTTTTTTCTTCTTAATTACATAAAGAACACTAGAAAAGTTTAGATTTAAATTTTTACCTATTCTTTGGTAACTTAATCCAGAATTGTTAAGAAATATAATTTTCTCACGTGTAGCAAGAGACAGTTAACACGTTTTCGGAGCCATTAAAAAAAAAAAACTCCCCAGAATTCCTCTCCTGTTAATATATTACGTGACTTTAAAGTGCGAGGCTAATATACTGCAGGACTGACATGCTAAACATTTGTATAATGTTCACATTTAATGCCTTTTTTAACAGTCAATCCTTTGTGTGCAAATACTTTTTAGGTATGAAAAAATATTAATTTAATTTTTAAAATGTGTAATATCACTGTTAAAGGAAAATGGGTAGTTATTTTTATTTTTTTTTTCTTATTTAAATAAATGAATAATTAAGAGAATATTACAAATTTGCTTACTATGGTTACTTATGCCAGTGTTGCCAGATTGGGGATTTTGTCCCAAATTTGGGGAATTTTGAACCTTCAGGGGAATTGTTTGGGGACAAGTAATTCTTGGGGACATGTTTGGGGACTAAGAACATTTTTGGGGAAAAACTTGGGGAATTCTTTTCCTAATTTTAATTTTTACTTTCAGACATTTTCCAATACTCCATCTGTCTCGAATTCGATTTTGATATGGAAAAAGAAAATAAAACATAGAAATAATAGATATAAATCATTATTCTCATGGTCTTTCTTGCCGTTTGCATGCTCTACTGATTTGTCACGATCTGCCTTGGACTACCCCCCACCTGAATTTTCAGATAAGTAAATGAGGCAGGTTTTCCTGCCTTCGCGGTCGGACACACAAGCACAGATATATATTTCATTTAATAGTATAGATTTATACAACAAAAAGAAAAACTAACAATATTATAACTTTTATTTGTTGTTGGTTAATGCTTATTAATTTGTGTTTTATGGAATACCAATAGAGATATTTGCAGTTATAAGACCTCCAATTGCATACTACAAACATATTGCTACGTTTATAATTGACAGTTACGCAATGAATACAGCAGCTCTTCTAGTTCTTTTTATAAGAAACTTGAATGAAAACTCTGAGATTTTAAACGACTTAGACCTTTACATTACTAAATCTCCGGTACGTTCATTTGATGTACTGTTTAAAGATATTGAAATAAACTATATTTGTTTTATTATTGCTGAAATCACAATGATTAATATAACATTCGCCGAAATCACAATGATTAATATAACATAGATGCTTTACATTAGATAGATGCTTCAGAAGGGATGACAAAATATGAAAATCATTTTTTATAGTTTAAGTCAGGTAAATATAGTTAATGCCAACATCATCTTTGATTCATTCAAACCCCAACTAGAGATGGTCAAAACCTTGAAAAAGTTATTGTTATAAAAAGCGTAGATTGAGTTAATGTAATGATAGGCCAGGATCACCAACTCGCAACAATTTAAATAATAAGTGTAAATGAGCTTATGTCATTGTAAAATTTATTTCTTATTCTCGTCGATTACACTGTTGAAAATTCGACCATTTTGCTGCATCGTCACTCCACCGTTTTTATAGAAAATGATTACTTCGGCCTATTATGGAGCATTCTCATGGGTCAAAAGCGAGATATTCTATAAAAGCGGAGAGTGACGATGCTGCAAAAGGATAAATTTTTTTACGGTGTAGCTGTGAATATACATGCAAAATTCTGTTAAATTTAAATGCTTAACTTTTTTTTTTTTTTTTTTTAGAAATGGGGAATTTTTTTGAAAAAATGCTTGATTTGGGGAAAAAATTGACTTTAAATTGGTTAAAAAAATTTATAACGGAAAATTGAAAATTGCAAAACTTGCTTTTTTGAGCACAAATTGCGTTGGGGACTTTTTCTGAAAAAGGCCTGATTTGGGGAAATTTTCAGAAATTTTGGGGAAAATGGCTTTCGACAATCTGGCAACACTGACTTATGCAAAAAATCGTCTGCGTGCAAACACTTTCTTTGCTCGCTGTATATATATAAATTTTTTTATTGATGGTAGTTTTGGGGTCTTGCGGTCATAATCTGTGTAGACCTGGAAACATTTTTCAGAAATTCAAACAAAGGGGAGGTAGTATTTCATTACGAAATCTACCTAAAAACCATTAGGTTTAGAGGTATAGTTCGAATTAAGTATTTCAGAATTTGTTCTTCGTTATTTTAATTTCCATTTACGTCAAAATAGTTATTCTTGTTAAACTTATGAAATTAAAATTTGTACATGATCTTTCGGTTTAAAATTTGTACATGATCTTTCGGTTCTAAAACTTATATTTAGAAAACTTTCTGCACTCTTTTACAAATAAAACAAAAACAACAATAACAGAAAAAAAATCATTTTTGTATGACCCAAACTTAGCGAAATATGAAACTTTTAATTTTATGAATTTTTAAGGCTAATTTAAAACTCTAAAAACTGTTTGCTCTAAAAACAAATAAAATGCCTTTAGTGTTCAGTTATTCGAATTCAACAACGATAAGAATAAACATCCCATACTGTATGGACAATATACTATACGTAACACGATAGTAATTGTTATCGACTCTAATTTTACGATTAAATATATTTTGATAAACTTTAAATTTTAATAGAAAATGTTACTCACAATTAGTACCTTTGTACTCATATTGCTGCGACAAAATCACAACACCTACGGTGAGAAAAAACACTAAATCTAAAACAATAAAACGTATATGAAAAAAACTAACAACATTTTTAATTTTTCTATCTTCGAATATAAGAAAAAAAGGGTGTTGCCACAAAATACATCAAAACTTGGTTTTTCTCAATTTCTTTTTTACACTGTTCATTGTTGATCGCGTGATTTTGATCAAAAATAATAAATAAATAATGCTGATTCCCTAACACATACAAAAAGAAATTAGATAATTTTTCAAAATTAATAGTAAAAATTGAATTTTGTACGATTTTTCTTTATCTTGAAGGAGTATTACTGTTTCTTATCAACATGTTTGATTGACATGTACGGTCTAGACAAAAAAATTTAAAAAGTAGTCAGAATCTGGAATCTTAAAATAGATTAACTGCAGTCCAAATTTTAGTATAAACTTTTAAATTAAAATAATTAAAACATCCCTTTTATACTTGTTTTTTAAAGATATTTAATTCGTGCTATCAAGATCTTCTAGAAAGTGTGTCGGTCATCCATTTTTTTAAAGGATTGTTTGTTTTATAGCTTGCGAAAGATTTATTTTTTCTAATCCTTTTAATCTTTTATGTATATATCTTCCAAACAATATACAGGGAGAGTCATAATTAGCGAAACAATAGGCTACCTCCTTAAATATTGCCCTTAAATGCATACTCTCAATTGCAAAGTTTCGTAAAAAAAAAAAAAAAAAAAAAAAAAAAAAAAAAAAATATAAGGTGCAAAATTTGATGCATCTCCCCTACGTTGGAACTCCATGGGAGGTCTATTTGCAAAAGATACGGCCCTCGTAAGACAAAATTCCCAGTTAGGAAATTACTCCTAATCCATTCCTGAACTGGACCAAAAAAAAAAAAAAAAAAAAAAAAAATCCATTTCTATAGCTAAAAATCTCACAGCGATATTAAAATCCAAAATTCTTCAAAATTCGTGACTTACACCACTTAACCATGTCTCTAAACAAAGATTTTTTGACTCATTTTGAAAGCTAGTTAGGGATCATCCATCATTATCCATTATTAAATGTGGATTTAAAACAGTGGCTCTCATTTGGATGCCGTGAAAAAAAGAAAGAGTTCTATCAGTCGCTCGGAATATTAAATAATCTAATCCGGCTTCTAGCATCGCTCGCAAGAGATTCTGGGAAATCGAATGATTTTATAGAAAGTAAATAAAAAAGATATTATGAAAGAAATAAAAGAATAAAGTTAAGTAATGTGATTTTAGGGAAAGTATTGCTTTAACAGATTGTCTTTTAGAAATAAAATAAAATAAAGAAAGCGTTCATTAAAGGTATGGAATTAAAATATAATATGTTAAGATATTATTAAAAGGCAGGGAATATTTAAATATTATGATAATTTGGAAATAATTAAGAGCAAATTTTTTTATTATTATTTTTACATGTATACCTTTTTTTTTTGGTATACATCTCTAATAGAATGAAATTAAATTCGAAAGTAAATTCGAGATTTAAAAAAAGCGAAGGAAAGGAGCGAAAATCGTTCTAAAAGGTCCTAAATTGCGATGTCTTTGCAATTTCAATAAATAATTAACCGATTTTAAAAGTAGTGGTTGCGAATCAATGATGACAGTCTCTAAATCTGCATAGGCTATATTTTATTCCATTGCCACAACTACCTAGAGTTGGCATAAACAACAAATGTTCAAAAAATACCTTTAAAAACTTTCTAAATTACGGTTCTATAGAATATTAGGAAATACCAAACTGAGTTCAAAATCAACGTTGGCGAATTAATGGAGACAACCCCTGTTTCAATATAGGCATTTTATGTTTGTCCTACTACCATTGGAGAGGTGTTAGACCTTTAGACAATAAGCTTGAAATTTAAGATGAGAGTTAATTTTAAGATGTAAATGCCTACTAAGAAAATGGTTTCAAAAAAATTCAAAACTTCAAAGGAATACTGAAATAAGCGTATTAATTAAGCATAAAAGTTTCAAAATATTTTCTAAATTATCATTTATTTAGAATTAGCTTTAGTTCGTCTCATTAATTTAAGTCTCATTTCTGCCTAATGCAGTGTAATAATGAAGTTTAGTCAAATTGTAGCTTAAATAGTAATTTTTGAATTATTTCTAAAAGTATAATTTCTTCTAATAAAAATTTGAAATACAAATATCACTTGGCATATTTCAACTATTACAGCAAAGCCGCGGGATTTGCCATTATATATATATATGTGTGCGCACTGGATAGCTGAACTCAATCTTTACATCTGCCGATTTTGTAATTGCAGCCTTTTTTTTTTTTTTTTTTTTTTTCATTTTTAAAACCGGTTTCAAAAGAGGAAAAAATTGCAATCAAAATTGAAAAAAAAAAAAAAAAAAAGACAGATGTAGGGATTGAGCTAAAAATATCAAAATGCTATTGAGATATTGTAAAACAGCCTTTCCATAGATTTAGCATTAGCTCGCTTCGCGGGACAGGAACCTTATACAGAAAGAAATAGATTTAAAAGTGTAGTTTAAAAAGTTGATCTTAAGTAGTTTCTTGGGAATATTTTAGTGTAATTCATGAATATTGCAATATGATGGTTATAATATACTTTTGATGCAATATACATAATTTATAAATAATGAGAATACATTACGAATTTGTTGGAAATTTTAATAATATTTATTAACATACAAAAAAAAAAAAAAAAAAAAAAAAAAAAAAAAAAAAAAAAAACCCAGAAAAATTTATTTTTATTTTAAAAACATACATTGATATTACATTGATTATATTGATTGTCAATATATGTTTTGTTACATTTGATAAAGATGTTATCTTCACTTGTGTCTAACTCTTGGAAAATAAATACAGAAAATTAAACATGTCATTTGACTCTTTCATCACTTGTTTTTCATTTTCAACAGATGATTGTATTTACTATGTGTGTGCTTGATAATTTTAATGAAGTTTGCTAAAAACTTTCAAAGGATATGTCATTAGAAGTGACCATAGCAATGAAAATATCAAAGAAAATATCCTCAAACTAAACCAATCTAAAATACAAACCCACATTTTTTTTTAAAGTGTATTCGGAAAAAATACTTTCTGAGACATTTTCCGACTAATTTTTGAAAGTAAAAACATGAGACTTTTTGAGGTGATTTTTGAAGATGTATAAGAGGCCGTGTCATTTCATATTTCGCTCAACTAATTAGAGTTTGATTTATAAACAATTATTTTCTCAAAATGGCATTTTCTTTTTCGTTCTCAGATCTTCCGCTTCGGAAAATTTGGTTTAGAATGCCAACTTTGACATTTTGTGCAATATTTTCTGGATTTATCAAAAAAATTGACAGGCAAGGCTAGTTTCTAAATGTGAGAATTTGCCAGTTTAATGCGTTTAAGAACAAAAATGAATTAAAAAATAAATCAGAAAATAAGCAGTTTGGATTGGAATACACCCTTAAGGGTGTTCTCAAATGCTCCGCTCAACAAGCAGAAAAAGTTTTGACACATTTACAAATTCATTTTTTAACGGAAAGATATAAAATTGGAATGCCTGACTATGGAAGCGATTTCGAATCGAGCTTATTTTTCCATTTTATGATAATTAAATTATCTATCGAGTTATAAGCTTTTCGATCACGGGATCACCCGTTTTTCTCCTGTTTTTCGACCGGTTTTTCTGCTTTCGTCGGGAAACGTGCTCAAAAACGTCAACTTTGAAGGCTTGTTATGAAAGATCTATTGTGTTTTTTAAAAGAAAAACACAAAAATGAATGCAATTATACAGTTTCTAAATAACAACACCTGCTATTTTCATGCATTTCTGAACAAAAATAAATTAAACCATATGTCACAAATTTGCCCTTTTTGATTTAAGAACAATTAAATAAGTTTGTATATAAATGCTTTCGGATAGAGAAAGGAAAGATGTGACGTCAAAAATAGTAAAAGTGCTGAGAGTAAATTTCAACATGTTAAAAAATCCCTTTCGGCATGGCCTATAGGCGGAGGT
Source organism: Maratus speculifer (assembly GCA_964019185.1). Classification (NCBI taxonomy): domain Eukaryota; kingdom Metazoa; phylum Arthropoda; class Arachnida; order Araneae; family Salticidae; genus Maratus; species Maratus speculifer. The sequence continues at coordinate 116,612,981 of OZ025297.1, read as the reverse complement.
AGATTTCGAAAAGTTTTCATCTCAAAAAAAAAAAAAAAAAAAAAAAAAAAAGATTAGAGATAAACCCAGTTTAACTACTTTATTCAGCCGCTTTTAAAAATTTTTTAATTTCATTTTTCTGTAAGAACTGGTTTTATCAAAATCATCTTAAACGAAATTCTACTCAAATGCCCATTTTGGCAACATATTTTGAATTATATTCTTACTTTATTTAAAAAAATTGACCAATATGCTCATTATATAGCTCCTAAATAACAAAAAACTGTTAATTAAATTCATTTGACAGCAAAATTGAATTTAAAAATGAGTCATAAAATAACCGATTTATTATTTTAATACATCCACAATTCTTTAATCAAGATCGCTTTGAGAAATTTTGTGCGAAGTGCCCACTTTGACAGATTTTTTTAAATATATATTTAGCCTTTATCAAAAATCTGACCAATACACAGTAATTGCACAGTTCCTAAATAACAAATAACTGACAATTGAATGCGTTTGAGAGGAAAATTGAATTCAAAAATGAGTAATAAAATAAACAATTTGTTATTTGAATACAGCCTCAATTCTTTTATCATAATCGCTTTGGGAAATTTTTTTGCGAAGTGCTTACTTTGACAGCTTTTAAAAAATATATATTCACCCTTTATCAAAAAATCGACGAATACGCACATTATATAGTTCCTAAGTAACAAAAAACTGTCATTTGAATGCGTTTCAGAGTAAAATTGGATTTAAAAATGAGTCATAAAATAACCAATTTGTTATTTGAATACCCACAGTTCATTAATCATGATCGCTTTGGGAAATTTTGTGCAAAGTGCCCATTTTGGCAGCCTTTTTAAAAATATATTCTGCCTTTATCAAAAAACTGGCCACTCCGTCACATTATATAGTTCCTAAATAAGAGAACCTGTAAATTGGATGAGTTTGAGAACAAAAAAAAAAGATTTAAAAATGACTCGGTAAAAACGCAATTTCTTAAATTTCCTCAAATTTCAATCACGATAACTTAGTGAAATTCTGTTCAAAATACCCTTTTTAGCAGCCTTTTTAAAAATATATTCTGCTTTTATCAAAAAACTGGCCAATCCGTCACATTACATAGTCCCTAAATAAGAGGACCTGTAAATTGGAAGGGTTTGAGAACAAAAATGAATTTAAAAATGACTCAGAAAAAACGCAATTTGTTATACTTCCTCAATTTTTCATTGACAACTTCGGGAAATTCTGTTCAAAATACTCTTTTTGGCAGCCTTTTTAAAAATATATTGTGCCTTTATCAAAAAACTGGCCAATACGTCGCATTATATAGTTCCTAAATAAGAGGATCTGTCATTTGGATGCGTTTAAAATCAAAAATGAATTTTAAAATGAGTCAGAATATAAGCAGTTTGGATTTGAGGTTTTTTCTCCAACTCCTATTTTTGTTTAATTTATTTTTGCTATAAGAATTGGTTCTATGAAAAACTTGTTAATATAAAAGTTGTAGATATTATTGTGAAGATGTAAAATAAATTTAATTAGATTTGATTGCTTAAGAATTGAGTAAGTTATGGATTTTTTTCTTTTTCCTCCCCCCTTTTTCTTTTCGTTTTTAATTTTTTTCATCGATAAAAATTGGTCCTATCAAAAACTTGTAAATACAAAAGTTTTAGATAATATTGAGTACATTTATATAAAATTTAGTTGGATTTGATATCTTGAGAATTGACGAAGTTATGAATTTTTTTCTCCCAAAAACCATGTTTTTTTCGCCCCTTGAGCCCATTTTTAACTTTATCAAAAATCTGTCATGCATAAACTTTTTGCCCATTTCTTAGAAGTAATATAAACTTTAAACTGATTCGATATCTATTTTAATTAAGAAGTTATCGCGTTTTTTCGGTTTTCACAAAAACCCTCCCTATTTCCACCCCCTTGGTCCGATTTTGCCCATTAACGAACTCGACCGAGATTTTAAGCTCCTTGATTTTATGTAAAAGTTTGAAAAAGATCTGAGCATAATTATGGAAGTTATCGTGTCTAGAAGAAAGTGATATACACCGATAGATAGATAGATAGATAGATAGATAGATAGATAGATATATAAACTTTTTTACTGATGGTAGTTTTGGGGTCTAGGAGTCATGATTCGTGTAGATCCGCAAAAATTTTTCAGAAATTCCAACATGGGAGACAATGCAATAGGTAGTATTTCATACGAAATCTACCTAAAAAAAATGAACACAGGGAAAATTTGATAACATAGCATAAATAATTATCTCAGATTAGGAGTGATTGTTATCGTACTTGATTGAAGCATTCTAGAGAGATTTCTCACAGATAATAAGATTACAGATTGTATAAAAGTATTTGTCGTCATTTCCTTGCTCTAAATAAATAAATAAATGATTATTCTATATCAATATATCCTAAAATAATTATCATTATTAATTTAAAAAATGTATCTGTGGAAACATATATGTATTCAAAAGAAGAGTGGAGTGTTTAGAATGGAATAACAAGTAAATGGTATCAGCTATTTTAGTTATTCTTGCTGGATAAAAATGTGCAAAGTCAAGAATATTTTTAATACGTTTCCTTGTTGTAATTCTAAATATCACTGGTGAAGGGCGCTGCTCGTTATCAAACTTTTACAATATTCAAATTAACGTAAAACAATGGATCAAAGTTTATTCAGATTTTAAACTTCATTCTATTTAACCATTAAAAAACGCAAAAAGAAAAAAAAATTCTGTTATGAAATTGCGAGGTTATTTTGAAAAGTATTTCACTTTAACATAGCGAAGCACCATCTATTGGTGATATTTGGAACTAAAGTAAGAAAGAGTATTAAATAATTTCCGGAATTCTCCTATTAATTTCTGCCACAACTGCAATAGATGTCACTGTTTATTTGTTATTGATTTTTTTTAAAGGAACTATTTTTTTTTTTTTTTTTTTTTTTTTTTTTTTTTTTTAAGGAACATCTTGTTTGTATTAAAAATGGAATTGGTGCCACTGTCTGGTATTTACTTGTTATTATTCTTAAAACGAGGACTTCTTGTTTACATTAAAAAAAGAATGTATGTCACAGTTTGCTTGTTATTGAATTTTTGAAAATGAGGGCATCTTGTTTGAATTGAAAATAGAACAGATGTCCACGTTTACTCGTTATATTTTAAAAACTGGGACATCTTGTTTGTATTGAAAATAGAATAGATGTTCACGTTTACTCGTTATATATTAAAAACTGGGACATCTTGTTTGTATTGAAAATAGAATAGATGTTCACGTTTACTCGTTATATATTAAAAACTGGGACATCTTGTTTGTATTGAAAATAAAATATGTGTTATCATTTACTTGTTATTGAATACTTAAAACAAGGCTCCTTGTTTTTATTTAAACTTGAATTCATGTCGCAGTTTAAATTGAATATTGTTATTAAATTTTGAAAACGAGGACTCCTTGTTTATATTAAAAAAAGAGTGTATGCCACAGTTTGCTTGTCATTGAATTTTTGAAAATTAGAACATCTTGTTTGAATTGAAATTAGAATATATATCACCATTTACTCGCTATATTTTAAAAAGGAGATATCTTGTTTGTATTGAAAATAAAATATGTGTTATCATTTACTTGTTATTGAATTCTTAAAACGAGGGCTCTTTGTTTTTATTAAAAATTGAATTGGTGTCACAGTTTAAATTAAATACTGTTATTAAATTTTGAAAACGAGGATGCATTGTTTTTATTGAAAATTGAATTGGTATCACAGTTTAAAATAATATATTGTTATTAAATTTTGAAAACGAGGACGCATTGTTTTTATTGAAAATTGAATTGGTGTCACAATTTAAATTAAATATTGTTATTAAATTTTGAAAACGAGGATGCGTTATTTTTATTGAAAATTGAATTGGTGTCACAGTTTAAATGAAATATTGTTATTAAATTTTGAAAACGAGGACGCATTGTTTTTATTGAAAATTGAATTGGTGTCTCAGTTTAAATTAAATATTGTTATTAAATTTTGAAAACGAGGACGCATTGTTTTTATTGAAAATTGAATTGGTGTCACAGTTTAAAATAATATATTGTTATTAAATTTTGAAAACGAGGACGCATTGTTTTTATTGAAAATTGAATGGGTGTCACAGTTTAAAATAATATATTGTTATTAAACTTTGAAAACGAGGACGCATTGTTTTTATTGAAAATTGAATTGGTGTCACAGTTTAAAATAATATATTGTTATTAAATTTTGAAAACGAGGATGCATTGTTTCTATTGAAAATTGAATTGGTGTCACAGTTTAAAATAATATATTGTTATTAAATTTTGAAAACGAGGACGCATTGTTTTTATTGAAAATTGAATTGGTGTCACAATTTAAATTAAATATTGTTATTAAATTTTGAAAACGAGGATGCGTTATTTTTATTGAAAATTGAATTGGTGTCACAGTTTAAATGAAATATTGTTATTAAATTTTGAAAACGAGGACGCATTGTTTTTATTGAAAATTGAATTGGTGTCACAATTTAAATTAAATATTGTTATTAAATTTTGAAAACGAGGATGCGTTATTTTTATTGAAAATTGAATTGGTGTCACAGTTTAAATGAAATATTGTTATTAAATTTTGAAAACGAGGACGCATTGTTTTTATTGAAAATTGAATTGGTGTCTCAGTTTAAATTAAATATTGTTATTAAATTTTGAAAACGAGGACGCATTGTTTTTATTGAAAATTGAATTGGTGTCACAGTTTAAAATAATATATTGTTATTAAATTTTGAAAACGAGGACGCATTGTTTTTATTGAAAATTGAATTGGTGTCTCAGTTTAAATTAAATATTGTTATTAAATTTTGAAAACGAGGACGCATTGTTTTTATTGAAAATTGAATTGGTGTCACAGTTTAAAATAATATATTGTTATTAAATTTTGAAAACGAGGACGCATTGTTTTTATTGAAAATTGAATTGGTGTCACAGTTTAAAATAATATATTGTTATTAAATTTTGAAAACGAGGATGCATTGTTTCTATTGAAAATTGAATTGGTGTCACAGTTTAAAATAATATATTGTTATTAAATTTTGAAAACGAGGACGCATTGTTTTTATTGAAAATTGAATTGGTGTCACAATTTAAATTAAATATTGTTATTAAATTTTGAAAACGAGGATGCGTTATTTTTATTGAAAATTGAATTGGTGTCACAGTTTAAATGAAATATTGTTATTAAATTTTGAAAACGAGGACGCATTGTTTTTATTGAAAATTGAATTGGTGTCTCAGTTTAAAATAATATATTGTTATTAAATTTTGAAAACGAGGACGCATTGTTTTTATTGAAAATTGAATTGGTGTCACAGTTTAAAATAATATATTGTTATTAAATTTGGAAAACGAGGACGCATTGTTTTTATTGAAAATTGAATTGGTGTCACAGTTTAAAATAATATATTGTTATTAAATTTTGAAAACGAGGATGCATTGTTTCTATTGAAAATTGAATTGGTGTCACAGTTTAAAATAATATATTGTTATTAAATTTTGAAAACGAGGACGCATTGTTTTTATTGAAAATTGAATTGGTGTCACAGTTTAAAATAATATATTGTTATTAAATTTTGAAAACGAGGATGCATTGTTTCTATTGAAAATTGAATTGGTGTCACAGTTTAAAATAATATATTGTTATTAAATTTTGAAAACGAGGACGCGTTGTTTCTATTGAAAATTGAATTGGTGTCACAGTTTAAAATAATATATTGTTATTAAATTTTGAAAACGAGGATGCGTTATTTTTATTGAAAATTGAATTGGTGTCACAGTTTAAATGAAATATTGTTATTAAATTTTGAAAACGAGGACGCATTGTTTTTATTGAAAATTGAATTGGTGTCACAATTTAAATTAAATATTGTTATTAAATTTTGAAAACGAGGATGCATTGTTTCTATTGAAAATTGAATTGGTGTCACAGTTTAAAATAATATATTGTTATTAAATTTTGAAAACGAGGACGCATTGTTTTTATTGAAAATTGAATTGGTGTCACAGTTTAAAATAATATATTGTTATTAAATTTTGAAAACGAGGACGCGTTGTTTCTGTTGAAAATTGAATTGGTGTCACAGTTTAAAATAATATATTGTTATTAAATTTTGAAAACGAGGACGCATTGTTTTTATTGAAAATTGAATTGGTGTCACAGTCTAAAATAATATATTGTTATTAAATTTTGAAAACGAGGATACATTGTTTCTATTGAAAATTGAATTGGTGTCACAGTTTAAAATAATATATTGTTATTAAATTTTGAAAACGAGGATGCATTGTTTCTATTGAAAATTGAATTGGTGTCACAGTTTAAAATAATATATTGTTATTAAATTTTGAAAACGAGGACGCATTGTTTTTATTGAAAATTGAATTGGTGTCACAGTTTAAAATAATATATTGTTATTAAATTTTGAAAACGAGGACGCGTTGTTTCTGTTGAAAATTGAATTGGTGTCACAGTTTAAAATAATATATTGTTATTAAATTTTGAAAACGAGGACGCATTGTTTTTATTGAAAATTGAATTGGTGTCACAGTCTAAAATAATATATTGTTATTAAATTTTGAAAACGAGGATACATTGTTTCTATTGAAAATTGAATTGGTGTCACAGTTTAAAATAATATATTGTTATTAAATTTTGAAAACGAGGATGCATTGTTTCTATTGAAAATTGAATTGGTGTCACAGTTTAAAATAATATATTGTTATTAAATTTTGAAAACGAGGACGCATTGTTTTTATTGAAAATTCAATTGGTATCACAATTTAAATTAAATATTGTTATTAAATTTTGAAAACGAGGATGCGTTATTTTTATTGAAAATTGAATTGGTGTCACAGTTTAAATGAAATATTGTTATTAAATTTTGAAAACGAGGACGCATTGTTTTTATTGAAAATTGAATTGGTGTCCCAGTTTAAATTAAATATTGTTATTAAATTTTGAAAACGAGGACGCATTGTTTTTATTGAAAATTGAATTGGTGTCACAATTTAAATTAAATATTGTTATTAAATTTTGAAAACGAGGACGCGTTATTTTTATTGAAAATTGAATTGGTGTCACAGTTTAAATGAAATATTGTTATTAAATTTTGAAAACGAGGACGCATTGTTTTTATTGAAAATTGAATTGGTGTCACAGTTTAAATTAAATATTGTTATTAAATTTTGAAAACGAGGACGCGTTGTTTTTATTGAAAATTGAATTGGTGTCACAGTTTAAATTAAATATTGTTATTAGATTTTGAAAACGAGGACGCATTGTTTTTATTGAAAATTGAATTGGTGTTACAGTTTAAAATAAATAGTGTTATTAAATTTTGAAAACGAGGACGCGTTATTTTTATTGAAAATTGAATTGGTGTCACAGTTTAAATGAAATATTGTTATTAAATTTTGAAAACGAGGACGCATTGTTTTTATTGAAAATTGAATTGGTGTCACAGTTTAAATTCAATATTGTTATTAAATTTTGAAAACGAGGACGCGTTTGTTTTTTATTGAAAATTGAATTGGTGTCACAGTTTAAATTAAATATTGTTATTAAATTTTGAAAACGAGGACGCTTTGTTTTTATTGAAAATTGAATTGGTGTCACAATTTAAATTAAATATTGTTATTAAATTTTGAAAACGAGGACGCGTTATTTTTATCGAAAATTGAATTGGTGTCACAGTTTAAATGAAATATTGTTATTAAATTTTGAAAACGAGGACGCATTGTTTTTATTGAAAATTGAATTGGTGTCCCTGTTTAAATGAAATATTGTTATTAAATTTTGAAAACGAGGACGCATTGTTTTTATTGAAAATTGAATTGGTGCCACAGTTTAAATTAAATATTGTTATTAAATTTTGAAAACGAGGACGCGTTGTTTTTATTGAAAATTGAATTGGTGTCACAGTTTAAATTAAATATTGTTATTAAATTTTGAAAACGAGGACGCGTTGTTTTTATTGAAAATTGAATTGGTGTCACAGTTTAAATTAAATTTTGTTATTAGATTTTGAAAACGAGGACGCATTGTTTTTATTGAAAATTGAATTGGTGTTACAGTTTAAAATAAATATTGTTATTAAATTTTGAAAACGAGGACGCATTGTTTTTATTGAAAATTGAATTGGTGTCACAGTTTAAATTAAATATTGTTATTAAATTTTGAAAACGAGGACGCGTTTGTTTTTTATTGAAAATTGAATTGGTGTCACAGTTTAAATTAAATATTGTTATTAAATTTTAAAAACGAGGACGCATTGTTTGTATTGAAAATGGAATAGATGTCACCGTTTACTCATTTATTCTTAAAAACGAGGACACCTTGTTTGTATTGAAAAGAAGCTATTCTAGAGTAATATTTTACAATAGACTTTGTTAGATTCCACTTCATTGTAGCATTCATTTGAATACATACTTATTTCTTTCACGTAAATGTGATAAAAAATCTATCTTAAATATATATAGTTAAAGTAGAGCTTTTTTTAAATAGATGCATATGTAAATAACACAATATATAAATGTTAGTCTCTGTTATTTGTATATTAAGTTCATTATGCGTATGAATTAAAACATTTAAGACAAACGTTTATCCATTGATTTGAACCATCTATTTACATTTTTTAATAATCTCGGTTATATCACCCTTTTATGCTGCCACCTGACGGACCCCATGTAGCGAAGGGTTACTGTATTTGAAATTGGTGTATTATTATTATTATTATGAATAACTTTTATTTTTTCTCTGTGTAATAAATAATATTTATTTTGAAAGTTTCTTTCAAGTGATTTATTAGTTGATTCTTTTCATTACTCAAAACTTTTCTCAACTTTTAACGAATCATTTCTTAATTACGTCACACAATTAAGATACAATTAATACACAATAATTATTGATTCGCTTAAAAATTTTGGATATAGGTTCATTCTAATAAGGCGCTTCCTTGATTAGTTTTGGAAATTCATTCAATAAGTATAAATGGGGGATCTGTGTTAACCGATTTGCTTCAATTTTTGGATACAGGTTCATAGTGATAAGATGCTTCCCTAATTAGGTGTAGGGATCTTTTGTTAAGTATAAGGGGGGGGGGGTATTTGCGATTATCCCCTTCTTTAAATTTCATAAAAGGGTTTTTCTGCAGAATTATCCGATTTGCTTTTAATTTTAGATGTAGGTTCTTTTTGATAAGGCGAATCCTTGAATAATTGTGGAAGTTTAATGTTTAAGTATAAAAGAGGGGATAACTCTTCTTAAATTATATAAATGGGTTAAGAATTCTCCGATTTGCTCTGAATTTTGGATATAGATTTTTATATGATAAAGCATATCCCTGATTAGTTTTAGAGGTTCAATGACTAAGTATAAAACTGGGCAATAGAGGGAGCTGCCCCCCCCCCTTTAATTTGTTTTTCGAATGGAATTAACCCTTGAAAATGAAAGGCTTTAATGTACAATTAGTATGCATAGCTCGTGAGCTCAATGCCACCAGCTTAACTGGGCAATATTCTTATTGTGTACATTAATCAATATATTTTAAAAAATTTAGTGATGTACATTCTCCACTGTTCTTTTCTTCTATTTCAGAGTGCATTTGATTGAAACATATCCAGAATTGGTGGGATAGAATGGAAATTATTAATTGATGTAGAGAAAAAAATAAATAAAACCCAAAAAATGCTTAAGAACGTACTTTTTTTAATGTAGGGGAGAGTAGGGAAGGATGGGATACCTGCAATAATTCTTAAAATAAGCTTTATTTTATAATTTATGACTGCTCCACCAGATGGAATAATCATTGCCTTATACTTGTTGCTATAAACCTTTTTAATTGCAAGCAACTATGAATTTGTGACTTAAAAAGGCTATTTCATAATATCAAAAGTAAGAATTACTCCGATTTTTAATGTAAATTTTTAGTCTCATTTTTCGTTGTTAATTTAATTGTTTTATTAATATTCTGTAAATTCAATAATATGCCTTTTATAAATAAACAATCAAGTTAAATCTAAAAAAAAAAAAAGATACTTGTTATAAAAACCTATTTATTTTTATGTTACTCTAAGGGAGGGATGGGACATATCCCAGCCTTCCCAAATTATATTTCTATTCAAATAATTCTGCTTAATAGCATAAATTTTTTGATATTTTATATTTATAAATCTATTTTGTTTTGAAATTGAATAGTGTAAAATATAAAACATTATTTTACAAGTTCAAAAATTGAAAAATTAAAAACACTGAAAATTTTTAATTTCTGGCTCATGCATTATTTTGCAATATCAACCTTTAGTAATGATAATTTACATTTATTTCTATAACATCAATTCCTTTAGTTTTTTTTTTTTTTTTTTTTTTTTTTTTTTTTTATAAAAAAAAAATACTGTTTTGGAATATACTATATGAAATAGATAATAATTATTGAACTCAAACAAAAACCTTTTATTTTTCGATGGCAATACTCTATTTGTGCTGAAAAAAAAAAAAAAAAAAAAAAGAAAAAGAAAAGAAACAAATAAAGAAATTTCATCTTTTTGCAAGAAATTTACTATTCCATGATGGATGAACAAGACATAATTGCAAATCTATATCCCCCAAAATGAATTGGCAGCACTAATCGGGCACACGCATATTTTTCATTTGATTTGGATTTTAAAAAGCATAATACAATATAAAATAAACATTGCGATTTACAATAAACCTTATTAATTTAAATTGCACCTCTTTGACATTTTTTATCTTCTTTTCTAAAAATTAAATATAGATTGTCATTAAAAAAAAAAAAAAAAAAAAATTCTATACCTCCGTCACATGAAGGAGGGATGGGAGATTAAAAAAAAATAATTAATTTATTAACATAAAATTATAATTATTATAATCAAATTGACAATTGTTAAGTATGTTATTAAAATGTTTCGAGATGTTACTCTGAACATTTCCATTTTGTACAAATGAACCATAATTAATAAAAAATATTTTTATTTAAAATTGTCCTTCCCTCCCTATTTTCTCTCATCTTAAAATGCTTTCTTATTGTAATCAATAAATTTAAACCATTTCTAAATTGTTGCAGTCAATATAACTATTAACCTCAATGTTCAGGCTCTTTTGACACAACTAGAATAATTATGCTTCGTTTTAAAGTCAACAGATGGCAGCATCAAAACAATATATCGTTTAACTTTAATTCCCTTCAGATCAGAAGTTTCTAACTTGTAGCCATGAACCTAAAGTACATCCCTCTCTAAGATCTTTGCTTGTAGGCAACTTTATGTCAATGGCAATGTAGGCAACTTTATGTCTTTATGTAATGCTGTCAAAGTGAGTGTTTGAAACCAAATTTCTACTAGAAAGAAAAATAACCACTCAAAACAAGGTGAAAAAGTCTTTGTCACGTGATCAAAATCACTTATAATTCAATATGTAATTTATTTATCAAAAAGGGGAAACATGGTTCGATTCCAAATCGTTTCCATAGTCAAAAGTTCCAATTTTATATCTTTCCATTGAAAAATGAATTTCTAAATGTGTCAAAACGTTTTGTGCTTATTGAGCAGAGCAGGGGCATAAATCCCAGGGGGGGGGGGATCGAGGGGGGACCCCTCCCCAAGAAGAAATCAGTCGGAAAATTCCCAGATCTATCGGAAAAAGTATGTTTAGTCGAATAAAAAAATGGTATTAACCTATAAATCTTATAAACTGAAAAATCATTCGGAAATTTTCCCGTTTCATCGGAAAAGGCGTGTTTAGTTGAAAAAAATAGTATTAGGTATTATCCTATAAAAATTTATAAATTGGAAAAACAGAAAAATCAGTCGGAAAAAATGGATTAACCTATAAAAACTTATAAACTGGAAAATCATTCGGAAAAAATATATAAAAACTTATAAATTGGAAAAACGAAAGTATCATTCGGAAAATTTCCCGTTCCATCGGAAAAGGCACATGTTTAGTCGGAAAAAATATCACTACGTACTAACCTATAAAATATTATAAATTGCAGAAAACGGAAAAATCAGTCCGGAAAATTCTTGTTCGATCGGAAAAAAATGGCATTAACCTATAAAAAGTTATAAATTGGAAAAACAAATATATCATTCGGAAAATTTTCCGTTTCAATCGGAAAAGGCATGTTTAGTCGGGAAAAATAGTATTACATACTATCCTATAAAAAATTATAAATTGGGAAAACGAATAAGTCAATCGGAAAAATTCTTGTTCGATCGGAAAAAATGGTAAAATATCTATGAATTGGAGAAATATTTTTGTAGTTTTTAATTAAATAAGAAAAACAAGTTAGATCGAAGAAAACCTATAAAATTTTATTCTTAGTCGGATTTATTTACGCTTGCAGTTTATAATAAGAAAAATAGGAAAAAACAATTTAGCATGACGAAAACATAAATTTATTCTTAGCCGGAGCTATTATTAATTAATTTAACTAATTGGTAATTTATTACTTACTTTATTTTACTAATTAATTAATATAACTTTTTAATATATAGGATTTTATTTTTCTGATAAAACTATTCAGAAAAATTTTGATTTGTCAAATATTGTGTACTCGGAAACTTCGATATGATGAAAAAAAATTATTCTTGTACATTTTCAACAATGTTAATGTTATACCGTTAATTATAACAGTGATATTTGAGTAAAACCTTGATATTCCGATTTTTTTTTTTTTTTTTTTTTTCTTCGTCTTTTGACTTCAAGATATCGATATCTACTTGTATTTAATTACTGTTGGAAAGTTTTTAGTTTAATCTCGAAATTTTTAGATATATTAATTGAAATGAGGAAACTTTTATTTTTTTTATCTAAATTTTTTAATTTAATAAGTAATATGAATTACGGAATTTAGGTGATATCCGATGAAAATTCAAAATTGAAATACAAATATTTGGTATTTTTCCATATCAAAATCTCGGTATTTTCCATTCTATACAAATTTTACCTTCAATTGAAAATAATTATAGTTTTATTTTTTCCTACTAACTAAATATGTGTTTTCTTTTTATTTTATTAAAAAAAAATTTTTTTTTTAATGTGAAATTGTTTTTATTTACTTTTTTACGGAATTTTTGATTGATTTAAAAGAATGCTTAAGAAATTTATATGATACAGGATGAAAATGGAAAATACCCAAATACTTTGAATTTTTATCTCGAAATAATCTGGATATTTTACAGTCTATACGAGTTTATACTTCTCTCAGAAGCAATACGTTCGTTAGTTTTTTCCTCAATCAATTATATTCAATATTTTTTTAAATATTTTTATTATTACTACTACATTTTGTTTAGTCGGAAAAATGAGGGGTAACACCAAATTGTTACGCTGCTTTAAAGTTTGCCATTAGAAAGAATTAAAACTTATATTAAGAAATCTCGTATTTTTGACAATTTTTTGTCTTTAAAATATTCCCCAAGCAAACAGATTTCAATTTTACTTAAAAGGAAAAATACGCTAAAGAGATTTTAACTAAATGCTAAAAAATAGAAAGATAGAACATTGTTTTCACTTCAACGTAAAACTTGGGACTGGACGTTGCGCCTCCCACCCTATGTGTCAGTTACAAAACAAACTGCGCTTGCGTTAACTCTTTATTTAAACCGTTAGTATTCTGGCTCATAGTACGAAATCATTCAATTAAAAAGTGTTCATGCGAGAATATTTTGGTATATAGTTAATAATTCAATATTTTGTACCTGTTATGTCCCCACCTAAATGTAAGAGACAAAAAGTGCAATGTGGGTTATGTAATTCTATTTTCGATAGTTGATTTCAGGAACACACATAATAAACAAAATCATGCTGATAAAATTTCAGCCAATATACATATACCGTTTTGCGTTGTTGAAACTCTAAAAAATCCTTTTGAAGTAAGCTAGCTATTTTCTTACAGCTGACATTTTAGATATATAAAAATGTGTGAATAACTGAATTGTTTTCCTTTTTAATAATTCCTTTTTTTTTTTTTTTTTTTTTTTTTTTTTTTTTTTTTTTTTTGAGGGGGCTGATTAATTATTTAATAACTTGTAAAAATATATCGATATATATTAATTTTTTTAATAGTTAGTATCGCAATTCCCGAACTATTTGCTAGTTTTGTTTCAAACTGGAGATGACAAGCTAGTGATTATTTGAATTTCATGAAATTATTATTATTTTTAACTACATTTTTTTCTTTCAATATATTTGCCTTCTTTTTTGCCAACCATTTTACAGTTTGCAATTGCAAGTCAATGTATTTAGTATTATACATGAAGTTAAAATTGTATTATAAATCTTTTTATATTTTATCAATTTTAATCAATATTTAAGAGTAATGTAGCAATTTAATAAATTTTTGCCTACATGACTTTTTATTTTTATTATCTCAAGGTTCAACAACTAAGAAAGTTAGTTTATTTTTTGAAGTTCAAATGTCAATATATGTAAAATAGTCTATATTTTTAAAACTTTGTTATTGTACAAGTATAATAATTTTGTCTCACTGCATAACAATATTTTAATTATTATTTTATGGATAGATTTTTTTTGAATGTGTGTGTGTGTGTATTGATAAGAATCAAAATTTAATCATTTAAAACTTGAAAATAATTTTAGCCTTGGGGAGGATAAAACAGCGCAACTTTTGACTATTTAAAGCTAATTGATGATTAAATGGATCGTTAAACCTCTTTTGTAATTTGAAATTTTAAAAAGGCATTTCAATGTTACTGGTACATTTTTATGCCTGATGTGGATGTGTGTTTGTGGGGGGGGGGGGGGGTGTAGATGAAAAAAGAACCAGAATTTTACTTTTGACTTAGGCATTTCGTTTATTTGTTTGGTATTTTGCGCATATTTTCTCACGGAGACAGCAAAACTATGTACAATTGCCTTATTTATTGAAAAAAAAGAAGAAAAATTTGAGTATAATTTGAAAACCCAATGAATTCTCACCTGAAAATTTACATACTTTGCTTTAATTTATTTGTTATTTATCTATATATTGCATCTAATATATTTATATGATGTATCTAATTATATATTTTATCTAATGCCAGGCAACGGCGAGCGGGTCAGCTGGTAGAGATCATAAATATATAAAATAGTTTGTCCTGACTGAGTGATAATCAACGCACAGCCCAAACTACTGAATCTAGAACCATGAACATTGGAGAGAAAATACTTCTTATGAATGTAAGCGTGCACTAAGATGGACATTTTGAAATCCCCGCCCCCCTAAGACGGACAAGCGAGGGAGGGGTCGAAAATTCTGGAACAAATTGCCATATCTCAGCAAACATTTAAGGTAGGAGCGTAAAATTCCATAAAATAAATCTATTAAAAAAATTATTAAATCCATAATCCAACAATTTTAAAAATCCCACCATTAGGGGGTTAAAAGGGGGGGGGTCGAAAAATTTGGAACATTTGGCACATCTCAACAGACTTTTCAAATAAGAGCGTGAAACAACAGAAAATAAAATTATTAAAAACTAATTAAATGCATGTTTCAGCGATATTTAAAAATTTCCACCCCCGAAGGGGTTAAAATGGAGGTGAAAAAATTCCATACTTTTTTGGGCCCATCATGCCACATATCATAGAAAACCCCCCAGATCACTCTTTCATATTATATATCTTTTCACTCCCTCCCCCCGCCCCCTCTTATATCCTTATCGGGGACAATTTTCGATCTTTTTTGAAATTGTAGCGTTTTATCATTTTAGACCGGATTTTTTTTTTTTTTTTTTTTTTTTTTTTTTTTTTTTTTTTTTTTTTTTTTTCGGGGCACTCCAATAAATAATACTTACATGAAAAAATATATATAATACATGAAATACATGAATAATACATGAATAATACATGAAAAAATATATAGTTAGGGAAAGGGTCTACTCTGAAAGGGAGGACAATTTCCTAAATTTGGAATACATCTCTCTAGTGAAATATCATTGGATTACTACTTTCATTTCACGGGCGACCACTTTTCTAAATTTAGCCGATACCTTTCATGTGACATATTGCTAGAAAGCCCTGTGATTGCTTATTCGTATTATGCATTACCCGTGTCCCTCTAGAACGATTATTGCATTCCATCAGGAGATCGTCTAATAATGGGGAAAATATATTGTTATATAAGACTAAGAACGTAATATCAGATTATTTGATTATCTCGATACACTAAGTCATAATTATCTTGCGAATTATGATATATATATATATGTATGTATGTATATATATATATATATATATATATATATATATATATATATATATATATATATATATATATATATATATATATATATATATATATATATATATAGAACCATCAGACAATACTACAATTACTACAATTCAATATCAAAATATGGAATAACTCATTAAATAACAAACTATGTCAAACAGAGGAGTTGGCAAAAATTGGAACAAAATTGGAAATGTGGTATTTACCTCGTTTTTAAGGGCATTGCTAAATAGACACATTAATTGCGATTCATTTCTGATTAGAAATCAGTATAAATCTAAAAATTATTTCTAAATTTCCCGATTAATTGTCAATGCAAACATAGTTCAATGAAAAATACCAGACAAATAATAAAATAATAATTGAATTATCAAAAAGATAAACTTACACGATAAATCGCCACCATGTGAAAGAGAAAATTTATTGAGGAATTTGTTTCGTGAAAAATAGTGTTTATTTATCTTCCTATTTACTGGTATAAAAAATGCTTTATTGCCTTTTTTAGAATCGTAACTAAAAAGGGACGCTAAGCAGTAATGGGTTAAAATTTTTCCGATTTTAAGAGTACTTGGTATCGGGGCGGGTGACCGCCTAATCGCCGCATAGCAGCAATAAGCCTGATGAGCCGCCAGATATCATCCCCTTTCCCAGGTAAGGCACCTCCAGAATAAAATTCACAGGTAAATTGGAGGACTTCGCACCTACAATGGATTTTACATACACCAAGCGCAGTTAATGTACGTGGCATAGAGAGGGAAATCGGACTATTGACCGACTAATAACCTTTAGTAGTTGTTTCACTCACACGAAAATATCATTTCGCTAATGTTAATCTTATAGAAGAATTTTTTTTATGATAGATGGCTTGCCTTGCATTTCAATATTTTTAAGCTATTTTTATTTTATTTTATTTTACTTTATTTTTATTTATTTATTTCATTGGCTATCTGTAAAAACGCCATTTTATTACTTTCTCAAATTTGCAAACTTTTTTTTTTTTTTTTTTTCCTTTATTAAGATACTTTGATTTTTGGAACCGATTTCAAAAGTTAAAATATTCTCATTAAAAAGAAAAAAAAAGTACAAAGAAAACCGAAAAAGTAAAAAACGTTCTTTGCACAGATTGGCATCAACTACTTAATACAGAATAAAAAGAAGAAAGAAAAAAAATGAAGCATCTATTAGAAAATTGCTTATCTATACTTCGTATACCTCCTTATACTTTTGAAGTTTTCTTTCCCCTCACAATTGTAGAAATAGAATATGTTGTGTATGTACTTTTCGTTAATTTGCAAAATATAATAAAACATCATTAAACATTTTATTGACATGATATATAAATATATATACAAGTTTTTACAAATGTGAAATGATTGTAATAAATACATATAATATGTCGGATGTAGGATGTTTAAGTTAAATACACAGATTTTCAGTCCGGAAATTATCAGTATAGTCTTCGGCACAGCTGAAGGTCTTCTTCTATCGCCGGACGAAAATCGGATGATGTAATACTAATTGCCTAAATTCAAGTGTACTAAATTCTCCTTTGTCATTTATCCGACTAAGGGAGAAAAAAAAAGGTAATCATTAGTACACAAATTAAGTTAGTGAATTATGTAAGTAAAATTTTACTTTTTATTTAAATTATACTAATACAAAAACGGTACTACTTGGTTATCCCGTCGAACAAAAATTTACAGCCAAACTACAAGACTAATTGCCAATAATGGATGATCGTAAATGTCACATTCACTTGACATTTAGCACAATATATATGTTTATTACGTCATTAAGGGATTTGAAATTCGAATTTTTATTTCTACTTTTGTTAATGTTCTACTAATTTGTTTGTTAGTTATTTAAACGAAAAATTATGTTATTTTGTATAATTTGGCTAATAGTTTGGCGACTTTATATAATTTGGCGAAATAGGTCAATGGGATAACCAAGTGGTATCACAAAAACAATATTGAAACATATCAATGTGAAATAGAAAAGCAGTAAATCTTGATTACGTTCACTAATAACTATACTGTAATAATAATAATAATATATATTCTATAGCGAAAAAGTAAGAAATTATATTATAAATAATTATTTTGCTTATAAGACGTTATTTATTAATAAAACACTTAAAATGTACTAAAAATTGACATGTTTCAGCTCCTTTTCATCGAGTCATCGTCATAATGTAAATAGAAAAATTACAAACACAATAAGCATGAAAAACTGGAATAAATAATCATTGAATTCAAATTAAATATTTGATCAATATATTAAATATATTAATCAATATGTTAAATATATATCAGTCTTATTTTATCCGGACTGAATGAAAAAGAAAACATTAACATACTTTTAATGAGAGTAGATTGATCTACAGATCTAATTTGTATTTAAAGTTATTCATAAGAGAGTCACTGAAATTTATTTAATAAGTTCCCATGTTTGTAACTATTCGCTATTTTTTCGCATCCCGAGTAAGTCGACTCTCGTTAATTCGAAATCGGATAATTCGAATCTTCGCTTAATTCGAACTTAACATGAAGTCTCGAAATTTTCAATGCCAGAATAACATTAAAAATTTTCATTAATTCGAACTCATTTTGTCTTGACTTCGTTTAATTCGAACTAACGAGAATTCCGATTTATATATGTTTTTTCTTTCTCACGGATTTCAGATCATTCAAATAAATTTCTTTCTTTGATTTTTGTGACAATTTTGCGAACGTGTATACATATAATCTAATGCATTTGATATCCTTTTCTTACTGCCCCGTCTGTCCAACGGCGACGCTTTAAATTTTTCTTCCATTGTGCTTGTTTCTAATCTTTTAATTAGTTTATGTATTTATACAATCTAATTTAATATTAAGTCATATTCTAATGATAACATTCGAAATAAGTTTAAAAAACACTATAACATTAATTCCTTTATAATAGTACCATATTAAGCATGTTTTCATTTCATTTTTTCCACAATTCGAACTTCGGATAATTCGAACATTTCATGTGGTCCCGACAAGTTCGAATTAACGAGAGCCGATTGTATATGGATTGAACGGCTGTACGGTTTGCAGGGTAGTTACATAGTTGGGACACGGACAATGTCGAAAATATAGAGGGCGTTATATACTTGATTTGAATTCAATTATTGTTTATTCCAGTTTTTTACGTTCATTGTGTTTATAATTTTTCTATTTCCATTCTGAAGATGACTCTGTGAAAAGGAGTTGAAACATGTCAATTTTTAATATATTTTAAATGTTTTATTAATAAAGCAAAATAATTATTTATGTGAAAACAAAATACCCAAATTGGGTTGAAAGATTTTTGGGTACAGCATTGTTCCAATTTGGAAAGTTCAGTTTGTAGTACAAAGTCGTTTTAAAAAAGTCTGATTTTTAATGACATTAAAACAATTAAAATATCTTAGATAGTATATACATTATACCTCAAAAATTTTGATTAATTTAATGTTAATAAAGATCTGCTCTGTTTTGAACTATTTTGGGTTATCTATTTTGGGAACAATACTCTACCATTTTGGAATCCTTACTGTACCATTTCAGGAAAATTACTATACCCAGAAATCTTTCAACCCAATTTGGGTCTTCAATTTTTACTGTGTAAGTTCTTACCTTTTCGTTATAGAATATATATGATTATTATTACGATATAATAATGAAACATTCTCGTTTATATTGGTTGTATCTTGGCTAATACTAACATTATATAAACCGTTGATTTTAATAGTGAGGCAAATCATTTTTTGAAAAAAAAATATTTAAAACTAAATCTTGTTGCAAATTGCCGTAGAATTCAAGTTTTTAATCCATTTACAATAAATATATTTTATTATCACTATACATTTGTCACAAGCATTTTATTAGTTCAACGTTATTTCAAATGGGTTGATTTTGAAATTGAAACAATTTCATTTTGTGAAAAAATTATTGACATTTTGCTTCAAATTTTCATGAATCTTATGCTTTTGTATTCACAGTAAATATGTTTTAATACATGTATAAATTTGTTACTAGTGATTTATTTCGTTAATAATTCAGCGATTTTGAAATTGAGACAAGTCCATTTTGTGAAAAAATTAGTTAAAGATAGATATCATAAATTAAAATAAAATTTATACTTTTACAAATTCATAATTTATCCATGCACAATAAATATCCTTTATTTAAATTACACTAATAATAAAACAACATTGAAACATTCTCGTTTATATTGGTTGTATCTTGGCCACTATTAGCTTTATATTAACCGTTGATTTTAAGAGTGAGGCAAATCTATTAAAAATTAAAGCTAATTTTGTTACAAATTACCGCAGAATTTATGTTTTTAATCCATTTACAATAAATACCTTTTGACATCAATATATATTTGTCACTAACATTTTATCAGTTCAACGTTATTTCAAATGCATCGATTTTGAAATGGAGGAAAGTTCATTTTGAAAAAAAATAAAATAAAATAAAATAAATAAATAAAATAAAAATAAAAAAATAAAAAATATTTAAATCTTGCTACAAATTTCCACAAAACTTGTATTTTTAAATTCAATGTAAATATTTTTAATATCAGTATAAATTTGTTACTAGTAATTAATTTCGTCAATAATTCAGGAATTTTGAAATTAAGGCAAGTTCATTTTGTGAAAAAAATTAGTTAAAGGTGGACAAATCAATATAAAATGTATACTTTTAATCCATGCACAATAAATGTCCTTTAATATCAATATAAATTGGTGAAGGTATAAAATTTAATTTCTTATAAAATGTAATTTTAAAAGCATCTGTGTCTATATATTTGAGCAATTCCGCTGTAACGGACTTATCAGTTGCTATGTAAAACATCCTACAAAAGTACTAAATATTTTAGATCCTTGTTTTATAACATGAATTTTATGAAGAACAAGGACTCTGCTTCCATATAAAGCAATTAAAATTTGAAGATTTCCAGAAACAGTATTTTATTTTATTTTTATTTTTATTTTATTTTATTTATTTATTTATTTATTTTTCAGTAACGAACGTATCTCACAAATGAAAGTTATTTTTATGCTTTTATAAAAAATTAAAATTTTCTGAACATATACACGGAAGAAAATTAGTTGTAATTTATTTCAACCAACAGAAATATGATGCTTATACATGACTTCATACGATTCTTATAAATAAAAAATATTGGGATAAATTGTCCCATTTATATCAACACTTGTTGTAACGGACGTATCATTTCCAAATTTATCAAACTTTTATTTTTATTTATTTTTTTTTCTTTTGGCGTTTAGATGATAATTATAGCTTATTTCCAGTAAGCAGAAACAGTTAAGCTTATATAAATATATTTAGTAACATTAAACAATTATAAATTATTTCAAGTTTTACTGAGTGAAGTTATGTTAAAATAATAGTCTTCCCCTGTTATCGAACGAAGATTCTGGGAATAATGATATTATTTCTTCTTTACTAATCGTTGAAACACCACTTGAAGGCCACACAAACTTTCTTAAGAAACTTCACTGATACATTGGCACTTCGTGAATTACAAACCTCATTTTTAATAATTTATACAACTTTCATGTTTATCTACTTGCCTTACTTCAAAATGGAATTACCCGTTTATGAGACGCACTGCAGCTTGATTAAAGCTATGATATTTACTAAATGCCACATCCAATTTACAATATTTAACTCGTTATATTAATGCATCTTTGTAAAGGATTTCTTAACATGCTAATAATCTGCAGGAGAAAAATAAGAATACTTACTACAGAAGGATATAGAAAAACTTCCACCGTGGTAGATCCGTGGACATTTTCTGCAATGCAGTTGTAGTTACCCATATCAGACCAGCTTAAACTCCTTATAATTAAATCTCCTTCAGGCAAAATCTACAAGCAAAAGAGTGAATACACAAATAAATATATAAATACAAAATTCATCAGGTTACAATTAAATCTCCTTAATATATATATATACTAGCTGATCCGCCCGGCGTTGCCCGGGTCCGTATTAACAATATTAAACGAACTTGAAATTTGTATGATTTTATCATTAACTTGAAGCATGCAGAAATGCATTGTCTGAAATACGTCGCAGCTGACTGCGAAAAATCGGTTTTAAAAACAACAACTAATATTAAGCTCTAAAAATACTTAAAATGAGCAATGAGAAACACGGGAGGGAACATGTATCCAACGATTGATTTAGTTTCGTGTTAAGTGTTGATATTTACCCGTAAAAATCACTGTTAAATCATGTAACTAATTATTTTTTTCGCATAGAAATCCCAAGTGAAATATTTTGAATTTCAAACTAATTATATCACTCTTAAATCCGACTATACCGTGAATGAAATCTATACGCAATGATAAAAGATTGGTATACAGTATTATAATTTCAGAGCCATTTAACAAAAGTGTATATTTTTAATCAAAGCATGCGTAATGTTGACTCTGTGGACAAATTCCTAACCGTAAACTTTTGTACCATAACCATAATCTGTCTGTAACCTAACTGCCATAATCTGTCTGTAACCTAACTGCGACTAAACAGTACCCTACCGTAACTTAAATATAACATAAATGTAACCTAACCGTCACTTTGAAATATCAATATAGAAGCATCATTTAAGATTTTGATTGAAAAATCGTTTGCACTCTGAAATCTAGATTTTAGACTAACATTTGTTATTTAAGTTTTCGCGCATGGTTTTAAAAGAATGTTTTCATAAATCTATTTTATATATTGACATAGAGTTATTATTATGTTATTAAATTATAAAAAAAATTTCATCTACGTTTTAAAGTATTAAAAAGTTCTGAAAAAAAAGAAAACTTTTAGTAATACAATTTTTAGTTCAAATCAAATGTTTTCAATATTTTATTTAATTTTATTTTGACATTTAATTATTTCGAATTTATCAATTTCAATTATTTTAAAAGCAAACATTTTTTAAAAATAAATAATATAATAGAAAAAAGTCCATTTTAAAAAATTACTATTTCTTCGTAAAATATGCTTCAGCTGTAATTCATTTCTTTCAATTCGTCTTATTAATACAAAATCCCTTCCGCATACTTTTGTTTGGGACATTAAAATTTGAGCGATAAATGGTTTAATATTGCAACCCTTTTTTCTGTTTACTTCACCACCACCTATCTTTTTCCTCCATGTTTTACAACCGCTGTGATAAAAAATCATCATTTAAACTGACAGTTTGCCAGTCTATGGATTTTAAAGGTCTTTTCCAGCTTTTTTAATTATTTATGCGAAAATTTTATGCAACCAACCAACCATAACTAAATGACGGGAAAAAAAGAAGAAAAAGGGCGATTTTTTATGAGAGTAATCTTTGGAATTTAATTAATTACTCAGTTAATAAATAGAATTTTGAAATTCTGAAACTCAGGTGCATCAGGAGAGATATTGGGCTACTCTCAGAAAAATTTTGAGCTTCGTACGTACCGTAGTTTTCGCTAACTATCGCAGACACACACACACACACACACAGACAGAGCGATTTGTTATTTTATTAATATATATATATATATATATATATATATATATATATATATATATATATGCAGATAAAATTATTTATTCGAAAATTTTATGCAAATGGGCTTCACACTAGGCATTATCGAAAGGTATTATTACAGAAGAATTGGTTGAAAATGACGATAAAGTTCTTGTGTCACTTTATGGTGGTAACATTGAAATAAGTGATCAAACCGTGTTTGATTATGAACAATACATGAGTAAAATAGATTCATCTAAAAAGGAATTTGATGTAGCTCGTTTGCCTTCAGCGCAAAATTCATCAAAATACCATCTACTCCGAATGAATTTGTAGTGTTTTCTATAGAAAAACCTTTATATGCCAACTCCTGTTCCTGCACTATAAGGTAGGCAATAGGCTGATGGAGAATTTCATCCGATACTAACAGACGAAAACACAGCAGCAGATAAACTCTTAAATATTATTAAATATACCTACCGAACTATATTTGAAGAATCATGTAACACTATAGAGTATGACCGTCGCCAATATGGACTTCTATGTTCAATAGCTCGTAAAACTTGTCGTGAAAAGGACTAAGGTGGGCTGGTGTAATAACGCCAGGCGGGGTAATAACGCCAAGTGCAAATATTTTGCATAATTATGAAATAATCTGGTAAATGACACCAATGTGTTCTGCGCAGAAGGGTTTTGAGTCATATAAATCGCAAAAAACAGCTTCAAGTTAATTTGTTCCATTTTTAGGTCTTATTGTTTTTACAAGCAACTAAAATTAACGCTTGATCTAAAATTTGCGAGATACGTTTTGTGATGTGAAGACTATTTTTTTTTATCCGGAAATACTTTGTTAATTACATAAATATGTAGTACATTTCATGGACTTTCAAAATATTGTTGAAGATTTTGGATATCTTTTCGAGATAATTTGTAATTTAAAATGTACAGCGCAATAACTATAACGGGGTAATAATGCCCATCCTTGGCATTAATACCCCGGTTGATTCCCTACAGTGGCCGAGCTACATCCTAAATATTGATTCAAATAAACACAGTTAAAACTGTGCAATGTTTCTAATAATTCTATTTAAGCGGCCCTTTTTAAGCAAAAAGAAGCTCACGGTCTGATATTCTTTTGCTTCATCCTCCCCTCCCCCCCCCCCCACACACACACCACACCTTTATTTTTCTTACACTTTCACCAAAAAATTGAACATTTTCAATAGCTTAGAATGCAATTTGTCAATTTCTAAGTTTGTAGAGTTTGTATTTTTAGAATTGGGCAATCTACATGCAATTATTCCATCTTATTTCATAGTTTTCTTTGCATGGCGTTATTACCCATATAGGTGGGTAATAACGCCAAATAGCATTGGTCAAGAAATCACGCCATAACATTTTATGAATACATATCTGTTAAATTATTTTTTTATATAGATAGTCAATTAGAGGTCTGCACGGGCCGAAATTTCCAGGCCCGGGCCCGGCCCGAACGAAAGAAATATTGGCCCGACCCGACCCGGCCCGGCCCGAACGAAAAAAATAATGGCCCGACCCGGCCCGTCCCGAAAGTTAAAATTTCGGCCCGAGCTCGGCCCGATCCGGAAAAAAGTTTAAAATTCGGCCCGAACCCGGCCCGGCTCGAGTGAATTTCTACAGAACATTGATCTTTAATCTTATGGAAGAGTTCTGACAAAAAAATTATATTAGTCTTTTTTTTTTTTTTTTTCCATGTTTATAATCTCCATTTATGCAGAAGTGCCGTAGGCTGCGTTATTTATGCTTTTAAACGAATCTTTGTTTGTTGTATGTAAATGTTTCAGTTATCACTAGTATTATTAATCCATATTCCCTGTAATGGAGACAAAAAATCAAAAAAGCGGTATATGGTAAAATTTCCAAAACAAAATCGCTTTGGAACGAAAAAAAAAAGGCATTCCCTTCTTAACAGATGTAAATGTTTAATATATTTTTTTCTCCCGTTTGTCGTATTCATTTTGCAAGGATGAACATTTTAAAAGAAACTTTCAGTTTTCAGTTTAAAAAAAAATCCGTCATAATCATGGTTTTTTTTTTTTTTTTTTTCTCGTGTGTGTGTGTGTGTTTAATTCTATTTTAAAACGTCTAACAATCTACGATTCTTTAAAAGGAATAAATTACAATGTTTAATTGTAGAATAATGACGGCTTAAAAGTATATGCTTTTTTTGCAGAAATTTTTGGACAAAGCCAAATATTACTGATTTACAAAAAGTCGAGAAAAGGATTTTCATATAGGAAGATTCAATAGGAACTGATTATTTTGGTCCATGAAAACTAGGAAGAATGGAATCAGTATCGGCTTCGTACGAAAAAAAAAAGTTAGGCCCGGCCCGATACTCCAGCAAAAAAATTAAGGCCCGAGCCCAGCCCGGCTCGGCCCGGCCCGAAAGGATTAGTGACTAGGCCCGGCCCGTCCCGTCCCGAGTCTTCAGAAGTAAGGCCCGAATGCCATTATTGGAAATCGGCCCGGCCCGTGCAGACCTCTATAGTCAATGAGTTGCTGTATCAAATCATATATTTGTTTGAAAAATACAAACTAAAACTGAGTCGTGAAAATTGGTAGAACCTTAACGTGGCGTTATTATCCCAGGGTACCTTACACAAACACCGGAAACATCTTTAATTTAATTGAAGATGAAGAGGCTATTTGAATTTGGTTACTTAAGTATGATTTTGCAGGTATAATTCCCTTTTCATGTGTACTTAATTCAAAATTTTGAATTTTTTAAATAAAATAATGTTTTTTAAAGAATCTGAAATCTTTTTTTTTTTTTCGCCATCATTTTTTTTTTAATTATTATTTCTTCCACTTTTAAAAACAAATATATTCTCTTTCCGCTCAAAATTTCCTGCAATTTGATACTCCATATAGTTGTTTGCAAAAAAAAAAAAAGAAAAAAAAAGGTTTTTATTTTATTTTATTTTATTTTATTATTTTTTTTTTTTTTTTTTTTAAGATGGCCGTTAAAAAACGCATTTTGTGCAACAATACGACTGCATATTTTTAATATGTTCATTGGGAACAAATTATCTAATACTTACAACGGAAATCATTTTTATTATAATTAGTTCTTACCTGAAGGAGCTTTTTTCACATATTTCTACTGTACTAATAGTTTATTATTGTTTTCATTCTTTTCGGAGTGTTAAAGATTATCTCAAAGTTAAGGACATTTCAGAAACTTGCTCAGGTCGAGAATTTTTATTCCGGGTCACCTGATTCAAAAATCTTCAAGCCAAGTGACTTAACTTAATTATCATAGTGTGAACCTGATATGTAAGACCTGCAAACTTCAGTATGTTTGTAATTCTATTAACACAAAAGCTTTTTTTTTCTTTCTTTGTACACTTATCCATATTTTTTTTTTAATATGCGAGCTATTGCTCGCATTTTTAATTCACATTTTTTTTTCTTATAATATGTTATTAAGAATATCACGGAGCATTACATATTGAAAATTAAAAATGCTGCAATTCCACACTTGTAATAGAAACACAACGTAGATCGTAATTTGTTTATGGGAAACGTTAATCTCTTCGTCACTGTTTATTTTATTCCTGTTAAAATCAAATGGAAGTGTTATTATCGTTAATAATTCTTTTCTTATATTTGTATTAAAGTGTTTAGAAAAATTAAGTGTAAATTATAAGCTTGTTTACCTAATATTTACGTTAACAGACTCGTAAGTGACACAAAAAAGTATTAAAAAGTAAATAATCACTTTGTCATGATTATTGTTTGAAGATAATACAATCTTTAAAAGTTTAGTATTTTAATAATTTTATTGAGTTTAAATATAGTGAATATTCGCTCTTTTAAATTTTCTACGGGGGATTTCAATGAAGCGACTCCTTAAGCCTCTTAGTCATTCAGCTTCCGGATTCCATTCCGTAATATTAAGTCTAATGGATGTCTGATGCATCTTATATTTAAAATACAGTCGGCTCTCGTTAGTTCGAAGTCGGATAAATCGAATCTTCCCTTAACTCGAACTAAACACGAAGTCCCAAAATTTTCAATAGCAGAATAACGTTAAAGATTTTTATTTATTCGAACTCATTTTCTCTTGACTTCGTTTAATTTGAACTAACTTGATTCTGATTTTTCATTTATCCTTACTTTCTCCCGAACTTCAGATCCTTAAAATAACTTTCTTTCTTTCATTTTTGTCAGAATTGTTCTGAAGAAATATAAATATAGTCCCATGCATTTGATATTCGCGAACTCTCTAAATTTCGTGGCATAGCGAAAAAAATTTACAAATCTTGATGTTTTTTTTTTTTCAAATTTTTTGAGATTTAAAAGTTGTAGGAAAAATATCACGATATTCAATTAAAAAAAAAATCTTTGTATAACCCGCACAGTGTATAAGCCGCAGCGGCTTTTTGGAAGGGTTTTTTTCTTGTATAAGCCGCGGACTATACACCCGAAAGTACGGTAATTGTTTTATGTATCTTTTAATGTATGTTGTCTTTTAATTTAATATAAAGTCATATTCTAATGATAACACAGCCGAAATATATTTAAAAAATACTATAACATTAATTTCTTTGTAATAGTATCCTTTTAGACATGTTTTCCTCTCATATTTTCCATAATTCGAACTCTGGATAATTCGAACATTTCTTGTGGTCCCGACGAGTTTGAATTAACGAGAGTAGACTGTATATCCCCAAGGAATTCATGTTTTTAATTTCTTTTTTCAGTGTTCTCTTCTTAAAGGATGTCAGGGGTTTTTTTTTAGTCGTCAAAATATTTCGAAAATCTACGTAAAATTTAATATATTATATTTTAAAAACTAACAAACAGGGAGTAAAATTTTAACACTTATAAAATTAAATATAAACATTTTATGAATATTATGACAACTAAAAAAAAAGAGACATCCTTTAAGAAGACTGCATAGTAAAAAGAAGTTAAAAATATGAATTTCCTAAGGAGATATTTTGAATATGAAAATGCATCAAACGCTCATAGACTTAGCATTACAGAAAGGAATTTGTGAGTAACAGGATTAATGCGTTATTTGATTGTACCATATAATCGAACGGCGGATAATTGAAAATCAATATAATATGAAAACATAAATATGAAATAAAGACCTTTCCTATGAATAACTTTGTGAGGGAGTGTCCTTTGTGATAAAGGCACTCTAGCATTTTAGTGAGATCGTGACGTCAATGTTCTAACATGTGTGGCGCGGAAGCGACATCTATCCTTTATTGAACTTTAACTTTCCAGAGCGTGTGTCGCCCTCGAATCTACAGTTAGTTGCGGTTAGGAGTAATATGCAAATTTATAGCGCCGTCTTCAGTTTGCAATGTATAAAAGCTGTGAGTTGGAGTGTGTTGTGTGTGTGGTGAGAAGGCGGAAGCCAGCTAGTGTGTGGTGAGGCGGCAGTTGTCCGCAAAGCGGGTTAGATTGGTGTTCTATAGTGAGATAGATTGTGTTCTAAAGTGAGCCAGTCAGCATTGTGAGCCGAGTTAGTTTGTGGTGAGCTGAGTTACCCAAGAGAGTGCCAATGGGTAAGATTTAAATCAATACGTTGGATATTTTTGAGAATAAAGGGTGTTCGCAGCCACGGGCTGTTCTATTATAGATTTAAACTAGCTTTTAGCCGCAATCTGAACGTGAAGCTGATGCGAAGTGCCCCGAACTGACCTTAAGCTGAGGTCGTGAGCATAGCTTATGATTTAACTTCTTAGTAATGTGCTTAGTGACTGAAATCTTGAACTATCACTCCACTTTCCCATGTTCCAGAGGTTTAAATAAACTGTTTGATTTTATCTTATATTTAGAATTATGTATTCATTTAACTAGCAAACACCAGCCACGTCACAAATGACACCCAACGTGTGTTTCACCCCGTTACAACTTCTATGTCAAATCTTACCTCAAATTTATTGAAATCTTCTGACGTCAGCTCTTCTCCTTCTGGACCTTGCCATCTTATAGTCGGCCTAGGATAGCCTTCTGCTCGACAGGCAAATTTGGTTTCTTCCCCTTGTGTACCAATCACAGCCTTTGTCCAAAACGTTATTCTTGGAGCTTGTCCTACAATGAAAATTAAGAAAGAGAATGTTACAATTGGTAAAAGGCAAAAAGATTATATTCTGTTATATTTATGAAAAACATATTTTTTAGACAATCTACAACCCTAAAATCTGCAACTCTCTAAAATCCACTTATAATTTACAGATATAAACAATGTAACTTTCAGTTCAGATGTAGGGACAAAATTTGACTTTTTCATTTTTATATCAATTCCATATATTTTTTAATGTCATTTTCGTTAATATTATTGAATTCATGCTTTTTCACGAAGGAAGAATAAATTCATTTCAGAAAAAGTTCTAAATATTTCTGATATTACTGGTAATCACAATCTTCTTACCAAATATCTTTATATATTAATCAAGGTTTTTTTTTTTTTTTTTTTTTTTTTTGTTATTAAGTCTGCTAAACCTGAAATAAAATTACTTTATTTTATGATTTTGATGTAAATTAGTAATGTACCTTTATGAGGCAAGTTTGATTAAATAATTTAGGAAAAATGTATCCGATCTTTATAATGAATATTTAACTATACATTATTGGTTATTTGCTTGACCCTTGCTTTTAATATTTTAAAAATTATCTTAAATTTTATTATTTTAGTTTATTACTTTACTTAATTATTTTAATATTTTACTATTTTGTAAGCATTCATTATAATTTAGATTGCATTATTAATTACACTGTAAATATTTGACCCTTTTGCTGCGTCGTCACTCCCCCGCTTTTATAGACTATCTCTCTTTTGACCCGTGAGAATGCTCCATAATAGGGTGAAGTAATCGTTTTCTATAAAAGCGGTGGAGTGACAATATAGCAAAGGGGTAAAATTTTTAACAGTGTACATTCAAATTACTGTTTAAAAAATGTAAACAAAGCAATGACTAGAAACTCACAAAATTCTAAAATCCGCACAACATCTGTTCCAAAGCTGTGCGAAATTGAAGGAGTCTACTGTATACATATGTTTTTTTAATTTTCGATTCTTGACTAGATGCACAAATTCATATTTTTCTATACATACGTTTTGTTATTAGACAGTCCGTCATAACCTTTTCCCCTCACACACATGCCTATTTTATCCGCAAACAAATGCAAAGGAAAACAGGAAGTATTTACAGAGAAGTTGTATCAAACTTTGAAATTTTCAAAGTGAATATTCAGCTTTGATATTTACATTTGGAATTTTCGGTAAATTTTACCTTGTGATGCCAAAAGGAAAATCATTCGATCTTTGTAGTAATTTAGGAATTATGCAGGTTTAAACACTTAAACTCCTAATTATATATATATATATTTTTTTTTTTTTTTTTTTTTTTTTTTTTGTATTTATAAAACAGAGGACGCAAATCTATGATCCAGTATACCTAGTTAAATAAGTAATAGGTAAGATAACAGCTAAAAGTAAAGGTTTGTAGAAATTTTTTAATCTTTCCAAATTTAATGTTGTATAGTTGTATAAGTCATAATGACATGATATTCGGACAGTATACGCTTCACTTCAAATCATGCACTCAAAATTTCTTAAACGAAAATTACAAAATTTCACCAATTGAGAGCGATCTATAGTTTATAAAATATGATTTGCATAAAAGGATTTTTACGAAAATTTTGTACATGGGGAATTTAATGAAAGTTAACCACTTAACTAATCAATGCTTTTTTTTTTTTTTTTTTACTTTCAAATAATGCCTATTTTTTTTTTTTTTTTCATGTCTTTTACAGAATTTTTAAAAAATTTTCACCGGTTTTTCATTGCAGAATTTTTTGCTTATTTCAATTAGAAAAGTGCTTGGATTAAATAATACAAAAATAGTAGTGAAATTTACTGGTGAGAATAATAAATAATGATTAGAATATGGATGTCCGTAGTCCGTACATGGT
Source organism: Maratus speculifer (assembly GCA_964019185.1). Classification (NCBI taxonomy): domain Eukaryota; kingdom Metazoa; phylum Arthropoda; class Arachnida; order Araneae; family Salticidae; genus Maratus; species Maratus speculifer. The sequence continues at coordinate 116,581,158 of OZ025297.1, read as the reverse complement.
ACGGGCAAATCATGATTGGCAGAAACACACTGCCCGTATGACGTACCGGGAAAATGAGGAAAGTGGTTAAACACATAGGCTCTTCACATTAAGATCGAATTAGATGTTACACAATACTAATCCAGAAAGATAAAAAATCTTGTTAGTAAACCATACCTAAGAGTGATAAAGTCATTGCTTATTTATTTTTTTTTCTTTAATAATTATTTCACAGAGTCATGTGTCATGTTTAGCTATGCAGGTCAGCTTTTCTACATATTTCTGCTTTTTAACAATGAAATTATATCATCAAATAAATAAATGAAAAAAAATGCTAATAAGTAAATTTTAGAGGGTTTTTTTTGTTATTTTTAATGCATTGTTTACATTTTAACAACTTATAAGTCAACAGATATATAGATATATGCGTCGCGCACAGGACATTTTTTCAGTTTTTTATGGAATGCCCTGAAACGGGCAAATTAAAATGTGGGCATTTTTATTATTTATTATTTTTATTATTTAATTATTATTAAAAACGAGCCACTCTATTAAGGTTTAGGGTTTAAAATGTGGAGATTTTTAAATCAATTAAATGGTCATTCCATATCACTTTTGGAAGAGTTTTTCTACATATTTCTGCTGTTTTATTAACAATGCTATTGTATCCTCAAAAATTTAAACAACTGTGCTAATACAAAAATACATCTTTTTTTGTTAATTTTAAAGTATAGTTTATATTTTAATAATGTATAAGTTAATAAATATTTATGCGTGCGGAACAATTTGTCCATTTCTCATGGAATGGTCCTGCATATGGTTTGAAGTATGGCTCTTGTCAAAATTTGATGTCATTAAGACTCATTCAGGAACCTAATTATGCAGGGGCATGCGGGACAATTGTCCCATCCCCACCCCCTTCTTTTTAGGTGCCAACAATAAGAGTAATCTGGATTTTCATTGAAAGATGACAAAATTAAAACAATCCAAAAGTGACCAAAATTCATATTTTCAAACATTTAGGAAGGGGATGCAGTCTATCTTCCCCTCTCTGCTGCCAGTACCTACTCCATTCATGCAGAAAACAAACTGTATCATTACAAAACTAATGATTAAAATTTTATTGTAATAACTTAGCATTCTATTCAAGAAATTCTTTATTAACATTTACGTTGTAATGTCGCAATTTATGCTGACCAATTTTTGGCATTGACTTTTAAACCGCTTATAATGTACGTAAGATAAGCAAGCAAAAGTTTGCAAAGAAATACTTGTGTCAACCATTCTATCATTTTTTCTACTATTATCCTACTAGTATATATATATTTTTTAAGTTATGAGCCTCTTTTTTATAATACCCTGTATACAGGTGTGAGCAGTACCCGATACAAAATTTAATCATGCATACAATATATATGAAGTTTGTGAGGGAGTGACCTTTGCATAAAGGCACTCTAGTATTTCTGAGATTGTGACGTCAATAATTTAACATGTGTAAGCGTAAAAGCGACATCTATCCTCTCTTTTACTTTAACTTTCTAGAGTGTGTGTGCTCTTTCGGATTCTGCAGTTAGCTCGCGGTTATTAGTAATATGTTAATGTGAAGTATCTCAGTTTGCAGCATATAAAAGCTTGGGTTTGAGTGAATGGAGAGTGTCTCTGGCATTAGCCAGTGAGTGAGCGTCTCTGGCATTAGCCAGCGAGAGAGCATCTGTGGCGATGGATAGCGAAGTGAGTTATTGTTCAGCGAAGTGCTAGCGAATTGAAAGTAGCAGCGAAGCCTCCAGTGAGTGTAAAGGAGTTTCGATATTTGACTGGAGAGTTGGCCGTGGTAAGAAAATTCTTAGTAGTTACATTTTGATTATTTGTGAATAAAGAATTACCCACAGCCACGGGCTGACTAATTAAGCTTTATCTAGTAGCTCAGCCAAGAGATAGTGAGAAGTGTTAGAAGATGCCACGATTGAGCTCGTCCGGAGCCTGTGAGTATGGGTTTAGCTTTTTCATAGTATTCTCAGTTGTGTAAAATTAAGACTTGCTCCACTTCCCTTCAGCCCTTATCATTTTAATAAACTTTGTTGTTTTATCTTAAGTACTGAGTATGTCTGCATTTAACTCCCACCACGACCAACCAAACGTTATAAATGACACTCAGCATGCATATAACGTTACAAGTTTAGTAATAGCTACTTTCACATATTCACCAAAAATTCTATAGATAGACAGAAGGGGACCCCCTAAACGGATGCCTACCCCAGGGCCCTTCATAACCTTAGTTGGGCCCTGGATACATTCCATGTCCTGCGCAGATAGCGCAGATCTCTGAATTGAGAAAGTTTCATTTCAGCAATCCTGTAACTAACTGTAATAGTCGAAAAATATTTACCATGTGATTTCTTTTCGCAATTGATTTCATCATCAGAAGACAGAACGGTGAGCGTTGTGGATGAACTGATTCGCTGGTATGGATTTTCTGCCACGCAAGTGTACTCTCCTTCGTCCTCCACAGAAAGACAATCCAGGTACAGCCTGGAGGTTGCGAAACTCAGGTTGATTCTTCCCTTACTGTTTGTTGCAGCATTGTCTGAAGATTTGAGTGACTGGGCTAGTATGTTCTCAGTCTAAAAGAAAAAAAAATAATCATGTAACATTACAGCAATATGTAATATTATTGTTCGTTTTAACTACTACGCTTTAAAAAAAATCTCTAATAAAGTTACTGAACTTTTTGTAGGAAACTGGGATTCTCAGAACTTTTCATGTAACGGTAACAGCAAAAATTCATGTAACCTATTCTGTTACATGAATTTTGCTGTTACCGTTACATGAAAAGTTCTAGTAATCCCAGTTTCCTACAAAAAGTTTAGTAACTTTATTACAAATATATATATATATATATATATATATATATTTTTTTTTTTTTTTTTTTTTTTTTACCGTGCAAAATTTATGGTTAATTGTAATATTTGCACTGTATTAAAAGACAATTTTTTCTTATTTTACGAAAATATTATGTAACCACAAAGGAAAATGTAATTTCTTCCCCGTTATTCACAATTCCGAAAAGCGTTCTGCTATTTTAAAACTATCAAAAACTAATATAGTTTCGAGATTTAAACAATCAGTTATAAAAACAAAATTTCTTTTGCAGACACTGATTTTCAGAAATGTTTCTGAATAGTTTTTATGGGTGTATTAATCAGTTTTCTTGAATAGGAATACCGAGTTTTAGTATTCAGTTAATTCTCAATTAAACGTCTTCAGCTTCATAATTGAATTTACATACATAAACAAATAATATTACTTTTAATGTTAATGGTGTTAATTTATCATGTTTGTCTGTAAAACATGTTTGTTGGAAATGAAAATGTTTATTTGGAAACTGGTGGTATCTTTAAAAACTACATTCCGATTTGAGAAAATTGGATAATATGCCATTGGTTAATCTACGTTAATACACTATTGGTTAATACACATTCTGAAACTTGTTCGAAAATCAGTGCCAGGCAAAGAAACTGTGATTTTATAAATGCGTCTTTAAATCTCAAAAATATATAGATTTCTGGAGTTACAAATAATAAAGAGAACTTTTCGAAATCGAGGGTAAATTCGGAAGAAGTTATCGTATATTTTCGTACGCGCAGTTATACAAAGTATAATGGCATCAGTACCCGTTAACGTAGTGCATTATTACAAGAATGAAACTTGAATAAATTAATTTTAAGTCTTATATTTAATAAAGTTTTTGTTTTATGATAAGACCAGACAGTACCGTTATATATGAATTAGCTTAACAGTTTTTAAAAGAGGTCATAGTTTTGAAGGGAAAAAACATGATCTGGTATTAATTTATTTTGGCACAATACTTTACAAGTCGGAAATTGCACGCCAAGCACGTTATTGCACATAATAAATGAGGTATGTTCGTATTGTAATGATGTTTTTAAAATACTCAGATCTTAGTGTAATAGTTTATAATATTTCGTACATAGTATAATAGCCGAAATCTTTTCTGTATCCCTGTAAATACTATCTGATTTCTATTATACAGTTAGTAACTTGTAGTTAACCTCAGCAACGTATATCAATTCTATAAAATGTGAAATACTTTAATTATAATTAAAATGCGCTCCAAACAATATTTTCCTCGTATACCATTATGTAACTGAATACTTTTGTGTATCCTTGTAAATTAATAACAAGTGTTGTGTGCACCACAGAATCTCCAGAATGTATATTTTAGTATATACCTCATAGATGCATTTATATTTTATTATGTTCGAAAGAGTGTAACATCATTAAAATACACTTAAAACTATTTTTCCTTTTGGCCGTAATGTAAACGAATACTTTTGATTGCCCTGTAGTTAAACTATACATCCGATTTTCATAAAATTTGAAAAGACACGACGAAATCATGCAATAATTATATATTTTAAATTTCAAACGATTCGGTTGGGCAGTTTTTGCTCAATTATATGCGGACGGACGGACAGACAAACGGATAAGCTGAACGACGACTATAGGTGCTATGTATTTACATAATTACGAACACACCTAAAACCTGCATAAATTAGGGAAACCTGTTTCCTATATTCTCAGGGTCTTACTAATATTGCACTATAATACTAAAATATGATATAAATAATGGAAATCTACTGTATTTTTAAAAATTCTATATCGAAAAATTGTAGAGGGGGGGGGGGATAAAATTTGAGGGTTTCTTCCCCACATTTTCAGAACCTTATTATAACTCAAACTCAATTCACTAAATGAGTAAGATATAAATCGCATCTGCATAGGGGGATTTTCTCGAATGATTCCGTGAGACAACCAGTCTGAGACAGTCAGTGTTGATAATGAGGCGATTCAACCCGTTCTTTTGTAATGCGTGCTTACCTGTGGAATAAGGTTTCCGTCCTTAAGCCAGTGAATCGTCGGTGCAGGCGTTCCACCAGCCTGACATTCCAAGAAATCACTGTCGCCTTCCTGAAGATGAAGAGTCTTGGGAGGTTTGCCATGAATTCGAAGATGCGTCTTTTTCAGCTGTCTCTTTCCTGAATTACTTCCTGTCAAGAAAACAAAATTTGAATAACTATTTGAAATTAAACCGATTTTTATTGTCTATAAAATATTTTGAAATTAACATTTAAGTAAAATATATATTCCAAAAAGTTTTTCATAATGTGGATCCGTATATCACTCTTTTCTACAAAATACTTAGGATATTGGTCAGTGAGATCTCGAATTCTCCTTTTATAATGCTAAGCCTATGGCCGAGGAACACCTTCCTATTTTAAAAGTCACCTAGCTTCCGAATTTGCCTGACTAATGTAAAATCTATGAGCGATTGACGGATTCGTAAATTTAATATATCTCCTCGGGAAATTAATATTTTGAACTTCTATTTTTGCTACACACTTCTTAAAAAGTGTCTCTGTTTTTCTTAGTTTTTTAATTTTTTCTAACGTATATACGTAATTTTATGGAGATTTGCCATGAATTCGAAGATGCGTCTTTTTCATCTGTCTCTTACCTAAATTACTTCCTGTCAGGAAGACAAAATTTGAATAAGTATTTAAAATTAAACCGACTTTTATTATGTATAGAATATTTTGAAATTACCATTTAAGAAAAATACATATTGCAACAAATTTTTGCAATAAATGGACTCTTATATCATTCTTTTTTATAAAATATTCAGAGTGTTGGTCAGTGAGATCTCCAATTTTCCTTTTATAATGTTAAACCTATGCCACGCAACACCTTCGTATTTTTAAAGGGGACTGGTCGAATTTCCCTGACTAATCTAAAGTGTAAGGGCGTTTGATGCATTCGTATATTTAAATTATCTCCTCGGGGAATTAATATTTTTAACTTCTATTTTTTGTACACACTTCTTAAAAGGTGTCTCTGTTTTTCTTAGTTTTTAAATTTTTTCTAACGTATGTACTTAATTTTATGGATATTTGCCATGAATTCGAAGAAGCGTCTTTTTCAACTGTCTTTTACTTGAAGTACTTCTGTCAAGAAAACAAAATTTAAATAAGTATTTAAAATTAAACTGACTTTTATTATGTATAGATTAGTTTTAAATTAACAATTTAAAAAAAATATATATACCAATATGTTTTTTAAAAGTGGACCTCTATATTATTCTTTGCAAAAAGAATATCCAGGATGTTAGTCACTGAGGTCTCGAATTTTTTCTTTCTTATGTTAAGCCCATGGCAAAGGGATACATTCGTATTTTCAAAATATATTCCTCAGAAAATTAATATTTTAAGCATTTTTCAGTGTATTCAATTAAAGAATCTTTTTCTCGATCCTCCCCCTTTTCTTCCTCTTTCTCTTACCATTTTTCAGTGCATTTTACTCAAAGAATCTTTCTCTCGATCCCTCTCTCTTTTTTCTTTATCTTTTTATTTTCCTTCCCACCTTTTCTTTTCCTTACTGTTTTTCAGCTTAATCTACTCAAAGAATCTTTTTCTGATCCCTCTCTCTTTTTTCTTTATCTTTTTATTTTCCTTCCCACCTTTTCTTTTCCTTACTGTTTTTCAGCTTAATCTACTCAAAGAATCTTTTTCTGATCCCTCTCTCTTTTTTTTCTTTTTTTTTCCTTCCCACTTTCTCTTTTCCTTACCATTTTTCAGTGTATTCTACTCAAAGAATCTTTTTCTCGATCCCTTTATCTTTTCTTTCTCTTTATTCTTTTCCTTTCCACTTTTTCTTTACCTTATCATTTTTCAGTGTATTCTGCTCAAAGAATCTTTCTCTCGACCCCTCTCTCTTTTCTTTCTCTTTTTCTTTTCCTTCCCACTTTCTCTTTTCCTTACCATTTTTCAGTGTATTCTACTCAAAGAATCTTTTTCTCGATCCCTTTCTCTTTTCTTTCTCTTTTTTCTTTCCCTTTCCACTTTTTCTTTACCTTGTCATTTTTCAGTGTATTCTGCTCAAAGAATCTTTCTCTCGATCCCTCTCTCTTTTCTTTCTCTTTTTCTTTTCCTTCCCACTTTTTCTTTTTCTTACCATTTTTCAGTGTATTCTACTCAAAGAATCTTTTTCTCGATCCCTTTCTCTTTTCTTTCTCTTTTTTCTTTCCCTTTCCACTTTTTCTTTACCTTGTCATTTTTCAGTGTATTCTGCTCAAAGAATCTTTCTCTCGATCCCTCTCTCTTTTCTTTCTCTTTCTCTTTTTCTTTTCCTTTCTCTTTTTCCTTCTTTTTCATTTTCATTTTTTTTTTCGATTTTTTTTCTTTTGGCAAAATATTTCTAACATCTCTTTTTAATTTGTTATTTTATGCCTTAAATGCGAACGAGCTAGTAAAATTTCAACATTTGAAATAAAATTAAATACAGTATGGAACCATTTATCCGGAAACTAATTAACCTGAAAACCAGTTATCTGAAATGGTAGTTCCAATTGACTTATTAAAAATGAATCATACAGTGTCAGTTTGATATGTATATTGCTTTAAAAAATCACAACATGCACGATACTTGATTCCAACAACGACGTCAATGAAAGTTTATTTTAGATGGCAAAAATCAGTAAAAAGTTTGTAATGTGAGAAAAGTCTGTTAAAGCAACAGTTTGTTCATGGTGTATAATAGACTTTTTCTGTAAAATAAATGGGTTTTTAATGGCGCCATGTTTGCAATGGCGCATTTAATTTTTTTTCTGTAAAATCAATAGATTTTCTTTTAATTGGGCACTTTTGTTTTTATTATCCAAAGCATTATATTATCATTATCATTATTATTGTTATTATCATTATTATTAAAACATAAATAAGAACGTTCGCAACAACAGTTTCTAAATTCTAGGTATTCTAAATCACATCTCTTGTGGATTTCAAAAGTTAAATGTTTACTAAAACAAAAATATTCTACTATATTAATACAAGAAAATGGATACTCACTAGTAGAGACTGTGGGTTTTGAAGCCGTTTCCTACAAAAGAAATAAATACTTATTAGATAATATAAAACTGAAATCGAGTTACATAAAAATTAAAATATATATTACAAGAAGTAAATAAAAAAAAATCACTTTGCAAACGATCTATTTAGAAAGACTCGTTTTACACGGAATTATATATAATATACAACATATAACATTGATAAAATAAATAAACAAAAAATGCCTGATTTAATTTTAAAAATGAAGCGTATTTACTATACAATTTTTACATTAATATTTTATTAATATATTATTTTTATATTATTAATGCCAATATTTCCATTTTTATATTATAATCTTTGTGATAAAGTTTTGTGGCACATGTTAAAAAAATCTAACATGAAGAATATAATATCGAAATAGTGGTGGTAAATATATAAAATACATAAAATGCTGCGACATTTGTGATTAAAATACACACTAAATGTATATATATTTTTAGGTTGGTAAAACCTTATACCCGTTTTTTATATCAGTAATAGCCTAAATTTCAATTGATTTTCAAGATCATGAAATGACATTTTTATGTATTTAAATTAATATCATCAATTTAACAAAATAATAATTAAAATCTTGCTTTACATGTTTTTATAATACGCATAATTTTATATTAAAAAAATCATGCATTTTAGATTTCATCGATTTACATCATATATATATATCAGTGAAAAAATTATATTAAATTTTATATCAGATATATCTAAAAATCCTCTTGTGTAATACACATTTGAAACCTTTAAAAAAGGAGGCAAAAATATCAATTTTTTAAAAATTAGTAAAGATTTTTAAATAATTAAAATTTTTAAATTGAAAAAAATTAATTAATTACGCAGTTATTTTTTTTTTTTTTTCAAAATATATTTTTAGTTGGACATTGAAATGATACGAGCTTTTTTAATAAACATATTTTAAAAAATAAACAAAATTGTTCAAAAGGTAAACTTTCCTTTGAATATATAAACACTTAAAAAAAAAGTGCGTAAGTTTCAACTCATATATTATTTAAGAACATTTATGCATTGTCTATTCCAAAAGCTAATGATAAATTGTCAATAGTACACATAAATTACTAATGCTACATTTCATTTAAATTTTAAATTTATAAGCCTTTTTTAACCCTTTCGGGTCTGGTTTACTATTAATAGTACATCATGTATTTTAATGGAGTATTATTTGGTTTTAAGAAATACTTTTGTTACTATTAATATGTAGCAATGCTAGTATATGTCTATGTATTTGCTATATGACTTCCTTTATGTTAAGGCATTTAGTAATAATAATGATTATTATTATTATTTGCTTTATTCTCTTTGCAATGTTTGCAAATTTTTTTTTTTTTTTTTTTTTTTTTTTTTACTTTAAACGTATATTTCACTCTTTAAAATTTAAATAAAAGCTACTTTCCTGAATGTATCATGTGTAACAAAGCGCAAAAAGTATTAGAAAGTTCTAATACAAGTTAAACTTTATTGTAATGCAATATTTTCTAAACATCTCTAAAAACTCTTCCTTAAGTTTTGTCATATGCATATGTATTAAATTAGTACACAAAACAACAACATTTGTTATATTTCAGGCAATGAACTATTCATTAAACCCTAATTAATCTATTTGGATAGCTAATATTCATGTTATTAACATAAAAGTAATTTTTTTCAAAAAACTGAAAAAAGATTTGGACCCGAAAGGGTTAAGAAAAATTCGATTGAAATATTAGGATTTACTGCAAACAACAAGAATTCATTTATCTCGCAGCAGGTTTCGTTGAATGCACATATTGTGTTTTAAATATGCGTGACTATTCAAAATTATCTGGAATAAATATTGCGTTGTTTGCTGTAGAAATTTTTATTACAAGGTTAATGATGGGATACAAAGTAAAACATTTATTATTAAAACTGGCAGAACGCCATTCATGATTTGCATAATCTGACAGTATACCGTCCACAACTGGGATAAACCGGCCAAATCAAGTCTGAATTACATGAAGCTGGTTCGTACTTAAATCTCAATCATATAACAAGTGTTCATTAATAAGGTCCCGCCATTACTGTTTCGCTTGAATTCTTTTCTTTTTTTTCTGACCTTTTTTCTTTCTTTTTTTTCTAGATTATTTTATGAATATAGAATTTTTCAAATGATTCATCTCGGCTGGTTTTCTCCATTGCCAAATTTATGTGATGAATTTATTCTTTTTGGACACATTATAATCAATATTTTATAGTGGGGTCGTTCAAGTATTACGTTAGCAGTAAGGGGGTGAGGGTGAAAAGTCTGCTTATTTTTTCTCATAAGGGAGAGAAGGAGGTCACGAGACTTCTTACATAAGCATTAGACAATAAAGCAACTTTTTTTTTAATCAAAAAGAAAAAAAATTGGATGAATGCTCTGCAGATGCTGAACGACTTAAGATAATAAATAAGGACTGGAAACGAGGAACATTCCAGCTCACCACAATACGTAAATTTATGCAAATTTGGTGGATTAATAATGTAATTTATCACTAACTGCATTTTTTTATGGCAAAGAGTGCTGATATTAGAATTTCATAAAATCTTATATAAGTAAAGGAAGGGGGTTTAGCATTTCCTTATTTTTCCTTTGAAGGGGGGAAGGAGGGGTATATATAATATGACTAAAAATATTCTCATGTAATATATGAATGGTCCCAGTGGCAAAAATTTATTTATCAAATTATATATTTCTATGTTCATATGTGCATTCTTAAGAATGAAAATTTTTATTTTATTTTATTTATTATTTATTTATTTTTGTGACGGTATAAATAGAGGTACTCAGAATGTACAACAAATCCTAGACATCGCTTTTTAGCTTGATTGGGGCCTAACTCCATGCCCAAATAATACAGTGACATTATAAATTACCTTACATTAATTGATATGACATTTTACACACTAAATGTAAAATTTAAAACAATTTTTTAAATGTTATATTGATTAAAAAAAGAAAAGAATAGAAAGAAAGGGAGAAGGATAGATATTCATGAATTAAACTAATGTGCGAAAACTTTTAAGACAGACCGTATATTAATAAATGTTTTATCCTTATTTTAAATAAAATAAATAAATTACGAAAGCATTTTTTTATGAATATGTATAGATTTGAGATGAATTTTCACCTTTCCATTTTTTACTACAACATTATTAGTAGTATTATTTACCTACTTAGTTTCACTACAATTAAAATTCTTTAGGGGATTTATTATGTGGCATGAAAAAAGAACACACATTAAAGAAATTTGCGAAAAATTGGATAGTTCAGAAATTAATAATTTTACGTCTTGAAAACTTTTATTAGTTCAAAATAATAAGTTGAAACTACAAATCTTACACACTGTTAAAAATTAATGCTTAATCCTCGATTATTTGGACGATTTTTTTTTTTTTTTTAAATCATGTATGGTTTTCTAGGTTTGAATATACACTATATGGCCAAAAGTGACTGGCCACTTGCAGTTTTAGACGTTTTTTCAAATATCAAGAAAATACATGAGGAATTATTCTGCAACTCAAGGTGTGTGAACAGAGCAGTAAAGGTCATATGTTTCAGAGAAGCTTTTTTCTTTAAATCCCATAAGGGAGCGTCATAAATTGAAAAAGAAAACGAAAATCTTTTGAATAAACCTGTCAAAACTAATATAACAAAAGCGTTCAAACTGCAGATTATGATTAGGTGGCTTATTGTAATAAACTGTGTCCATTTTTATGTGGATAACATGAATATTCGTAAAAAGATTAAAATTATCATAAAAACAGTCTCAAATTTTGCCAAGGTTTTTGCTTATAATTTGCGTATTTTTTAATATAAAAAGTGGTCTTTTTTTAGAAAATATGACTAACAACATTGTACACAATACCCTGTAATCAGAATAAAAGAATAATAAAAACTGCATGAAAATTGAACAGGTTTACTAAATAATGTTTTACTGCGCATGCGTGAAAGCAATCAAAATATAATTTTCAGAATCTGTTAGCTAAATGTATAAAGCAACTTTTGTAAAACTTTCAAAAACATAGCTTGAAAATTCCGAAAATGTTCGTCGATGGAATAAGCACAAAATCCGTTATTCCCAAAAAGAAGCAAAAATATGTGGGGCTGTATCCATATATCCATTTTATTAGTGTCAATGTAGCATACACAATATAGCACGTACTACTATATTTGGATACAGCCCTAATTTTTTTGCTTCCTTTTGGGAACAACAGATTTTGTGCTTATTCTAGCGACGAACACTTTCAGAATTTTCAAGCTATGTTTTTGAGACTTTCACAAAAGTTGCTGTATACATTTAACTAACACATTATGCAAATTATATTTTTAATGCTTTTATGCATGTGCAGTAAACCATTATTTAATAAACCTGTTCATTTTTCATACAATATTTATTAATTTTTAATTCTGATTACGGGTTATTGTGTACAATGATGTTTGCCATATTTTCTGAAAATAACACTTTTTTTTTAATATTAAGAACTCTGCAGATTATAGGCAGAAAACTTGGCAAAATTTGGGACAGTTAAAAAAAATATTTTTCCCTTTGTGTGTGCATGCTATCCTCATAAAAATGAACACGGTTTATTACAAAAAGCCATTTAATCATAATATGAAGTGTGAACGCTTTTGCTACATTAGTTTTGACAAAGTTATCTAAAAAATCTCCATCCTTTTTCAACTTGTTGACGGTTCCCTATGGGATTTAAGTAGAAAATCTTCGCAGAAATATATAAACTGTAGTATTGTGTTTACACCCCTTTTAGTTTCAGGATAATTTCTCATGTGTTTGTTGAGATATTTAATAAAACATCTAAAATCGCAAGTAGCCGGTCACCTTTGGCCATATAGTGAATTATACAATCCCTTGTTACAATTTAGTTTATTATAATTATACAAAAAAATTTGATAATGCACAAAAAATAAAACAAAAATTATTTACATACCTCATCACTACTGCTTGTAATATGTCGACAAAGTACAGTATGGCTGACAGCACAAATTATGAGCACAATAACTCTTCCAAGCAACATTTCCTGTTTTGTACTTCAAGAGACGATTTTCCTGTTTATAAAAAGAAAAGGAGATTCCTGTTCATCATATTTTATTTTTAAAGTTTTTTTTTTTTTTTTTTTTTTAACATATTAATTATACAGTTTTTGATTTGTATTATTCCATTTCTAGCATCGGACTTTTTTTTTTAATTTTTGATCATATTAAATTATTTATTTATTTGTTTTTATATACATACATTTACATTTAAGTTTGGTAACAATTTAAATGTATTTTAAAGGCCTGGTTCTAACCAGTAGCATTATGTTAGTAGGTGTAGATGTGATACCTAGATATTTTCCCTCTATTATACGACTATTATATTTTGTGTATCATAAAATCTTTAACGGCCCAATTAAACTTTCAATAAATTCCACTTCAGATTTCACCTTCTGACACTATGAAAACCATATTTTAGGCTAAGATCTTAACTTTGGTGGTTATTTAGACAATTCAGATATAATAATTCTTACGCGATACTTGAAATGCCTCCCCAATTTCTTCAAGTGCGTCCATTCTCAAAGAACTCTGCTTTCGAAGTACACAGACATGTTCAACTGAGGTCTTCTAAGAATTCTTGACTGGAACTCGCGTAGGTGAAGACCTCATTCTGCGCTCTCTGCGTAAGTCTGTCCAGGTAGCTAAGGATAAAAAAAACGACAGGACGACTTCTTTCCAAACAGTGAATGCAGAGTACGGTGTACTCTGCTCAGTGACTCACGTGCAGTACTAAAAATACTACTAGTAATACTATAATACTATAGTAATACTTTTTAATACGAACAGAGCATAGTTAAGGGTGTATTCCAGTCCAAACTGCTTATATTCCAATTAATTTTAAAATTCGTTTTTTCTCTCAAATGCATCAAACTGGCAAATTCTCTTACTTAGAAACTACATGATGTACCGTATTTGTCAATTTTTTGATAAATGCAGAAAATATTGCAAAAAAATGCTGTCAAAGTTGGCACTTTAAACTGAACTTTAACTTTCCAAAGCGGAAGATCTAGGAAAGAAAAAAAATTGTCATACTGTGAAAATAATTGTTTATAAATCAAATTTTAATTAACCGAGCAAAAAAAGAAATCAGAAGGCCTCTATTACATCTCTTCAAAAATCACATTAGAGAATTTCATGTTTTTATTTTTAGAAATGAGCATTAAAATGTCTCCGAAAAAATCGAGATGTTGAGTACAATCATTTTTTTTTTTTTTTTTTTAAGTTGGTACTACCGGAGACGATAATAATATTCAAAAATAAAATTCTTTAATCTCATATATATATTCTTATTCTTCTTATTTATCTTTGCCATCGTTAAATACTTTAATTTTAATTTAACAAAATTTTTCAGAAAAAAAGGGCTCAACTTCAATTGATTCTCATTCTTATTTTCTTCGTCCGTACCAATCCTCCAAGTTATTTCTTTAAAAAACATTAGTAACTGGTTAAAATTTTCTTTGTTCAATTTTAATTTAATGCCGCTGCAAATAATTAATCTTCAAAATATTAAATAAATATCTTTTTTCTTTCTTTCTTTCTTTCTTTTTTTTTTTTTTTTTTTTTTTTTTTTTTTTTTTTTTTTACATTTATCTTTTAGGAGTCTCGTGTACTATTAATAGTACATGTCTTTTAAATGAGTATCATTTTGTTTTAACAAATACTTTTGTTACTGTTTACATATAGTAATGTTAGTATGCAGTGGTTTGTCCAGGCTTTTATCACAGTGTCCTGGTTTTGTGAAATTGTGAAGTTTTTCTAACATTTGTGAAAATTGTAGTCATGATTTTGTGAATTTTAAATTATCGATGTATTCAGGTTTTATCCTCTCTCTATAAAAAATCTACATAATATGTTCTTTGGTGAGTTCAACTGTTTATTTATAGACCAGATTTATTTTTAAATGATTAAATTTGTGAAAAGTTCAATTTGAAGGTGGAAAAATTCTGTGAAACTCTTATTTAAGAGACAAATAATTTTGGTCTGTTCTGGGATAAAATGTTTTTTGAAAGGTCCTGTTTAGGGTTTAAAAATTTGTGAAGGGTCCTTTAAGGGACCTAACATTTTCTTCTGGTATGTGTCTATACCTTTAATGTATGACTTCCTTAACATTTAGTCAGTTGCAGCATTACGTTGAGGAGACCATGCAATCTGAGTGCTATAGTATTGACTCAGTTGCTGACGACGATAACACTATGTTAGAATAATATGAGCCCGACTAACATAATGTTTTTTCATTACTCTGTATTTAAAACATTTTTACACTTTATTTACACTTCCATGTTATTATTTCTTTATTGATTGTTCCGATTTTAACCAGTTATTTTTTAATTACATGTTTTGATAGAAACATTTAGAAAACAATTTATTTGATATTCTTAATTCCAAATAGCTATTCATTAACGAAAGCGTTTTACTTTTCTACGTAAAAAAAGAATACTGAAAAAATGGAAACTCTTTTTATAAAAATATTATATGATGGTTATTACCTCCTATTTTACAGTTTTTTTTTTTTAATTAGAAACCTTATAAAAAAGTAATAGGTTTTCAACGATTACAGAAAAGTTTTTTCAATTGGCTTTATTAGTTATTTGGCTTTTTTTTCGGCCTAATAAATTTTGGAAAGGCGTTTTTGTTAATATCGAATAACCGTTTAAAAAATTCTATAAAATGTCTTATGTAACGACCATAGATTTCAAGACAAGGCAAAATTAAACAAAAAATAATTTTTTAACTGTATTATTTTCTAACAAGTAATATTACAATGTAATATTTAAGTTTAAAATAGTATTAGATCTACAAAAGTCTTTTGTTAAACCTGTAAAATTTTACGGTTCAATTAAGCAAATGTTAATAAATGACTACATATGAAGATTGTATACTAGTTGTAAAGACTTATTATTTGTATTTCCCGAGTGCTTTAGACATTTTGTAATTTGTAAAATATTTTCTAAATAATTTGAAATATGCAAATAATTAATTTACCTTAACACAAGTAAGAGCCCGTTGATTGAAAATAGAACCAAATTTTAAATAGTCAAGTTCGGTATGTCTGTAATAAATAACTTCTAGTCTAGAAAAAAAAAAAAAAAAAAAAAAAGAAAAAAACATATATATATATATATATATATATATATATATATATATATATATATATATATATATATATATATATATATATATATATACAAAACCATTAATTTTAAAACAATATCATAGAACATGAAAAAATGAAATTAAAGGAATATTCGAAATATGCAGAACCATAGTAGATTCACGAGACCCCATACATATATATATGCATATATATATTAAAATAAATTTGATATACCACATTTAAACACGGAAAAAATAAATTAAAATGAATATAGTCGAAATTTGTAGAACCATATATATATGTGTGTGTGCGTTTATATATAAATATATGTTTATATATATAATACTTTTGAAAAACAAAATACAATAGACAAACTCTTCTTACACTAAAAAAAAAGTAAATTTACTAAATTTTTTCCCTTTTTATGTAACGGTAAGGAGAAAATTCATGTAACAGATACACGTTTGCACTGTAAATAAAAACATTTGTAAGGTTACTGATATTATTTTTTATTTGGAAACTGGGATGAACAGAACTTTTTATGCAAGTATGTACAAAATTTTAGTAAGATTACTATAACTTTAATAGATTTTTTTGTAAAGCTACAGATTTTTAGACCTCCATCTTTTCTTGAACTACATCTTTTTCTTGTATAGTGTACAGATAAAATTTTTAGTAAGAATACAGATTTCTGAAGTTTTACATATGTAAAATTACAGTTTTTTTTTTTTTTTTTTTTTTTTTTTTTTTTTTTTTTTTTTTTGTACAAAATTTGACCAAAACTCTTATTAGATATGGGAAGCATTAACATACAGGTAAAATATACTTAATTTAATAATTAGCAACTAGAATAACAAAATGATATACATTTTATTTAGAGATCTCATTTAGCGGTATATTACATAATACTTACGTAAAGAAAAAAAATAATAATACAAAACATCATTAGCTAAATAAAACCTATTGATGAAATTAATTTCAAAACAAATTATATACATTGCCATATGAAAAATGAAATAAATATAAATCAATCATAATGAAACAGAATTGAATTTAGATAAAGCGTGAAAAATCAGAAAATCTACCACGTCAAAATGAAAGGCAGTATTTTATATAACAGACTGGCAAATTTGCTAAGAATTGCTTTATACATATGATTTTAAACTTTTATCTTTATTAAAATTATTAGTTGAAAAATCATTAAAATGTTAACATTTACATGCATAATATTTATTAATTACCGTATATACTCGTGTATATGACGACCACCTAACTTTCGAATGCAAATTCTGCAAAAAATCAAAATCCCGTGTATATAACCTCTTCACTCACCTGTAGCAGACACACACCTTTTTAATTAATTTAAATTATTCTACAATTGTTAAAATAACTTTTTTAATAGTGCGTGCATATCATAAATATCGATATATAGACTAATACATCTTTGAAGATGTTTTATAGTAATTTTAAACTGGTTTTTGTAGTCCCAGTTAATTTTTGTCTCAGGACTGAGGAGGATAAGTCGACCCTCTAACATTCAACTTCAACTGTGCACAAAATTAAACCAAAGATGTCCCTTGCCAATGCCAAAAGTATTAAGTAAACAAAAATAAATCATTGAGGAAATAAAAAAGAATATTGCCCAGTTAAACTGATGGCATAGAGCTCACAGCCTATACTTGAACGAAATCTGATAATTCTGCATGAGAAATCCATTTACATAAATTAAGGGCATGGGCATTAGCCCCCGTTCCCCTTCTTAATACTTATCTAATGAACACCCAATATTAATCATGGAGGTGACTCTTCAGAATGATCCTATACCTAAGATTTGAGCGAAAACTGATAATTCTGCAAGAAAATCCCATTTATATAAATTATGGGGTGGGGCATTAGCCCGCGTTCCCCTTCTTATACTTATCGAATGAACTCTCAAAACTAATCAGGGAAGCGCCTTATCATAATAAGCCTATATCCAAAATTTCCAGTAAATCTGATATTTTTATCATGAGTTATCGCGTTACGTACATACGCACGTACATACATACAGAACAGGCGGGCACATAAACTCTCAGGCTTTGATAGCCTGTGAGCTAAAAAATGTAATGAAAAAAATATTATTATTTGTACATTTTATGTATCATTTTATTATTCATACACATAAAAGACCAGAATTTTGCAATATCCGAAGCTTTTTTTTTTTTTCCTTTTTCTTTTTTCTTTTTTAATTGACTCGTGTATAAGTCGATCCCCCCCCCCTTCCCCCAATTTGCTCGCCGAAAATTGTCCGAAATTCCCGGACTTATACACGAGTATACACAATAATTAATAAAATGAAAAAGTCTTGATGGTATTTAATTTATTTTATTATGCTATGTGACAAATGAAGAATTTGTAATATTAACTCCAAAAATAACTCCAACAATTAATTACTAATAAAATTATTATACTTATAATTAATAATAAAAAAATCCAAAAATAACTCCAACATTTAATTACTAATAAAATTATTATACTTATAATTAATAATAAAAAACCATTAACATTATTTATTAATTTTTCATAATAGCTATTATTCATTTTGAATAACTCAAGTATTACAAATTAGAATGAAAGATTTTATATTTTTATTTAATTAAAGAATTTCTATTGCTATAAAATAATAATCAATAAGAAAAATACTTTGACAGACAAATGTTACAATGGCAATGTAAATAAAATTTATAATGAGAAATCAATATAATAAAACAAAGAATAATGACATCATCTACATTAGAAAGAATGTTTTAGTGGAGCGTAAACAACGTTTATACTTATATTTAATTTTCCTTAACAATCAACATTTCTTAAAAATCATTTTTGATTCATGGCAATGTATTACTTTACTGTAAGCATAAGTATAGTAGGAATATTGTCGTCCCCTCCTTTTAACATACCGTATATTCTTCAGTAATATTTCATAATAATTAAGAACAAAATAAATAAATGTATTAAACAAGTTTTTTTAAAAATCAAAATTATGAAATTAGGCATGATTTCTTCAGTAATATTTTATAGTACTTTAAAAAAAAAATAAATAAATAAATAATGCATTAAACCATTTTTTTTTTAAATCAAAATCATGAAATCAGGCATTAACCCCTTTTCTACAAATTTACAAAAATATTCCAATTGTATGAAAGGAACAGCTGTAGTATTCGCTCATAGTTCGTCGTCTTGTTTCATTGTTGGTCACTTATGACCATTTTATGCTTAATTGTTCAACAATTTAGAAATTAAACATAAACAACGACAAATTTCTAAACTGAAAATCAGCACTCGAAACATTTGAAAAAAAAAAAAAAAAAAAAAAAAAAAAAAAAAAAAAAAAAAGGGGGGGGGAGGCGAAGGAATTCATAATTAACAAACGGTAAATACATAACTGTACGTTGGAACAATAAGAGGCAATGTCCATTTTTCTCAAAAGGCAGGAAACCCAATTTAAGTTTGAAGAATTTTAAGAATCTTGCTACGATTTCAACATTGGTCTCTACAAAATATTTTGTTTTCAATGATCTAATATTGGGAAGACTTTAGCCCTTTTAACAATTACTTTATATCGTATCCTGAATTTATTCGACATTGGCCCGATTTTAAAACAGTTAAAACAAATATTCATTTAAAAAAATATATTTTCCGAAATTACAGTCAAAATTGTTTCAGAGATTATACATTTAAAATAAATAAATAAATAAGTAAATGAATCCAAATACAAAAATTTTAAATCGGCAAAAAAAAAAAAAAAAAAAAAAAAAAAAAAGAAAAGAAAAGAAAAGAAAAGAAAAAGAAAGAAAAGAAAAAGAAAGAACAAAAATAGCCGCCATCTCTGAGCAAATACTACATGATAAACGTTTAAAATAATATAAAAATACTCACATTAATTCCAAATTTTTAGAGAATATTTATTATCCGAATTTTAAGCAAGACAGAACAAGCGAAATAAAACAAAACCACTTCTACTGATCACTCCGACCTTCTATCCCAGAGTTCTAATTTATACCCGCGTATATACCAAGGATGGGATAGCCCGAAGGGATATCGCGGGCATGATAAAGCTCGAATTGAGAATAATTGCTGTCACCTGGTGGAAACCCTTTGAGCCGGAGGGGGGGGGGGAGGGGGGATATGTGGTCAGATTCCAACAATTATGAGTCATAACTTTCTAGGAAGAAGAGTCTCTCTTTTTTTATATTATTTTATCGACAGGTTCTATTTAACTCTTTAATTCTTAACTGTTTTTTTTTTTTTTTTTTTTTTTTTTTTTTTTTGCATTTTCATGCATGCAAAACATGTGTTAAAAGCTTTTCTTACTTTTATTGACTTTCTAATTATTATTCATTGAAAAGTTAAGCTTCAAAATAACTTTCATTTAGTGTAATAAATTTCAGATTGATTATTTGAAGTGTAATGGCTTTATTTGAGATGCCGAAATTCATTATAGTTAATTGTTTAATTGGTGCGTTATGTTTTTTTATTTACCTGTTGCACTTCTAAAACAAGAAAGAAAAAAAACATGCATAGATTATGAAACACTTTCCAGCACATCCAGAATAATCTAACAAAATTGCATCATTTAAAAAAATTAAAATATTATGTCTCATTTCACCATATGGAAATGTATAACGCATTTCAAATCCGAATTTCAGCTGTTGTCATCTACAATCAGAAAATTATTCGAAATTTTTAACAGCCCTGTGTATGATATCGAAATTTGTATTTATTAACAAAATGCATTCCAAAATTTACTTCATTTAAGCGATACATATATTTTAGTTGGAAATTCCCCTTTAGAAATTTTCTCTAATAAGGAGAATGATATGCGAATACTTTTGTGCATCTCTCGCTCTGTATATGAGGTATAGCATTTATATATAAAGAGTAATATACAAAAAACTAATGAAATTTAAAAGCGCATACCGAATTTTAAAACGTACTCTTCAGCAATTACTACGCAAAGACAGTACTGTAACAGATTTCTTTTGTGTGACCCCGTAAATTAATAACAATTAAAAAAAATGCTATGAATGCTCTGTTTTAACATGATCGTAGTGAAATTCAGTGATTTATATCAGTTTCAATACTTTTAAAATAGCGTAATATCATTAAAATATCCTTCAAATGATTTTTCTCCACATACCATAATGTAATCGAATTCTTTTCAATATCCCTGTAAACGAACCATTAATCCTACATACTTCATATACAATATCAAACATTCTTTGGTGATCCTAAATAAGCTTTATTAACTGCATGAAAATCCGAGTATATTTACGGGAGTTAGAGCATGGGCAAACGGATAGATGGATAGACAAACCGAATACATAAGCACTTTTCAACTTTGACGGAAAGTTCTAGAAACATCAGAGTTTCTTTTAACAGCATATTAATCGAAAACTATGACATTCGAAATGACCTTTACTTAATCTAACAATTTCACTTTTTTTTTTTTTTTTTTTTTTTTTTTTTTTTCAAGAGATATATTTTATTTTTATTTACTTCTTGAAGATCAGATATATTTATTAATATATTCTCTTCTTTTTTCGTATTTTTATGCATGAAAAAATACTGGATATTTCTTTTGAGTTTCTTAAATTATTCATTGAAAATTACACTTTTAAATAACCTTCATTTGAGGTAGAAATCTTAATAGTGTTTTTTTTTTTTTTTTTAATGCAATGATTTTATTGCATTATTCAAATGATTGTGTATTTAGACAGAGGAAAAAATTAGATTCGGTTATTTGACACACAGTATTTTTTATATTTATTAACTATTTGGAAAACAGTTGTTCTCGGTAGAGAATTGGAAAATCTGAAGTATATCTGAATGTTTTTAATGGTTGAATTTCGCAACTTATTTCATTTTATTCGTTTTATGATTGATGTATGTTTAATGTCCAAAAATTAAATACTCTTTTTTTTCATTTCATTTTATTTTTTTTTATTTTTTTATTGGTCTATGCTTAATGTCTAGAAATGAAATACTTCTGTTGCCACGATGACAAATAATAATAATAATAATAATAATAATAATAATAATAATAATAAAAATAATAATAATAACTCAATAACAAGTTTAGATACAGGTTTCAAACAAGTTGCATTTAAAAATAAATTTTTTTTTCTGTATACGACGGTGTAAAAATTGAAAATGTGCGATGTTTAGAAAGTTAAAAATTTACAGTACCGAAAGTTGTTAAACTGAAATTTCATTTAATATTTGTTTATGATTGGCTCAGTAATATTAACGTGACTCTTGGAAATATTATTTTCCAAAAAGTCTTGAAATTTGTTTAATTCCATTTTTTTTTTTTTTTTAATTATTACTAGCCGTTTTCCATATTGATCATAGTATGTAGGGAATCTAACTTGGACCCAATGTTATGAAATAGGATTGCAACATACACATAAAAAAGGCGAAGCATAACCAAATTTATTATTTATTTTACCTTTTTATGTAATATTCATTTAATTAAGATCAATTAAGATTAATTACTTGAAAAACAACATATTTATCTTCTTTTTCTTTTGCTTATTTGCTTTTAAGCAAACAAGTCTATTAAAAATCTATTTTTTTTTCTCTCTTCTCACTATTTTATGCATGCAAAAATTTATTAAAGCTTTTCTTATTATTGTTATTATTATTATTATTCTGTGAAAAGTTACATTTTTCAATGACTTTCGGTTTATGCAATAATTTTCAAATTGTGTATGTGAAGTGCAAATCTTTTCGTATCTGTATTCACCTTTTCAAAAAAATTGTATTTTAATTTGATCATTTTGATTCAAAACTTGCAGTCACGATGCTATTAGCCGAAGAAGATATCAGACTGTTGATAATTTTTTCAGTGTAAATCAAATTTTGTAAATGAAATCCAAATTCACCGGGTACTTATTTAAATTTGTTTTTTCCCCATTTAATGAGAAAATGGCAACATAAAGATACAGCAATCAGTAATCAATCCCCCCCCTTTTTTTTTTCCTTTTCTTTTAATAGAAATGAAGTACGGCTGTTGCCCAATTAGAAAAGCGGTATTAAAAACTACAAAAATAATAATAATAATAATAATAATAATATTTCAAAACTGAATTAAGGTACAGTTTTCAAATAAATTGCATTTAAAAGTACATTTTTTCCCTATACGATAGTGTAAAAATTGAAAATGTGCGATATTTTATAAGCTTAAAAATTTGCAGTAGCCAAAATTGCAATTCCGAAATTTCGTTTAAAATTTGAAAGCGTTGCCATTTGCAGAATGACGTATGCATTACGCACAGATACGTTTGGCCTTTATAATATAGATATATATTTGTACAAACATTGAGATACAGTAAAATTTTTATGCTTGAAGAATTATTTGATATTACAGAGAATGAGTTCTCCCATTTTTTAAACATATTTTCTCTTTTCGGTATTTACTGAAGGAAAAAATTTATTTACTAATTTATTTACTAAAAATTAATATTTCAAATGATCCTCAATCAGTGTAATAAATTTCGTATAAGGAAAATGTAGGCCAGTTCTTTTTATTTACATTTGTATTTCAAAAAATATATTAAAATATCTTTTAACTTTCATTTAAAATAAAGATTTTATACGATAAAGATTTTACGTTAATTTAGCATAACAATATTAAGGCTAGTTACTTTAAACGTTTATTTCATTTTACTTATTATTTTATTTATTTTTTCGAATAGCCTTCACTTTAATGTAACAGTTTTAGGATTAGTTATTTGAGGTGCAATATTTTTGTTTATCTTAGATTATCTTCTTCTTTTCAGTTTTGAGATCAAGATATGATCAATGAGATTCTCAATTGATAATTATTTTTATATTTCCGTTGGTTTTTTTTTTCTTTCACACTTGAAGAAATAATATGAAATTCTTTTAATTTTCTTTAAACATACATTGAAAAGTAGTGTACCAAATGACTTACATGAAGTTTGGAAAATATTACTTATTTATATATTTTTTTATTTAACTCTTTCGGGTCGGATTTTTTTAAATTAAAAAAATAAACTTTTTTACGTTAATAACATTAACATTAGCTATTCAAATAGATTAATTAAAGTTTATCAAATATTTAACTGTCTGAAACATAACGAAAGTTGTTGTTTTGCGTACTTTTCAATTCATTTTCATATGACAATAGATAAAGAAAGAGTTTTGGGAGAGTTTTAGAAAATATTATTTTACAACAAGATTTAACTGATGTTACAACTTTCTAATACTCTTTGCGCATTATTGCACGTGATTTACTTTCAGGAAAGTAACCTTTATTTTAAATTTAAAGCATGAAATGTATGTTTAAAATAAAAGAATCACAAACTGTGTAAAGAGAATTAAGCAAATATTTATCATTATTATTATTATAACTAAATGCTTATAAATATTGATGAATTCATATAGCAAATATATAAATACATACTAACATTACTTACATGTAAACAGTAACAAAAGTATTTGTTAAAACAAAACGATCGTCAATTAAAAGACATGTAATATTAATAGTACACGAGACCCCAAAGGGTTAAATGTCAAAAATTTTTATATTTATTGAACATTTTGAGGATTAATTAATTGCAATGTCATTTATTTAGAGGTGTAAATTTGGACAAAATATAATAATAATAACAACCAGTTGTTTTATTTTAATTTATTTATTTATCTGTTTTTGTTCTTTGTCACTTCGTATCTCTAAATTGTTCTTGAAATATCCAAATTCAATTATTTTAATGAAAAACACACTGCTCAGTATGCTCTTTAAAGAAATAACTTGGACGATTATTATGGACGAAGAAAAAAATAATGAGAACTAATTGCAGTTGAGTCCCTTTTTTCTGAAAAATTATGTTAAATTAAAATAAAAGTATTTAACGATGGTAAAGGAAAATAAGACGGAAATTGCACGTGAAACGTAGCAATTGAGGTGCGACCATACTATAAAGAGGATTTATAAATATTCAGATCTTAGAGTAAATAGTATACAGTACTTCGGATACAGTATAGTATCCGAAATCTTTTGTGTGTCCCTGTAAATACCATCTGCTTTCTATTATACAGAAAGTAACATCAAGTAAACCTCAGCAACGTATTTTACTTTCATAAAATGTGAAATTGTTTAATGTAATTAGAACGCGCCCTAAACAATGTTTCCCCCCAAATATCTACCTTTTGTGTGGTCCTGTAAATTAATAACAAAATATTCTTTGTGCTAGAGATTGTACAGAATGTATATTTTAGTATATAATTCTTAGATGCAAATCAATTTTATTATGTTTGAAAGAGTGCAACATTAAGAAATGCTCTTGAACCTATTTTTTCACATTGACCTTAATGTAATGGAGTACTTTTAATTGTTCCTGTAATTGAATTGTACATCCGATTTTCATAAAATTAAAAATGACTCGACAAAATTATGCAATAATTGTACATTTTGAATTTCAAACGATTCAGTTAGGTAGGTTTTGCGTTGTAATAAGCAGACGGACGGACGGAAAGACGACTATATAGGTGCTACGTATTTACATAATTAGGATACCCTAAAACTGCGCATTTAAATTATTTCTCTGATTTTATTTATTGTAATGCATTTAAAAGAATTTACAATATATATATATATATATATATATATATATATATATATATATATTCTTTACAAAAAGTTTTAGTTATTTAAATAAAGATTAAGATTAAATACAAGAAAATTCAGTTCGTGTGAATTAAAATATTTTACATTTTATTAAAAAATAGAAAAAAAAAACGGAAAAAGAATGAAAATTTGGAATGGCTTATAATATTTTACAAATTACAACAAAAAAGAATGGAAAAAAGAACGAAAATTAATTTTACTCTTTAAGTTGTTTTTTCTTTTATCAGGAAAGAAATAAAAATAAAATTTCATTCCTATACGCAAAAGAGCTTTCAAATTTAATTTATCTTTCTTTAAAAAAAAATTTTTAATGCGCATTTAGAAAGAGTAACATAAATTCAAAACTTTCTACAGAGAATGAATGATTATCAATTATCACTGTTATTAATCTATTTGATGACCGCAAGAACTCATTAGTCGAGAAAATTTTACATTAAAGTGGGAGTAAAGATTATTTTTTAAATGTTGAGTGCGGAAATTTCTCGTTTATTTAATTTTAAAAACTCACAATATTTTTTCTTAATTTTACATTTAAAACTACCAAATTATTGTTTGTGTTAGATTCATAGAGAAAAAACTTATTTAGCAAAAAAAAAATATATATATATATATATATAATATATATATATATATATACTAAGAGCAAGAAAACATGGTGCTCTTTATAAAAACAAATCAATAATTCATATTATTGTTTGGTTTTTTTTTTTAATGAAAGTACTTATCATTTTTATTCAATTATTTTTTGCCATACATTTCAAAGAATTAGCTTCGAATTTCTCAATAAGGAGGGTAAATGCTTCGATAGCGTTAAAAAAATTCTTTGAGTATATATATTAACCCTTTTTACCTCTTACAAATGGAACTAATTACGACTGGGTAATTACTCTGAATACTTATTTCTTTTTTACCGGAGGTAATCCAACTATTTGGAATGTGCGACAATTTGGAGCCCATGTCTTCGACCTTTCTCATAGTTTATTTATGGCATTAGTTTTAAACACATTGTTTCTTTATTAAAACATAGAGAGACTTATTATAGTTACTTGTTTATTTTCATTATTCATCTAACTTCTTTTAAAATTCTTAATTAATCAATTTTATCTGTTCTCTTACTTTTGGTATGTGTTTATCTAGATGCTTTGTCATAAGTTCCTTAAATTGTTATGTTTTTCAGTTATTTAATCTTATTGGTTTTCTTTCTATAGACGTTTATTTATTTAGATTATTTATCCCAATTCTTTACAAAGACATTTTCATTTATTAAATTTAATTTACTTAGTTTGCATATCTCTTTGTTTATTTAGATTATTTAAGTATGTGCTTTAAAAGGGTATTTTTTATTTATTAAATGTTATATGTTTACTTACTATCGATATACTGTACATTTACTTAGATTATTTTTCTAAATACTTAAAAGGGACATTTTTCAATTAATCACCTTACATTACTTCGCATATTATAGATAATAAATATATTTTATTAATATCATTTATATAATTATGCTTAAAGTTGGTGTTTTAAAATTGATTAAACTTTGTACTCATTATAAACAAATATTTTGCACTTTTAGAGTTAAAAAGCAGAAAATATACGTATCTAAATATATAGTTATATGTTCATATACGTTTCAAGAACATTTTACTTTTTTGTGAGAGTTTTGATAAGCGAGCAGCGAATAAATACTACATACTGCTTCTATATTTGACTATTGGGCACTGTGTGCGTACATCAACGAAAGGAACAAATTTCAGAAAAAGTTTTTAAATGAACGCTTATAAATAAATTTATCTGAATAGCTCCGCACTTCAGTAGTGTAATTTAAGAAAATAAAATATAGATCCTTATTTAGATTGAATTATTTTAAAGATTTTTTTTAGAAAAAAATTTCGATGTTTTATTTTATTTTATTTATTTTTGAGTATGGTATTATATAGGTATATGTAAATCGATTTATTATTTCTTATTTATATTTCATACAGATGATAATTTGTAATATTCTATAATGGTATTATATAGATATAATACTCCCCCCCTCCCCTCACAAGTAAAATGATGTATCTTTATAATCAAAATATGAATTTCAAAAACCTAATACAGTAAAACCTCCAAATAACGGACACCTCGGGAACGCAGAAATTGTCCGCTATTCGGAGGTGTCCGCTATTGGGAAAACCTCAGAGATTCAAAAATAACTATAAAATGCTTAATGCTTTATTAATTTACTTATATATGTCCTAAAACCTACATTATATAATTGATCAGAAAGCAAAATTATTTTGTAAGCAATAAAAATGAAATAAAACAGGTAACAAAATAACAGGTAATAAAACAGCTCACTTTTATCCACTGCTTATTATATTCTCGTCAAAAAAATCTGTTTCAAAAGTTCACTTTTGCTTGAAATTACATGTAATTTGTTTTTCTATGTGACGTTATTGGACATTGTAGAGTTCCGAACGGGGATAGCACTTTTTGACTTCCAAAAGCATAAAATCTCATAATATTCTTGGATGACATTTCAATGCTCAGAGAAATAATCCTCCCGGGCAATCCCCTGAATTTAGCATTGAACGTGTGTGTGGGAGGGGGGGATTTCCCCCAGCTCTTTATCTACATTTATCTGTGATCGCAAAATTTGTGACACATTGTCCTGATAAATTATGAGGCTTTTTAACTATTTTTCTATTTTTTGACCTTTTTTTTTTCTTTAAAAAAATACCTTTTCATCCTTTATCGGCGGATAAAGTGTCCGCTATTCGGAATGTCCGTTATTCAGAGGTTAAATATACAATAATGTAGTTTATGGGAGTGGGGATTGGAAAACTGTCCGTTAAATAGAGGTGTCCGCTATTCGGGAGTGTCCGTTATGGAGGTTTTACTGTATTATAAGAAATGATTTTTAGTATAGGTATAAATATCTTTCTTCTCAATAAATAAATAAATAAATAAATAAAATACAACATCGAAAAAATATTTAAAGAGTAAATCTTCAAAATAATTTAGTCTAAATAATCATCTATATGCAATTTTATTTTCTTAAATTACAGTTATAAAATTCGGAGTCATTCAGATAAATGTATTCATAAGCAAGCATTTAATAATTTATTCTGAATTTCATCCCTTTTCTTTCGTTTGATTGCCAACAAATAAAAAATCTCTTGAAGGGAAAAAAAAAACAGATTAGTTTTTCTTCCACCCGTTAATGAAAAAGTGAAGAGAGAGAGAAAAAAAATTCTTACCTTCGCACGTGCCTCGAATAACGTTTGACTACCACAAACAATGACCTCATTTAACTTGGCTTAAACACTGTTGCATCCCGTTGCCTTAGTAACGCCGAAAGAGCATTTCGGATGGGTATTTCTTTGCATGATGCAACTTTTTATTCATATGTCGCACAGAGGGATCATTTGGGGGGAGATTCGCTTTCTCTACTCAATACTCATGAACGGTATTAAGGATTCAATCCTTACGATTACTTTCTGGTCAGTAAATGAAAACGGATGTCACAATCACAACAGATGCGCTTAATAATAACATGCTCTGACAAGACGACAATTTGATCAATCTAAAAATGCATTCCTTTTGTTGTGGTGATACTGATGCAATAGGAAGCAATAGTTTTTTTTTTTTTTTTTTTTTTTTTTTTTTTTTTTTTTTTTTTTATACAGTGAGCCTGTGCGGTTAGCAAAGTAATGAACCATATTAAGTTTTGTCAAACGTTAGTTATACCTTAGGTAGGTTGACTTAAGTTATTTTTTAATCAAATATGAAAATATGAATGGAAATAATATCATAGTGTTTAAATGTGCTATAAGCAATCTATTACAGGTCATAATACAGTACTAAAATTGCGAATTACTGTAACATTTTAAGTCAAAAAAAGAATTTCATTTTCTATTTGCTTTGAACCTGTTTACTTGTTAAATGTTTGGAGTACTGATTGTTAATCAAGAAGTGAAATATTGAAAAAGGAATTCGGACATGGATGCTAATATGTATTTGGTATAATCTATAAGTATTCTATTACATGCTATAATACAGTAC
This sequence comes from Maratus speculifer, assembly GCA_964019185.1. Lineage (NCBI taxonomy): Eukaryota > Metazoa > Arthropoda > Arachnida > Araneae > Salticidae > Maratus > Maratus speculifer. Next base: position 116,551,321 of record OZ025297.1, on the reverse strand, counting down.
TAATATTGCTATCTACTGTAACATTTTAAGTTAAAAAATAATTTAATTTTCTGTTCTCTTTGAACTTGATTACTTGTTCAATGTTTGGAGTATTGATTATAATCCAAGAAGTGAAATATTCTAATCCGAATTCGGACATGGTTGCTACTATGTACTTCTATAATCTATAAGTAATCTATTACAGGTCATAATATAGTGCTAACATTGTGAACTACTGTAACATTTTAATTTAAAACAGAATTTAAATTTCTGTTCGCTTAAGACCTGCCTGATTGTCCAGTATTTGGACTATTTATTGTTAATAAATCGTAAAGTATAACTTAAGAAAATTAACAATGAGGAGAATTAAAATGATAGTTATTGAGGATAATTAATTAGGATTTTCATAGGAATTAATGATACACAAATACTAATTCCTAAATTTCGATGAGTGGATTCTTAAATTCTTATAAGAGTATGAAATAGCATTTTTTCAGATTATGCCTTTAAATAATGGAAATTAGAAAATCTTTAAATTATATTTTTTTTTTCTTGTATGAATGGAGATTTTAATTTTATGAAATTGCGGAAACGGATATATTACAATCCTTTGAACAAGACTAGACTGTAGACTCAACAATGCAGAGTATAAATTATCAAATTTAATAATTAAAAAATATATATATTGTCGAATCTTGGTATTTCGGACGATAATCTGTCTCAAAGTATCTGCCAATTCTATTTTCTATCACAACTTTCTAAGAAAACATTTTGTGCTATTGCTTTCTATTACTTTTAATCTGAATAAATTAGGAATTATCTTGTTTGATACATTTGAAAATAGTATTTGCAACGAAGAATCTGATAAAAATATATTGTTTTCTGATTTATAGACAGTAATATTTCTTCATTCAAATAGTATAATTAAGAAAATTACCTTTTACGTGTCGTAAGAAAATCCTATGACATGTTAATGGGTAATTTTCTTGATTACACAATTTGAATGAAGATTCATTACTGTTTATAATTCAGAAAACCATATTTTCTATCACCCCTGCTTGATTTCTGAAGTAGCAACAGTCATAAGATTTAAAATCACACTTATATTTAACAAAATAAGGTTTGGATAGAGGCTTGGTAAAAATATCTGCTGTCATATCCTTACTTGGCAATATTCCAGATTATTAATACCCATTTTTCTGAAATCTTTAATACAATGGCCTTTTATGTAAATTTCATCTTACCATTTTCTTTTTTTATTAAAATAAAAGTTCAGTTATTATCAGTGATCTACTTTTTTTTTTTTTTTTTTTTTTTTTTTTTTTTTTTTTTACAAAATTGAATAAACATTAATTATTGTCTATCAGCGTTGGATACTTTTAGATGATCTATCAATAATGAATAAAATCTATGATGGATCAATCAAGGTAAGATAATTTATATATCTAATTTTAAAGTATTTTCTCATTTGATTTAAAAAAGAGAAGCTTGGAAATATGTTGTTCAAGTTATAACAGAATCAACAATTCATAATTTGTATTTAAATAAATTGCTCGTGTGGAATCAATAAGTATGTGTAAACCTACAAATAAGGTAAATTTTGAAAAAATAGCATTTAACAAAAAATATCATTTTATTTTTTCTATAAACAACAGCAGCAACGAAAATTTACGAATGTCGTAATATCACCTTGAAATGATCACATTGACGTCTGTGGAATTCTTCATGAACTGTTCAAGAGTGTATTTATTTATTTATTTTAAAGTTTTTCTTTTTCCTATTCTTTTCTAAATGCAAATACCTTATTATTATTACTATTGTTTCTTATTTATGTATCGATACTAATAAATATTAACTTACATTTAGCTTTAAAAAAAATTTTATCAGTAAAAAAAAAGGTGCGAAATGTAGGATATAGATCAAAAGTATTTTAAATAATTTTTTCTTTTTAGATTTTATATTTTTTAGATTTTATATATATTTTTTAGTATAATATATAATATAGTAATGTAATCTTAATTTTTAAAAATGCATTTAAATGAAGTTAGAAACATATCTTGTCAATAATTTTAAATTGCAAACATTATAAAATTTTTATGCATAGAATTTTGAAATCTGAGTATTTGATAAATTTGAGAATTTTAGTTTCCATAAGAAAATTATTACCTTATTTCTACAACTTTTATTTTTATCATTATTTTATTCCTTGTTTTACTTAAATTTTTTTAAAAGAAAAACAACAAAGCGAAGAATATCAAAGAAGAAAGTCCTAAAAGTGTAAAAATATCATCTTAATTTACAATTCCAAGAATTTTCGATGATATCATCGATCGATGAGAGAAAGATGAAAAAAAAAAAAAAAAAAAAAAAAGCGGTGAAGGTGGTGTTAGAACGAAAGAAAACGTACGTGGGTTTAAAAAATTTTTAAAGAAAATAAAATTAAAAAAATGCACATTGACTTCTTGGGGAGGCGGGGAGCAAAAGAGGTAGGTTTCTTTACTAGCTGTGTTTTTTACTTTTCTATAAAAAAAAATTTCATATATAAATCGAGATTATTTCTCTTTGTTTAAAATTTTATTGATTTAATGCTATAAAGGACTTTTTATGTGGAAAGTATTTTTTAAATATTTATTCAATAAAATCCATAAAATTGAGGTTAAAGTCCCATTTACGATCCAATTGTGATAACAAGAACATTATTATACAAAGAATGTCTATATAAATACAATGGATACATAATTAATATTCTCGGATTCGTAAGTGTGGCAGTACTTAGTTATTTCTAATGTCACTTCTTAATGTTAATTTAACATATTAAATCCTAAGAAGCTCAAAACTTTTTTCATTTTTTAAATCCCACCATTTTGTTTCTGATAAATTTAAAGCGTGAATATGTTTGGTTGACGTCAGGATCAAAACGGATCATAAAATCCCTTTTTCTTTTCGTTGAATTACAATCCAGAAAGTAACATGGGCTAAATTTTATTTACATTATTCAAATATTTTTCTTAATAATTTAAAATTTCATTTTTTCCCTATAAAATTTAACTTGTTTTCATTATTGGTGCAAATAATACAAAAGCCGTTATAATAATTTGTCTATATTCCGTTAAAAAATTTCCATCCGGAAAAAAAATAATAATATATTATATATATATTTAAAATAATTAGAAAGAAGATGGATATGGCGTCATAGCGGAAATAAAAATTACATTTTCAAACATTTGTTATTAAGAAAAAGAGCGTTAATATGAATAAACATAATCTGTTATTCATATCTTGATAAATACATGATGCGAGAACATTTAACAATAATTAATCTTGAACTTATATCGTTCAAAATCTCTTTCTTCCAAATAAATATTAATAAATAAAAAGAAAGAAAAGAAAGCATAAATCTTTAAACATTTTTTAAGATCTCAAATGAATTAAATGAACGTAATAAAATATGTGCAATTTTTCTCCTCATCCACCCCCTCTCCCATCTCCTGAAACACGCATAAGATAATTGCATAATAATTTATAATAAAAAATATTTTAAATTCTATAATGCTAATATTGATGTTTGAATACCGCAAAATAAATATTTTTTTCTAAATGTATATAACACATATTATTACTTCAAAATCATAATATTGTGTATTTATGCTCATAAACACATTCTTAGAGAAATAAACTAACGAAATATAATGTAAACTAAATAAATAAAACCATAATAATGTTCTTGGTTATTATTATTATTATTATTATTTATTATTATTTTTATTTAATGAGTTAATTTAAACAATATTGAGAATTCAATACTGCTAATAAAATAGTTTTAAAATAGAAAACTTTAATTTAGATAAGAAAGGCCACATTCTTAAATGCATTTTTTTTTTCATACTAAAACATCTTTTAATACATTTTAGGTCTGAGAAAGCAAGAAAAATATTCTTAAATAATAAAATATAAGCGAGTTATTTTTCTTTGTAACAGAATAATTTTAAATGAAAAATATCCAAAATTTGGAAATTTGAAGAAAAGGTTTTAACAATTGAAAGATTTTGATGTAATTTATTCGAAGAAATATTAAGAAAGCATTATAATGTACAATTTATAATTTATACAATATACATTCTGCCTCAACTAAATACATTAAAAGAGTTAAAGATATAAAAATAGTCTTTATAATTTTCCTTTATATCAAAATAATTTTAAATGGAAAAACATTGAATTTTCAGTAATGTTTTAATACAACTGTTAAATATCTAAAAAATGTAGCATATATTAAAAATTAATAAAAATGAATTCAAATGAATTTAAAAGCATAACTTTACATAATTTATAATATTTTTAAATGAAAGAAATTAGCAAAATGTATATATTATAGAGATACGATTTTATTTATTTATTATTATTAGAAAGTTAACCCGACAAAGAGTGCATTTTTATTATTATTCTTTTTAATAAGTTAATTGGAAAAATAAATGTATTTTTCATTATAAAAAAAATGGCAATAATAATTTAAAATTTGAAAAGTATGATTTTAACTTCATAATTTTAAATAATCAAAAAACACACCGTACTTTTTTAAATAATAAAAATATGCTAAAAATTACAATAATAATAATTTTTAATTTGTTTTCAGTAAAAATATTGAAATAAAATATATAGAAAAAATAGCATATGAAGATACACAATTTTTATTTGAAAAACTTTAACTATTCTAAGTAAAATTTGTAAATTTCGTAAGTGGAATCATTTTTCTTATCATATTCGGTATAAACACATATTTCTTTTTCTGTATAACCAAAAATTATTAACTTAAATAGCAGAAATAGCAGCTTAAATAAAATTTACTTCAATGTAATTTATCACTTGACAAAACAAAGTCTTGTTATTGCATCATGTTTAACAGCAGAATTTTACGCTCACTTAGTAAGAGCTTTGCCAAGTAATTGTCGGATTATTTAATAGAAAGAAAAAACAGTGGCTTCTTAAAGAATAGCGTCAATACAGCATAAACTTTTCATTACAGCAAATTAAAGAATTGTGACTAATTGTGTATATTAAAATACTAGGTAAGTTTAAAATATATTTGCTTCTTTTCACAAATTATGGAGAAAGAAAAATCTAGAAAATTCTACCCTAAATAAAATTATAATTTGCAAAAAAAAAAAAGGTTTTTCTTTTCTTTTCTTTTCTTTTTTTTTTTCTTTCAAGATTACATCAAGTAAAAAATATTTCAAAAATAGGGAAAACGAATATTTTAATTTAAACGCAACTGAATTAAAAGAGAAAAAAGAAAAAAGAAAAAAAGAGAAAAAGGAAGAAAGGAAAAGAAAAGAAAAGAAAACTAAAAAATTGTAATTATTTATATTTCATCGCATGGAAAACAAACATTTGATATTGCTCCATATTTAACTCTAGTATTTTACCTGCAATATGGCAGAGCATAACAAGTTTTTTACCTTTATGTAGGATGAAAGAAACATAGCTTAAGTAGCGGAAAAACATTAACTTTTAAAATATACATACATACGGAATATTTAATGTACATCTATATTTTCAGTGTAAGTTGCAAGGAAGTGAAAAATTCCAGTAGCATAGAAAATCCTAACTGTTAAAATAAACACATATAAGAAACTATACTTTCCTTTGCAGAAAATCGGAATATCCCAACATTCCGCAAAAATATATATTGTAAGACTATTTTATAAAATATATACTGTATTATAAGAATATACACTGTACCAAATAAAATTCACCTTTGACAAAGGACGGAGTTTTATTTTCATTTTATTTTTTATGAACATGGAAAAAAGAGAACGGAAGAAGACGAGTAAAATATTTAAAAGTACTTTAATTCCTTTAAATAAATGTAAAAAAAAAAAAAAAAAAAAAAAAAAAAAAAAAACTATAATTCAGTATATTTTATCCCATAACAACGCAAATCGTAATGTTGCATAATTTTTAACCATAGCATTTTATGCTCCTAAATAAAAACTATTTCAAACGAAATAAATGTACCGGCTTATGTAATAGACAGATAAATGATGACTAGTTAAAGAATAAATAAATAAAATCATCTTACCACGTGAACGGGATGATCAGCTTTCAGCGCACGTTTTCAGATTTCCCTTTCGATCTTCCGAATCCCGCTCGCATCCGTCAATATATCTCCCCACCTGTTCAGCCCACAATTTCTTTCGTCCAATCACATGGCTGCTTTTGGTACCCCTTAACCGACCTTCTTTGGGGTACGTTTGTGACCGCGGACTTTCAAGTATCCACGTTTCTTAACCGTTTTTTATGTACTACTAATAATTACGTAAAGATGGGTTACTGAGAACTATTCTAAAAACTATTAAGTTTTTGAAAAAGGAATATTACGCGTGTTTCATTTCGGAGATGTAATTATTGGAGTTGCTTTGTTCTTATACGTTCTATGATGGATTACATAATTTCTAGTTATTATGCAAATATTGCACTAAAATGTACATTTTTTTTTTTTTTTTTTTTTTTTTTTTTTTTTTAATTTTGCACACACATACTACTTTTTCCAATTTAAAGAGATCAAATTTAGAGGACGGTGCTTGCTTTGGAAATATGATTTTGTGGTTTAAGAAATTTCTAGAACTTAATATTACAGCATTTTATTGCAAAGAAGGGTGATGCAATCAGTGCAAATGTAATAAATAAATAGAAATATTTAGACTCGTTTATTGAGCAATTAATAAAGTAAAAAAGAAACACTCTCTTTCCCCGTTTTGCTCTTTCTATAATTTAAATCTTTGCATGAATGATGATACTATGCAAAATGCTAAATTTTATTAAGAAAAGAAGAGAGAGTCTTCTGTCAGAGATATCTGTCAAGAATACAGAGTCAAGAATGACTTACTGTATTCTTGAGTTCAAAAATACAGTGTTTAGCTGGTATAACCATATTTTAAAATAAGAAAGATTTAAATGTAAAATGGTACTAAATTAAATCTATTACATCAAATGAAAAATTTTAAACTAGTAATGTACTAATGTGGTGAAAGTATTTTATACATTTTCAACATAACACAAACTTAAAGATTTATTTTATTTTATTTTATTTTAAGAAAGATTTAAATGAAAAATGGTGCTAAATTAAATCATTATGCCAAATGAAAAGTTATAGACTTTTAACATATTAAATGGGGTGAAAGTATTTCATATATTTTTAAGATAGCACAAATTTAAAGATTTATTTATTTATTTTATTTTATTTTAAGAAAGATTTAAATTAAAAACTGTACTAAATTAAATCCATTATATTAAATTAGATATTTTAAACTTTTAATGTACCAATGTAATGGAAGTATTTTATATATGTTTAACATAACACAAATTTAAAGATTTGTTTATCTATTTTATTTATTTATTTATTTATTTATTTATTTATTTATTTATTTATTTATTTTGAAAGAATTAAATGAAAAAATGTTCTAAATTTATGTTAAATGAGAAATTTTAGACTATTAATGTACTAATGCAGTGAAAGTTATTTACATATTTTTAATATAACACAAATTTAAAAATTTATTTATTGAATGATTTTATTTTATTTTAATAAAGATTTAAATGAAAAATGGTACTAAATTAAATCCATTACGTCCAATGAAAAATTTTAGACTATTAATGTACTAATGTGAGGAAAATATTTTATATATTTTTAACAAAACAGAATTTAAAGATTTTTTTTGTTTATTTTATATTATTTTATTTTAAGAAAGATTTAAATGAAAAACTGTACAAAATTAAATCCATTATGTCAAATAAAAAATTTTAGACTATTAATGTGGTGAAAGTATTTTATATATTTTTAACATAGCACAAATTTAAAGATTTATTTATTGATTTATTATATTTTATTTTATTTTATGAAAGATTTAAATGAAAAATTATATTAAATTAAATCTATTATGTTAGATGAAAAAAAATTAGATTATTAATGTACTAATGTGGTGAAAGTATTTTTTATGTTTTCAACATAACACAAATTTGAGGATTTCTTTATTGATTTTATTTTATTTTAAGGGTGTTCTTAAATCAAAAAGGGCAACTTTGTGACATAAGTTTAATTTTTTTTTTTTTTCGGAAATACATGAAACTAGCAGGCATTGTTGTTCAGAAACTATCAAATTGCACTCATTTTTCAGATGTTTCGTAAAAGCAACAGATATTTCAGAACAAGCCGTCAAAGTTGACGTTTTTTATGCATTTTCCGACGAAAGCAGAAAAACCAATCAATGAAAGGAAGAAAATCGCGTGATCATGTGATCAAAATAGCTCATAACTCGGTAGGTAATTTAATGATCATAAAATGAAAAACTCGGTTCGATCCGAAAATGCTTCCCTAGTCAGGCCTTCCAATTTTATATCTTTCAGTTAAAAAATAAATTTGTAAATGTGTCAAAACGTTTTGCCCTTGTTGAGCAGAGCAGTTGAGAACACCATTAAGAAAGATTAAAATGGAAAACTGAACTAAATTAAATCCATTATGTTAAATAAGAAATTTTAGACTATTAAAAGTCTACTAATGTGGTGAAAGTATTAACATAACACAAATTTAAAGATTTATTTATTTTATTTTATTTTATTTTATTTTAAGAAAAAAATAAATGAAAAACTGTACTAAATTAAATGAATTATGTAAAATGAGAAATTTTAGACTTTTAATGTACTAATGATGGGGGGTGAACGGATTTTATACATTTTCAAAGTAACAGAAATTTAAAGATTTATTTACTTACTTTATTTTGCTTTATTTTATTTTAAATGAAAAATAAAAAGATGAATATGAAGATTTAAATGAAAAATTGTGCTAAATTAAATCCACAATGTTAAATGAGAAATTTTAGATTTTTAATATACTAATGTGGTGAAGGTATGCTATACATTTTCAACATAACACACATTTAAATATTCATTTATTGATTTCCTTTTACTTTATTTTATTTTTAAAAAATAAATGAAAAATTAAATTAAATTCATTCTGTTGAATGAAAAATTTTAGACTTTTAATGTACAATATGGTAAACGTATTTTTTATTTTCAATATAACGCAAATTTAAAGATTCATTTTATTTTATTTTATTTAAAAAAATATTTAAATGAAAATTTATACTAAATTAAATTTATTCTCTTAAATGAGAAATTTTATACTTTAAATGACTTATATGGTAAAAGTATTTTATACGTGTTCAACGTAATATAAATTTAAAGTTTTATTTTTACGAAAGACTTAAGTGAAAAAATTAATTAATCCATAATGTTGGATGAGAAATTTTAGACTTTTATTATATTAATCTGGTGAACGTATGTTATGCATTTTTAACATAACACACATTTAAATATTTAAATATAAATTTAGAAATTTATCTTTTTAAAAAATACTTAAGGGGTATGGTCACTCAACTTCTAAATTTCCCTCACTAATATAAAGTTTATGGGTGTTTGATACATGCGTATATTTAAAATATCGCATCGGGAAATTAATATTTTTAACTTCTATTTTTGTGTGTACTTCTGAAAAAATGACTCTGTTTTACTTAGTTCTCAAAATATTTCCACTTGATCGATACGAAAAAACATGTAAACAGAGCTCTCGCTTCGAGTCCATATAAAAACAGAAGTATTGAATGTAATTAATTTAAGCTTTCTGATATTTTAAAGGTATGTTTGTAGTCTTATAAAATTATAAAATGAAGTACTTCAATGTAATATAATAAAAAATATAGCAATATAAGACAATTTTCGAAAAAAAAAAAAAATTATGTGTTATATCACCACCTGCAAGATATCTTAACGTTGAATTGACATAAGAACCTAATTTTTGATTTAAAATGATCAGGAAACTTTACTCTATAGAATAAATTAAAGATATAACTATCACTCAAAAAAAAAAAAAAAAATATTAAAAAAACTCTCAAATTTCAATATTAAAAAACCCTTAAAAAATACATTTTTTTTCATTAAAAATACTCAAAATATTAAACTATCTGATATATATTAATTCCTTCTATAGATAATGATGTTATATATAGCTTTTTTTAAATTTTACGGATAGTCGTCAAAAAACAAGTTTTGAGAAAACGCGACTTAAAGTTGAAATTCTATGGGTGCGCTTTGAAAGTGATTGATACATAAATGCTAACTCCGTTAAAAATGCAAATATTTTTATGCATTTTTTTTTTTTTTTTTTCTTTGCACTGAGTTCATAATTAATTGAATAATCAAAATAGATAATAAAAAATCAATTTTTTGAAAAGTTTTCAAGCCTTGAGCCCCCTTAATTGTATATGAAGTGTTTATTTACAATTCGTCCGTTTTTAATACATAAAATATTAAACTAAGCACAGAATTTAGAAATAATTTGAGAACTTAAAAAAAAAAAAAAAAAAAGAAAGAAAGAAAAAAGAAAAGAAAAGAAAAAGGAAAAGAAAAGGAAAAAGAAAAGGAAAAAGAAAAGGAAAGAAACATCATTTAAGAAGAGCACACAGCAAAAAGAAGTTTAAAATATTAATATCCTGAGAATTTTTTTAAAATATAGGAATGCATCAAACGTCCACAGATTTAACATTGCAGAGCAGAATTCCGGAGCTGAGTGAACAGCTCCTTTAAGTAAAACAATTAATCCATTATGTTGAATGAGAATTTTTTGACTTTTAATGTTATAATTCTGTTAATGTATTTTATATTTTTTCAACGTAACATAAATTTAAAGATGTACTTATTTATGTTATTTTATTTTATTATAACTTGTATAGCTGTTATTTAGTCATTTTTCTTTATCGTTTTCCCTCAAACGCAACTTGAATCAAACGAAATACATCAATGATTTTGATCATGTGTTTTAAAATAATAAGAACCTCTACCTTGAATGATTTTCCGCATGGCTGAAAATGATATGAACGCCATTGCAGTATGATAATTTCTAATGCGTGAGAGAAAATTTGGACTGTTGAGAATCAACTCTTTTAATTGATACTTTACAGTGGTATTTAGTATAAAGAACGATGGAAAGATATGCAATTTACAAAATTCTCTCCTGTAAAATTTTGTAACGACCAGTGCAAGTCTCATCAGAATCCATTCAACAGATTTTTTTCAAAAGGCTATTTTTTCATAATCAGGTTCATCTGATTATAGAATTTTCCTTCATAGTAATATAACTAGCAGATTGATAGATGAACTCTATTAAGATTTCTATATCCTTATAATTTAGATGTACTGTGATATGTATGTGTTTGCGTGTCATGCTCTGTATGATGGATAGAATAATTTTTAGTAATTATGCAAATATTAAATCTGTTATTAATTTTTTTACATCCTGCACGCAAAAACATACTTTTTTCAGATTTAAATCGATCCTATAAAGCGAATAATAGCAATATCTAGAAATAGTATGTAATTAAGTGGTTCAAAAAATTTATAGAAGTTGGTTTTAAAGCCTTTTAATGTAAAATAATGGGGTTTGATGAGCATTGGTAGTAGCTAAAAATATATTCCGAGGGAGGCAGGCTTTAGTTTTCAAACTTGTAAAACAGACTGCAATGCGGATATTTTTTAAGTACAATTCCTAAACTTTGTAAATTTGGATTCGCATATTTGAAGATTTCAAAAATCGATTTCTGATTATTAAAAAATATGTGTAGATTACAAATTTATTATTATTATTATTATCATTTTTCGAAAGCTAAATTTGAAATTATATTTATTTTTTGAGATTGATTTTGATTTTTATTTTAAATAGAAATCAATTTCTAAAAACTTTTAATATGCGAATTCAAAATTACAGCTTATTTCTCTTAGCAGTTTTAAAGTCAGGCTTAAAGGAAAAAAAAAAAAAAAAACTACCCGCAATGTAGTTTTTAATAAACAAGTTGGAAACTCGCTAGGGGGTCATTCCACACCAAATGAGCAAATCAGGTGTGGCTGACATGTAACAGATTTTATTGAAAATCATCATAAGTAGATCACAATCATTTACGAGGAAACGCAAAATAGTAGAGTTCAGACTAGTTTATTTCAGTATAAAAATTTACATTAAAGTTGATACGAAATCAAGGTCTTGTGTACATGCTTGAAATTTCAAGTTTGATTATTAGCCTTAGGAATGGAAAGATTGTAATAAAAATTATTTACACTTAAGAATGAACTATAAGTAACAGATTAGCATAATTTAGTAATTGTATTTTTATTTCATAATTTATAAATAAATAAATAATAATAAAAAAAAAATCGTGGAAAAAATAAAATATTTCAGTTATATGTTTTAAAATGAAGGACACTTTTTCCAAATTCAATTTTTTTAAAAATCGTATAGCTAATTGAATATACTTAATATATCTATAATTTAATTCTTGCCTTTTTCATTCCTTTGTGAGAAAAAAAATAAATAGTGAAAACTGCTGATTAAAAATTCAACATTTTTATCATTTTTTTGGAGACGAATAAAAGCTTTCAAAAGTTTTATACTCTTTTATATTACAGATAAAAGTGTATATTTTAAGTATACGGAGCTTTATTTTTGCTTTCAGTTTATTTTTGCCTCAAGATAATTTTAAATTTGTATAGAAGAAAAACGATTTTCTTCATAAAATAACTGTATTTTAATCTTAAAATCAAGTAGCAAACATAGATGGCAGCAGCCACCTTTTTTAGCAAGAAACTTGCAAAAAAGCGCGTGTTTTCAAAGAAAGATTGTCTTTAGAAGGTCTCGAATATTAGTTTTTTGAACCCATTTTTGTTATGTTAGAAATTAAAATAGCAGTATTGAAACTTTTTTAGTGTGTCATGGACTTATTGATTCTTATGTATGTGTAATATTGTTGATGTAGGAGCTTTCCTTTAATTATTTTTTTGAGGTATCATAAGAGGAATAATTATGATTTTGTCATTTTTTGAAAGTTTCTAAGTTTTTTTGAAGATGAAGGAAATAAATAACAACTTTGAAACTTTGAGAATTCGATCTTCATACATAGTACTACATCTTGCATCAATTTCACAGATGTTTTTTAAATCCTTTGATTTTTATAACATTTCAAAAATTTTCAAAATTTACAAAATTTCAATATTTACAACCAATTTATGATTAATTATGATATTACCAGATTATTGTTACTCAATAAATATAAAGATTGATATCCAGAGATTTCAATATTATGAAAAAACTTCATTTTTGTTAAATAGTTTTCAAAATATAGAACTTGAAACTTGCAACTTTCGACGATTATCCGCAAGCCATTCTATATCACAAGTTTTTTAAATGTCCAAAATTGATAAAATAATTTGTTTTTCGTCAAAATATTGTGCAGACATACATTTGAATATGAAATGAACACGTATCTCAAGTTTTATTAAAATCGGATTCTAGCAGCCACGGCTTTTTTTTTTATATATTTTTGCTCATTTGACATGGAATGACCCTAGTGTGTTCATATTTAAATACGTTTTATATTCAAAATAGCTTCGATTCAAATGTACTGCACCCACATTGAGAAATACAAGTACTCATTTTTGGTTCCATGGATATGTTGAAATATGAACCGTTACGAACTCATTTTTTATCCTCATGGATGTATTCAAATGTGAACTTTGAAAATAAATGCTCTCAGTTACTTTTTTAATGCAATCTGTAAATATTAATTTATGCACAGTGTTTTAATATAATTTGAAAGTGCTATAAAATAAGATGGTTTTGTCATAAAAAATGTGAAGCAAAACAGGGTAGCGTCCAACATCACCAATTAGTAACATATGCAATACTAAAATAAGGTAAAAACTTCGGATTAAAAAAAAAATATGAATCAATTTCAAAACTAAAACAAGATTCATCTTTCATGAGGGAATAACTTGAAATTTATTATTGAATTTTTAATAAAAATTCCCTAAATAGCTTTATTTGTTAAAAAAAAAAAAAAAAAAAAAAAAAAAAAAAAAAAATGTAATTTAACAAATTACAACGTCTATTTTGAAAATAATCTTTCCAAAGACCAAAAACTTCCCAAAATTTTAAAGACTTATAAATAAATTCTATATTTAAATTAATAATAATAATAATAATAATAATTAACATCATTTTTGTGATGATTATAACGAGTCATATATTACGTATGCGATGCATTAAACATTAATATTCCTAGACCAATGATAAAATAAAATCCAATAGTTTATAGATATACAACTTTAACTGTTTAAAATGTACATTTTTATTGGATGGAGTTTGGATTGGATCAGATTGACTTCTGAACGCCTCATATTACGCACGACATGGATTAAACATTAATATTTCTGGATCCATCCTAAACAAATTTTAAATGAAATTTCGGTTTTACAATTTTTGGAACTGCACATTTTTAAACTTCTAAACCTCGCACATTTAAAATTTTTACACCATTACATAGAGAAAAAAATGTACTTTAAAATGAAATTTGTTTGAAATCTTTATCACAATTTGTTTTCAAATTATTATTATTTGTAAAAGTTTTTATTACTTTTTTGTCATTGTGGCAACACAAATATTTCATTTTTGGACATTAAACATTGACTAATCATAAGACGAATAAAATAAAATAAATTGCGGAATTCAACAAATAAAAATATTCAGATTTCTCAGTTCTCTAGCGAGGTCAGCAACTATTTTCCAACTAGTTAATAAATTAAATGAAAAAAAAAAAAAAATGTCAAACGAGCGTTGCTGTTGACACCTTACTATAGATTAAAATAAAAATGTGCTGACATTTATTTCATGCTCAAAATTATTAACGAAAGACATTCAATTGATTATTTATTAAGAAAAACTAAGCAAATTTATTATAAAGATACACTAATCAACTATTTTTATGACAAGACGTCTTAGCATTATTTTAAGCCTTTTTGAATTATTTTTAAATACTCTGCATAAATTAATGTATATATATATTTACATTAACTTAGAATTTACAGAAGGAATACTGATCACACTAAACAAGAAAGAAAACTGTATTGAATATCTAACAGAGACCACTTTGCTTTCAAAATTGTCTGTAAAATCTTAAAAATCCCGTTTTTATTCTTTCTCCCCTTCCCCCCCCCCCTTTTTTTTAATGAATAAATCCATCTCACATAGCACACAGACTGGGCAGACCATGAATATAAAAGCACTCAACAATAATCCAATTTTATCCTTAAGAATTATATAGGAGACATAAAATATAATTCCTTCCTTGGAATAAAAATGCAATATTATTGGATTTAAATTTATTTGAAATTTAGATTAATTCCTCTGATTACCTAGGTACATTGAATTGTTTTTCTGCTAATGAACATCTTTTAGGCCAGTATGAATAAAATAAACCTACACAAAATACAAAGTTATCTTTTCATTTGGGTTTCACGGTATAGGCTATATTTCGAAATTGAAGAAGCTTAGGTTCAGTTTTGATCCAAAAATACTTAATTTGATTTAAGTACACACCAATTTACACATTTTTGAATATTTCTTTTCTTTTTTTTTACTTTTTTTTAATACATATGTTAATAATTTAAATATTAATATGTCTAATGGAAAAAGCCTTCACCGTAAAACATTTGTGTAACGTTACTCCATGAAATTAGTGGCAACCTTGCTGCCACTTTTTTTATGGTAACCGATATAACTGGTTTAACCGATATAACCAGTGTAACAATACACTAATATGTAATGTTACATCAGTAACATATGTTTAAATTAAACCATTATATAAGTGAAAAAAAATTACTCCATAAATGTTTTACAATGTTTGGAATAAAAGTAAAGAAATCTTTACAAAGTAACACCGAAGGAAAAAAAAATCGGGTTCTCAAAATTTAGCAAAAAGTACTCCATTTTAAACACATCAAATACTCAAAATAGCTCCGATCCAAATGCGCTGAAAATTGAGAAACACATGTACTCATTTTTGATTCTATGGTTGTGTTCAAATATGAATAGTTATTTACCGCCCCCCGAACCTCCAAATTAAAGCAAACTGTATACTGTCATGTATTTGTTAGTCAAAACTATTAACAAGAAATATTTCATTTATTATTTATTAAGAAAACTAGCAAAAGTATTGTCAAGATACACAAATTGAATATTTTTTGTGACAAGAGAGTTACTTGCAACCTCTTTTAAATTTTTTTCAAACACTGTGCATAGTTTAATATTTACGTTAATAAAAAAAATTTTATGAATGAAATGAACATTACAGAGTACAACAAGTTGTAAAATCAAGCATAGAAAATGTGGTATATGTTCTGTTCGTACAATAACGAAGTTTTTAAAATATTCAGATCTTGGTATATAGTATAGCAGCCCAAATCTTTTGGGCGTCCCTGTAAATACTATCTGTTTTCTATGACACAGAAAGTAACATTAGATTAATTTTAAACACGATTATTCAATCGGTAAATGAATTATAACAGATGTAAATTTTCCATTTTTCACCCAAAATTGAAAAATGGAAAATTTACATCTGTTATAATTACTTTACCGATTGAATAATCGTGTTTAAAATTAATCTAATGTAATTTCGTATGCAGCGATTTTCTGCAGTTCCATATATTGACCTTCGTTTTTTTCTGTTAAGCTGATCCAGAGTATCAGACCAGATAAAGTGATCGTTGGGTGAAATAGTCCTCCAGTGTTCATGTCCGGGATAGCTCAGTTGGTAGAGCATTGGCGGCTTCAGCCAATACATCACTGGTTCGAAACCTGGCCCGAACTTTTTCACTCAAAATGGAAAATTTACATCTGTTATAGAAAGTAATTTCTATTAAACCTCTTCAACGTATATGAATTTCATAAAATGCGAAATAGTATAATATAATTAAAAAGGGCCTCAAACAATAATTTTCCCTATACCATTATGTAATAGAATACTCTTATAGGGCCCTGTAAATTAATAAGAAATAATCTTTGCTTCACAGATTGTACAAAAATCATATTTTAGTATAGATTTCAAATATACGTTTAAAGTTTATTATGTTCGAAAGAGTGTAACATCATTAAAATGCACTTGAAATTATTTTTCCCATTAGCCGTAATGTAACGGAATATTTTTGATTGTCCCTGCAGTTAAACTATACATTCGATTTCCATAAAATTTGAAATGATTTGACAAAATGAAGCAAAAATTGTGTATATTAAATTTCAAACGATTTGGTTGGGTAGTTTTCGCTCTGTTATATATGCGAACAGACAGACGGACTGAACGACGACTATAGGTGCTAAGTATTTATATAATTACAAATGCACCTAAAAGTATAATTTTGTTTGTGTTTGATAACAAGCGATGTTTCAAAAGTGAGAAAGGATAGATTTATTTTTTATCCAAACATACTCAATTCGGTATGAGTATTTCCATTTACTTATTTTTAAATACTTCTTCTTCTTTTTTTTTTTTTTTCAGTGAAATAACAATATAAAATATAATATTGATATAGTTTTGTACTTTTTATTTTTTTAGATCCAAATAATCCCTTTTCTATTAAAACTTAAAATTATCATTTCATATTTCGTATAAAAGTATAGATGCAGTAGATGAGTAATAATAGGGAACGAGGCTAATGATGCTCGCTAAGATGAAGTAACATAATATTGTCGGCATAATGTCTAGTCTCTGCAAATGCATGTCTCGATAAGCGTTTATGTGTCTGAACAATTTCATACCGGTCGAAAATTCCGGTATGACTCACACTAACCGAATATGCTTGAACAAGTCTGAAGCCGCATGATAAAGCAAATGTTCACTTGCTTTAGTCAATCTCTTAGTTAAAAAAAAATTCTCTCCGAGATTGAAAACAATCAATCGATTTTATCAAAACATCTAGTTCGACAGAAATGTCAGATTTATAATATTCGAAACTTAATTATAGTAACAATTAATTAATTAAGATTAGTGAACTTATAGGGAGCCACGTACTAGCAATAAACAACTAATTTTTAAAGTTTAAAAACAAGCCCAAAATGAATTTTCCTGAAAATTACTGGAAAAAAAATTAATTGACAAGCATTCTTAAATTTTACTTAAACTTTTTATAAACTGTTTGAAAAAAATTATTATTATTAATATTAATTTCAATATCATTTGTTGTTGTTGTTGGTACATAATTTTATTTTCTAAAGTATCTTTAAAACCAGATTTTTTGGCAAATTCTTAGATTCTAGAGATTTCATTAAGAGATGAGTTTTTATTCAAAACATTGTTTCTTTAATATTATGTTATATTTTAAATAAAACTGCAGTTAATATAGTCTATTACATTACAAATAATTTGTTGGATAAGCCAAAATCCTAAACATTCATGCATTAGAAATTTACTACTATACTTACTTGGGTCCACTGCTGGATCACAGAGAAAGATAACATTTTTAATTTTAATTTTTTCCGTAGAATATATTTTGAACTTTGAATGTCTATTCTAATACCAGGAAAGTAAGGTTACAACTAGGCTAAAATTATATATATCTTTTGGAATTCACTAACATTTTAATAATAATTAGGTAAATGTCTTTAAGTAACCACTACTGCTGCGTTTACTTTACATTATAAAATTAATTAATGAAAATATAATAGTTAACTAATTCAAATAATAATTGATTAAATTCTAATAGCAATAAAAGCATATTTTATCATTTCTAAACTAGAAATGTGTGTATATAGGATTAATTTTACTAAGGTGCCCTGGGGTAATAAAGCGAGCTTGGATAATAACGCAAGTGCTAACATTACTAGTTACTATGAAGAAATCCGGGAGAGTGCAGTTATGGGTTCTGCGCAGAAGGGCTCCGAGTCATCTGAATCACAAACAAATGCTAAAAATTTATTTGTTCCAGTTGAAGACCATATCACTAAGAAGCACGTGAAAATCAGCATCCGATTTAAAATTTGCGAGGTAAATTCGGTGATCTTAAGACTATATATTTATTAGGAAATACTTTGTTTATTACATAAATTCGTAGTATATTTCATGTACGTTCAAACTGTTGCGGAAGATTTTTGGTGTTCGCAAGGTAGTTTGTAGTTTAAAATATACTGCGTAATAAGTATAACCGGGGTAATAATACCATCCACTGGCTTTATTACTCCGGTTGATTCTTTTCAGTACTGTACCTACATACGAAGAGGTTTACGTTTTCATTTTATGCACGAGAGAGCATTATTGACATTGCTGAAAACCAAAAAGGGTAAAGAAAAATTTATATGTCCAAAGTGCTGCTAATTGTTTCACGTCAGAAGAATAAAATTTCAAATATTACTGTATCCTGATGTCGGAATTAACGGTAAATAAAAGAAATTTGTTAATTTCAAGGGATGTAGAGTTTATATCTTTAGAATTGGACAATTTAAATGCCATTATTCCATCTTATTTTATAGTTATTTTTGCATGGTGTTATTACACACATAGGTGGGTAATACGCCATCACGGTAATCAAACAAACGTAATCAGGCAGTTATTACATTTTATGAATACATATATGCTAAAATATTCTTTCTTGTGTACACAGTCAATAAATTTCTGTGTCAATGCCTATATTTGTTTGAAAAAAAAAATCTAAAATTAAGCCATGAAAATTTGTATAATCTTAACATAGCGTTATTATCCCATAGCGTTATTACCGTTATTATCCGTACTTTCTATACGATCATGTGGCATTGTATTATCTAATTACTTTTAGCTGGAAAATGAAGCAATGATTCATATTCTGACTATGAGAAAAATAATGTATTGACTTTTTGAAGAAACTGACTTAAATACTAACAGCTGGATTGTTTCTTATATAACGCAATCTAACAAGCACTTAAACAAATATTTTATAGGCTAGGTTACAGTCAAAACATTCAGAAGGAATCTTTAGTATTTTTGGTTCGTAAAACAGAACCATGATCATAAACAATGAGCAGATGGTGTTGATATAACAGACATTAATACATATCAGGAAGTAAGAATTCTTCCTGGATCAATAAAATAACTGGAACGAAAAATCATGCATCCAAGATTGGTTATTAAATACTTTCCAACACATTTCAAAGTACTGTAACAAAACTTTACATTCTATTAAGATGAAAATTGAGGTTTAAATAAACAATTTAGAATGTGCATAAAGCATTCTAAAACCTAATTTTTTTTAATTACAATCAATAGTCGGGTAAATATCAAAATTTTTGATGCATCCCTGGATATGATCTATAGATTTGTATGTAAACTATCTAGTAATAATAATAATAATAATAACAATAATAATAATAATTAAAAAAAACTTATTTTAATTTATAACGCAGTTGATAATTACCATTCAGAAATTTTCGTCATTAAAAGAAAACGTACTTGCGATCTTTTTTGCAACTTATATCCTGTATATGACCTACAGAATTTATACACATGAAGTAATATGCATTAATAATAATAATTAAATTTTAAAACCAGTACCACAACTCAAAATGTAGTCCCAGCAATTAATTATTCATTTGTAATACTATAACCAAATTCTTTTATGTGTTCCTTGTAAATGAACGATACATTATATTTGCGCCAGATTTAAGTACCTTATATAGTATAACTCAGTGATATATATAAATTTCCATGTTTTTCAAACAGTATAACATCATTAAATACCCCTACGATTTTCCTCCTTAGACCACAATATAACGGAACTCTTTTGAGTGTCTCTGTAAAAAAACCACAAGTGCTCTCATGTTTAATACCGAACAGGCCATAAAAAAACCCAATAAAATATATTAATTACATCGCAATCCGGGCATGTTTACAATACAGAGCGCGAACAAGCGACAAATGGCAGACAGTCCAAATTCATAAACACTTTTCGACTATACTGGAAAATGTTAAAAAAGGGTCAAAATCGTAGTTTCGAGTATTTCGAAACTTTAACTTTGGTATATCATTTAAAATTTATTTAATTGAAGAATAATTTATTTTAAGTGCTACAAATTGTTCACTTATCAACATTTTCCCATTTTTTTTTAAATATTTGTTTTCATATTAATAAAAATATGGTTAACATAACTATTTTTTTGGTATATTTTACAATACTCCAGTTTTACGTAACGATTAGTACAATTAAAAACTAGTTGTTGGAGGCCACTGTAATATTTATCTATCATGGATATACATATTGCATAATACAAAATATGAAAATATAACATGTGTAAACTATTTATTAAATGCATTGCAATTCCAAAATAAAATTTAACTGTACATTTAAATATTTTTAAAAGATTTGTTAATATGGATGTGTACACTTTAAAAACACCGAACATTCGATTTCTAAACAAATATCCTCTATCTCAATTTGTTCGATTGACAGAGGAGAAGAGCGTTTAACTCCTTGCGGCGCGGTAGTATATCTACGAAACCACTTATTTTCAATTTCCAAACACCACATTGGCATTTTGGTAAAAAAAAAATTACAGTTTATTGAATGTGTGAAACATAGCTTTTCTTTATTTACAAATAAAGTTGTTCTCAAATTCCAGTGTCAGTCAGTGTTCTCGCTGTCGCTCGCCAATGCGTCAAATTGCGACTAAATTTTTCATTTGGCGAGTAAACAAGCGATTAGATTCGCCAAATTGCTAGTGCTCAATTTTTTCTTTTTCTTTTTTTCTTTTTCGTTTTTCATCCATATGCATATATGTTTAATCTACACATATTTTTTATATTTGTAGCGGATAGTTGAAGTTAGATTAATAACAATCGCTGTCCCAGTTATAAAAACTTGGTTATTTTAGAACATATTGAAAAAAAGGGAACACATTAAAGAATTAAAGTTTTTTGTGCTACACGGCGAATCTATTTTGCTAATGCTTTTCTCATTTGGCGAATGTTTTTTATTTTTAATTAGCCAAATTACTAATGTTGGTCAAATGTCAGCGAGAACACTGGTGTCAGTCATTAATTTTAACACTTAAGAAATGAATTTGCCCTGCGCCGCAAAGGGTTAAAATCGTGGCTTGATGACGTCATGAACTTTAAATGTTCTATTATGAATTGCGTAAAAGAAATATCCTTATAACTCAAAAAATGATAATCCTATTAACTAACAATTCACTGCGTCGGATGAAACTTCTCACTTCCAATTAAAATATATCTTTGAACTGAAATTGCAAAAAAATACTGTGTCATGAAATATCAAAGAATGTGCAAAATAGGATTACAAATATCAAGTTAACTAATGAACCGATCGACTTCATTATTTATGCAAAATTTGTGGTTTATTATTATTATTATTGTATTTTATTACTCATTTTTTAAAGTAAACAATTTCAAAAAGTTTTAAATATACCTTTTTATTAGAACGAATATTTCGAGAATCCGGAAAAAATAATTCCAGATAATCGAGGCTATTTAGATTTAATATGATTTTTCTCATTATTACATACTAAGTTTGTACCAAATTTCAAATCTCTGTCTCAATTTGTTCTAGAGATAGAGCGTCGTTCACAGACAAACAAACAAACAGACGGACGGCATATTTTTTTTTTTTTCTAAAAATAGATATCTTTTTTAATAACCAGTTTCTGAAACATTTTAATCCGTCATTTTTTTTAATTTTTTAAATGACTACAAGATTTAACCTACTACATATGATGGGCAAGTAACATCTAAGAATCGTGATTATACTTGAAAATATGAGTTACGGTACTACATGCAAAGAAAGTAAAAGTGGTAGTTTTTTAGTACGTATAATTTTATTCATTTCTTTTCGTAAAATGGCAATTTGCATGTTCCCTTATTTAGGAACTGTATAATGTGTCGTATTGCTCAGTTTTTTGATAAAGGCAGACTATTTCAAAAAAAGATCGTCAAAGTGGGCATTTTGAACAGTATTTCCCAATCGTGATTGAAGAATTAAGTATTTATTCAAATAACAAATTGCTTATTTTATGACTCATTTTTAAATTCAAGTTTGCTCTCAAACGCATTCAATTGACAGTTTTTTTTTACTTAGGAACTATATATTATACCGTATTGGTCGATTTTTTTAAAAGTAAGAATGTATTTCAAAATATGCTGTCAAAATGAGTATTTGAGCAAAATTTAGCTTAAGATAAATTTCATAAAACCAGTTCTTGCAAATAAATGAAATTAATTTTTTTTTTTAAAGCGGCCAAATAAAGTTGTTAAACTGGGTTTATCTCTAATAATATTTAATTTTTTGTTGTATAAATGAGCACTTAACTTGAAATCTACCTCCACCTGTATGCCAAGCTGACAGGGATTTTTTTTTTTCCTTTCACGTACCCCTTTCTCAGGCTTTTAATTTCGGATTACCTCCATTTCGCTGAAACACAGTTCCTATCTCCTTCTCTACTCAACTAAATAAATAAAATCTTATCACAACAATATAACCGATACAAATTATATGACATTCCTAATATTTTTGCAGGGACGCGCTAGCAATATTTAGCATCTGTATGCAGAACTTCCGTTGGCGCCGTATCGCCCTATTCATTAAAAATATGTCATATTTTTCATGAAAAATGGTACTTTTAAAATTTTATAAAAGAAATCGTGAAAGTATTATATGATTAAAAGGAATGAGCAACAAAATATGCGCCATTTCTAACCAATCTCAATAAAGTATTTAAACAATGAAAAAAGAGAAATTTTGATGTAACGATGATATTTTATGTACTTAATCATTTATAATTTTATTCATTTTTACTGATTCAATGATTTTTATTTACTGCAAGAAATACGCTGGTTTCATTGTCAAAAAATATTTCTTTCTTTAATTAAATTTAAAAAGCAGTTTTTGAGACACTTTGGCGGAAAATTGAAAATTTATTTTTTTTATTTAATTAATCATGATTCTATCTATAATTACTAACTCCTTGATTTTTTTTTTTTTTTTTTTTTTTTTTTTTTTTTTTTTTTTTTTTTTACTTTTTAAGTATTTAAGTATTTTATTTTTCATAGAAAATTTAGGCATTTAATTTTTTATTTGTAAAAATGCGTCCGTAATAAAAAATATGTAAAAAAAATTAATTAAAATAATAAATTTTTAAGGTTATTCTGAAAAAAATAAAATAAAAAAAAAAGAGTAATAATATTGTGCACATCTACAGATCATAGTTTATTTTTATGTTTAATTTCAAGCCAAAATACTTTATAGTTTTTTTTTTTTCTTGTAAAGTCTACGACAAAATGTAATTTGTGTAGCCTAGTAGAGGATTCACTTGGTTCATCTTAATTATCACTCTAAAAATAATTTCATATATATTCTATAATAATAAAGAAACAAGTTTTTGAGTGTGTCAGCGCCGTTCTGAAAATACCGCTGCAAAATTTTGGGGGATTTTACCTCTATACATGAAGTTTTGCACCTCGAAGCTCGATTTTCGATTTTTTTATTAGATTTTTTTTAATTTTTTAGGTGATTTTTAGCTTTTTTATGTTTCGAAGCGATTTTTCCACATTAGTAAAAGGAATACAGCTTCATTCTTCTAACCCAATATAGTAAATTTAATTCTCTTTTCAATAAAGTTTATTCGGAATCCGTACAGCAATTTTTGAATTTTTAACGAATTTTATAATGAGATTTTAAAGATTTTTTTTTCGCATTTTGCTGGTATTTTATTGACTTTGATGAAAAAAAAAAAATGTTTCAAACTTTCAGCCTAAATTTACTAACTTTTTTCTGCTACGTTTTTTGAATTTCAGCGATTTTCGATGTGACTTTTAACAATTTTTCGTTTTTTTTTTTTTTTTTTTTTTTTTTATGTGCGTTTAGCATCGATTTTTTGTCATTTTTGTCAATATTACAGATTTTTGTATGCATTATAGTTATATCTATTTTTAAATTGTATTTAAAAAGGAAAAAAAACATAAAGTTAATGAATAAAGGAATTATTTGGAATATTTATAGTAATCTATATATATATAATAAGTGATGTCTGCCTGCCTGACCGTGGATAACGCCGAAATTATAACACCCAGGTCTTCGAAATTTTTGTCATGTGTGGATGCTAGCATCCGAAAGTGCACTTCGCAGCCAGATATTTAAATTTAAATTTAGATTTTTTAAAAATTCAAACTTACTGGGTAAGAAGATATTGCAGCTTTGAACCAATCCACGAAACAAAGCTGCCATGTTAAAGACTATTTGCAGGTAGCCACTAACCCGCGGCAACGAAGCAGCCAGCCAATGAGAGCAGGCTGTAAATATGGAATTTAAGGACTACATTTCATGGATAAATGCTAGCAACAAATTGCAGACGCATTTCTTAATTTTTCCTGTTTTGATGATTTTGTTTTTCCTGGTTGATTTACAATCGCTCTTCAAAATCAATCCATGGAACCATCCGAAACTAGTCGTTGGGGGGCCACCGTAATACTTACCCATCATATGTATGCATATATAATATATCAAAATAATAGATTTGAAAATTATTTATAAAATGGATTGCAATTCCAAAACAAAATTTAAACGTGTATTTATATTTTTATTGTGCATAGTAATGCTGTATTAATGAGTTGCTGATGAATCTCTTTCGATAAATTATACAACACGCCTAACTACTCAAGTAGTACTGAATTGCGAAAAAAAAGCATCCTTATAACTCCAAAAATAATAATCTTATTAACTAACAATTTATTGCGTCGAATTAAGCGTCTCATTTCCAATTAAAATATATCTTTGAATTGAAATTTGAATGAAATACAGGGTCATGAAAAATCGAAGAATGTGGAAAACAGGATTACAGATATCTCGGCAACTAATAATTCGATCAACTTTGTTCTTTATGCAAAATTTGTGTTATTTTATTGCCTTTTACGATCACTCCTTAAAATAAAAAATTTCGAAAATTTTTATGTACCTTTCATCAGAACGAATTTTTCGAGAGTGCGAAAAAAATAGTTCCGGATAATCGAGGTTGCTAATATTAAATAGGGTTCGTCCCATTCTTACATACTAAGTACATACAAAATTTCAAGTCTCTATCTCAATTTGTTCGGGAGATAGAGCGTTTACAGACAGACAGACAGACAGACAGACAAACAGACGGACGGACGGCAAAATTTTTTTTCTAAAAATATGTTTTTCGAAATCTCCAGTGTCGAAAACGTGTAAATCTGTCAAAATTTTTTTTTCGATTTTCAAAACGATTGCAAGACTTACCCTATACTATGATGGGTAAGTAAAAACTAGTGAATTAGATAATTACTCCTTTTATGTTTTCCTAGGGTTTCTTAAGATATTAGCGCACGTAGCGCTTGTTCTCAGCAGATTTTGTTTGGAGTAGGTCTCATTGAAGAAAGGAATTTTAAAATAATTCAATTGCATCTTTTTGTGGTTCAAAACAGCTAAAATCAACAACTATATTTCTTTATCTTTCTAAAATATGGTTTTCATAACAGAAATACTTACCTTTGTTCATTCAGATAAAATTTAAAATATTTTCCAGATTTTTTTTTTTTTTTCAATATGAATGAAAATTTTAAATATTTGCAATTTGTTTGAAAACATCTATGATCCCGTGCAATGCCGGGCGGAACAGCTAGTAAAAAATATTTCCATATTGAAAAATATATTTTCATATATTTAGGTGTAATCCAAAATAAGAGCCAGATAAAGAAGGCTGCGATTACACATTTCAATATCGGAGAATTTTTTGTTTCCCTAGCAACAAAACTGAATAGACAGCACTCAATTAGCGTTAATTACTTACCCATCATACGTAGTATAGGGTAAATTTTGCAATCGTTTTGAAAATCGAAAAAAATTTTTTGACGGATTTACACGTTTTCGACACTGGAGATTTCGAAAAACATATTTTTAGAAAAAAAAAATTTTGCCGTTCGTCTGTCTGTCTGTCTGTAAACGCTCTATCTCCCGAACGAATTCACATAGAAACTTGAAATTTCGTATGTACTTAGTATGTAAGAATGGGACGAAGCCTATTTAATATCAATAACCTCGATTATCCGGAACTATTTTTTTCGGACTCTCGAAAAATTCGTTCTGGTGAAAGGTATATAAAAATTTTCGAATTTTTTTATTTTAAGGAGTGATCATAAAAGGCAATAAAATAACACAAATTTTGCATAAAGAACGAAGTTGATGGAATTATTAGTTGCCGAGATATATGTAATCGTGTTTTCCACATTCTTCGATTTTTCATGACCCTGTATTTCATTCAAATTTCAATTCAAAGATATATTTTAATTGGAAATGAGACGCTTAATCCGACGCAATAAACTGTTAGTTAATAAGATTATTATTTTTGGAGTTATAAGGATGTTTCTTTTTGGCAATTCAGTATTACTTGAGTAGTTAGGCGTGTTATACAATTTATCGAAAGAGATTCATCAGCAACTCTTTAATACAGCATTACTATGCACAATAAAAATATAAATACACGTTTAAATTTTGTTTTGGAATTGCAGTCCATTTTATAAATAGTTTTCAAATGTATTATTTTCATATATTATATATGCATATATATGATGTGTAAGTATTACGGTGGCCCCCAACGACTAGTTTTCAGTTTGAAACGATTTTAATTAATTTAAATTTTGTTTTAATTAATAAAATTTCATAATTAACTTCCATTATACATCTGTATATACATGTGGCAAAACAAACTAAACTGATAAAGCTAAAGTTATTTAAATTAAATTTATTCAAACAAATTCAAAATGAACCTTTTTTACCTTAAAAAGTATTTGACATAAAAAAGTATTTTTGAGATTTTTTCCCATCACTAATAGACGGTACTACCTTCAACTGTAATCAACAGTTGTCAGCAGGAGGAAAAAACAGAGTAAAGATGACGGCTAGTGTTGAATTCCGGGAATGGCCCGGGGAGGACATCCCCTCCCCCCCCCCTCCTGGAACTATCAAATGTCCTTCCCGGAAAATTTGAGATTTTGTTTTATCGATGGTAAAATTGTGTGATTTCCCCCCCCCCCCGGAATGCCCAACCCCCTCCGGAGCCACAGACGTCCTTCCTGGAAAAAAGTGTCTGAATTCAACACTGATGACGGCTGTTGATTACAGTTGAAAGCGTACGAGGTTTTTGACATCTTTTGACAATCTTTTTTGTTTTAAAGACCTTATTATGTATATTTTAGCATTTTTTAAGTAAATTAAATTTTAGAATTTTAATATCTCATATTTTTATTTAATAATCAAAGTGAACAAGACGTTCAATAATTATAGTTAAAAGCATTTTATAATAAACGAATGTAAGCATAGTTTAGAGGGACACATAAATGAGTTCAGATTTCAAGTATTCATGAAAAAAAAAAAATAATAATAATGGTAATTAAAGATAGCCATACTGCGGTGCTTTTGCCTCGCGCCGTAAGATATGTAAAAAAAAAAGAAAAAAAAAAGCCAGAGTTCGAGTTTTATAACTCATTTCAAGAACTCATAAAAATTTAACAAAATGTCGTATTGGAATGCGGTTTCGACCACAAGACTTGTGAAATCTTCGAAATTTTTGTGGCAAAAAATAATCAAACAAATAAAATAAAATAAAATAAAATAAAAAATCAAAGACATTATAAAATATTATCTTTATATATATAGTATATACATAAAAAAATTGAAAATATGAAACTTAGGCAATTTTTTACAACGCAAACTACACTACAAAAAGGACAATTTTTAGGATTATTTTTCCAGTAGTTTTTGAAAATTGAACGGTCTTAGCTTATGTTTTACCATATAAAAGTGCGGTTCAGGATTTGGTGTCTTTTTTCTATTTTCTTACTTACTTTCTTTTCTTCTTCTTCTTTCTTTTGTAGGGTTCCGGACTAACAAAAGGAAAACGGATCAATTAAGATCACTCCTGTGTCTGTCTGTCACAGCCATTTTACTGGTAAACTATGGATCGGGGAAAGATTAAATTCGTTAAAGTAATAAAGACTATTGACCCAAATATATTAACAGATTATTAAACCTTCAAAATTATATTAAGTGAAAACTTAGAGGGGCTAATTAAGTTACTTGGGGGAGGGGGATCGCTTCATTGTATATCGTGTGGAATATCGTGTGAAAGATTTTGTAACGCTGAACTCAAAAATACATTTCCTTTAACATTAGATATTATATTTTTTCAGAAAATATAGTGCAAAAATATGTCTTGCCCCCTCTATTTTCGAATCTACTGAAAATAAAATTATGAAAAAATTAGAGGTCGTAGAAGTTATTTACATCTAGCAGGAAAACTATAACAATTACCCTAGGTCACATAGTTGTTAAGAAAAGCTCATTTTTCTGTTGCACACAAATTTCTATTTACGGACATTCAGCAAAGGTCAAGAAGGTGAAAAAGCACTGGGGATGCATATCGTAGCAGAAATATAAAAAAAGTTTTTGATAATGATTAAAAAAAAAAAAAAAAAAAAAAAAAAAAAAAAAAAAAAAAGACATATTAACTTTTAAAGACATAGACGGTTTTGATCTTCATAAAACATAATGACAGGAGCGGCTACTCTACGTAAGGTTTTTAAATCCTAGATAATAACTTTTATTGGTAAGTTTGTGTAATGCAATGCCCGGTAGCAATATAAAAGCAAGAAACGTCAGATTGTTAAAAACAAATTAATTTAATTAGAATCAGTGACATAACTATTATTGGATTTGCGACTAGTTTGCATTGAGATGCTCTCTTAATACGCCGCACCTTCCGTGTCTTTAAAATTAATCGAAAATCGATCTGGAAAAACGCGATACGATCCAAGGTGGCGTTGCAACTTTGCGACCTCCTTTTGAAGAACGCTTAGAACAAAGCCAAGTTTAAACTTTGAACAAAGGCTTTGTTTTAGATACACTGCAAAAAGAATAAATTATTACCATACGCTGAATTTAATTTTAATGAAATGTCAACTATGATTTTTAAAAATGCACTACTTTTATTGTCAGTACCGAATTAAGTTCATCAAAAAACAGATTAGGATAAGTTTTAAAAAATAGTTATACAGAATAGCAATGTTTGATATTATTTAGATTTCATATTTCTTTGAACTGTTATGGTATACCCATTCATGCTTTTCTAACGGCTATATTAAAACCTGCGTTGTACTTTTTACAAAGTCTTATTATTCTTTTAGCAACAATTTTTTTAATAACACAGTTAATTATTCATATATTTATTGTACTGAATTCTCTGAATACGAATACTACCACTTGACCACTTATTTTATTATTTAAATGCAGTGTGGTTGACATTTTGAAACGGTCTGAAATCTGTCACGCGATAATACGCATATTTATAAACTGATTTGGATGTAACTCCGTGTGTACATATAGTACATACCAATGTCTTGACAAAGATCACTGGCCAACTTCATCCGCCATCTTGTTTCAAAATGACGACCATTTAAGTTTGTCAATAATCTTTTAAATGTATAATGATTTACAAACAAAAAATAAGAAATTGAAAAAAAGTTCCTTATAAAGTGTCTTAATAATGAATTCCTGAGCATTTTTTGCTTTGTCTTTATCTTAAAAAACGCCTGAGATATAACAATTTGAATTTCTAATGTGGTGATATTTAAAAAAAAATCAATTTGCTCGCGACAGCACTCGTATATATTAATCGATTTCGATGGGAGTAAGCATGTGCTGTGCATATATGAATTAAGATTTCGACCAGGCTCATTGGTTTGTTTTATCCATCATGTTGTTTTAAAATGACATACACTTCATGATATTGTGGAATTTGGCGACCTTATAAATTGCTTAAAATAAAACCAGCTTGAATAAAATAATGTTTAAAGATGACTAATTTCTAAATATTTCCATTAATATTCAGTATTGATAAAAACTAGCATTCAATCTTACATAATCGGGTTCCGCTAATCTGAGCTTCGTATGTTTGAATAATGTGACTTAATTCAAAATAAATAAATAAATGTTGTAAATGAAAGCTACCTCTTCCTCTCGGTACTGCCAGAAGGACTTTTTTTTTTAAAGTTTTGAAATAAATTTGAAAAGTGGAAGTATCTTCATAAAAAAGAGCATGCAAACAAAATTTCAACAAGTTGGAAATTGCACGTGAAGCGTAGCAAATTAGGTGCGTTCGTACGATAACGAAGTTTTAAAAATATTACTTTCATATATCAATCTCATAAAATTGTAAATAGTGAATTACAATTAAAACGCTCATCAAACAATGTTCTCCCTATACCATTATGTAATGGAATACTTTTGTGTGGCCTTGTAAATCAATAACAAATGTTCTTTGCACCACAAATTATGTATGATGTATATTATAATATGTACTTTATAGTTGCATATAAATTTTATTAAGTTCGCATGAGTGTAACACCATTAAAATGCATTTGAAACATTTTTTCCCATTGACCGTAATGTAACGGAATACTTTTGATTGTCCCTGTAATTGATCTATGCATCCGATTTTCATAAAATTTGAAATAACTCGACAAATTATGTAATAATTATGTATTTTAAATTTCAAACGTGTAGAATATATTTGAAACTTTTCCCCATTGACCATAATGTAATTGAATACTTTTGATTGCCCCTGTAATTGATCTATGCACACGATTCTCAAAATATTTGAAATAACTCGACAGAATTATGTAATAATTACCTATTTTAAATTTCAAACGATTAAAATGCATTTGAAACTTTTTTCCCCATTGACCGTAATGTAACGGAATACTTTTGATTGTCCCTGTAATTGATCTATGCATCCGATTTTCATAAAATTTGAAATGACTCGACAAAATTATGTAATAATTATGTATTTTAAATTTCAAACGTATAGAATATATTTGAAACTTTTTCCCCATTGACCATAATGTAATTGAATACTTTTGATTGCCCCTGTAATTGATCTATGCACACGATTATCAAAATATTTGAAATAGCGCGACAGAATTATGTAATAATTGCGTATTTTAAATTTCAAACGATTAAAATGCATTTGAAACTTTTTTCCCCATTGACCGTAATGTAATGGAATACTTTTGATTGTCCCTGTAATTGATCTATGCATCCGAGTTTCATAAAATTTGAAATGACTCGACAAAATTATGTAGTAATTATGTATTTTAAATTTCAAACGATTCAGATAGGTAGTTTTTGCGTTGTTATATGCGGACGGACAGACGGACGGACTGAACGACCACTATAGGTGCTACGTATTATAT
Source organism: Maratus speculifer (assembly GCA_964019185.1). NCBI lineage: Eukaryota > Metazoa > Arthropoda > Arachnida > Araneae > Salticidae > Maratus > Maratus speculifer. Next base: position 116,519,177 of record OZ025297.1, on the reverse strand, counting down.
AATTACGAACGCACCTAAAAATGGAAAAGGATCTTTGTAGAGATCAACTTCCGCTATTCAATGAAAAAAAAAAAAAAAAAAAATCCATAATATTAACATGTTTTTGGTCTGATGACTCGAACATGCTTACAGATGACATTATTGGCACATTCATCATTATTATGAAAAATAATGGCAAGGGTATAATATAAATATATGGGTTTAAATAAAAGGTATGATAACAAGGGTGTGCAAAATAATGGTAGTGCAATAAAACCAAAACAAACTATACTGTCAATAAAAATCTTCCTTTTATTTTTAGAGAGAGATAAATCTGTCAATCCTATGTGTACACATCATTGCTGAGTGATTAATTTTCTGAAAATTATATAAGATTATCAGTACTTCCTTTACGTCAATGCATTGTTGCAAGTTTTCCTGGAAGTTGTTTCCTCAAAGTATGCGTCCAGAATGCTGGTATTCTTTCCCAGAACACACCAGATAAAAATGAAAGAATCTTGTACACATTAGGGTTTACGATAAGTCTCAAATGATTTTTCTAAGTAGTTATGATTTCGAATATTCCCTGAACAACAGTCTTTGTCGGCACCATCTTAATCTTTTGTATAACAAGTTGAAAATTGTAGGTCAATCGTAGCAAATGAGATGCGTTCGTACTAACGAAGTTTTAAAAATATTCAGATACTGGTGTAATAGTATATAGTAATTCGTATACAGTAGAATATCCAAAATACTTTGTGTAATATCCCTGTAAATACTATTTGCTTTCTATTAGATAGAAACTAGTAAACCTCCGCAACGTATTTCAATTTCATAAAATGGTAATTAGTTTAATATTATTAAAACGCGCCCCAAACAATGTTCTCCCTTATACCATTATATAATGGAATACTTTTGTGTGGCCTAAATTAATAACCAATATTCTTTGCACCATAGATTGCACAGAATATATTTTAGTGTATATTTCAAAGACGCATATCAATTTTATTATGTTCGAAAGAGTGTAACACTATTAAAATGTACTTGAAACTATTTTTTTCATATTGGCCGTAACGTAACGGAAGACTTTCGATGGTCCCTGTAATTAAATTATGCATCCGATTTTTATGAAATTTAAAATGACTGTACAAAATTATGAAACAATTATATGTTTTAAATTTTAAATCATTCTGTTGTGCAGTTTTTGCTCTGTTATATTGCGAACAGAACGGACGGACGGACTGAACGACGACTATAGGTGCTACGTATTTACATGATTACGGACGCACCTAAAAAAAAGTTCTCTATTATTATTGCTTATACCACCAACTACGATAATCCCATCACTTCGAAAGAAATTTGAATCCTTACCATGTTAGTCAACTCAGTATGTCTGAATATTATTATTACGTTAAAAAAAAGAAAGTTTTGCTTTGTGTATAAATTACTATTTAATTTTAAATTTGTTTCATTCAATATGACAGTTTCATTTTAGTTATGCGCCTGATAGATAAGATTATTAAGTTAAAATACGAATATTAAAATTTTATAATACTTCCTTTAAAACCCGCCAAAATAAAAATAATACAAATCAAACTACTTGACCGAGATAACGCTTGTTTTTATTTGATACTTTAACCCGTTCGAATTTAGCGTACTATTAATAGTAAATGTATTTTCATTGAGTATTACTTCTCTCTTAAAAATTACTTTTGTTATTATTTTCAACTTCTTATAATAATGGTAGTAGTATATCAATGCATATTTCTTATTATGATTTTTCCTTTATCTTTTTAGCATTTAGAAATAATATCTTTGCACAGTAGGTGATTGTTTTAACATAAACATATATTTCACTCTTTAAATTTAAAATATAGGTTATTTTTCTGAACCAGTCATGTATGATAAACAAGAATATATATATTACATATTAGAAATATATATATATTAGAAACTTGTAATATCTCTTTAATCTTGTTGTAATATATCTTCCAAACATCTCCAAAAGTTCTTTCTTAATCTATTACCATATGGATATGAATCGAATAGTATGCAAATTAACTACATTCATTATATTTCATATAATGACATATTTTTTATACTTCAGTAAATCTGTTTGGATTACTATTAACATTATTAACATAAAAGTAATTTTTTCTCAAAATTGGATTTTAAAAAAGCACCCCGGACGCTTTAAAATAAAAAAATAAAAAATAAAAAATCTTAGTAGACTATTTCTAAATTAAAATTAGCAAAAAACTTTTTTTTTAAATCTTAAAATTTGCAACAATAAAATGTCCCATTAAATTATCTTAAATTTAAAGTTTCACCATGTTCGTACGTGTAGATTTAGAGCTATAAAATATTTTGTTTCAAGGGCATCTATATTTGGTAGATTTTTATTGTGCTTTCAAATTTTTACGCAGTATTATAATAAATGTGTTGCAATTGCAATTGACGCAGGTGTATAATGCAACTTTTTCTGGACAAGGGACAAAAAATATATAGTTGTATTTTGGAATATATTAAAATTTAACAAAATTAAATCCATTCTTTTTTCGATTCCAACATCATCTCCTAATATTTTGCTTTCATTTCTTAAAAAAAAAAAAAGAAAAGAAAAGAAAAGAAGAGAAAAAGAAAAAAACTAATCAAAAGAAAATAGGAAAATTTTGCATACACGTATTGGAGGGATATGTGAATCACATTCAATAATCATTTTCATATTTAAAGCATTTTTATATCTTACTGCAGAATTTTGTTTATTCAGAATGGAAAGTATTGAGGAGTTTATCCATTGCCAATAAGACAATTCTTAAACTAACATTTTTCAAAGCTCAACAACGTGAAATGAATACAGCTTAAACAATGTAAAAATAACAATAACAATAATGATAATAATAATAATAATAATAATAATAATAAAACAGAGTTTCCCTATGCAGTTTCAGAGGGGTGTTGTACCCCACTTACCCTTTGGTTTACATAATAGAGACCTTCTTGTCCCTCATTAAAAAAAATAGCACTGTTTTTGTTCCTCATCCAAATAATTTTCTCCCTGTTTGCTTCTCAGCAAAAAAAGATGTGATTTTTCTTTTTTACATTAAAAAATTCGCCTGCATAGTAAAAACTGACTTAGTGTTGTCTTGAAAGACTTTAAAAATCAAAAGAATGAATTTAAAAGTTAAAAATGCATTTTTACGAATATGAAAAACCTCTTAAGAACCAGAAAATTGCCCTTAAGAATCTGAAAAATGTCCTTAAGAATGCCAACTGTCCATTAAAATTAAAAAGTGATTTTTGTCGTTCACAACATCCTGCCCTTTTTAAACCTAGGATAAACTCTGAAAATAAGTTGCTATAAATACAGAAATCTATAAATCTACGGAATCTAAAATACAGAAATCGCAATTAAAATTTAAATGCTGAGATAAAATTTGTTGCATAGTTACTATAGCGGTCTGTGAGACCGCTTAATCTAAAGATGAATAAAAGTTCTACATTAACTCGAAATATACTATTTCTGTACTAAGCTTTACGTACAGTATTATTATACTTAAAATTCACCTATTTAGGAGTCTCTGCTGATAGTACTAAAGTCTAAATGTAACAAAATTTCATTAGCTTCTATAATTTAACTAAAAACTACAAGTTAAACTATCAAAACTGAAAAAGTCAGCGGTCTGTGAGACCACTAACAGCGCGTAAGGGTTAACAGATGGCATCGACTAATACGAAAAAAAAAAAATGATTTTTGGTGTAGCTGGTGAGCAACCTAAAAAAACATATTAAATGTAAAGAAAAATCCGTTAACGTTTTTAATTAAAAATGATTTTCACTTACATTATGTACATCGGGCAATATGTCGGGCATCTTTAAACCGAGTAGCCTGAGTCTGATCGCCTAGTATATATAAAAAAGATAAAATATAAAACGTAATCCATTCATCTAATGCAGAAATATTTTGTATAGCAACTTAAAACCACTCTGCTCGTGCATTTGAAACTACAGACTTTTTCGTACTGGTTTAATTATAGCCATTTTCAGGCTGCTATCCGTGAGCTCAGGCTGCTACCGTGCTAACCGTAATTTGGAGATTAAACGTGAATGATTGGAAAATTTTATATGTTAAGTGTACCTTATTATCAGACATCATTTTTGCAACACAAAAAGAAAAAAAAACATAAAGTTTTTTTCTATATATTATAAAATGCTATGTAATTTTTTTAGAAATTTATTACATTCAAATTTTTTATTAAAAAAATCTTTACATTTAGATATCCGTCTTAAAAACAGTTAATCAATTCTACAAAAAATACACGTTTAGTTCCATTCAATATAAGTCTATACTGATTTCAAAGTTAAATATTAAAAACTTTAATTAAAATATTTCGTCTTAAAACCAGTTTATCAAATTTCATAAAAAGAAAGTACACGTAGTTCCAAAAATTCATATACTTGATCTGAAAGTTCACTTTCATTCTCACCTTGTATCTTCTTTACTATATAGTATTCGTATTGTCCCCAAAGTTCATTATAATTTTTTCTAAAAAAGTAAAAAATTGGAAAATTTTTAATATATTTATCGGAGAATTTTATGTTTATGCATATTTTGGCGAATGGTTGCGGAAAAAAGTACTTCTGTGCTTTACCTCTAAAAAAGTTTTTCCGCAACAGATGTAGCAACGGAGGAAATCAACTTAAAACATTTTAGTAGCAATATAAAATACCATTGTAAATTTCACCAAAATTGATTTGTAGTACTATATTATTTTTCACTTTATCTATATTTTGGCTCATGCTACTTAGCTATACAATAGCACATGGTATCGGTAAGAATTTGATTCAATCATTGACAATTTTTGTGGTTGATGAATTACTTTTGATACTTTTAAAATGTTTTTTGTCTTTTTCTGCTGAATTTTCATTAGTTGATTTATAATCTTATTTTTTTTTCAACCATCTGAAAATTTTCGTATATTTTAAGACGTTCAACCCTTCATTGCACCGTGTCACATTTATGGCACATACCTAAAAATATTATAATTCTCATTATGTGCTATGAATTTGATCAATATAATCACTGTAACTGATTAAGAAAAGTCCAAAGAATGAAATAACACTTATTTTGTCTATGACAGATGGATACATTTGACAAAAAACTACAATTTTTTTTTCGGAAACAACAACAACAACTACAAAAGATAAAATTAAATAATTTAAGCCCATTTAAATGCAAAATATAGCAATATACAATATCTAAAAACTCTAATTGTATACATAGGACACACGGCATAAAATATCAAATTTTAGCTAAAAATTTGAATTTTATTTATTTATTTATTTTTTTTTTTTTTTTACTATTTTTTCCATTATTAAACCGGTATACAGATTGCAAATAATTTTTTTCATAAAAAAAAAAAAAAAAAAAAAAAAAAAAAAAAAAAAAATCGTTTAGTGAAAGGTTAATACTGCATTTTTTAGGCTTTATGGCGATATTATTCAATGAAATAAGGCTCCTCTAACAATTATATATAACATTTTTTTTTTCTTGACATTTTATTGTTTTGTTTTATATATTTATATCTATCATCTACCTTTATTAGTTTTATGATTCTTAATATATTGAGACTTCCTAGAAAGTTATATTTATTAAGATGCTTTCCCACTTCTATACATAATTTTACTATAAAAAATAAAGTAAATGTTTATTATAAGCTTCTTTCTTTAAATTAGAGATTATGTCATTTTTGGTGCGTGGTTTTTTTTTTCTTTTTTAATTAATTTTGTATTACATAAATTTTGAGAGATATTTTTCCATTTTCTAAAACATGAGAATCTATTGAGTTGCAAAAATGAACTTTTTTGAATATTTTTTTTTAAATACTGCGTTTAAGAACAACACAAATTTCGAAAATATGACATTAAATGAGAATGTGATGAGAAAATTATTAATCGGAGAATCTCATGCATATGCGTGTTTCGTGGAATAATTGCGGGGAAACAAAATCGATGTGCTATCTGTAAAACAGTTTTGCCGTATTGCCGCATTGTGATAGGTGCGGAGGAAATCAAACATTTTAGTAGCAATACAAAAGAAGATCGTAGGTTTCATCTAAATTAATTGACTTAAAAAATATAATATAAAGTTACAGCAATTTATAGGTAATAATGCATTATTAGAATTTTTTTATTCATTCGTGCAGCAGATAGCATAGTAAAGTTTTGTTCAGCTGGAAAAAGCAAAACACCAATTAAAACTTATACTGAGATGAATTTAAATAAAAATATTTAGAATGGAGATGAAGCAATTTGAAATATGACAAATAGAAAAATCATTTAGAATACAAAATTATAAAAGTTCACTTCGAAACACGAATGTGTAAATAAAACTGCTAATTGTATCTTCCTTTAAAACAACTAAAAAAATTAAAATAAAAATTTTCAACGTGAAGTCTCTGATGTGTCTTTTTCACTATAATATGGACGTTACGCATAATTCTCTAAAACATATTTCAAGAATATATCGAATATTCATTTCATATGGAAACACAAATGTCACTACAAATTAATGACAAATACGATTGTTTTTATAGAATTGTACATGTCATTCTTTTTTAATCTGACATTACTTAAATTTTTTAATCGATTAATGTATAACACGGTAATTTTTTCTATTATCTATTAACATAATTTTAAAATCATTGCAGATTCTTTTTATGCATATTACATCGAGATTGATTGATTAATATACTGAAATCATAAGCACTGCAGGCCAAAAAAAAAAAAAAAAAAAAAAAAAAAAAAAATTAAAAAGAAGTGGACACGCAGATTAACAAATCTCTAACTTCAAAATCTACGTCTCTTTGATTCACTTATAAGTGTTATGGGGTTTTGAGATTGCCACATCTGATTAGTTCAGTATTGGAAACCAACAGAAATGCCATTTGATGGACGTATGTATGCAAGCTGCTTCGTGAAAGTGTCAGATAGTACAGATTTCGTGAACAACCTTACGCTAGTATCCTCATGGCCAAATGCATGGCCAAAATCGGAAGGCAAGTTATCATATATATGTTTATTGTTTAGTCATAAAACTAATTTTCTGGAACAACTTTGAATCGTCATTGTAAATTGTTTATTCAGTCGTCAATTGAGTCAAATAATGCTCAAAGCTAATCTATAAGCAAAAGTCAAGTTCTTCTAACTTGATCAATCACTTATTAACCATTTGGAAAATATTTGTTGTTTTCAATCGAGAATTGACCTCGATATGTCTACATTTAATTTTTTCTTGTCGTTTTTAACGTCCGTGATCCTTTACCTTTTCTTCTCTTATTGCGATTTTCTAGCGGAAGCCAGGTTCGAAGATCCTCGTCCCAAATAGCCGAGTCTAGCGGAAGCCGGATTGGGGGGGGGGGGGATAAAAAATTGAAACCGGACAAATTTAAGAGGAAAATTGATTAAATTAGAGGCACCAAAAAACGTGAAAGTTGGGTAAGATGTTCTGAAGCTACCAAACGACCGCAGCTGCGTCGAGCTTATTATTATTAAATCATTAACTGACAATTTGCATTGGATAAACTCGAATTTGAATCCATTAAACTTTAATTTTCTGAATCTGAATTTTACATGTCAAAATGCTTAGAATTTCTTTTTCCAAATGGTTGTTGTAATTAGTTAAATTATAATTTTTTTTATTACTAACTTCCAAAGCTTAAGCATTGTTGTGTTGCCATGAGATTATTCAGCATTTATAATTCTGATTCCTTTTTCAGCATATATCAATATGTTTTTAAAGAAAAAATAAAGAATACTGCCCAGTTAAACTGATGGCATTGAGCTCACAGGCTACAAATACTAATTGTACATTAAAGCCTTATATTTTCAAGGGTTAATTCCGTTCGAAAAAAAATTAAGAAGGGGAAACAGCTCTCCCCTTTCCTCTTTTTTTTATACTTAATCATTGAATCTCCTATACTATCAAAGACATGCTTTATCATATAAAAAATCTATATCCAAAATTCAGAGCAAATTAGATAATTCTTAATAAAAACCCATTTAGCATTTATATAATTTAAAAGGAGTTATCCCCTTCTTTTATACTTAACCATTAAACTTCCAAAACTATTCAGAGATTTGAACGAAATCTGAAAATTCTGCTTGAAAAACCTATTTATATAAATTAAGAGGGCATTAAGAGGGGGGGGGGGCATTAGAACCCCTGTTGCCCCTATTTATACTTATTCAATGAACACTTAATAGCAGTCACGGAATCGCCTCATCAGAATGATCCTAATCTAAATTTTGAACGAAAACTTAATTCTGCATGAAAATCCCATTTATATCAACTAACGGGGGGGGGGGCATTAGAACCCCTGTTCCCCCTATTTATACTTATTCAATGAACACCTAATAACAGTCACGGAATCGCCTCATCAGAATGATCCTAATCTAAATTTTGAACGAAAACTTAATTCTGCATGAAAATCCCATTTATATCAACTAACGGGGGGGGGGCATTAGAACCCCTGTTCCCCCTATTTATACTTATTTAATGAACACCTAATAACAGTCACGGAATCGCCTCATCAGAATGATCCTAATCTAAATTTTGAACGAAAACTTAATTCTGCATGAAAATCCCATTTATATCAACTAACGGGGGGGGGGGGGATTAGAACCCCTGTTCCCCCTATTTATACTTATTCAATGAACACCTAATAACAGTCACGGAATCGCCTCATCAGAATGATCCTAATCTAAATTTTGAAAACTTAATTCTGCATGAAAATCCCATTTATATCAACTAACGGGGGGCATGAGCCCCCCGTTCCCCCTCTTATACATATCGAATGAACTCCAAAAACTAATCAGGGAAGCGCCTTGTCAGGATATACCTATATACAAAATTTCAAGTGGATCCGATATTTTTATCATGAGTTATCGCGTTACGCACATACGCACATACATACAGAACGGGCGGGCACATAAGCTCTCAGGCTATGATAGCCTGTGAGCTAAAAATGAACATGAAAAAAAAGATCAAACTAAAAATAAAAGTGCACGAAATGTTAAATAGTTTGACTGGGCAGTTATTGCTGAAATAATATACCGAAATACTTCTCCTGAAAAAAAAAAAAAAAAAAAAAAATATATATATATATATATATATATATATATATATATAAAGTTTACTTCTGTAAATTCTTAAAATACCTTTTTTTAAAAAAGGAATTTCATCATCAGTATTACTTTAGCATATTTTACATCCATTACATAAACTTCACCCTGCCCTTTTCCATCCCTTCCACACACATATTTCTCATTAACAGGTAGCAGTATTATGCCTCCATTGCCAGATACCAAACTCATTTCCGCTAAAGTAATTTTATAGCATTGCGTTAGTTTTCATTAAATTTTACAAACGGAATCATATATCAACCCATTATCCGTTTATCTAAAGTTATTTGAATAATTATTTATTTATTTTATTTTTAACCGCATCAGACTAGAATTTTTCCAGTCGAATTCTTTTCAGTATTTATTGGACTTCAAACGAAATTTAGAAAAGCGATAAAATTATTTTTGTTCAGAAACACCCTAAGCTTTAAGTTCTCGTTTAACAGGATTACATATATAAATATAAAATATAAACATACAGGGTGCCCAGTAAATAACTGACCCATTTTGAAATTAAATAACTAAAGAACGGTTTGAGATAAAAATGCGCGGTTTGCTGCATTGTTATTAGAAAATCAATAAATTTTTAGATACACACTTTCTTAAAATAGTTCGAAATTCGACCAACAGATGGCCCTGACGTCGGCAACAGGCTGTCGAAATTCAGATATTTCTCTAGTTTTCATACGCATAAGTTTTTCGGCACTTTTAGCAGAATCGATTTTCAGTCGACATGTTAAATTGACACTCCACTCATCTGCAGAAATAGAGTTTATAGGATGGAAAAATATTTAAAACGATATTTATGATTGAATAATGCCTATTATACATAAAAACCAACAAAATATTCATTGAATTTTCACACATTTACTATAAGTAAATTGTATTCAAAAAAATGTTTTTGTAACCGGTTAACTGATTCTCTTTTTACGTAGAATAAATTGAAAATATGGGATACACACTCCTTTTTTTTAGCTAAAAATATCTTAATATTTAATTTAAACATTTCTTCCATTAAATAGTATGAAATTTTATTTAAAAAATTAGAAGGTGTTAAATAACTTTAATTTGTGGATCAAGCAAACACTTCTTGCTTACGTCGTGCAGTGAAATCAGTTAAGCGGTTAAAACAGTGGTACGGAAATAGTGTTGGCGAATTCTCTGTACAAAAAGCGGGACAGTGACTTATAAATTGGCACATAAAAATATAATAACCTTAGAATGAAGGAATCCGTTTATAACAAATCCTGTTTTAAACGTAAAAAAATATTGATTTCGACGGAGAAAGTATATAGAAAACCAGATGCTAGGACGTTAACCTGCCTAAAACGAAATATTCTTCAGTTTTCCGAAAACCGAATTCATCCCTACATTTTATTCATATTTTGACATTTAACACATCTGAAAATTTTATTACGAAAGCCACGACAGATTTTATGATGGCCTTTACACACACGTCTCCCTCCCCCCCCCCAACTGAAAACATTAAAATGCTGAAATGGAAGGGTGTTTAAAAAAATCATTGTACCTGTTTTATGTCCTGCGAGTTACCCCTTTTGAAGATTTCATTATAAAGAACATCATAAATCCTTTCCATAATTATTCTTCATGAGCAAAAGAAAGGAAAAAATAATTCTAAAAATTCCTCTTGCATTTGATTTGAAATAAAGAACATTATTTAAAAAAAAAATGATTCTAAAAACTTTTTAAAAATTATATATGAAAAACATTAATGTTCCAATAATTTAGTACTATTTATACTTATAAAATTTAACTAAAATAAGTAGACCTATGATGATTCTATGATGATTCAGGATCTATTATGCCTTCTGTGATGAAATTTTGAAAAGGGATGACTCGCAGGATATAAAAACAGGTACAATGCTTTTTTTTCTTTTTAAACATCCTTCCATTTCAGCGTAGATTATGTTTTCAGTTAGGGGGGGGGGGGAGGGAGACTTGTGTGTAAAAGTCATCTTAAAATCTCTCTTTAAGCATCTTTTCTCATTTTAGGTATCCTTACATTTCAGAGTAGATGCGTTTGCAATCAGGGGAAGAAGAGGGATGGATTGTGTGTAAAAAGCATCTTAAAATCTGTCGTGGCTTTCGTAATAAAATTTTCAGATACGTCAAATGTCAAAATATGAACAGAACGTAGGGATGAATTCGGTTTGCGGTAAAATAAAAATATTCCGTTTTAGAGAGGTTTCCGTCTTAGCAGGTAGTTTTCTATGTTACTTTCTCCGTTTTGATTTATAGTTTTTTGTGTTTAAGACAGGATTTGTTATAGACGAAATATAGACGAACATTTATTTTAAGGTTTAATATATTTTTATGTGTCGATTTTTAATAAGTCACTGCCCTGCTTTTATTTTAGACAGGGAACTTATCACTACTAGTTGCGTACTATTGTTTTAACTTCTGATTTCACTACATGTCGTATAGGTAAGAAGAGTTTGCTTGATCCATCTCTTAAAGCTTTTTGACATCTCTAATTTTTTTTAAATACAATTTTATACTATTTAATGGAAGAAATGTTAAGATTTTTTTTAATTTAAAGCTGTGTTTATCCCATATTTTCAATTTACGGTACGTAAAAAGAGAATCAGTTAACCGGTTACAAAAACATTATTTGAATACAATTTACTTATGGTAAATGTGTGAAAGATCGATGATTATTTTTTTGTTTTTTATTAAGTAAATAGACATTATTCAAGCATAAATATTATTTTAAATCTCTTTCCATTAAACAAACTATTTCTGTAGGTGAGTGGAGCGTCGATTGAACATGTCGACTGAGATTCGACTTTGCGAAATCAGCCGAAAAGGACATGCGTATGAAATCTAGAGTAATGTCTGAATTTCGACAGCTTGTCCCTTCGTCAGCGACATCTGTTGGTCGAATTTCGAACTATTTTAAGAAAGTGTGTATCTAAAAATTTATTGATTTTCTAATAACAATGCAGCAAACCGCGCATTTTTATCTCAAACCGTTCTTTAGTTATTTAATTTCAAAATGGGTCAGTTACTTACTGAACACTCTGTATGTATAACTACACATATTAATAATTCCACATATTAGGTACGTTTGAATTGTAATTTAAACATATATTATTTATAATGACATTCAAAATTAAATTCAGACAGCATCTGACATTAAATAACGGTAGATAATTATAACAATAGTTATAGTAACAAATAGGTATTTAGACCAGTTGATCCAAAAGCTTTTTTAACCATTTTGAAAAGAATTGTTGCTTTCGGTCAAGAATAGAGATATTTGAATCCTTGTGATGTCCGCGTTTTATTCCTTTTCTGATTGGTTTAGGAATATTAATGTTTAATCCATTGCGTTTGTAATATATGACTCTGTTATTACAAAAGCCAAGTTTTGATCATCATAAAAATTATGCTTTACTGATTTTCATTAACTCAATGGGAAACATTCAAATATTTAGTTTGGGCAATGGAAATAGGCATTTTATTTTTATTTATGTTTTTTTTTTTTTTTTTTTTTTATATATATATATATATAGATTTCTTTATTAGACTGAATGTAACGCGTCGGTCCGTTCGCAAATAACAGAAAAAAAACTACTCATCCGAATTGTTTGAAATTAAAAATACATGATTGTTGCATAATTTTGCCGATTCATTTTGAAATTTTATGAAAATCAGATGTATAGTTTAATTACAGGAACAATCAAAAGTATTCCGTTACATTGCGGCCAATGGAGAAAAATAGTTTCAAGCGCATTTTAATGATGTAACACACTTTCGAACATTGATTGATAAAATTGATAATACATCTGTAGAATGTACACTAAAATATACATTCTGTACAATCTGTATTGCAAAGAATATTTGATGGGGTACGTTTTAATGAGTTTAAATTCTTTCATATTTTATGAAATTGATAAAAAATGCTGAGGTTTACTATAAGTTACTTCCTATATAATAGAAAGCAAGTGGTATTTACAGGGACACACAAAATATTTCGACTACTACACTGTATCTGAAGTACTGTATATTATTATACCAAGATCTTTAAACCAAGATATATTTAAAACTTCATTATAGTACGAACACACCTCATTTGCTATGTTTGACATGCAGTTTGCCAATTCTTATATTTTTTAAGATTTTTGCATATTCTGTGGTGTGTGTAAATTCCATACATTATACACAGCCCACTCATATTAATGTGACTACCCTGAGATTTTAGATGTTTTGTTAAATCTCCAGACAAATACAAGAGGAATTATTCTGAAACTCTAGGTTTGTAAACAGATTAGTACACGTTACATATTTTTTTCGAAGTTGTTTTCCTGAAACCCCATAGAGGACGATCCCAATTGAAAAAGAAAGAATATATTTGGGATAATCCTGTAAAAACTACTGTAAAAAAAGGTTAAGTTCTAGATTCTGATTAAGTGGTTTATTTTAATAAACTGTCTTCATTTTATGAGGATAGCATATATGGAAAAATTAAAGTTTTTATAAAAAACATTTCTGAATTTCGCAAAGTTTGTTGTTTTTAATTTGCAGAGACCTTTATATAAAAATATTTTATTTCCAGAAAATATGTCAAACAACATTAAACACAATACCCTGCAATCGAAATTAAAAACTAATAAAAAACTGCATGATAAATGTCCAGATTTACTAAATAATGTCCCACTGCGCATGTGCAAATACAATCAAAATATAATGTGCATAATATAGTACCTAAATGTAAAAAGCAACTTTTCTGAAAGATTCAAAACCACAGATTGAAAATTCTGAAAATTATCGTCGATAGAATAAACTCAAAATCCACAAAGAGTGTTCCAAAAAGAAAGCAAAAAGATGAGAAGATATATCCTAATATACGTGCAATATTGTCTATACACTACTGTGCGAATTAATTGGGACAAACATGTTTTTTAAGAAAATTGTTCCTTTCTCGGGGATTTTCTGTCTCAAACCGGTTTCAACTGTATTTTCTTACAACGCGCCACTGCTCTTGAGTAGTCTAAACCGGTTTGATCACGTGATCATGACATGTAGAAAATATTTTCCTTCAGTTGCTGAAAGGAGTGGTCGATTGTGTGAATTGTTTGATTCGGATGCGCACTTAAAAAATGGATATCACTGAAAGGAAAAGGACAAGAATGGTTACCCTTAGACAGCATATCTTTATGACTGTGAGGGATATTGCTGTAGCAGTTGCAGTTGGCAAATCCAGTGTTTTTAGGATTATTAATCAGCAAAAGAATTTTGGGACATTGTCTCCAAAAACGAAAGAGTAAATGTGGACGCAAACGCAAGACCACACCTCGAACAGAAAAATTTCTTGTACGAAATAGAAAATGCATCTTCGGAAAACAAGTACAGATCTTCAGAGAGAATTATTAGCTACTGGTGTGAGAGTGGATTCATCGACAGTTCGACGAAGGCATATTGAAGCTGGGAGATTTGCAAGAAAACCAATCAACAAGCAGTTATTAACCCGTGCAATGAAGAAAAAACGTTTGGATTGGGCCAGGAAATATCAATCCTGGACTGCACAAGACTGGAAAAATGTTGTATTCAGCGACGAAACGCATTTTTTGTACAAGGGTTTCAACCAAGATTTGTCAGGCGAACTGATAGAGAACCCATCAGGGAACAACATCTTACACAAACAGTTAAGCACCCTCAGAAACAGATGTTTTGGGGTTATTTTACTTCTGGAGGACCTGGCAGCTTAGAACCAATTGAAGGAATCATGAACTCTAAAAAATACATCTCTGTAATAGAAAGGAAAATTGTGCCTATGATGCAAACATTCGCTGGTGGTGTCGGTATCTTTCAACAAGATCTTGCTCCATGCCATACTTCTAAGCTAACAAACAAATTTTTTCAAGAACAGAAATTAAAGATTTTGGATTGGCCTGGTAATTCTCTGGATTTAAATCCCATCGAAAATTTGTGGGGCATTGTAAAGAGACGTGTGAGTAAAATGGACTGCTCAACAAAGAAAAGAATGGTTGAGAATGTTATAAAAGTTTGGTTTCGTGATGACGAGATCAAAAATATATGTTCTAATTTAGTGGAATCCATGCCAAAACGTGTACAGGATCTCATTCAAACTAGAGGGAAACATATTTCGTATTAGATTGCTATACAAAGCATGTAAGTTAACCTATACAAATTAAACAACATTTGTAAAAATTTTTATGTTTGTCCCAATTAATTCGCACAGTAGTGTACTATATTGGTGTAAATCAATGGCTATATGGATACAGCCCCTCATCTTTTTGCTTCGTTTTGGGAGCAACGGGAACCCGAAATTACCCCCAACTAAAATTTTTATATATGTACTAAATTTTGTCCGCATGACAAAAGTCGTAAATATGTACAGATCGTCTTTAAACTCGCCAAAAACATTGATATGGTTAACATCTCGGTGGGGATTGCAAATGCGCAATATCGGCTGAGACGGGGGTGGGAAAGGAGGAGGAGTAAAAAGGGAGTTACCGCCTTAACATGGCTCTGATAAAACCAGCTCTTACAGAAAAATGACAGGAAAAAATAAACATTTTTCAATATAGCCGTTACCAACAATTTAAAAAAAAACAATAAAATTCTTACAACAACAATTACTTTCTTATTGCAAGATTCCATGTGGAAAATTAAAATAAAACAAATAGTTTGATAAATAAAAAAAAAAAAAAAAAAAAAAAAAAAATCGTCATAATTCCTCTATAGCAAGATTTTCACTTGAAAACTGAAAATGCAATCCATATTTTAACAAAATATAAAAAATGTGAATATTACGTCATATTGGAAATATAATAGATGTCGCTGGGTTAATATATAACGTTCTCATGTTTTGTGATGAAAGTGGGTTTATCGCTAATATTGATCTTGTTTTTATTGGTAAAATTAGCACTTAACTTCGAAATTTACCTCCGCCTGCAAGTCGAAAACGTAAGTTTCTTTTCTCCCGTCCCCCCTTTTTTTTATTATTACAGTGCATGACAGTTGAAAAAACACAGTTTTTAGAAATATGAAATCAAACTTTAACAAAAAAGGAATATCATTCTCCCTTACTATATAAAGTATGCTGTTTGTAAATGAGTTAAATTACACATCGAAACATTAACATTTTTCACATAATTGCAAATATTCAATATTTAAACTCATGGAAAATTATTTATCAGAATTCATACTTTTGATTATATCAATTTAATCTATACAGCTCATATTCAAAATATTAGAATAATTGAGAAAAAGTAATAAGAAAAAATTATTTGTCATTTATTTATTTTTTACACTAAGTAAATGCAATTAAATTTCTTATAAATAATCTGGAATGTTTAGATAAGATTTTAACATTTATAAAATATAAAATACAGCACAATAAATTAGGTATACAGCTTCCTTAAACACACCAGAATATTAGAATAAAATTTAGATTGGTTCAAAATATTAGAATATTTTATTTTACGCAACAATATTACCTTATGAATATGAAGTAAATGGTAGTTAATATTTTGTAGCATCCCCTTTAGCTTTCATAACAGCGTACAATCGATCTTGCATACTATATACAAGGTGTTTACAAACATTTCTATCAATATTAGCCCAAATAGACTTTATACGTGCCACTAACTCAGTTTTACTTGAAGGAGGATTTTCTTGAAGTTTTTTCTTCATTATACACCATAAGTTTTCGATGGGATTAAGATCTGGTGAATTTGGTGGCCAAGGAAGTACCTTAATGTTGCGTTGGCGGAACCAATTCTTAGTTGACACCGAGGTATGCGGGGACGCTAAATCTTGTTGAAAGATGAAATCATCTTCAAATAAATCTTCTGATGGTGGAATCATGTAATATTCTAAAATTTCTTGATATATCAGAGAGTTAACCTTTTCGTAGACGATGCATAACTTTCCAGGTCCTTCTGCACTCATACAACCCCAAACCATGACACTAGCAGCAAATTTTACGGAACGTTTAAGGCATTCTTTATCAAATGCTTCTTGCTTCATTCTCCAAACTCGAATACCTTGATTACCATATGAAACACAAAACATACTTTCATCCCTAAATAATATATTTTTCCAATCTTCATTGCTCCATAAACGTCTTGATTTACACCAATTCAATCTTATACGCTTTTGTCTTGCAGTCATGAGAGGTTTTGTTTTCGGTACACGAGATTCAAATTTAAATTTATGAAGACGTCTTAATGTTGTCGATGTAGAAACTTCAACTCCTTCTTCTTTCCATTTTTGGTGCAAGAATCGCACACTTTTAAAACGGTTTTTCTTAACTATACGCTTCAGTTTCCTGTCATCTCTAGCAGATGTTTTTGGTTTTCGGCCACCATTTCGGCGATTATTTTGAAATTTTCCAATTTTTGAATATTGTGTTAGTATTTTACTAACGCTCGATTGCGAACAATGTAAATAATTCGCTATAAAACATTGATTTTTACCGTGCCGATACAAATCAACCATACGAAGTTTAGTAGATTCAGGAATATCACTCACACGGCCCATTTTAAGACGAAAAAGAAACAAACTGCAAAAAAGAATACTGATTTTAAATAAAATAGTCTGAATTTAATCAATGATGCCACCAGTTAAGAATTGGTAATAATTAAAGGAGAATTAATGTGAAATATTCTAATATTGTGAACCACTTGAATAAATATTCTAATATTTTGACTTTTCAAAATAATTTTTTTTGCAATTAATCTTTTCAAAATTGATATTAAATTTAAGATAACAAGTAAGTTTAATCAACAATAAGTTCTTAATAAAAATATCGTTTGCATATTTTCATTAAAAGACATTAAATTACCAAACGATCTTTTCAATTTCTAAAAAAAGGTAATTATTCTAATATTTTGAATATGAGCTGTACTAATATTACAAAGAAGAAAAATTTGATTGTTTGTTTGTTTGAATTGAATAGGCTCCGAAACTACTTGACGGATTTGAAAAATTCTTTCACCGTTGGAAAGCTACACTATTTCCGGTGAACATAGGCTATAATCGCCGCTTAAAAGGATTAAAATAAAACGCTGGATAAACGGATCAAAAGCAATTTGAGAAATTAAAAGTTACCTGACACTCTAGACACATGACAATCACTGAAACACATATGAAAAAAAATCGTAACTATATAACCAAAAAAAAAAAAAAAAACATTTTAAACTTTTTAGTCTGATATGATATAAAAGCGTGTGTTTTAATTTTTAAAACTATTTAGCAATTATTAAAAAAAGGAAAAGTAATGCTGAAACGCGAATTAATTAAAAAAAAAAAAAAAAAAAAAATCACAAAACAACTGCTTTGGAGTTTTCAAAAAAGTTATAACAGATAGTAAATATTTTAAAGAGTAGTGAGCATCAAATATGGGGCAGGTATTTTTTTTTAGGGGGAGCGGTCAAATATTAAAATTGTAACGTTTTCTACCGTTTCAAATGCGGAATTTTCACTAAGCCCAGGGATAAATATTACTTATTTAATATAAAATTTTCAGATAGATTATAACACTAATATAGATTTTAACAAGTTGAAAATTGCACGTGAACGTAGCAAATGAGGTGCGTTCGTACGATAACGAAGTTTTAAAAATATTCAGATCTTGCTGATATAGTAGAGCGTACTCCGGATACAGTATAGTAGTCGAAATCTTTACGTTTCTGTAAATATGCAGGAAGTAATTTTTATTACACCTTAGCAACGTATATCTTATTCATAAAATATGAAATCGTTGAATATAATTAAAACACGTACCAAACCATGTTTCCCCGTATAGCATTATATAGTCGAATACTTTTGTGTGGCCCTGTAATTTAATAATAAAAATTCTTTGCATCACAGATTGTATGGAATGCATATTTTAGTATATATTTCATAGATTCATGCCAATTCTATTATGTTCGAATGATGTAAATCATTAAAATGCATTTGAAACTTTTTCCCCATTGACCGTAATGTAACGGAATCCTTTTGATTGTCCCTGTAATTGATCTATGCATCCGATTTTCATAACATTTGAAAGGACTCGACAAAATTACGCACCAATTATATGTTTTAAATTTCAAACGATTAAAATTCTCATTTAAAACTTTTTTCCCTATTGACCGTAATGTAACGGAATCCTTTTGAATGTCCCTGTAATTGATCTATCCATCCGATTTTCATAAAATTTGAAATGACTCGACAAAATTATGTTATAACTATGTATTTTAAATTTCAAACGATTCGGTTGGGTAGTTTTTGCGTTGTTATATGCGGACAGACGGACAGACAGACGGACAGACAGACAGACGGACAGACGGACGGACTGAGCGACAACAATAGGTGCTACGTATTTACATAATTACGAACGCACCTAAAAAGTAGGGGACTTCCAATTATGGGTAGGGGAGGCAATAATTATTTTTGGAAGAACGTGATCAAATATTTAAAACCGTACCGTTTTAGATGCGGATTTTTCAGGGCCCAGAGACAAATACTTATTTATATAAAATTTTAAAAGTACGTACCCCTATTTTCGAATAATAACTTCATTAAATATCTTTCTTAAGTCCAGAAATGGTTTTGTTGAGTTCGCTCCCTGGTGGTAAAATGTGAAACTAAAAAATTCCAGAAAATTTCAGAACCCCCCCCCCTACTCTTTTTTTTTTTTCTTGCCGTGCGTGCACAGCCGTGACCTTCGACAATGATCGGCCCGAAGACTGGGGTCAAATCAACTGCCTACGTCACTGCAGAGGGATCTATTGTATTTTCTTCAAGGGGATCTCTTTTCTCCCTCGCTACCCCAAGTTCAGCGGGCAGGCACGGGCATTCGCCTCAAGCCTAGCTATCCGACATGGGTGACCACGTGCATTTATTACGATATTAAGTCTTTCATTATAAATTAAAACGTTATAAAGAGTGAAAAAATGCCACCTCATTGTGTTGTTCCTGGATTCAAATTCAATTATAATACTAGACCAAAACACAAGGCTTATTTTTTCCCTTCTGACGAGGATAAGTGTCAAAGATGGATTCAAGCAATTCACCGAAAGAAGTAACAAACCAACAAAGTATAGTAAGGTAAGAAAATATATTGTTATTTATTATTCAAAATTTTATATATATATATTTAATTTTTCATTAATTTGTTTTTATCCCATGATCTCATTAAAAATTAAATATAAAAAGCGTTTTGTTTTAGCATACTAAATAACTTTATTGTATAATCCATATTTCCACAGAACATGTAAAGTTTGAAATTTAATGTGTATATTTATATGCATGTAAATCATATTTTTTTATAGAATTATTCTCAGAAAATATAGTATATTTTTATTCGAACAGAATGAATAGATCGTTTTAGTTTAAGTATAAATAGATAAGTGCAACTATTTTAATTATTATTTCTTATTTCAAGTATAATAATCTAAACAAAGCTGCATTTAAAGAATGTTTTGTTATTATTATTTAAATTGTTTTGTTTTGGCTTGGTAAGCAATCTTTGATAAAAATCCAGGTTTACAAAGAATATATAAATTATTAAAAAGTATATTTTAATTATAAATGCATTAATAATAAAGATTGTTTAATTATTATTAATACTTTAGTGAGATTATTTTATATGTTATTTATTTAAAAAAATTATTAAAAAAATTAATTAAAAAATTTATTTAAAAAATTATTAAAATATTATGTAGTTTTTTTAAAATTTGTTCATTTTTATTTAAATAATTCATTGCTAATTAAATATAACTATTTTTAGAGAAGCAATCCTTATCAAAAAAATTTGTTTTAGCACTGTAAATAACATTTTCTAAAATCCATATATAAGCTGAAAACGCAAATTACTAAAAAAAAGGTGTATATATTTTAATTAGAAGTACATTAATAATTAAGATTGCTTTAAATATTATAAATATTTAACTCATATTATTTTATATAATATTTATTACAAAACAGACTATTTATACATTCATTAAAATATTATGTAGTTTTATTTTTAATTTGTTCATTTTTTTTTTAAATAATTCATTACAAAATAAATATAACTACTTTTAGAAAATCCTTATTAAAAACATTTTGTTTTAGCATTGAAAATAACAGTTCATAAAATCCATCTATACGCTGAAAATGCAAAGCATTAGAAATAAAATAATCTATCTATTTAAATATTATATAGCATATGTATATGTTATGTTTTTTTTTAGTAATATTTTTTTTGTATAAATTATTTTAATATTCCAAATTTAAAAAGAACTCTTGTTAAGATATTTTTAATACGGCTTTTTATAATGCTTTATGTATCTCATATTTAAAATTAGTCTTCCTTTTTTTTCTTAGTAGCGAAAACCCTGGACATTCCCTTTTTCTATTTATTTTTATGATCGTTCTCACGAGAATAAAGGCATTGTTGTGTATGAAAGTGAAAGTTTCCCATCCCCTTATCTAGCGTAGATAACACCCGTTCGTACGAATGCTTTTACTGTCCTGGAATTATTGTACTATTTGAGTAAAGTGGTCCTTTGTTAATTTTTTCGAAGAAGAGTAGCTTCTGGCTTGTTTGTAAAGGGCATATATTCAGCCTTGTTAAAAATTGGCCCACACGCATAGTTTATTGCTTGCATACGTGAATGAATAGTACCCTAAAATTTTATAACCCATGACAAACGTTGACTGTCATTTGAGGCGGAGTAGATATTTTCCCAGACCCTTAAAGTTTGTTTTTATGACCGATTTGAGATAATAGGGCAAATTCACGGATATCGGCGAGCACTGGTTTGCAAGCAGGTGCAAAACTTAGAGACAACTGTCCCTGCTATCTGACCACGTGATTGAGGGTAGGGGACGCAAGCGATGACCATATTTGGTCATGAGAGAGGGTGAATATTGCATTGGCCAATGAGATGGACTCTAGGAACAGGAGAGAAAGGGGAAAGCATTAGTCTTCCTAGTTTTTGGTGCCCCTTTTGATTTGCAGAGGGACGTGCAATTGGTTTTTTGAAAAGTGAGTCTTGGTCAGAGCTTCGTATGGAGAGCATCTAGTAAACGATTGCGGATAAGTCTTGTCTCCCCCCCTCCCCTGTTTTTTAATCTGGGAGAGGGGAGGCCAAAAGAGTTCTTGGAGATTGGCAGTCTAAGAGAAAGCACGTCGTGAGTAAGTCAAGAAAAAGTGCTACCTGCCGGAGAGAATCGAGAGCTTGCCGTGAAAGAATGTTTCCTCCGTTCTAACCTTCACCGTAAGCTGTGGAATGATTTGCGGTCTAAAGAGAAAACACTCCAAGTGTAAGTCAGGAAGAAGTGCTACCTGCCGGAGAGAGCCGAGATCTTGCCGTGAAAGAATATCCCCTCCGATCTAGCCTTCACCGTGAGCAGTGGAATGATTAGCGATCTAAGACAACACACTCCGAGTGTAAGTCAGACAGAAATGCTACCTGCCGGAGAGAGCCGAGATCTTGCCGTGAAAGAATATCCCCTCCGATCTAGCCTTCACCGTGAGCAGTGGAATGATTAGCAATCTAAGACAAGACACCCCGAGTGTTAATCAAGAAAAAGTACTACCTGCCGGAGCGAACCGAGAGCTTGCCGCGAAACAATGTCCCTTCCGATTTAGCCTTCACCGTGAGCGGTGGAATGATTAGTGGTCTAAGACAAAAACTTGAAGGAATTCAGCTGCTGCTTAAACTGAGTATAGACACTGGGAATTCTGTGTAGAGACTGTTGATCTAGTGCATGGAAGACTCTGTGTGCTATTGCCCATCATATAAATGAAAAAATGCCCAAAATGGGTAAATGAAGGAACTCAGCTGCTGCTTAAACTGAGTATAGACACTGGGAATTCTGCTTAGAGACTGTTGCTCTAGTGCATGGAAGATTTTGTGTACTGTTGTCCATCATATAAATGATAAATACCCAAAATGGGTAAATGAAAGAATTCAGCTGCTGGTAAGAGATATATTATGTATTTAATCTTAAACGATTTTTTTTATCCTAGTGATTAATCTTGTAGTGATTTAGTATTTCCTTATGTTTACAACAAAAGTTGTATTAGTGAATTCAGATGTTTTTTTTTTGTTTTTGTTTGTTAAATTAAATAAAGGAGAATGTATATATAAGGGATATGCTTTAGTATAGTTTTTTTTTAGTTTTTTTTTATTTATCCTACCTTGATATTAATTTAATTGAATTTTAACCTCTGTAGTATCGAAATAACTATACTAAGTTTTGTAATACCATAAAATTAAAGTAGTTTCTTTAAATGTTTGGAAGTAAAAGTAATTTTCAACCATTACCTATTTTTTTATTTGGAATTTTTAAATAACTTTTTAAAAAAAAATAAAAAAGTAATTCAATAAATAATTAAAAATCATATTAACACTGATTAATTAATATACTTTTGCTTAAACTGTGTAAAGATACTTGACTAAGTAATAGATTTTTTTTTTTAAGCAAAAACTGTTAAGAAATTCACTTGTTTTTAAATGAATTAACTTATCTTATAAACAAAATAAAAGGAGAAAAAAAAAAATGGAGAAGTTAAAGCAGATGTACTAACACTATACGAAATTGGTCAAAAATATCATTGTTGATTTCTGGGGTGTTTATGTTTATTATTTCTAGTTTTTTAATTTATTCAAAATTATATCTTTCTTTGCCTTCTTGAAAAAAAGAAGGATTTCAGGGTCTTTCTTCTCTCTTTTGTAATGTTAGATTGAATCTTGTGTTTTTAAATTGTTAATATGAGTTTAATATCTCAGGAATCAACATTGATAAATGTTGGGTTCTACTGCAGATCAAGGTTTAGTACTTGAGACTGGGTCAGATTGAGAATCTTGCTGTGTTCTTTCTTATTTACTTGTATTCATTAAATTTTAAAGAATTTTAAATAGTATTTGTATTTATCCTTTTTATCGTTTTAATTTGTCGTTTAGTTTGTTTTTTTTATTGATTTCTTAATGTTAACTGGTGTAATCTTAACTTAATTCCTTTTTTTTATATAAGCATCTAATCTATTTAATTAAATCTACAACAGGATTCATGTGATTGGAAATTTGACCCAGATCTCATTAAATTCTTTAATAAAGCTGAAAAATATTTATTGATCTATATTAACTAAATATAATTAGCTGAGCAGAAGTTGCAATTAATTAAAGTAATGATATGCTGCAGAATTTTAATAAAAAGAACCCAACACGATAAATGGCGCCGTGTGTGAAAAGCCTGGTTATTGTGACAAATAAATGGTACCGTGTGTGAAAAGCCTGATTATTGTGTCACAATAAGTATAAAAATAGTACTATGAAGTAGAGCCTATTTGTTACAACAATAGCCTGAATTTTGATATATATTTACTATATTAAGAGTGAAACGAAATGAAAATATATGTGTTTTGTGATTTTATTGTGTATTATGTTTGATTATTTTAGTGTATATTGTGCATAAGTAATAGGGGTGTACATAGCTTACTAATTTCAAATGCCTTTTTTTTAGTTAAGCAATTTTACCGGGTTTTCAAAAAAAAAACTATTTATTTTGAAATTTTTACTGTTATATTTACATTTAAAGGAGTGTTTGGGCTTACTGAGAGAATTATATGCCAATATAAGTTATGTATTTATGTATTTTTTATTTATTTTTTTTTCTCTCTTTCTTGGGCATCTAAGAATTAAGTAGCAGTTAAATTACTTCATTTTCTATTATTTTATTTTTAATTCGGTGTGAAGTTTTGCCTAAAAATGACAGAAAATCAGCATTTCAAGGAGCTCGCTCTTATTCAGAAAAAGAGTGCGTTGATCGAGAATGTCAGTCTTATTCCCCCTTTTAGTGGCGAAGGCAACTCTTGCTCATTTTCTGCATTTTTAGAAAAGTATGAGCAGTTGTCCGAGTTCTTTAATTGGTCAGAGGATGAAAAAAAATTTGCCCTACTAAGTAGATTAAATGGGAATGCTGCTAGGATATATAAATTGCACCGCACTAAGGGAACTGTGGAAATAATTAAAGTACTTAAAGAGAGATATACGCAAGAGCTAGCCCCTGATATTGCTTTGACCCAATTTTTGAATTTTAAACAAAATCCCCATATGCCTGTTCAGGAATTTTACGACAGAGCATATGATTTGTCCCTTAAAGCATTAGTAGTCGAAGGTGTAGAACAGAATGTTGCTGATAAAAGCAGGGAAGCTCTACTGCATTCTATGTTATTAAGTAATTTAGTTCCTGAGATAAGAAGAGGAGTTATAACTAGGTGCCCTAAGACACCTGTTGAAATTTTAGAATTTGCCCTCCTTGAGGAAAAAGCATTAAAGAGTGTTAATCCTTTATATAACATGCCGGTAGAGAATATGAACCCTTTTTTCCCCCAAATTGCCCAGCAAAGTGTTGCATGTGCTACTATCCAGCCAAGTCACCCTAATCAGTCAGAGCAGGAGATTAGTAAACTGCGGGAGCAGGTAGCAGCTCTTACTAGTAAATTAGAGAGATTTTTAGAGGGTAGAAATCAGCAAAGAGACTTTCGCACTACTGAGAGGCCTCAGTATAGAGAATTAATCTGTTACGTGTGTTCCCAAACAGGACACATAGCCAGATTTTGCCCACAAAACCAAAATGCTAATAGAGGGAACTTTCAGAATTTTAGAGGAAGAGGTAGGGGTAATTATTCTCAGTCCCACCAAAATCACAGGGGAGGATATAATAATTACAGAGGTAGAGGGAATGGAAATAATGATAATGGTGTAAATATAGAAAGCGAGAATGTTCAAAGCTCAATTAGTGAAGGGAATAATCAAAACAATTCTTTAAACAGGTAAGGGCTGGTGTCGATTTGGTCGAATCGTCCCCATCAAGGCCTCTAGACCTCCCAATTATTTTTAGTATGTTTTCACCCCAGTCTTATCATTTACCTACTGTCGTTATAAATGTAAATAATGTGTTTTTTAATGCGCTGTGTGATACAGGATCTGCTATAAATATTTTAAGTAATACAATACTTAATGGTTTAGATTCTTATGAAATTGTAGAGTGCAACACCCCTATTTTAACGGTGACTGGCGAGAGAGTGCTTTTAAACCATAAAATTTCCTTAAATTTTAAATTTTATAATTTATTATGCCAGTCTGAGTTTTTTATTGTCCACGGTAAGTTGGCCGATGAGTTTAGTGTAATTTTGGGGATGCCCTTTTTAAGTAAATATCAGGCTGTAATTAATTGTAAAAATAACAATGTGGTTTTAGATGTTCCTACTGAAACGCAGTGTAAGCAAATAGTAGAGAACCATATGTCAAATGTTTTACCTGTGAAAAATTCTAGAGAAAAAAATGTTGTAAATAGTATCAGTGTAAATAGTATAGATTTGGAGAATAATTATGTAAATACTTGTAATGTGCAATCTAAAGGCAGGCAAAGTTCTGAGAGTGGACAGAGAAGTAAGTGTAGTAATAAGAGTACTCCTAGGAAAAATGTAAACAAAAAGAGTAAGGAATGTGTAAAAGAAAAATTTGGGAATCTGAGTAGTGGAAATGAGACGGTTCAGGGTAATATGTATCCCATTATGGAGGAAAGGGTAGACTCAAGCATAACATTTAATGCGAAAGACTCAGAAAGTGAAATTGCTCAGGTTTTTTGTTTGCAAAGTGTACCAGGGAGTAACTCAAGTACTAATGAGTGTGAAATTAATGAGAATAATGTGCCTTTAGACCTTAGCCCGCAATCAGCGAGTCAAATTGTACAGGAAAATTCAATCTATGTTCATGAAAATTGTTGCATATCTGAGGATAATGAAAATGAGCTAGTAAATAGAGCAAATCAGACTGATGAGTTAGGCATTGTTGACAATAATAACAGAAATAGTGAAAGTACTTCCTTAGCTATTTTATGCGAGAGAATTTCTGTTCCCCCCCAGTCAAAATTAATAGCTGAAGTTAAATGTAATAGAAATAATTTTATAAAAGATAATGATATACTGATATTAGAACCTTTAGCGAAGACTTTAAGCCAAGGGCTTCTTATTTCTCGAGCCATTTGTACCCCAGAACATGGCCTTTTTGTTTCGCTTGCTAATTTTTCGAATAAAACTGTTAAGCTAGGAAAAAATACTTATGTTGCTAAAATTCAGAAATGTGTAGATAAATCTAATATACCCTTAAATAATAATAATATAACTTGTAATGTAAATTTAACCACTCCAATAGCTGACTTTGATCACGCTGATCTCACTTGGAGCTCTGATATTGATTTAAGCCATCTAGACCCCCCCTTAAAATCTAAAATGCAAGAATTTTTAGACCAAAATAAAGATGTGTTTGCAGCTTCTGTCCTAGACTTACCAGGCTGTAATACCATACCCCATGTTGTAAATTTAACCTCTGATAAACCTGTAAAATCCAAAGCTTATAGACTCCCATATAAATTACGCCAGGAGATGGAAGATCAACTTAATATTTTACTGCAAGCTGAAATTATTTCCCCGTCTATGTCTGAATTTGCTTCACCAGTTATTCTTGTAGAAAAAGCAGATGGTTCTTATAGGTTAGCTGTCGATTTTCGTAAACTTAACAAGAATCTTGTCAAAGATGCATATCCTATCCCAAACATTACTGACTCTGTTGATGCGTTAAGTGGAGCTAATTTTTTTTCAACACTAGATTTAACTAGTGGCTTTTTTCAACAGGTCATAAGACCCGAAGACAGGCATAAAACTGCTATTATCACGCATAAAGGTCTTTTTGAGTGGAATAGAAATTGTTTTGGGTTGTCCAATTCAGGCAATAGTTTTCAGAGGCTAATGAATGCCATTTTTGGAGATTTAGGAAATCTAGGAATTTTAGTGTATATAGATGATATTGTCATTGCTTCGTCCGATGTAGAATCCCATTTTGAAAAACTTAAATTAGTATTTGATAGACTAAGACAACATAAACTGAAACTTAAGCCCAGTAAATGTAATTTTCTTTCGAATAAAATACAGTATCTTGGCTTTGAAATTAATAGCGGGCAAGTATCCCCGGTTAATAAAAATATTGAGATAATAGAAAAATTACAACCACCTTCTAATCGTAAAGGTGTCAGGTCTTTTATTGGAACCCTATCATTCTATAGGCGTTTCATACCTGATTTCACAAAAAGGGCGTTAAATTTAATCGATTTGACTAAGGAAACTGGACATTTTGCCTGGACAAAAGAAGCCCAGGAGGAATTTGAAGATTTAAAAAAGGCTTTAATATCTAAACCGTGCCTAGTATTGCCTGATTTTACTAAAGAATTTTATCTATATACAGATGCGAGTGGAGAAGCGCTGGGTGCTGTTTTGTCACAAATGGATGATGAGAATAAAATTCATCCAGTGGCGTTTGCCAGTAGGCGACTAAAAGGTGCAGAGACAAGATATTCTGCCACTGAGAGAGAACTTCTCGCTCTGGTTTGGGCAACTAGTCATTTTAAGTGTTATCTAGCTAACACTCATTTTAACATTTTTACTGATCATGCACCACTTACTTTTATGTTAAAGATTCATGACCCCACTTCACGTATAGCCAAATGGGTATGTACTCTTTCAGATTTTGATTTTACTATTAAATATATTAAAGGGAAATGTAATAGTGTAGCAGACTTTCTATCTAGATTTGCTAAAATTGATGAATCACCTGAAATTAGTAAGAGTAATTTTTGTATTCAAGTAGAAAAAGAAACTACTTTTGTTCCCCATTCAAATTTAATTGAGAAAATCAGTGAATTACAAAAAATTGATAAGAAATGTTGTGAAATAGCTAGAAAATTAGACAAAAATATAGATATAGCACCTAAATACATGAAGTTTTTTTTTAGAGATGATATTCTTGTATGTGAGGACACCAGAGATTCAAGTGTAATAAATAACCCTATTAAATTAGTAGTTCCTAGGGATATGATTGAGCAAGTGTTCGCTCTAACACACGATTCTCTAGCGGCTTGTCATCAAGGGTTTAAGAAAACGATTGACCGCATCCGGGAGCACTTTTACTGGCCCGGAATGTCGGCCGATGTCAAGCATCTAGTAGAATCATGTATTAGTTGCCATCAGAAGAGGGCGTATAAACCAGATCAACAGGCACCCCTTCAACGGATGCCTACACCTGAATTTCCCATGAACAAAGTTCATCTAGACCTAATTGGCCCATTACCGGTCACGTTTTCTGGTAACACCCATATTGTTACGTATATAGACTCATTTACTAAATGGCCAGAGGCCTATGCTGTTAGCTCTACCACGTCTGATGTTATCGCAGATACACTTGCCGATTTCATTTCACGTTATGGCGCTCCTGTGTATATTGCGACAGATAATGGAAGAAATTTAGTATCGGAAGCGATTGAGCATGTATATAAAATGTTCGGTATTAAACATATAACTACATCTGCCTTTCACCCAGCCTCGAATGGACAGATTGAACGGCAGAATAAAACTTTAAAAAACGCACTCAGTCACATTGTAAATGAGAACCAGTCAGACTGGGATACTAAGCTAAAATTTGCCCTATTAGCGATGCGTTCGGCTGTGCATTCTTCGACTAAATTAACCCCCGCAGCAGTTTTATATGGCAGAAACTTAAATCTACCATATAATCTATTTTCGCAAGCGCCGAGGTTTAGCTATAACGACGCCCCATCTTTTTGTGAATTATTAATACCCGCACTCCAAAAGGTATATTCTGAGGTGTATGATAGTTTAGTTAAGGTGTCTGAAAGCCAGGAAAGGTACAGAGAAAAGACTGCAGTCGTTAAGGATTTAAAAGTAGGCGATAGAGTGTGGTTATTTAACCCATCTATCACTGCCGGCAATACAAAAAAATTGTCAAAATTAAATAACGGCCCATTTACTATAATTGAGAAGCTCAGTGAAGTTAATTTTAAGATAGCATTAATTGCTAACCCTTCTAAAACTCAAATTGTCCATGTAGACCGCCTCACTTTATTTAAAGATAGGCATATTTCAGGTGTAAATGAGCAAAATGGAGACGATATTGTAGACCAAAACAAACGCCAACCTCTGATATCAACTACGAATGATTCGAGTCATTCTCAATTCGATTTCACTACGCGAAGGAAAAGGAATCGATTCATAAATAGATTTCCCCCTCCCATTCCATGTCAAGGAACCAGCCAACCTGCAGTGCAATCTACGAGCAGACAAGAGGGTAGCGAGGAAACGGTTGGTGGGTTGCTCTCAGAAGCACGGGAAAATACGGTAATAGCGAGCGCTGATAACGGTGAGGGAGTAAGGCAGGTAGAAACGCCTAATGATTCGGGGCGCGTGAGTCGTTCGCGAGATCGTAATGGCGTCTGTTTATCTAGGCGAAACAAATCTTATTCGATTCCGAGAACTGGGTATGCGTTTCGAAAAAGGGATTCGCGACCGAATTATAAACTGTAGGGCGGTTTAACTTTATTTTTTTTAGATTGTATATAAATACTTGTGATTTTAGTTATTTTAGGAAGGTTTTATGCGCGAGTTAGCTAAAATTTAAGTAATTTTCGAGCCTCGATATCGTTTGTTTTGATTTGGTTCCGCTGTTATTTAATGTGGATTTCCGCCAGTTCCGTATTTTCTCTCGGTGATTTATGGATTATTTCGATAGATTAGGACAGTGTAAGTGCTCCGCCCCCTATATGTGTTCTTTTTTTTTATTTTTTAGCGGGTTTTAGCGCTAATTTTGGGGACTTAGACAGATTTCAGGTCAGGAAATTTTGGAGTAGAGACTTGGTGGCAGTACATGTGATGCTTGCGTATTCCTACTGCCCCCTCTTTGTATATAGTATAGGTACTGTTAGGAATGTAGTTCATCTTTTATTATTTTTTTTGCATTTCTTTTAACTTTGTATTTTTTTTGGGTATTTTTGATATTAGTTCTCTATTTGGGAAGTGGGGATTTAAGATACAGGTAGTGTACACCCCACAGCCCACAGATATAGTATCTGGTTTATGTGTATTATATATGTATATATTTTGTTTATATAGTCTGTTTTGTTATTTCATGTGATTTTTCTAACAATATACCCATTGTTTGTGTAAATTGGGTATTTTAAAAAAATTAGTGGTACTTGTCAATGAAATTGGCGAACTCTATTGTGAAATTATCAGTTCATTTTAAGTATTATGTGTAGCATTTTATGAATTTTTTTTTAGTTACTAGTAGTTTATGGAATATTTACCCATTGATAATAACTAAGGCAGACAATTATCAGTCTAGGCTACACAAGGTAACCTATATAATTATAATGCTGTGATATAAAATGCCCATACACTTATGTAATACTGTGTCACCGTTACAAGTCATTGAACTGTTTTTTTTTGTTTATATGCACATGTTATGCCACTGAATATAAACAAGTATTAGTACTGTTTTTTTATGTGTACCCTATATATGTACTGAAAGGTTATTGCTATTTTTATTTTGTTTTGTGTATGTGTATACAAAATGTTATCGTGCTATTATATGTATATATTTGTGATACCTACAGCTGGCAAGTAGTATATCTATTGTATTTTTTCAGAAATTGATTGTTTCGGTCCTTTGGCTCTATCCTGCTCACAGGATTCAAAATTTTTAAAAAAAAGAAATTTTTTAATCTTTTTATTCACTGGACAACTCTTCCTTGCATTCGACTTGTGGAAATTTTTTTTTCTAGGGATTTTTTTTTCTTTTTACAGAGGTGTTAGCAGATAGGGATATCCCAGTGTGGTGGTATTCTTGACGGTATAGCAGATGTGGAGATTTAATTAAGTATGCCAGGTATATAGTGTAGATTTGAATAGCATCTTAGGCCCTAGTATATGTTTAACTTCTAGATGTTTTGCCCAAGCTTCAACTTAGCATTTCCGGAGTGCAGAGTTGGTGTGGTAGCTTAGTAGGGTGATAGGTTATCAACTTTTCGGGTCGTCGTCTGATCTGTTCTAGGCGATTATCTTTATCCTACTTTTCAACCGGGGTACTGCATTGTTTTTTTTTATTTAATCTTTTCTTTCATTTTGGATTTAATTTTAAATTTTTTTAGGACTTTCTTTAACTGACCTTATGTGGTCATTTAGCTAAAAAAAATAAAATTCTTGTTTTTGTTCAAAACTAATAATGTTTATTTTTTTTTTCAACGAGGGGGAGCTCTTGTTATGTTTTTTTTTAGTAATATTTTTTTTGTATAAATTATTTTAATATTCCAAATTTAAAAAGAACTCTTGTTAAGATATTTTTAATACGGCTTTTTATAATGCTTTATGTATCTCATATTTAAAATTAGTCTTCCTTTTTTTTCTTAGTAGCGAAAACCCTGGACATTCCCTTTTTCTATTTATTTTTATGATCGTTCTCACGAGAATAAAGGCATTGTTGTGTATGAAAGTGAAAGTTTCCCATCCCCTTATCTAGCGTAGATAACACCCGTTCGTACGAATGCTTTTACTGTCCTGGAATTATTGTACTATTTGAGTAAAGTGGTCCTTTGTTAATTTTTTCGAAGAAGAGTAGCTTCTGGCTTGTTTGTAAAGGGCATATATTCAGCCTTGTTAAAAATTGGCCCACACGCATAGTTTATTGCTTGCATACGTGAATGAATAGTACCCTAAAATTTTATAACCCATGACAAACGTTGACTGTCATTTGAGGCGGAGTAGATATTTTCCCAGACCCTTAAAGTTTGTTTTTATGACCGATTTGAGATAATAGGGCAAATTCACGGATATCGGCGAGCACTGGTTTGCAAGCAGGTGCAAAACTTAGAGACAACTGTCCCTGCTATCTGACCACGTGATTGAGGGTAGGGGACGCAAGCGATGACCATATTTGGTCATGAGAGAGGGTGAATATTGCATTGGCCAATGAGATGGACTCTAGGAACAGGAGAGAAAGGGGAAAGCATTAGTCTTCCTAGTTTTTGGTGCCCCTTTTGATTTGCAGAGGGACGTGCAATTGGTTTTTTGAAAAGTGAGTCTTGGTCAGAGCTTCGTATGGAGAGCATCTAGTAAACGATTGCGGATAAGTCTTGTCTCCCCCCCTCCCCTGTTTTTTAATCTGGGAGAGGGGAGGCCAAAAGAGTTCTTGGAGATTGGCAGTCTAAGAGAAAGCACGTCGTGAGTAAGTCAAGAAAAAGTGCTACCTGCCGGAGAGAATCGAGAGCTTGCCGTGAAAGAATGTTTTCTCCGTTCTAACCTTCACCGTAAGCTGTGGAATGATTTGCGGTCTAAAGAGAAAACACTCCAAGTGTAAGTCAGGAAGAAGTGCTACCTGCCGGAGAGAGCCGAGATCTTGCCGTGAAAGAATATCCCCTCCGATCTAGCCTTCACCGTGATCAGTGGAATGATTAGCGATCTAAGACAACACACTCCGAGTGTAAGTCAGACAGAAATGCTACCTGCCGGAGAGAGCCGAGATCTTGCCGTGAAAGAATATCCCCTCCGATCTAGCCTTCACCGTGAGCAGTGGAATGATTAGCAATCTAAGACAAGACACCCCGAGTGTTAATCAAGAAAAAGTACTACCTGCCGGAGCGAACCGAGAGCTTGCCGCGAAACAATGTCCCTTCCGATTTAGCCTTCACCGTGAGCGGTGGAATGATTAGTGGTCTAAGACAAAAACTTGAAGGAATTCAGCTGCTGCTTAAACTGAGTATAGACACTGGGAATTCTGTGTAGAGACTGTTGATCTAGTGCATGGAAGACTCTGTGTGCTATTGCCCATCATATAAATGAAAAAATGCCCAAAATGGGTAAATGAAGGAACTCAGCTGCTGCTTAAACTGAGTATAGACACTGGGAATTCTGCTTAGAGACTGTTGCTCTAGTGCATGGAAGATTTTGTGTACTGTTGTCCATCATATAAATGATAAATACCCAAAATGGGTAAATGAAAGAATTCAGCTGCTGGTAAGAGATATATTATGTATTTAATCTTAAACGATTTTTTTTATCCTAGTGATTAATCTTGTAGTGATTTAGTATTTCCTTATGTTTACAACAAAAGTTGTATTAGTGAATTCAGATGTTTTTTTTTTGTTTTTGTTTGTTAAATTAAATAAAGGAGAATGTATATATAAGGGATATGCTTTAGTATAGTTTTTTTTTAGTTTTTTTTTATTTATCCTACCTTGATATTAATTTAATTGAATTTTAACCTCTGTAGTATCGAAATAACTATACTAAGTTTTGTAATACCATAAAATTAAAGTAGTTTCTTTAAATGTTTGGAAGTAAAAGTAATTTTCAACCATTACCTATTTTTTTATTTGGAATTTTTAAATAACTTTTTTAAAAAAAAATAAAAAAGTAATTCAATAAATAATTAAAAATCATATTAACACTGATTAATTAATATACTTTTGCTTAAACTGTGTAAAGATACTTGACTAAGTAATAGATTTTTTTTTTTAAGCAAAAACTGTTAAGAAATTCACTTGTTTTTAAATGAATTAACTTATCTTATAAACAAAATAAAAGGAGAAAAAAAAAAATGGAGAAGTTAAAGCAGATGTACTAACACTATACGAAATTGGTCAAAAATATCATTGTTGATTTCTGGGGTGTTTATGTTTATTATTTCTAGTTTTTTAATTTATTCAAAATTATATCTTTCTTTGCCTTCTTGAAAATAAGAAGGATTTCAGGGTCTTTCTTCTCTCTTTTGTAATGTTAGATTGAATCTTGTGTTTTTAAATTGTTAATATGAGTTTAATATCTCAGGAATCAACATTGATAAATGTTGGGTTCTACTGCAGATCAAGGTTTAGTACTTGAGACTGGGTCAGATTGAGAATCTTGCTGTGTTCTTTCTTATTTACTTGTATTCATTAAATTTTAAAGAATTTTAAATAGTATTTGTATTTATCCTTTTTATCGTTTTAATTTGTCGTTTAGTTTGTTTTTTTTATTGATTTCTTAATGTTAACTGGTGTAATCTTAACTTAATTCCTTTTTTTTATATAAGCATCTAATCTATTTAATTAAATCTACAACAGGATTCATGTGATTGGAAATTTGACCCAGATCTCATTAAATTCTTTAATAAAGCTGAAAAATATTTATTGATCTATATTAACTAAATATAATTAGCTGAGCAGAAGTTGCAATTAATTAAAGTAATGATATGCTGCAGAATTTTAATAAAAAGAACCCAACATATACGTGTGTGTGATTTATATTATGTTATAATATATTTTGTAAATATTCAAGTACAAATAGCTAAGTACAACAATTTTAATTATTATTTTTTATCGTTTCAATTAATATAATTGAACTGAAGCTACATTTAAAGAATGCTATATTATTATTATTTAAATTTTTTCGTTTAAATATGGCAAACAATCCTTGATAAAATCCATATTTACAAAAAATATACAAATAATAAGTATGTATATAGAGAGAGTATATGAATTATATTTTATGGTAGTATATTGTTGCATATATTATTTTTCGAACTTTACATATTCTGCGCAAATAAGGATTTTATAGTCAAGCTATTTACTATGTTAAAACAAAGCTCTTTTTATATTTGATTTTTAATGAGATCATGGGATAAAAATGAATTAAGAAAAAAGAGAATATATATATGAAACTTTGAACAATATATTTTCTTACTTTACAATACTTTGTAAGTTTGTAATCCTTTCGTGAATTACTCGAATCCGGTACTTATCTTCATATCAAAAGGAAAAAAAAAATGTTGTACTCTGTGACAGAAAGTTATTACAAAAAATTAAAAAGTCTGATTAAAAAAAAAAAAGTTTTTATACTTTAAAGGGGATTTTAATTTCATAATTAATATAAAGGTACTATTTTAATACATTGGTATCTATTTAGAAGTATTAGCTTTTAACTGCAAAACAAACTATTCTATTTATTTTATTTAAATAATTACAACACTTTTTTCTTATCAAACTGCTTATTTATTTTTCTTTCTTTCTCTTTTTCCTCCTCAGAAAATATGTATAAATAAACAAATGAAGTACTTTAAGTATTGGTGAAAAATTAAAAATGATGTTCTTTTTTTAATAATTTGATACAAAAACTACACTAAAAATTCCGAACAACAAAAATTTCGGAAATTTTTTTTATGTGGAAAATTTTTATTTTTCGCCTTTGATAGATATGAATTTCCATTTTCTAAAAAATAGCTATTTTACTAAAAAGAGAAAACATACATTTTATATTAGAAAAATTTAAATGCAAAATAAATTATTTAAAATATTTTTCATTAAAAAATGAAAAAAATAAATAAAATCAGAATTTTTATATTTTACTTCAATAATATATTGTTGTTTATTTTTTTTAATTAAAAATAAGTATTTTTTTATTAAGAAAACGTACATGAAAAAAAATCTCAAAATAAAAGGTATATTTTATTAATCATTAAGTATTAATAATGGATGTTGATTCTGAAGCAGATTAATGCAAACATATATATATATATTTAAAAAGAAGCTGAAATGTTTTTTAAAAAATAAAAATGATAAAAATATAATTATTTTTACAAAAAAGCGAGAGAAATAAAAATTTAAATTGGAAAAATTTCCCCTGTGTGAAAACTTAATTTTAGAGCGGAATTACATTGCATATTCCCGTAAAGATATCCCCCAACGGCCTAACAGAGATCTCTCTACGGTGACGTCAGAAACCAGTCTTCGGGCCGATCATTGTCGAAGGTCACGGCACAGCACTTCTGCTGCTAAACGGTACCGTAGAGAGCGGGGATTCGGTACGAGATTGGGTCTTTTTATGATATTTTGCAATACAAATTCCGGGTTTGTTTTAGAATATAATTACGGGCCCGGGCAACACCGGGCGGCTCAGCTAGTTGTGTATATTTTGGGAATGGAAAAGGATTGACTGATTTTAAAACTCAATAACTTGCAAATGATAACAGCTATTAAAAATAAAAATTGCAGGGTGACAAATGAGGTTTTTCTTATGACCATTCGCCAAAATTTGGGAAGAACTTCATTTGGACAAAGGAATGAAGACTCGCTGAGTCACCAAAAAATTAAAGTTGTTTTACTATGTTTTTTGGGGATAAACTCTACTTTTTTAATTAGGTAAATCGTAAATTGATATAATCATTTGCTACGAAATTTATGGTTGGTTTTATGAATAAAAAATCGAAAATTATATTTTAATACAGAGAAAATTAAATTTTACAGAAGCAACTACTGGCCGACTGATTAGTTTTAGGTTGTGTACTCGCAAAAAACCTGCGGTAACTTTGTAGCAAATGAACGTATCGACTTTTGGATGGTGTAATTCAATTCACAATTAAAAAATACACAATAAACGATACCTCATTTTATTTACTTACAAAAAAATTAAAATTTTAGATTTCTCTTTTCAGTTAAAATGCCCACCCCCCTCCCCCCCAAAAAAAGAAAAAAATTATAAAAACAACTTTATTTTACAAGGACTCATCTGATCTTCATTTCTAGTGCCAAAACGAAGTTTTTCCAAATTTTTGAGAGACTGCTCTTTATAAATTTATTTTCAAAAGGAGAAGGAAGTGTCAAAATTTATGCTTGCCTCGGGTGAAAAAAAGAAAAAAAAATTAGGACGGTATGTATCTGCATATACAAGTGAGAATAATATGTAGATAACTATTCTACATGAATTTTTTAATGAAATAAAAAAATTAATGCTTGCACATGATTTCATTAAGAAATGAAAACTTAAACTTTTCGTCTGAAAAATTATTACTTTGTTTCATCCCTAGGTTCCTTTAGAAAATAAAAGTAAATAATATTTCTTTTTGCGGTTTTAAGATATTGCAACAAGTGATACAAAATATATTTAACGGATTTTTTTAACTACAGTATTCTAGACAGGTAAGTTGCTTAAACCTAACGAAATTTCACACATCAGTGAGATTCGCATATAATAAAATTAATACCTGTCATTCAAAGTTAGGGGGTGGTTGAAAAAAAAATGACGAAATATTTCGATCATCCTTTCAGAATGATTTGTCGGTACGCTATTTTCCAAGAAGAGGGTAATCGAAGGTGCGGTGCACCGCAGTGTTCAGAGGAATGCGCCGAGTTCATGGTCGGCCATATGAAGGAGTCTGCCGTAAAAAGGAGGTTAGTAAGTCAGTATGTTCTCCGCTACTCTTGTTATTTTTTCTTTCATTTAACACAAACAAAATGATGGTTTGTAGTTTAACCCTTTTCGATCAGTCGAATCCCGTTAAAGAAAAAAAAAAGAAAAAAAAATACGTTGTTAAGAAAAAAATTTTACACCATTATAAAAAATAAAAAAAAATCCGTTGATTGCTAGCATGGTTACATTTTACGGATTTTTATTTTTTTTATTTATTTATTTATTTTTTTCTGATGAAAGTGATAAAATATTTTTCTTTTATGTGTTTGATCTTTACACAAAGATTCCAGAGCATTTTTTTGTTTTGTCTATATCTTAAAAAATGGCTGAATTCACTATCACTTTGAATTTGTAGTATGGATGACATTTTGAAATGATCTTTTTTTTTTTTTTTTTTTTTTTTTTTTTTTGTCATGTGATAACACGGGTATTAATGAAGCGATTTCAATGTAACTTGGTGTGTACATAGAACATACAGATATCTCGACCGAGTTCGTTGGCCATCTTCATCTGCCACCTTGTTTCAAAATGGAAGCTATTTGACTTTTTTTTAAAATTTAAAATGAGGTACAAAAAATTAAAAATTGAAAAAAAAAATTAAAACAATGGCTGAATTATAACACTTTGAACTTCTAATGCAGTGACATTTTTAAATGATCTGATATTTGTTACCTGATAATATGCACATTTCTAAGCCGATTTTTATCTAACTTGGTGTGTACATATAGAACAAACCATTGTCTTTACCAACTTCATCCGCCATCTTGTTTCAAAATGGCGGATCAGAATCAAAATGACAGACCAGATGTTACGACCAATAAGGTTATCTGAGCGAAAAATCCCAGCCGGCTATCGCCCAGATAGCTTAACAGGTAAAAAGCATTGGCCTTGTAAGCGAAGTATCCGGGTTCGATTCCCGGCCTGGGCAATTTTTCGCTCAGCTGGAAATAATCAATTCGTATGATAACTTTACCAATCAGTTTGATTGTGTTAAAAATAATAGTATATCTACGAATCCATCGTTATATGGAGTTCCATTATCTGCGGTTTATTCTGCGAGCTGTTTCAAATGACAGACCAGATGTTACGACCAATAAGGTTATCTGAGCGAAAAATCCCAGCCGGCTATCGCCCAGATAGCTTAACAGGTAAAAAGCATTGGCCTTGTAAGCCAAGTATCCGGGTTCGATTCCCGGCCTGGGCAATTTTTCGCTCAGCTGGAAATAATCAATTCGTAAAATGGCGGATATTTAAAATAGCCAAACAACTTTTAAATTTATAATAATGTACAAGAAAAAAAAAATAGAAATAGAAGAAAGGTTTTTTTCTGAAGTGTTTGATCTTAATACAAGAATTACGGAGCATTTTTTGTTTTGTCTTTATCTTAAAAAAATGGCTTATATATAACAGTTTGGATTTCTAAAGTGGATGACATTTTGAAATATCCTGACATTTGCCTGCGACAACACTCCTATATAACAACCAATTTTGATGTGAGTGAGCATGTACTCAATGCATTTAGTAAGATCTCAATCAAGCTCATTGGTTAATTTAATCCAACATTTTGTTTTAAAATGGCAGGCACTTCATTATATCGCCGAATTTTACGATCAAATATAAATCGCTTTAAATAAAACCAGTTTGTATAAAGTTGATAAATTTCTCGAAATCCACATTCATATTCAGTATTGACAAGAACAAGTATTGAATCTTCTATTATCGTGTTCCACTAATTTAACTTTGTATAATTAAATAATAAAACTTGATTTTAATATTATTATTATTATTGTTTTAGTAAGGAATATGAAAGCTACGTTTTCCTTCCGGTACCGGCCGGAAGGACTTTTTAAATTATGGTTTTATCTTTGGCACATATGTGAATATTTATGCATCAATATTTCAGGTACCCCAAGACAGAAATTGTTTCTTCTTTAAGCCAATGAGTCTCTATATCTAATACAAGCACTTTCATTTATTTATTCCCATGAGGTTCTTAACCTTTATTTCAAGCTGCATCTTTCTCTTCCAAGAAAAGTGACTAATCAGAATAATATAATATATAGATAGAGGCGCCAGAAAATAGGGAGGTCTATGAAACCACATCTTAAGAAGTGCCTATCTTTGTAAAAATCATCATGCTTAAGAAAGTGAAAATGTATTGCATGAGATTCTTTTGAGTTATTATGTGCTATTAAGTTATCTATAGTTACATTCACCTGAAAAGGTTAATCGAAGGTTGGCACATACGCGCTAAATTTCATTTAAGCATCTTGAAGCCTAAATGGGGTAGATTATATAAGACTAAAAATAGGTTTGGTTTCAGATAAATGATCTGGGCAGGGCCAGCACTAAATATTTTACCTCCAGAAACGCATACGTTGGCATAACGCATGCTTCGTTAATGTAACATTTTAAGTTTGTGTTACAATGTAAGAAACTACTGCAGTCATTAGCCTTGAAGCAAAGCCCCGGAGGTCTCCAGGCGGCTTTGCTTCAAGCGGCTGCCTCATCGTCGTCTGTTACCTCTGCGGCCAGCCGGTCTTTGGTTTGGCAAATCTAAATGCATTATGCATTAACTCTCCTGTCCATGCTTCCATTTATAATGCTTCGTTCTATAGAGCAGATTCAAAACTTTACTGAAAGCACACTTTTATAATAATATTTTATTACGATAATATTAAGTTTGGTTATCAAATACAATCATACTCATTACATTCTCACCAGACATTTGCGAAGTAATTTTTATTCCTAAATCAAGATCATAGCCAGTAAGAGAAACTCCAGGATTTGATCTTTCTCCGAAATTTATGTCATGATTTCTTTATATTATTAACTGTCATTCAAGATGGGACAAGATCAAAAATAAACTAAAGTCAAAATTCGAAAATCAAGATACTGCACTAGCATCTTTTCTTTTTGCTGTTTGATTCTGCCGATATGTTTGCAAAACGTAATGCAATTTCTGGGAAATCTTTGAAATTAACCCTTTGTATCACCGTGTGGCAGATATGCAACAGGCCCAAAAGTCAATAGTTTACTTGCACAGTAAAACACGATTTTATTTGTTGTTCCTATTTCCCAACACACCAATGAATACAAATCGATCATTGGAATTTTCAACAGACAATGATATTGAGTTATACCAAAATCATGTTTATCACTTGAGTAACTTCAGGCCGATATCGCAAAAATTAACTGAGTAAATTTTGTCAAATTAAAAAAGCTGCAGAAATCCGAAAGCAGATTTTTTTAAA
This sequence comes from Maratus speculifer, assembly GCA_964019185.1. Lineage (NCBI taxonomy): Eukaryota > Metazoa > Arthropoda > Arachnida > Araneae > Salticidae > Maratus > Maratus speculifer. Next base: position 116,477,663 of record OZ025297.1, on the reverse strand, counting down.
AATGTAATTATGTATCTTTTAAATTTTTTATTAGAAAATGGACAATATTTAAGACAAGTGTGTCAATTTCTGTTTACTGTAGATGTGAAAAAAGTACCTTTTAGTCAATAATAATTTTAGTTTTATGTTCTAAAATTTTTATTTCTTTTTTAGACGATGCTTAAAATGATGTATTCTAACATCTGAGTCAATATTTTTCAAATCGGAGTTGCAGAGCCACAAGGGGTTAATACAAATTTTCGAATGGCATTCCATTGTTCTCAAATAAAAGGTTTTCAAAAACGGAATGTAAATTGTCTTTTTTTTTTTTTCTTTTCTTTAAATGTAACTTTTAAAGGAAACCGTGACAATTATATTTACTGAGTATCTACAAATTTATAAATCGGAAAACGTAACTATTCCAAAACCAACAGATGCTATTGTAAGGACATTTTTTTATTGTAAAATGTTTGAATGCATAGGTGCATAAAACATTAATGGTTGACACTAATCACTATACAGTGACGAAGCAGCATCAGCGCAAATGAGAATCTAAATTTATTTGCAATGAAGAAGGGCCAAATAATAAATTTTCTTTTGCAATTACCTTATTGAATTACTTTAATTCACAACATAAGCTTTTAATATGTCAGTGTAATTAATAAGTATTTTGTCGCTCGCTCTATTTAATTAACAACAAATAAAATAAATAAGTAAATAAATAAATAAAATATGATGATAAATATAAAAGTTTGAGCCCACAAATCCTCCTCCTAAATAACTTCCTAGATGTGATCTTGTCTTAAATGAATGAAATTTGCAAACATTATTATTTAGATTTAAACACGTTTAATCAATCGGTAAATTAATTATTTAGCTGTAATAGACAGGAAGGCGGCAGCACAGACATTACCTCATCGAGTTCAAGGATGGAAATCTAGGATTAGTTAAATCTCGATTCGCACATTAAAATAGAATCGGTCTGCCAAGTCATATTTTGCTTAAATAATAATAATAATAATAATAATAATAATAATAATAATAATAATAATAATAAGTCTTTAGCGGTTGATTTATAGGTTTGCCATTATGTTTTCCTTATCCCAATCCCCCATGTTTCCATGCTTTTGGGAGCAGAAAAGCACAATGGCAAACCTACGTGTCAGCCAATAACATCGGGTTTTTAGGTGTTTTCCACTAAAATATGAGTTGGCAGACCGATTGCGTTTTAATATGCCAATCGAATTTTAACTAATCCCACATTTTCATCCGTGAATTTGATGAAGTGATTGTCTGCATAGCCGCATTAAGAAATTCAATATTAGAAAACATAAGAAATTCAATACAGACAAATCCTTTTTTTTTTTTTTTTTTTTTTTTTTTCTATAAAAACAAAAGATATTTCAAAAAATAATGTCGAAGTTAGGATTTTAAGCCGATTTTCGAGAGACAGCATCCCGAAGAAAGTTCGCCATTAGAAAGTAATCGAACAAGATATAAAACATATAAAACATTGAAAAAAAAACTGTAATCGAATTTAAATCATTTCAGTGGTTGCAAATATCATGCTTTTATTTATAAAAATGATTCTGTGACTATGTCAGAAAACTTCATGTTGTCGAATGGTTTTAAATAATTATTAAACAGACTTATTAAAAATTAATAATTATAGTGAAAACATTATTATTTTTAACCATTGTGTTAGATAAAATTTAAAAGATTGTTTTTGGAAAAATCAGAAAAAAATATCTTATTAAGATTGTCCGTTACACATGTCTTTTTTCCTTTACGAATATTATTTATTTACTAAAGTACTTTTTTGTAGTTACAATATCCAACCACATGGCTATTTTATTATTATTATTATTATTATTATTATTATTATTATTATTATTATTATACATTTTTCCATTATTTTTAAACAATCAATGCGTATCATATTTTCGGACATAATATCTTTTAAAAACTTTAAAACCAGCTTTTTATTTTTGAAAACATAGGGTGAAACCTTGCATTTCAAGATCATCTGGATGCAAAATCGAGATATTTGAAAATCAGTTTCTATGAGTGCTTTAAACTAATGAATAATATTTAAACGAATAATATTTAAACGAATAATATTTAAATTATTAAAAATTATTTTAATTTATATTTAAGCATAAAAAGCAGAGATTTTTTTCCTTTTTCTTTCTTTTTCTTTCTTTCTTTCATTTTTTTGTGTGTGTGTGTGTGTGTCACAGATCTCCTTAAATGATTATTTTTATCTCATTTATTTTTCCTCTATCTTTTATCTCATTATTATTTTTTAATTAAGGACTTTACAATATTTCTTTAAAAATAAAAGTGAATGAAATCCTTATATAATGTAAAAATTTAATCATAAAGTATATAAAAGAAGTTCTTATATGAAATTATTATTTTTTAATTTATATATTCAATTAAATATTTTTTAATTACTAAGGTTAGGAATTATCCATTGGAAAACAATATATGTTCTTTAATTATTCAAAATGCGTAATTTAAATGCCCTTTTTAATCTTTTCATTATTACTATTATTATTTTTTACTTTAAAATGTTTAAGGGCTTCACGGTGTTTCTATAAAAATAGACATTAATGAAATCATTATGTGATATAACATTCTAATTATAAAGCATAAAAAAGTCGTTATATGATTTTTTTTTAATTTATATTTTCAATTAAAAAATTTGTTTTAATTATTAAGGTTACATTACGAATTATTCACTTGAAAACTATAGCTGTACTTTAATTATTCGAAATGCGCAATTTAAATGCACTTTTTAAAATTTCTATCTCATTTTTTACTTAAAAAATTTAAGGGCATTACAGTGTTTTTTTAAAAATATATGTGAATGAAATCATTTTGTAAAATGTTAATTATAAAATATAAAAAGTTACTCTATGATTTTTTTAAATTTAAATTCTCAATTAAGGAATTGACTTGATTATTACAATTATGTTACGAATTTTTCACTTGAAAACTATAGCTGTGCTTTAATTATTAGAAATACGTAGTTTAAATGCACTCTTTAAAATTTTCATTTCATTTTTTACTTTAAGAAATTTAAAGGCTTTACAGTGCTTCTATAAAAATAGATGTGAATGAAATCATTATGTAGAATTTTCAATGTATAATATTAATTCATACTTTATAATTGAATGTAAATTTTATAAGTTGTACTGATTCACATCTATTTTTATAAAAACACTGTAAAGCTCTCAAGTTTATTTAAAATAAATATAAAATGAATAATAATAATAATAATAATACATAATATTATTTCATTATATAATATTAACATTCAGTTTCAAAAGTGAAAGAGCTTGTTAGATGAAATTATTATTATTATTTTAATATATTCTCAGTAAGAAAAACTTGTTTAATTAACCAGATTTACGAGTTATTCACTTCAAAACTTAGGTGAATTTTAATTATGAAAAATGCATAATTGAAATAACAAGCTGTCATTTTATTTCATTTCATATTTAATTTAAATACATTTGGGAGCTTTACAGTGTTTCTATAAAATAGGTGTGTATCAGTTCAATATGTAAAATTAACATTCAATTATAAATTCTTCTTCGATGAAATTATTTTTTTAATTCAGCAAAGTTATAAATTATCCACTTCAAAACATTACATATATTTTAATTATGCAAAATGTATAGTTTAAATGGATTTTTTTTATTTCTTATTTTAATTAAGCACATTTTTCTGTAAAAGTAAATGTGAATGAGTTTTTTATATAATATGAACAATGAATTTTAAAGCATAAAAGAACTCGTTAGATGGGATATTTTTTATACTCCATTTTAGGCGTAACTATAGTGTCTGGTAGGTTCTTTTTTTTCTTTTTCTATCCATTTTAATAATGTTACTATGATTTATTTTTAATGGTTTTTTCTCCATTTTAAGGGTGTATTCGAAAAAACGCTTTTCCACCTTCAACAGCTCGAAATTTTCCGATACAATTTCAGGCACATTTTTAAAAGTAGAAACATGAAAATTGCTGAGGTGATTCTTGAAGGCACGTATCAGGTGCCGTGTGATGACTTTTTAGGCTCAATTCATTAGAATTTGAGTTATAAACAATTATCTTATCAGTATGACCCATTTTTTCGTTCCCAAATCTCCTGCTTGGGAAAAATCGGTTCGAAATGCCGTTTTTTTTTTTTTTTTTTTTTTTTTTTTTTTTTTTTTTTTTTTTTTTTTTTGCAATATTTTCTGCATTTATCAAAGAATGGACAATTACGGCACCTCGTGTACTTTCCAAATAAGCGATTTTGAAAGTTTGGTGCATTTGAGAGCAAAAATGAATTAAAAAATAAATCGGAAAATAAGCAGTTTAAATCGAAATACACCCTTAATTTGGTTTTATGTGTGTTGGTAGCCCCAAATTCGTATTATTTTGTAATTTCATGGATAATGCAAAGATGAAACCACACACTTTATTTGTAGTTCCAAAGTATTTGTGGGCCTGATGATTCTGCTTTTGTTCTGCAAATTTCGATTGTATTAATATTGGATTTTTTTTCCTTATTTCAATGTGGTATTTTGTATTAAATTCACTGGTTTGTATATTGTTTTACAATTAGTGTTTTCATTAAATAAATGATTTAAATTTGTCTTATATATCTACTGAGAGTATATGCTTAAAGAATCTTCCAGTAGATATATAATGCATTTAATTAATTTATAATCATAACAGTCTATTTTTTGCTACATCATTTTAGGGGTAACTATAGTGTCTGGTATGGTTTTTTTCCCTTTTTCTATATATTTTAATATTGTTATTATGATTTATTTTTAATGTTTTTCTTCGTTTTACTTTTGTTTTATGTGTGTTGGTAGGCCCAAATTCGTATTATTTTGCTTTTTTATGGCTAATAAGAAGACAAAACCACACACTTTATTTGTAGTTCCAAAGTATTTGTGAGTCTGAAGATTCTACTTTGATTTTACAAATTTCGATTATATTCATTTTAATTTATTTTTTCCATTGATATATATTGTTATACAATTAATGTTTATACATATATATATATAACCTTTATACAATACTACAATTCATACATATTATGGGGGGAGGGTTAAAGTGTTACTATAAAAATAGATGTAAATGAGTAAATTATATTATATTAATATTTAATTTTCACACATAAAAGAGGTTTTTTAGATGAAATTAATTTTTTTACGTTTATAATTTCAACTAAAAATAATATTCATCCACTAGAATTACCAATAATCCACTTATATTCATTATATGTATTTTATTACTCAAAATATGTAATTTAAATGCAACTTTATGTTTGTTTGTTTTTTTTTCACTTAATTTTTTACTTAAAAATTTAATAGATTTACATTGTATCTATTTAAAAAAAAGTGTGAATTATTACATTATACGATATTAACATTTAATTGTAAAGTATAAAATACCTTATTTGGTGACATTATTATTATTATTATTATTTAAATATATTCTTACTCGAAGAAGTTTTTCTAATTCGCAAAAGTTCAGAATTATCCAATTCAAAACTGTAGATGTATTTTATTATGCAAAATATGTAATTTAAATGCATTATTTTCTTTCTTCTCTTTTTCTTTTCTTCTTTTTTTTCATTTTCTTCTTTTTTTAACGTATAAGAAACATAATGAATTTACAGTCTTTCTGTAAAAATAGATGTGAATGAGTTCTTTATATAAAATTAACATTTAAAATTAACATTATAAAGTATGAAGGGGTCTGTTAGATGGAATATATATATTTTTAACATATATTCTCAATTAAAGCATATATATGTATATACAGTCGAGTCTCTCTATAACGAAACTCCATGCATCGAATTTTTCTATATAACGAATTTTTAGTAGGAACGGTTTCCTTTTCACATGATTACATTAAAAACAGTCTCTATATAGCGAAATATCGATCTCCATATAACGAATTTTTTCATAAATTGGTCTTAATTTACTCAGTTTTAAAACGCTTCGAAATCATATGGAATCAATTTTCCCTCATTTATTTTTGATTTAGCGTCAGTGCTGATTTTTTTTTTTTTTTTATATATATTACTTCTCTCCTTGTTCTTTAAATCCAACGAATTCATCCCGTCTCCCACACACCTTTCCACATCCTTCTCAAAACAGAGTCAATTGGATTGATGCACATGTAAGAGAGGAATCAATGAGAGACACATAAGAGAGGCCTTCAAATGGAGGAAAATGTTAACTACAATCTTTCACTCCTCGCTAAAATTTTAGCCCCTTTTTTTTTTTTTTTTTTTTTTTTTTTTTTTTTTTTTAAGAGCGTAACAATTTTAAAATCAAAACAACAAAAAAAATCACAGAATTCTTCGTCTGAAGTTAATGCAAGTCTTCCTTATTTGATTTTCATTAAGCTTTCAAATAAAAGTTTGTTCTCTTTTTTGAAACAGCTTAAATAATTAAGAAATAAAATGTTAGGTTAATATTTACTCTTAAACATTTCAAATTATTAATTCAAACGATCAAAAATAATATTTGTTCAAATTTCACACATTAAATACGATTTTTAACATCATTCTCTATAAATCGAATTTCTCTATATAACGAATTTTTCACTAGAACAGTGGATTTCGTTATATAGAGACTCGACTGTATATATATTTAATTAACCTAAGTCACGAATTATCCAATTCAAAACTATAGCTGTATTTTAATTATACAAAATGCGTTTAAAAGGATTTTTCTAGTATCTTTTTAAACAAAAATAAGAACATTAAAGTTGTTTTGCAAAATTATACATTAATCGGTTTTCTATTTAATATGAACAATGAATTGTAAAGCTTGAAAGACCTTGTTAGATGATTTTTTTTTTAAATATTCGCAATTATTATTATTATAATAATAATAATTATTATTATAATGAAGTCCCTAAAGTTATGAAGCATTCACTTAAAACTATAGATGTATTTTAGTTATGAAAAATGTATAATTTAAACGGAATTATTTCATTCAGTTTTATTTTTTGGTTAAAAAAAAAAGTTAAGTCTTTTAAAGTTTTACTGTAAAAGCAGTATATTTATTATGTAATATTAACAATGCATTGTAAAGTGTAAAAGAATGTCCGGGATAAAATTATACATTCTCTATTAAATATATACTTTTTAATTCTTAAAAGTTATGAATTATTTCCTTCAAAACTACAGACGTATTTTATTTAGGTAAAATGTGTAGCTTAAAGATTTCTATAAAAATAAGATGTTAAACAGCTCATTAGACATTTCATTTAAACTTTTATTTAACGAAGTCTCATCGTAAATTCAAACTCTTCGTTATAAAAAAAATCGTTAAAAAGAAATAAACTCAAATTCATGAATTTTTCTTTATAATAAAATACACATAAAATGGAAAGATTGAAAAAAAAAAAAAAATGCATTTAATTCGATCAGTAACATTTTTATACCCAATGAAGATCTTTTAGAAAAATTTAATTAGAATAATGCCTTAAAGAAAAAAAAATTGAAGTGTGGTGCACCTTTTTTCTTTTTTCTCAGTATTCCAAATTCTTAAGGTTAAAAATGTTTGTAATATTTCTTTGTATAGGTTTCTTATAAAAAATACACTGTTCATAAAAAAATTCTGTACTTTTTTAAGTATCCAAACAATTTATCTGTTTCATTTTTGTAAAACTGAAATGCCGTTTTATTGTATCGAAGGCTTTTAAAATTTCTTCTTTTGACTGCAACTGATTAAATAATTTCATTTTCATACAATCCGCTGAAATGAGTTCATACATTCATCGCAACAACAAGCTATCCATTTGAATGTCGTACATGCACGAAATGGGATAAACTTCATTATACAGAATACATTTTTCATAATAGGGAGATTAATTACATGTTAATGATGTTCAAAGTCAAGGTTCTATAGAAAATTTCATTAGTTAGAAAACTTCGTTAAAATGAAATTCCACTATTAACACTGAATTATGAGCTTTGATAAAGAGGGTGATCAAGTGCGCCTGCAGTAGAAGGAGATCACAAACTGCGCCCACAGCTTCGCCCCTACCTGTATTCAGTGCGCTCGAAGGGGTGAGATAAGCAAGCCATCATTGTATTGAGGGTTACTTTAAAGAGACTTTTTTCCAAAAAGTCTTCTGGGAGCAAATCCAGCCATGGTAAATCTTGGCGACAATAATCACAATGCGTATATGTACATGGTCTGCATCATTGCATTACATCTTGTATGATATTCAATGTAATAAATACAAATAAAATATTAAAATGAACTTCAATTTCTCAAGTAGAGGATGTTTACAGTATTTACTACGAAAAAAAAAAAAAAAAAAAAGGATTTCCGATTTAAATGGGCCCGGTATGCATTTTTTTGTTTCTAATGACGAAAAATGCCGAAAATTCATAAAATTAAAGTTATTATAAATTGGTAGATTTTATTTGTAATTAAAAATGAACTTTTATTGTTTTACTTACTAGTACAAGAAAAAAGTTTTACTAAATGTATAGTATCTAAATCTCATTAAAAAAAAAAAATCTATAACTTTTAAATGTATATATATATATATATATATATATATATATACATATGAAGAACAACTTTAAAACATATTCGCTATTGAAACGATACTCCCAGAACTAATGATTTAGGAAATTAGTCATTGGACAAGAATTAGAGCTCGCATTTATACATAATATTTTTGTCGTAATTTTTAAAACTTTATAATTAAAATTTCATTGATTTTCACAAACTTTCCCCTCAGATAATACCAAATCTGTCAGTAGCAGGTTCAAATTATTATTAACATAACATTATTATTGTAATTTATAGCATTATTAATAGTATTATTTTTTTAAATAAAGCAGAATGGAGAAAGGTTCAATTTAAGATTATTTTAAAAATCATTCAACTACTTTGCACAAAAAATGCAAAACGTTTTGACACTTTCACAAATTCATTTTTTAACAGAAAGATATAAAATTGGAAGGCGTGACTGTAAAAACGATTTGGAATCGAACTGTGTATTTTGTATTTTTTATCAATAAATTACCCTATTGAGTTATAAGTGAATTCGATCACGGGACAAACAAATTTTAACCCAATTTGAATGGTTATTCTTCTTTCGCGCGGAAATTCAGTTCAAAATGCCCAGTTTGACACTATTTTCTGAAAATTCTCGATAGTTTCTGAACAACACCACCTGCTAGTTTCATTCATTTCTGAACAAAAATAAATAAAAACTTATGTCATTAAGTTGCTTTTTTTTATTTAGCCTTAATATGTTTTTTTTTTTTTTTCACAACATTATTTTCACCCATTCATGTTTTCAATATTTTCTCTGAGTTACAAAATAACTGATTCGATATAACTACTTAAAAATTTGGCTTTTAATTAAAAAAGTTATTTAAAAATATTTTAAAGAATGAAAATCATAAAGTCAATTATAACCTATTATTTAAAATGTATTTTTTTTTTTAATAGGAGGCCATCTATTATTAAAAAGGATATTTTATATTTATAGATAAATAAAACCTTAAAATTATACATGGAGTACATGTGTTGACTTAATACGAAATTAGAAAATCATAATAGAAAATAATGTGATTGAAAGTTTTAAGATTTAAGAATGTTGTAACAGTTTCCCTCGAAATTTACAAACTTACAAATTCCTTTTTAAACGCAAAAGCATATATTACTTACAGACATGATATTGAATTGACTTAAAATTTAATAACCTTTTTTTCTTTTAAATATAAACTGAATTACTTGTTGAATCATAAGCGATTGTTATTTGGTGAAAATTTTATAGCACTATCAAATCTGAAAATTCAGTTTAGAGTGGTTTGTTAAAATTTAGTTCAAATTCTAAATGCTTTTTAGGTGCATTTTGTGAAAGATTCCATTTAATGAAAATTGGAAATACCGTTCGGTTTCATACTTTCTAAATAACAATAGTTGTCACTCTCATGCAAGTACAAACGTATATGAATTCTGGAAAGTAACCGGTTTGGGTGTGAAAATAATCTTAAGCTGCACTCAAATTTAAAGAAGCTATTTTCTTACACATTTCTGAATTCCTTTTTGCTCGAAAACACATTAAATTAGGGGGTGTTCTAATTCAGAATTTAATCGAATGACTTTTCCATTTCATGGTAAACGCACATGATTTTACAGAATACACAGTAAAAATCGGAGATTTTAACCAAATGCTAGATATAGCAGTGCGAGATAGAATAAAAATTTGTTGTCACGTAACAAAAATGATTTATAACTCTAAGTAATTTATTTATCTGAAAATGGAAAACGCTATTTAATTAAAAATAACTTCAATATGCCTGTTAATGCCATTCCAGTAAGCATAAAATTGAATCAAACAATGAGTCATAACATTTTGTTTTGTCAGCAGTGAATTCGTGAAGTACTTTATGTGCAGCTTAAGATAATAAATTTCTTTCCCACCACCCTTTTAGATGCATGTTTTTCCAGTGAGAACTCAATTCTCAGTTTTGAATTCATAAAAAAATTTAATGTTTCTCATCTTTTTATGATTAATTTTTAAAGGCATGTGCATAAGAAAAACGTGCGTGATTGTAAGAGTTATATATTCAGTTAAATTAAAATTTTATCAAGAAATATAGATTTAAGTTTCAGTTTAAAAAAAAAAAAAAAAAAAAAAAAAAAAAAAAAAAAACAAGAATGTAACATTAACTTAGAATGAAACTACAACGAATGAATGTACAGTCAATGAGAAATTAATTTAAAATTAAAGAAAGAATTTGTTTCCATACATAATTATGCTATGTCAAGTATTTTAAAAGTATTTCAGAACAAAAAATAGCATGCTCGGAAAAAAATGGCACATTGTTAGGTAACAGGTATTTAGAAAATTTTCTTTTCACAAATAGTTTTAAAAAATTCTCCAATGTTTAAGTTTCTTGTAAAAAAATATGTATACGGATTTTTTATCACCATGCTTTTATTTATTTCACTTACTTAATTATTATTTTTTTCAGTTTGTGCATTTTATATTAACGGATATACATTTTTATATTGTCCATTTTTTTGTGATTTAATAGCTATTTTTTGTCCCCCCCCCCCCCCCCAAAAAAAAAAAAAAAAAAAAAAATCATATACGTATATAAAATATACGTGTATAAAATTTTTGTGAGTTGAAGAAAAAACATTATTGATAGCCGAAATTATCGTTAAAGCGCCCAATTTAGCGTATTAACGCCAACAGAAAAGAGGCTTTCTAGCAAAAGAAGCTGTCACTTCCTGTCCATAAATACAAGACACGGGGGTGACAACGATATTCGGTTTCTGTGACGCCGAGTGCACTTCATACTGGGGAAGGCAAAGAAGAGTCGGCATAGGTGCAGTTCGTCGGTCTCCGATAAAGAAAGTGCTTGATAAATGAGATTATTTCTAAATATTTTCGATTAAAGAAATTATTTTTTAATTCACCAAAGTTTCGAATTATCCACTTCTAAATAGAAAATGTTCTCTTTTTTTTTTTTTTTTTTTTTTTTTTTTTTTTTTTAAATTAAAGACATTGAGGTTTTTTCTATAAAAGTACACGCGAATGTATTTCTATATGACATGAACAATGTATTGTAAAGTATGAAAGAGCGTTCTAGACGATTTTTCTTCATTCTCAATTAAATTATTTACTTTTAATTATTATTATTCACTAAAGTTATGTATTATCCACTTCAAAACTATTGATGTCTTTTAATTATGCAAAATGTATAATTCAAATTGAATTATTTTACTTTGTTTTATTTTAATTTTTATTTAAACAAAAATTAAGGTTTTTAATTTTTTTTCAGTAAAAGTAGATGTGAGTGAATTCATTATGCAATATTAAAATTGAATTGTAAAATACAAAAAAGCTTGTTAGTTTTTTTTTTAATTAACTAAAATTATGAATTATCAATTTTAAAATTTTAGAAGTATTTTAATTAGGCAAATTGTGTAATTTAATTGGAATTTTTATCTTATTTAATTTATTTTTTTATTTTTAAATAAGGATTTTAAGGTGATTTTATAAAAGTAGATGTGGATGATTCGTTACATAATATTAACACTTAACCGTTAAGTATGGAAGAGCTTGTGAGATAAAATTATTGCTATATTTGTATGTTCTCTATTAAATATGATTTTAAGAGTTCATTAAATTATGAATTACTTACTTAAAAACTATATAGAAGTGTTTTATTTATACAAAAAATGTGTAATTTAAATTATTGTTTTTAATTTTCTTTAAAAAAAAAATTAATTGTTGTGAATTTTATTCGTGAAAGAGTTTAATGTGAGTTTGAATATTAAATTCTAAAGTATAAAAGAGCTTTTTAAAAGAAATTACTATTAGTATTTTGTATATTCTCAATTATTTTTTCCCCCTAAAGTTACGAGTTACCAACTTGAAAACTATATTATATTCACTAAAGTTATCAATTATACATTTCAAATTAATAGATATATTTTATGATGCCATTTAATTATTCAAAATGTGTAATTTAGATGCACTTCAATTTATTTAATATTTAGTGGTTTCTTTAAAAAAGTTTTGAGATTGTTAGATGATTATTTATATATATATATATGTATATATATGTATTCTGTATTAAAACAATTTTTAAATCGACTTAAGTTACTTATTGTATGTATATAAATATATATAAAGGTTTAATGTTTTTTTTGTTTTTTTTTGTTTTTTTTTTTTGTTTTTTTTTTTTTTTTTTGTTTTTTTTAGTGAAGTACAAATGAATCCTTTCACAACATTAACTTTAAATTGCTTTTAAAAATATGTATAAATAAGGGTTTCAATATTTTCTATGAAAGTAGATGTGAATCATTTCACAACATTAATTTTAAATTGTAAATTAAGCTTTGTATATTAAGCTTGTAAATTTGAAATTTGTTTGATTTTTTATTACAGAACTTTTTTTTTAATTCGCTAAATTTAAAACAATAGATGTATTTTAATTATTAGAAATTTCCATTTTATTATGTTTTATTTTCTATTTTAAAAATTAAGGACTTTCAAGTTTTTCTATAAAATTAGATGTGAATGGGTTCATTATACAACAGCAACATTAAATTATAAATTATGTAAGAGCTACATGTAAATATGTAAGTTGATAAGGAAATTTTTATTTCTCTATTAATTTTTTTAATTATCTTAAGGTACAAATTATGTACTACAAAATAACAAATGTATCTACTTATGCAAAATGTAAATTTTGGCTGTAATTATTTATCATTATTATTTACTAGTATTACTATTATTTTAACTTTTTTCAACTATCTAAATATTTTAAAATGTTTTTATTCCGAAATGTAAATGAGAACGAGTTACTTATGTAATATAAATTGTGATTTGCATTCGCCGTATTTTTAAAATATTAAGTAAGAGAGAAGTTACTAATTTCAACATAAAACATGAATTTTATGCTTATTTATAGATGATATTTTTCATTTTGAAAATACCAGAAATTTCCATTTTTTTTCTCCAATTAATCTTAATGGTGTACCTTGATTAAAAATATAATTATAACATGCAAATTAAATCCTTAAAGATTTTAAATAAAAATTGAAGTTAAATGCAAAATCGTTGCACATTTGGCATACTGCTTTTATATAAAAGAATTTCTAAGTTCTCAACTTTAGCTAAAAAACTTCGAAATGTTGCGCACGTATAAGAGATTTTTTTAAATTATTATTATTAGTTAATGTATATTTATAAAATGGTATTAAAAATAAAATAATAATAATACCAAACATGACACTTATCTATAAAGTTTCATGTGATACTGGCAACTCACTTTTTGTTGTTGTTGTTTTGTCTGTTTTGTAAGTTTTTTTAACTTAAAAGTCGACTTTCCTATGCATTATACCTTTTGTAAAACAAATCCTTACAGAATAACTCAAATGAAAATAAACTAATACCAGCACACATATATAACTATTATACACGCCCCACAGCGCTCACCAACATATTTTTAAAAGGTAGCTAGTGAATTAAACATAAGAAATATCAATTATAATTAATGTAAAAAGTGTTTAAAAACACAATTTGCTAAATGAAAATATTTTTCACATTTTCTATTAAATACACTCATTTAATTATGAATTAGCCAGTACAAAACTACAAAATTATTTTAAATATATAAAATTTGATTTTTGTGCTTTTTCAAATCTTTTTTTCTTTTTTAACGAGCTTTAAATTTCTTTTATAAACATGGACGGCAAATAGTTTATTACATAAAACAAATATCTCTCGCTATATACACTCTAAAAAATAAATGTGTAAATTAGTCAAATTTACACACATTTATGTGTAAATTTGTAAATTTACACACTTGCCATGTACTTTACACATTTTTTTGCAGAATTTTACCTGTTTTTATGTGTATTTAGCTTTTGAAACTAAATGTGTAATTTGTTATCACTTGAAAAACATAAATAAGTGTGTAAAAGTAGAAAAATACCTAAATTGACCCAGATTGGTGTGTTATTGTAATTTACGCATAGTTCTTATATACACTGATAAGTGTGTAAATTTCTAAAATCACACACTTGTCATGAAAATTACACATTTTGTAAAAAGAATTACTTGTTTTTATGTGCATTTACTTTGTGATATTAAGACTGCAAGTTGTTGTCGGTTGGTTACCCAGACAAATGTGTAAAATTGCATTTACATGCACTGGTGTGTTATTTTAAATGTTCGTCTGCATTTTGTATAATAGCAAGTATGCAGGTGAAAAATTAAAATTGAAAACATCTGCTGTATCGTAGTTTCGCCATTTTTGGATTGAATGGAACATGTCAAAAGAGGAAAGTTTGTTCTCCTCTGCTAACTCAAAAAATAAGAATAAATCATAATACAATTACAAATAATCGAGGAATGATAATTATCATAGAATGTTTGTCTTCATATTTAGAAAAAATTGAACTGTGTTTTCTTTTCTATTGTGATTTTACCGGCATGAAAAAGTGGGATATTCTATAACAAAGGTATGTAAATGTTTTGTTCTAAAGAAAATAAAGCTTTTCAATTGACAACTAATTTAATAGATTTTCATGGTTCAGTTTTTCATATTTAAACTGTAAGTTTTTTGACATACAACCAAAAATTAAGGAATTTAAATGTCATTAAAAGTATTAGCAGCATTATTATATTTAAAAAAATGATAAAATTTCGGTGCTTTATTTTCTAATATTGTTCGCTTCTTTACTATTTGAATATATCTAATCATTTTCTAGCTTAGATTCCTTTTATTATGTAAAAATGTAAAATAATGTTTATGATTTCTGTGTATTATGAAAGTTTTATCATAAAAAATACTATCATATTTCAACTAAATTATGATTATTTTATTGAATTAGTAAAATTTACATTAGAAAATCTTAATCGTTGTCCGAGTTCCAAAGGTGTCGCAAAGGTGACTGCGTTCCTTCATATTAAGCATACTTATGAACTATTCTATGAAAGCTATAATTATGAATAAAGAGAAGTATACATATATGTATTAGTTATTGAATTGACATTTGAATTTAAACACTAATTTAACACATTTAGTGAAATACTTTGTGCATTTATTCTAAAAAGAATTATATACATGATATGTATATGTATATATATATGCATTTGTAAAATGTCTCATTTTTGACAAAATCAGATTATTTGTAAAATGATACATTTTTGCAAGAATGAGATTATTTTTGGTTAGAAATTGAATTAACCGTATAAATGAACTTTCTTAAAACTAAGCCCAATATTTTTATTAACCCCCTGACTGCCCAGCCAAAGGGTAATATTGTAATGTTGTTTTCTCTGTAATTTATTAAAAATGTTAAAAAAAAAAGATGTTTTTTCCAACCTGATGCAAAATAAGTTATTAGTATCGGTGTATAATCTTTGATAGCATCAATCCTAATTTAATTTTTCAGAACTGGGTTTTATTTGTGGAATTATACTACTTTAAATATTGCTTATGTTGCAGTGAAACCTGCAGCTTAGTGTGTGAAAAAAATCAGCCGGCGGCAGTCAGGAGGTTAAATTAGTTAGTGTTTTTAATTTCAGTATTTGTGAATTTATTATCATAAAAAGGTAATAAATTTGTGTACATCAATTAAATAATAATAAAATTAAATAGATTGCATTTTTTTAGTTCATTTATGCTCTTTTGTATGTTTCTGCATTTATAAACAAATTTTGATACTTCTTAAGATGTATTATGTAAACCTGTAATAAATAAATATATATATAGGAATGTAAATAAGTAAATTAAAAAAAAAGTCAAGCGCGCATTTTTTTTTTTTTTGGGGGGGGGGGGACGTTTTTTGAGGCAAGCTATTTTAAAGTATTACATATTATACTTCAGTATAAGTAGATGTGCCAGTAATGGACACCCTTCTAGTAATGTATCAACAATAAATCACAATAATGTAATCACAATAAATAAATGAATAAATGCAAACTAAGCTTTTATTATTTTTTCTTAGGGAGCGAACGATTTTAATAAGCTGACTTAAACCAGTAATTAAATCGTGATTTAAATCAACTTTTTTTTAATCATTGACTAAAATCATAAATTTTATAAAGATTTAATATGACAGAAAAAAGTATTAAAATCTAAGGTTACCATAATTTGGCAAGTTTCTACAGGTACTGACTTTTGAATATACACAAAAAAGCTTTAAATAATTATTTCTAAGCTTAATTTCTGAGTATTGTCAAAGACTTAAGCATGATAATTTTGTAAAAAAGCATAGTTTTTATCTTATAAGTATAAAAATCATTTAATTTAAAAATGATATTCAAATCTGGTATAAATCTGGTATAAAAGTCATAATTTCCTTTTAATAATCAAATTATTGATTTTTTTATATAATATAGGCTAGCAAGTATAATAATTTTCTCCAAATAAACGAATAAAGTAGCCAAATCTTATTTTCTCATTCTGCTTCTGCAATAATAAATTTATAGCAAATATTGGAACTAAAAATAGAATGAAATAATGACATCCGCTGAATCGCTATTGTAAAAGAAGGCATGAGAAAAAAAAATTATAAAATATTAAGCATAGCAAGAGCTTATTCAGTAAAAGTTGAATGTGTTTACTTTTTCAAGTCATATACACCCAAATAAAAATTTTCATGATTAATTAAGAAAGCAAAACTGTCTGAAACACTAAATGCTGAGAACTTCCACTAAGTGCTAATAATGGCGCTGTTTAATGTTTTGAGGATTTCATATATAATTGGCTATTCCTTATATTTACTTTGTTATGTGTGTATGAATGTGCTGATATATTTTGGGGGATTAATACATGCAAACGTGGATGTAAATTTAGATTCAGGCTTTACAGATTGCAAAATGAGATGCAAATAAATTTGTTAAATTTGTTATTTGTGTTACTAATTGATGAAATTACTTGTTTGCAATTGTTATTAATTCTGTAACTATTTGCTGTTTCCTCTAAGCACTTTTTTAGGGTGGAAAAACTTTCTTCTTATGAAATTAGCAAAATGCTACCTTATTAAAATATAATTAAATTCACTTACAGTAAACACAGCTTTCTAGTAATACAACTTCCAAATTACACATTATTTCTTAATCCAAGTTCCCAAGATCTTATAAAAGTGATAGAGAATTATTTCTTTAGAAAAAAAATAAAACATGTTATTATTTAATTGTATTTTTCAATTTGTAATTCATAAAATTATTAAAATTAATGGCACTTTGATACATAATGAGAAACTGAATGCTTTTTATAATTACTAAACACATTGCTCAGTATATTTCCCCATGAAATAATGTATTTTTTGGAACTAGCATCTTCCCTTTTTTCTTTCTAGAATGAGCACTAAATTGTTAATAATCATTTTAGTAATTAAAATATGTTATATACTAATTAAAAATTATATTATTACTAATTTTATGCTAATTAAAAATGTGTATTATGTTCCTAAATACAGAGATTGCTGTTTAATAATTATTAATTTTAAATAGTGTTAATAGTTTATGTTAAATGCAGTTATTAATAATTGGAATAAATGTAAATATCACTAGTATTTAATATAGTTTTGCATAATATTGCATAATATTATCACAAAATATTAATGTATATAATGTTATTATATGGTACAAAGGAAAACTACTACTAAAAATAGTTCATAGTTACAGACATTATAAAACTACTTTGTAGTTTTTATAATGTCTGTAACTATGAACTATTAGTTATGTTAGTTAAAGGATAAAGACACAGATTATGTTAGCAATTAGCGTTTTTTTTTTTTTTTTTTTTTTTTTTTTTTTTTCTCTTGGTAGACTAAAATCCTTGGTAGTCATTCAATTTTTGAAAATTGGGGACAAAAATCATAAAATTCCAATTTATATCAAAATAATCTGATTCAGTTCTTTCAGGTATGATGTACTACTCATAGTACGCGTCTTTTAATGGGGTATTATTTTGTTTTAAGAAATATTTTTGCTGATATTTACATGCATTAATGTTAGTATATGTCTATGCATTTACTATATGACTTCATTTTATGCTTAAACATTTAATAATAATAATAATAATAATAATAATTATTATTATTATTATTATTATTTGGTTAATTCTCTCTGCGCTGTTTGCGATTCTTTTATTTCAAACATCATATTTCACTCTTTAAATTTAAAATAAAAGTTACTTTCTTGAAAGAATCATGTCTAATAATGCACAGAAAGTAGGAGAAAGTTCTAATATCAATTAAATCTTATTGCAATGCAATATTTTCTAAACATTTCCAAAAATTCTTTTTTAGCCTATGGCCATATGTATATTGAATAATACGCAAAATAACAACATTCGTTATCTTTCAGATTATGAAATATTGGTGAAACACTAATTAATGTACTTGGATAGCTAGTATTAATATTATTAATGTATAAGTATGTATTATTAATACTATTAATGTTACTAATATTAAAATGTATTATTAATATTGTTAATAATAAATATTTTTGAAAAAATTGCTCTTTAAAATATTAAAAACAATATGAGTTGTTATAGCAGTAAATATGAGCGAAAGAATTTCTTTTTAACTTTAATTTAAAAGACAGAAATTGTAAGGAATTTAAATTATGCACAGTCTGCGCATAAATTGTGATCTCACGATTGTAGAACTATAAACCAACTCTAAAAGAAATTACAAACTGGTAATTAAAATTTCAGTTTATCATGCTTTATATAAAAACGGGTATATCGGTGATACGAAAATGATTTGTCTTTTATTTAGTGTGGTGTGAAAATTGCCAAAATACATTGCTGGTACACTATTTTCTGAGCATCAAACAGAGCTACCAGAAAATATAATCTCAATCAGTAAATGATATTGTTCTTTGTACAATTTTTTTTAACATTAAAATTATCATTATTAATCATTGGGAATTAATTCCCAATTTAAACATACTAAAACATATAATGTTAACGCTAAATACATAAAAATATGTCTGCTGGAATATTACACAAATATCTAAGTATTTTGATTATTACACACAAATCTGTGTTTTGTATGTTTAGCAGAAATATTTATATGAAGAGAATGCTACACAAAAATCTGTGTATTTTGAATATTATACAAAAACCTGTGTAATTTACATACTACACAAAAAATTGAGTATTTCACATAAAACACAAAAGTATGTGTTTCTTGTATTATACACAAAAATACATTTAATCACAGAACATTACACATATGAGTGTGTGAGAATATTACACATAAATCTGTGTATTCTTCTGCAATTTACACATTAAAGTGTGTATTTCAAGACTTATCAG
Organism: Maratus speculifer; assembly: GCA_964019185.1. Classification (NCBI taxonomy): domain Eukaryota; kingdom Metazoa; phylum Arthropoda; class Arachnida; order Araneae; family Salticidae; genus Maratus; species Maratus speculifer. Next base: position 116,457,828 of record OZ025297.1, on the reverse strand, counting down.
ATAACATTTACACATTTGGACTTATCATCAAATTACACTTTAAAATGTGTATTTTCAAATTTACACATTAGGCGTGTATTTTGGCAATTTACACACCAATTTACACACACAGACATGTCGTTTTTGTATCATCGATATACCTGTTTTTATGTGTAAATTTACACATTTTTTTTTTAGAGTGTATCATCTCTCTTTCCGTACGTTTTTACGATTAATTTGCTTTAAAAAAAAAAAAAGAAAAAAAAAGAAAAAAAAGAAATCTAACGTGAAAAACTGAAAATGACATTTTTCTTTAAAACAATAAAGTATTGTATTTCATTGCGAAGATTGGTATTTTAGTTATTTTCCTCTTTATTAAACTGCACACATTCTTATGCTATGCATGTTAAAATAACTTCGTTTTGCGCGTTTTCGCGCTACACAATGATTTCTCAGAACGAATAAATTGCACAAAGACGAGTACACTATTAATAATGAATTGTAAAATGCTTTGTACGTTTACCTCATTAAAAAAAATAAAAGTAGTAAATCTTCAGTTTTAACTAATAAAACATATAAATGTTGAGTATTAGGCAGTGTCAGAATTTTTTATATTATTCCATTTATTCTTCATTAACTAGGCATTTTGTATTAATACTGATGCTAAATAATAATAATGATAATACCAAGCGTACCATTTATGCGTAAAATTCCACATGATATTAGCAACTCACGTGTCTTTCGGAAAAAAAATTCCAGTAACGAAAATTTCTACTTCGCATCCCATGTTAACTTAAAACAGGTCCGTTCGCAACCATTCACAACCACTCAAATGAAAATAAACTAATACCATCACCTCAATATAACTATTAAAAACTCAACAAACTAATAAAATGCATTACGTAAGTCCCAACCCATCCGAAAAACAATATTTTTTTGCTATTATATTAATCGTAAGAAATTATTAATCTTTCTTTTCTGTTATTTGACTTCTTTAGGATTCATGGAAGATCATTAACAAATGGATCTTCGAAGGTCAGTTCGAATTTTAAAAAATATATTCACAAAGTTCTTTAGCTTAGAAAAGCGATGGAACTGTATATTTTCTGGTGCCTATCTGTCTGGAAACGAAACTGAATTAAAATTCCCGCTGTTAAAATAAAAATAAAAATGAAGTATTATATTTCTACTATAGCCGGGACATCAGACATTGCTCGGAGCTTATTGTCTAGCCGTTATACATAAGTAATAAGATGAAAAGACATATTGGATGGTAATTGTACCATTCCTTCATTGTCCAGACGAATCAAAGACTTAACAAAGCGGTTTGTTCTGTCTCTGCTATGCCATCAAGTATGTCTGACGACAAGGTTTCCTATCGCAAAGTGCTTATTTCTGCCAGACATACTTATTAATTTTAATACCACTTTCCCGATTTCAAAAAAATTCAAAAAAGTATGACGTATTAGATTAGACAGTCCAAGCATTTTTGAAGGCGAAATAAAATTGATGTCTAATTACGGATTTTCGGCGTAACCGCAAGCTACTTTGATCCTGGGAGAACAACTGACAATGACACGCATATGATATTGCAGTACTATACAGAAATACTATAATAAAGAACTTATAATAGAATTAATGAGCCTACATTTGCATTTAGAATAATCTTCATTAATTCCAAAGGGGGAAAAAATGAAGATTACTGCATCTGTCTTTGTTCTGTATCCAGGTGTGTGTATTTGACGTTCATGTGATCTCAAACAATTATTATATCTGCCTAGTTTTTTTTTCTTTTCTTTTTTCTGAAAATATGTGTCGTCGATCTCATATTAATGCTTGGGGAATATATGTCTTTAGGCATCTCATTAGAAATGAGACGGGCTTAGCCTGATGGGCCAAAGTCCGGGCCCGAAATGGACTCAAAGACATGCGAAACAGGGAGCAAAGTGGGCGGTCGCCCCGGACATGGACATTGAGGGCGCCAAATTTGTATTACCATCGTCACTTGTTCCTTCTTTTTTTGTAAAAAATTATATGTATAAACTTATTAGATTTTTTTTTAAAGACATACATTCTCAAAACAGCATGTTGCTTCTTTCTTGGAATCCAAAAGGGGTTATACTGTACAGTTTGATACATTTTTTCGCATGTGTTTTCCCAATCCCCTTTGCCAAAAAAAAAAAAAAAAAAAAAAAAAAGGCATTGTTTTTTTTAAATATTATTTACTTGTTAAAATTAGTCCTTTTAAAGTTTCAAAATAAAAAACAAACAGGTATTCAATAGAATTTAGTTTTACACTTTTCAATTTTGTGACACCTGTCACAAAGAGAAACAGTGATGAAGGGACGGGGGAGGGGGGGGGGCGCCAAATTGAAACTTCGCCCCGGGCGCAATTTTCTCTTCGCACGCCCGCCGCTGCTTGTACTCAAAGCAACAATTTTCTTTAATGGCAAATTGAAAAGGAAAAAAAAACTTGTTATTGTAGAAATAAAAATCTGTTCTAAGTTTATTAAAGCATTTTGAATTCTTTTTAAAATAAACTTGAAAGCAAATTGAATTGTTATCGACAAGATATAAGGATAATTATTTTACCCATTCTGTAGCCTATGCACGATCAAGGCTCGACTTATGCAGAGGCATGTGGGACAGCTGCCATGGGCCCTCTTTTTAGGGGCCCCGTGAGAATAATGATGATTTTCATTTAAAAAAAGTCAAATGATTAAAATTAGCCGAAAGTTACCTAAATTCATATATACTCAAACATTTTGGAAGAGAGTGCGGTCTACCTTGCTTGCTTCCAATACCTCCTCCATCCATGCAAAAAACAAACTATATCATTAGAAAATTAATGATTAAAAATCTTTAAGTTTGCAAAGAAATACTAGTGTCAACCAATCTATCATTTTATCCTATTGTTTTTTTTTTTTTCCTTTTAAATTGTGACCATCTTTTTGTGGTACCCTGTATACAGATATGAGCAGTACCGAGTGCAAAATTTATGCATTCATACAATACAGAAAGTTTAGTACCAGCCACTTTTACATTATTCACAAAATAAATTTCTATCGCTTGGTAGAAGGGGACCTTCCAGAATTATGCTTGAGCCAGAGCTCTCCTTAGCCCAAGTCGGGTCTCGTCCTCGTGCACGGTCAGCGTTTAGTTACACAAAAAAGCCGTGAGTAGATATCTCATCGCTTTGTTTGAAGTCCTTTTCCAAAATTATTGAAAAACAGAATTTATCTTTCTGTCATATTTGTATTAAAAGAATAAGAATCGTGATTTTTGCTGATTTCTGCCAATGATTGAGTATAAATAACAACTTTCATAAATTAGACAGATTTTCATAAATCTCGGGCTCTAATGACACGAAAAATTTTCAGGCTTGGAAGAAAGAGCTTTAATCCATCGCTATTTCTCATTTGTCGTATCTAAAATTTCCTCCTTCAGTATTAATTTTATGGACTTGGAATGCTTCAGTAATTTTCGAGTGTCTCACCAGAAAATTACAATTTTTAACTCCGTTTTTACTTTATGCCCTTATTAAAGGAGGTTTGTTTGCTTTTTGCTTGACAAAATATTTCGGAAATGTGAATTTAACAATTTAAATATTATTCATTTCTCGAGAGTTTCTCTAAACACTTGGAAAATGAAATTAAGTGTATAATTAAAATTAATAAAGATTTTACGCAGTAAAATCGAATGCTAAACAAAATAAAGGTTGCTATCCAACGTATACTTTATTCATAAATTTAAACATGAATGTAAAAATAAAAACACACGAATAAAATAAGACTGGACGTTTCAATTTAATATTCAAAACCATCTTCATGAGTGAAATTTTTCAAAAACACAAATCGAGAGCAATGTACATGTTAGATCGTCTAAAATTGTATTCAAACTGGAAGAAGGAACGAAAACTTCAAAATCCTTTAGAAACAACTCCAATGGTGCAATCTGTTATTCAAATAAATAAAAGAAAGGTGGGCTGAAAAAATCACGGAAACATCACTCCAATTGAGTTGTTTTTAGAGGATTTTGAAGTTTCCGTTGCGTTTTCCGGTTTAAATATAACATGTATATAATGTAACATGTAGATTGTTCTGCCGATTCATGTTTTTGGAAAATTTTACTCCTGAAGATGGTTTTCGAAGATTAAATCAAACTTTGAGTTTTATTTTATTCACGTGCTTTTATTTTTGCAACATCTTTAAATTTATAAATTAAGAGTTATAGTTTTAATATGTTTTGGTAGACCGCTATAATGAATTTTTTTCAGGTTTAGAAAATATTGGTTACACGCAAATCTTCATCACCGCACTTTTAAGTCAATATATATATATACTTTTATAAATACATCCAAAGTTATTCAGACAAATATATATATATATTGTTAATCCTACATATATTTTTCTTTCTCTCTCTCTCTCTCTGTCTTTTTTTACGTATTGGGATGGAAGGTTATATGTATATATTAGGCAACAAAGTTAAATAAAATCTAATAGTAATATAGATGTTAGTGTTAGATTATAAAAATTCATATCAAAGTTATAATATTTTTGAAAAATATATACACAGATTTTATTATTGATTAATAATTTTATTGTTGATTTCTAAGTATTATATTTTTTCCCCAAGCGAACAGGGAAAGAAAAATGCGGACAATGGTAAAAATAAAAATCATAACTGTTAAGACAATTCAACGTACCCCATAATTTCTCTGAATATTATAAACTTTTTGAAATTTAGCATATGTTTTGTAAGTAGCAGCTAACAAGCCATCTTTTGGTGTGCGACTTTTTTCTGATGCTCTTTTGCCAGCATTCTTCTACAAAATTAGAATTACTATTATACATCCATACTTTTTATTTCATAAATAATATTAATTTGATATGAAATCTTATACCCCGACTCCACTCAAAAAAACTTATAAAATAGCATAGGATTGTGAATTAAAAATGTTGTTTGCCCTAAGATCAAAAGGTAGAAAAAAAAAAAAAAAAAAGAAGCATTCATAACAGAGATATGCTTAGGAAAATTTCAGGTCCTTTAAAAGACCCTTCACAATATAATTTATCTTAAAGCTGGACCCTGCACATTTTTTTAATCCCCAAACAGAACCCTTTACTCTTTTTTTTTTATTCCCAAGCAGGACCCTTCAGAAAATATCTTATCCCAAAACACGACCCTTACAAAACATTTTATCCCAAAACAAAACCCTTCACAAAATTATTTGTCTCTATAGACCTTTAACCTTTCACAGAATTTTTTCGCCTTCAAATTCAACTTTTCACAAATTTAATTTTTTTAAAATAAAATCTAGCTTATAAAAAAAAAAAAAAAAAAAAAAAAAAAAAAAAAAAAGTTCAAGTCACCAAAGGACATTACATAGCTTTTTTTATATATGAAAGGTAGACGCTTGAATACATCGATAATTTAAAATTCACAAAATTATGATTAGAATTTTCAGAAATATAAGAAAAACTTCACAATTTCACAAAAACAGGACCATGTAAGCAAACCCCCTGCATAACCACTTTCACCTGTTCGTGAAATTGCTGTCACTTCTACAACCACTAAGTTATTCGACACAATTGTCGCAGGAATAAATATCCTCAAAATGATTTAGTTTTTATTGCCACGTGAGGTGCAACAACCTTAATCCTTAAATTCGGAGAAATCTGATGCAATATTTCGTCATCCCCAATTTCATTGTATTCGAATAAGACATCTTTGTCCCTTTCATCTGTGAATGAACACTCTTTCCCTTTGACCCATATCGACAGGAATATCTACTCACCCTCAAAAAGCCCCCCTTCCTTTTACGCGTTTATGCTCACGTACACAGGTTTACAGGCTGCAAGTCTACACGTGCAAAGTCGCACACGAGTTCAACTGTCATAAGGAAAAAAAAAAAAAGAATTTGTAGTACTTCGTCCTTCATTTTTTATATCATTATTAAGTATAGACATGTCGTATCAAACATTTCATTATTCTTTTGTGGGCTTCCTGCGCTTAAAATTACTTATGGTTTTTTTCTTTTTTTCTTTAACCCCCTTCGCGTCAAGAACACTTTACTTAATTTTTAATCTTTTACCAACGCTTTTTCAATGCAGAAAAATTTCTGTAGTTGAATCACGAAAATGCTCTTCTTAAATAAAGTAAACTTTACAATAAACAACAATTGGTGAGAATAATGAAGTATTGTGAGCATCTAAAGTTGCACCTATACCGGTCATTCGTCCCCAAGGGGTTAAAGTTCCTGTCCTCTGGCCGACGAAGCGCTCGCGAGCTAATGCTTATTCCTATGGGCAGGTTATTTTCGAATATCTGGTTTGCATTTTGACATTTTGTACTTTTTTTTTTTTTTTTTGCATTGCATTGCATAGCTGAGGTGCATCTCTACATCGTGTCTTTTTTATTTTTTCGATTTTGAATGTAGATATTTTTTATGAAGTTAGTTTCATTTTCAAAACCGATTTCGAAAGTGAAAGTGCCTTTTAAAAAAATTTCTGCCACCAAAAGCGAAAAAGTAAAAAACGAGCGATGTTGGCATGCACCGCAACTATTCAATGCAAAAAAAAAAAAAAAAAAAAAAAAATATTTTAAAATGTCGAAATGCAAACCAGATATTAGAAAATAACTTCTCCATAGGAATAGCGGCAGCTCGCAAGAACTTTGTCAGCAAGGGACAGGAACCTTTAAGACGAATAATTGTGACATTTTTATGTCATCGAAGTGTTCAAAATTTTACCCTTTTAATTGAAAATTAAGTATTTTCAAAAACTGGAGAGTGAACGTGGCTCACCATATTTCTTATTTAATATTTAAAATAAACTGCCTTATAATTTTTCTTTCCTTTATGTTTTTTTTTTTTTTTTTTTTTTTCAAAATCATCCATCTATTGTATATTTTTAGCAAGTCATAAAATATTTCATCAATATTTTCGGAAATTTTAATACCGTGTATACTCGTGTATAAGTCAAGGAATGTTTGACAATTTTCGGCAAGCAAATTGGGGGGGGGGGGTCGACTTATACACGAGTCAATTAAAAAAGAAAAAAATTTCGAATATTGTAAAATTCTTGTTTTTTTTATGTGTATGTTCAATAAAATAACATACAAAATGTAACATATAAATAACAATAACTTATCATTCAAAAAATTATTCAATGATTTTTGTTTTTGATTATTTACTACTTTTTCGCATTGGCAAGTGACATATTTCGTTTGATTTTACGCAAAATTGAAGTAAAAAGTTAGGGGGTCGACTTACAGACGGGTTTTTGGTTTATTGCAGAACTTGCATGGGCGATTATAGATCAGTATATACGATATTTCAGATTTTTTTTTTTTTTTTTTTTTTTTTTTTTTCACAAAATGTCAAAAATATTTCTTTCCTTCCAATTTGTTATTTTCCAGAGTTCTCCTTTTTTTCACTATTTCTAATAACAATATTATTATAATTCATAATCACGTGTTATGACCAAAAGGTAAATGCAGTAGTTAAAAAAATGGGTATACACTTAAAAAATCTGAAATGGAGCAGTGCCGATTCAGACACGCGTTCAATGCACCCATGAGATACAATTTGTAAAACTGTTTTAATAAAAGTGAATAAATTAGAGATAAAAATACATAAAAAATAAACTAAAAAAAAAAAGACTAGATTTTTAATTTCTTCAGTTCCGAAATTAAAGTAATAATATAAATACTTATCAGGCCTTTTTGTTTTTATAAGTTTAATAATGTTATAATGTTAAAACTTATATGAATTAGATTTTTCATTTATAAAAAGAACGTTCCAGAACCAGAACTATTCTGTATATCGTTGGTTAAATTTTATATTTGTACAAAAATAATTTTTTAAAGAGTCCTTTTCATTGTTTAAAATCCTTTCTACGCGCAAACATATAAAACACGTGGCCAGCGTTCCACATTTAGCCCGCAAAATAATTTATTTGTGACCCGCCAAGCTTTTCCATTTTCCCAATATAATGTTTAATAATTAATGCAAAAAATGCATTTTGCACGAACATACTTTCACTAAGCGTATTTTTCTTAATGTTCGTTTATCAACAGACTTTTTGGCAGCATTTTCGATCATTTGTACACCCTGGTAGAGGTCTGCACGGGCCGAAATTTCCAGGCCCGATCCCGGCCCGAAAGTTAAAATTTCAGCCCGGGCCCGGCCCGGCCCGAACGAAAGAAGTATTGGCCCGACCCGGCCCGGCCCGAAAGTTAAAATTTCGACCCGAGCCCGGCCCGGCCCGAACGAAAAAAATATTGGCCCGACCCGGCCCGGCCCGCAAGTTAAAATTTCGGCCCGAGCTCGGCCCGGTCCGGAAAAAAGTTTAAAATTCGGCCCGAACCCGGCCCGGCTCAGGTGAATTTCTACAGAACATTGATCTTTAATCTTATGGAAGAGTTCTGACCAAAAAAAATTATATTAGTCTTTTTTTTATGTTTATAATCTCCATTTATGCAGAAGTGCCGTAGGCTGCGATATTTACGCTTTTAAACGAATCTTTGTTTGTTGTATGTAAATGTTTCAGTTATCACTAGTATTATTAATCCATATTCCCTGTAATGGAGACAAAAAGTCGAAAAAGCGGTATATGGTAAAATTTCCAAAGACGAAATCGTTTTGGAACGAAAAAAAAAAAAAAAATAAAAAAAAAATACATTCCCTTCTTAACAGATCTAAATGTTTAATATATTTTTTTCTCCCGTATTGTTGTATTCATTTTGCATGGATGAACATTTTAAAAGAAACTTTCAGTTTTCAGTTTAAAAGAAAATTCCGTCATAGTGTTTTTTTGTGTGTGTGTTTAATTCTATTTTAAAACGCCTAGTAATCTACGGTTCTTTAAAAGGAATAAATTCTAATGTTTAATTGTAGAATAATGACGGCTTAAAAGTATATGCCTTTTTTGCAAACATTTTTGGACAAAGCCAAATATTACTGATTTATAAAAAGTCGAGAAAAGGATTTTCATGTAGGAAGATTCAATAGGAACTGATTATTTTGGTCCATGAAAACTAGGAAGAATGGAATCAGTCTCGGCTTCGTACGGAAAAAAAAGTTAGGCCCGGCCCGTCCAGCAAAAAAATTAAGGCCCGAACCCGGCCCGGCCCGAAAGATTAGTGACTAGGCCCGACCCGGCCCGGCCCGAGTCTTCAGAAGTAAGGCCCGAGCCCGGCCCGGCCCGAATGCCATTATTGGAAATCGGCCCGAACCCGGCCCGCGGGCCGGGCCGGGCTCGGGCTTCGGGCCGCGGCCCGGCCCGTGCAGACCTCTACACCCTGGCTATTTTCAAAACGTAAAGTAATAAAATTTGCAACTGTAAAAAATTGATGTATTTTATTTATTAAACATATCTTTTAAAAATTTCCGTATAGTTTAAGAATGTTGTATGCTTTTGTTGATATTGTTGTCACTTTTTTACAAGGTTGTATTTTGACATCACAAATTTCATTCAGTGAAATAGTAATAATACACAATTTTAATGTATTATGACTAATTGGGGCGCTACGCAAAGATAAATTAGGGGCCCTCTTTCGAATCATTGCAAGGTTATTCAAATAGAACTGATGGTCCCTCATATGTGTATATGTTATGCATAAACATATTTTCGCACCTTAAATATAAATAGAAGAAAATTCTTATCTCCGCAAATTCCAAATCAAATATCTTAATCAATAAAAGTACTCTTTGTTTTTTTTTTTTTTTTTTTTTTTTTTTTGGCCTTAGTACAGAACAAAACTACAGTCGAATGTTTATATAACGAAATCCATTGTTCCAGTAAAAAATTCGTTATATAGAGAAATTCGTTGAATAGAGAAAGCCGTTAAAATTTCTGTTTGATGTGCGAATTTTGAACAAGTATTATTTTTCATACGTTTAATAAAAAATTTGAAGTGTTTAACTATAAATATTAACGTAATATCCTATTTCTTAATTGTTTGAACAGGTCAAAAAAAAAAAAAAAAAAAAGAATAGACATTTATTTAAAAGTTTAATAAAAATCACACAAGAAAAACGTGCGTTAATTTTTTTTTGCCATTGAAAACACATCTCAAATTTTCGGGGGCGATCTCATTGCTCCGGGAGTGAATGTCTCTCCAAGCCACTCTCTGAAATCAACACTGACTTCAATTACCACATTGATCCAGGTTTCATATGTGTAACTATTAAATTGACACTGTTTCTCGAAGGATGTTAAAAGATGTGTGGGAGGGGGTCTGGTGGAATGAATTCGTTGAACTTAAAGATCAAGGAGATTCAAGGTAGAGAAGCAATACAAAAAACTCAGCTTTCAACGATAAATAAAAAATAAGTGATGGAAATTTGATTCCATGTGATTTTGAAGCTTTTTTAAAACTGGATAAATAAAGAACATTTTATGAAAAAATTCGTTATATGGAGATAGATATTTCGCTATATAGAGACTGTTTTTAATGTAATCATGAAAAAAGGGGACTGTTTCTGCTAAAAATTCGTTATATAAATTCGATGTATGGAGTTTCGTTATAGAGAGACTCGATTGTATTTTATACAACTTTAGCAATTTGTTATCCAGTGAAACCTCCTAATAAGGGACACCCATGGGACAGAAATTTTTGTCCCTTATTTGGAGTTTTTACTTTTTTTAAATTAATCGTTTAGAAAGACATAAAAAATAACCAAACATCAAAGGTAAAGTTTAAATGTATCCAAAGGCTATAAATTACGATAATCAGACACAGAAGGAAAAGAGAATTAATTAATTTAAATTTTCAATCAATTACTACATTAAATGATTTGTATTTTTTACATAAGCATTTGTACATTCAAAAATTAAAATAACATTTAAAAGAATCTTACTTGAAGCATTAATCGATCAAAAGTGATTGTTTTTCAGATTTTAATTTTTCACTACAAACTTCTCAAGTGTTCATTTATCATAGTTGTAAATTGCAGTCTTTCATTATGAACAGTATTTACGAAAATTATTTAACTGTTTTACGTATCTTAAAACATCTGTTAAGTTCTTTATCTCACAAATTTCTTCTCTTTTAAAGTCATCCTCACAATTTTCAGCATTACTTTCAATAGGGATAAACGCACTGATACCTTTATTTTAAATATAGGTGAATCAATTCTCAACTGTGATGCATGTCTCTGTATCAACGTGACTGCCAGTCTCATTGATAATTTTACAAAAATCTGTATTTTCATTTTCACGTAGTCTACTTCATTATCTGAAATGCAAAAACCAGCTTCTTTAATTTCATTTTCAGGTATCCCTTATTCAGCGGTAAATACATTACACATCCTATACTAAAGGATTGGTACCAGAACTTTTGTCCCTTAAATAGAGATATCCCTTATTTGGAGGTTTCAATGCATTACCTTAAGATGAATTTAATAACTTCATCATATGGAAGAGTTGGAATTTGAAAAAGAAAATAAATGTTTTATAATTTAATGTATGGATTTGAGGACCCCTTAAAGTCCTGGCTCATGGCCAAAGTCCGGATTTGCCCATGCGATAATGGGCCTGGCCTGCTATAAGGAAGGATTCGTAAAATTTTTGATTTTCAGTAGGAACGTCTTGAAATCATTTTTCACAACATATTAAAATCTTGTTCCAATCTTTAAAAAATGTTTAACATTTAAAACAAAATTTGGTAAAATATCCAATTTTCATAAATGCAAGTACCAGCTGCCCAATACGTCCATCCTCAGTATCAAAAGTGCATTAAAAAAAAACAACAAATTGTCAAATAGGAGTGATATTTAGATTATAAAACTTTAGTCCAGTCAAATAAGGTGAAAAAAGAGAAAATTTTGGAATGAAAGTCAGCAAGCTGGAAATTTGCAAACAGATTTGTTTTGACATTTAAAAAGTGATCTGAAAAGTCTCATAAAATCGCATGTCTGCGTCGCCAAGAGATTTAAGGTCAAAAGTCGCGAAATTCAGTTTTTTGCCTATATCTCGAAAACTGTATATTTGATTGAAAAACATCCAGTTATAAAATTAAAATAGATAAAATTTCCTATAAAATGCATACATTAAGTTTAGTTTTTTGACAAAAAGTTTTGGCACCAGAGCGTATTGAAGAAAGACAACCTTTTGACCTTCTAGGCAAAACGAAAGAAAAACACTCGCCCATCCTCGATTTCTCAAAAACTATTCTTTTATAATAAAACGAAAAAAAAAAAAAATCATTTACAAAATTTATACAAAATTATCAAAATGACTTTAGTTTTCTGGCAAAAAGTTCAGACACTAGATCACTGAAATAAAGCCAAAAGTAATTTTTTTTTTTTTTTTTTTAAACCCCCCGCGCTTCCACCGCAAAGTACATTTACAAAAATAATTTTTTAGTTTTCTATTAGTCGACTTATTTTAAAATTTAAATTCTGTAATCATAAAACATGTAATACTGAAATACGTAATGTAATCTGCTTCACAACTATAGATTTATTAAAATTTGGCAAACGGAATTGGAAAGAAAAAAAAATCCGCTTTATCTAGAAACTTTATGTTATATAATCCTCACAGATTCTTCAACGCTTTGGCAAACCTCAGACAGGACAATTGTAAAATTACCTTGCTAAACATAGACATAAGAAAAATCCACACACCAAATCTTCATTTGACGCATGGGCCACATGTCCCCCCATCCACCCCCCCACCCACCCCTCTTTAGTTTCGGATCTGCACTGAAATTTCTCAAAAATACAAATGCTAAATTTGACTGTTAATGAATTCGAAACGCATGTTTCTTTACGAGAATCAACCAATTTTAACCCCTTGGAGTCGAGCGACACCTATACATGCCGCAAAAAGGGTTAAAAATCCGTGTTTATCTCCATCGGTAAAATTTGCCTCATTTAATCGCAGAATTTTCTCGATTTAATAAGCCACAAGTTTCTGTTTTTAAAAACCGGCGACAAATCATTAAAAATTTCGTAAAAGGCTCCCATCGCGAAGGGGTTAACCCCTTGTAGACAAACGACACGTATACGTGCCGCAAAAAAGCTTGAGAATCCTTGCTTATCCTCACCTGTAAAATTTTACAGTAAAATATGCCTTGGATAATCGGAGCATTTTTTCGACTTAATAAGGCACAAATTTATGTTTTTAAAAACCAGTGACAGAGCATTAAAAATTTCGAATCTATTAAAAGACTACGGAATAAAAATTATGCTTTCTCTCATCTTTCTTATTTTATGAATAAATTTACAGGCTGTTAAAAACCCTTATAGATGTTGCGTCTGCAACATTACATGAAAAAACAAAAATCTCCATCATAATGCAAGAACACGCATACAAATTTAACGACAAAGTAAGATGAAGAAAATTGTGGCTTTAACAGGAGAGAGAAAAAAAAAAAGCACAGTTATCTAATCCGTTAGGTGTCTGTTCAAGGAAACACAAATAAAAAGTAACAATTTCGGGTGCATATCAATTAGGTTTGTAGGGTAAAAGGGGTATGACATGGGTAACGGTTAACCAGACAGATAGTTTAATCTGGTTTTCTTTCTAGGAATATACAGCAGGTGGTTTTCAAAAAAGTACTTAGTTTCATTTTTATCCAAATTTCTTCTGGGAGGAGTCAGGTTATTTTAAGAAATCCCATCATTTATGGTATAAGCAATTAGTTCAGAAGTTCAATTCCGTCTTTACGAAAAAAGTGGTAACTTATACTTATTTTGGTAATTCTTTGAATTGTGTTATCTCTCTTTAACTCGTGTACTTTATTAACTTTTTAATTCATTTCTTAGGAACAGCCACCTATTCAACAGAATTTTGTGGCCTTGAACTTACTAAGTATCGAAAGTACCCGAAATCCCGTAAGTTCAAAAACCTCTATCCGTTACACGTGTGTAGTTCTTAATTTGAACAAAAAAAACCGCTATACAGATTGGAACCTTAAAATTCCATCAATCATGAAAAATAACTACAGTTATAACCAAGCAAACAACGGAGTGTTACGTTATAATAAACCCCTGAAGATGTGGTTAAACGTAAATTCCGCTTTTAGAAAGTGGCTTAGAAGACATTGACCTGGTGTGCCCGCCCAAAGGCACCAATTTTTCAAATTTTCAGGGACGCTCAAAAAATACTTTACTTAAGATACTGTCTACGACACCCTAAAAGATTACTGCTGTAATTTTTCAGAGATAAGACTGAATGCACATCTCAAACTCGGTTGATATGTATGTGCCTGGCATTTCTTATAATAATTCCTTCGGGATGTGGTTAAATGCGAATTCCAGGCATGATTAGCTATGACTTGATATATCCGTTTGATAAAATCAATTTTCAAAATTTCAGGGGAGCTCAAAAGTTTTTTTAATATAGTCTGCAGTATATAAAACGATTATTGTTGCAATGTTTTCAAAAAATAGGAGGGGGAGATAGAGTCAGCCAAGTAACGCTGGTGCTTTAGGAATACTTACAGTGTGGTCGCAATCACTGTTAAACCTCCATCGAAATTAAGAAAAACTTAAAAAATAAGATTTAGTACAATGCATGATAAAAAATTTAAGAATTTGGAAACTCATGTGGAGCATAGAGAGCAAGTCTACATTGCATCCCCGAAGTCTCCATGTCTTACCAGAACCAGCCACTCATATGTCTATATATGTACCGTGTATTTCTCATTGAATTAACAACACTAATTTCAATTACATCCCAATCCTGTATATGTTAAAGGCAATTCCGCTTCGTAACAAGGCCGCACAAACAGACCGCGGACCGTGATAATAATTCCAATACGGGGAACCTCCATCATAAGCAATTAAACATGATACAATAAAATCTGCTTAGATTAAAATGCAAATGACCAGTGAAAAATTCTTTTTTCATACAAATTACACATGTTAGAAGGTATAATTGCATAATATTTTTTGAAGTGTCTGGACTATACCCCCCCCCCCCCCCCCAATCACCGCCAGTTAATTGCAGGATTACGTTATAAACAGGCTATTTAACAATGAATTTGGATAGTACCTTTAAAAAAAAAATCTGTATAGTATTTACTTACAATTTTATTACATAGCTTTTATCATATTCTTGTTTGCGATTGATTTGTAACACTTTTTTTTTTAAATCTAAAACTTCGAAAAAATAAATTAATATTGAAAGCATAATTAAATTCATGAATTAATTTGGAATGAAAAAGTTTAAAGTATGAAAGAAATACTATGCGAGACCTTAACCTGTGATTTTACCCGATTCCTGTACGTGCACCATCTGCAATTAATCACATCATTAAAACATAGTAGCATCATTTCAAAACTTTCTTTATGTGGAATGAAACCTGAAATATTTATACATACCCAGGGTTGTGGGCCCAAAACCTGGTCCGTAAAGACATTCTAGCAAATTTGGACTTTTGAAGTTCATTATTTGTTAGTTATTCTAATTTAAAATCTTGATGTAAAAAAAATACAAATCTATATATATATTTTTTTTTTTAATTAGGATTCAAACAGAGTTCCCTGGAAGAGCCGGGATCTGATAATTTTGTACCATCTCTACTCTCTCTGGATATGCTTGCATCAATAATTATTTTACATATGTCTTTGGTTATAATTGATACTTACTGTATTATTCCTGCAAGATATGCCACTTCCCCTTCACACGCGTGTACATCATTGTTACTTGGTTATTATTTTTAATTAGAAAAACTGCCTATTCTAGTTAATTTTGTGGCCTTTAACTTACTAGGTATTAGATAATGAACGTACCTAATGTACCGTATATTCAAATATCCCTACCAATCACAATTGCACGATTCTTAGCTTGAACAGACAATTGTTGAATTCAGGTATATTTCTCCGGGAGGGACTTCCGTGACTCTGGGGAGGGGGATTATAGAATTCACAAAGGGAAATTGCACTTTTTGACCATTTAAAATACAAAATCTCACATTTTCCGGGGGGGGGGGTAGGGGCATTTCATTGCTGCAGGGGCGATGCCGCCCATTCCCCGTACCACCCATTTAAATCCAACACTAGAACAAACAAATCACTGTGCCAGCTAGAGATGATTTCTGGCTCTTTTTCTTGTGTCCGAGCCCGAAAAATTTAGTTTCGTCAGAAACTAAAAAACATTATTAATAACATTTTTAAATTATTTATTTCCATAGAGAAGAGCGATGGGTATACGTGCCACATAAGATGCTCCGAATCCTTGATTATTTTCACTAGTAAATTTTTATTGGAAATTTTGCCTTATCCGAGCATTTTCCCGATTCTATTAGGCAAACAATTTTGCTTTAAAAAACCTGTGATATAAGATTAAAAATTTTTTAAAAGGGAACTCATCCCGATAGGATTTAAAACTAATTTTCCAATATAAAATTTTCTTAAGTAGAAACAAGTATTAACCCTAATAATTTTCTTACACTAAAGTTCCCTTACATGTTTCGCGATTTTCACGCCCCTTATAAATTGTTTACAACAAATTTGTAACTTATACCTAACTTCTGGCAGAAAACTGCAAAATACACAATTCCTTTTATTTTAAAATACCAGTGTACAATTAATAGCAAAAAGACACGAGTTTTGTTTTCCAGTGATTTTGGAACAGCACTTCAAACAGAAAGCGATGGTAGATGAGGAAGGGATATCCACGACTTCCTTATTACGTTAGTAGCACTGATTGTGCAACGGTTTCAGAATAACAGAGAAATAGAGATCTGAACGGGCACATTTCCATTAACGGCATTCGGGCTGGACCAGGCTCGGGCCGGGCCAGGCCTAGTCACTAATACTTCCGACAGGGCTCGGGCCTTAATTTTTTTCTTGGAGTACTGGGCCGGGCCTTAATTTTTTTCTTGGAGTACTGGGCCGGGCCTTAATTTTTTTCTTGGAGTACTGGGCCGGGCCTAACGTATTTTTTTTCGTACGAAGCCGAGATTGATTTCATTCTTCCTAGTCTTCACGAACTTTTCACTTCACGAAAATAATTAGTTCCTGTTGAATCATCCCGTATGAAAATCCTTTTCTCGACGTGGCCAAGTCTGTTCATAAATCAGTAAAATTTGGCATGGTCCAAAAATTTTTGCAAAAAAGGCATACACTTTTAAGTCGTTATTATTCAACAATTAAACTTTAGAAATTATTCTTTTTAAAGAATCGTAGATTACTAGGCTTATTAAAATAGAGTTAAACACATGGGGAAAAAAAAAAACAAAAAAAAAAAAAACATGATTATGACTTTTTTTTTTTTTTTTTTCAACTGAAAACTGCAAATTTCTTTTAAACTGTTCATCCATGCAAAATGAATACAACAAAAGTCCTTCCGGCAATGCCGGGAGGAAGAGGTAGCTTTCATATACTTATATATTTATTTATTTATTTTAAGGTAAGTTATATTGTTCAAAAATACTAAGCTGAAATTAGTGGAAAAAATCTTATAAAATTAGTGATTTTATAAGATTGAATACTAGTTTTTGTCAAGACTGAATATTAATAGAAATTTTTAGAAATTAGTCATCTTTTATTCAACCTGGTTTTATTTTAAGCGATTTAGAGAGTCACAAAATTCCACGATATCATAAAGTGTATGCCATTTTAAAGCAAACTTGTGGATCGTTCAGATCAGACCGTTTCAAAATGTCAGCCATAAGCAAAATTCAAAGTGCTATAACTCAATCATTTTTTAAGGTATAGACAAAATAAAAAGTGTTCTGGAATCGTTGTTTTAAGTTCTAACACGTAAAAGAAAAATATTTTTTAACTTTTAATTTTTTCGCATTTAATTTTTAATTTTTAAACATTTAAAATGGCCACCATTTTGAAACAAAATGGTGGATAATGCTGGCCAACGAACTCGGTCGAGACATTTGTATGTACTATGTACATACCAAGTTTCATTGAAATCGGTTCATAAATACGCGAGTTATCACGTGACAAAAATCAGATCGTTTCAAAATGTCAGACATAAGAAAAATTCAAAGTGCTATAACTCAATCATTTTTTAAGATATAGACAAAATAAAAAGTGTTCTGGAATCTTTGTTTTAAGTTCTAACACGTAAAAGAAAAATGTTTTTCAAATTTTGATTTTTTTGCATTTAATTTTAAATTTAAAAATTTTTAAGAATTTTAAAATGGCCACCATTTTGAAACAAAATGGCGGATGATGCTGGCCAACGAACTCGGTCGAGACATTTGTATATACTATGTACATTCCAAGTTTCATTGAAATCGGTTCATAAATACGCGTGTTATCACGTGACAAAAATCAGATCGTTTCAAAATGTCAGCCATAAGAAAAATTCAAAGTGCTATAACTCAATCATTTTTTAAGATATAGACAAAATAAAAAGTGTTCTGGAATCTTTGTTTTAAGTTCTAACACGTAAAAGAAAAATGTTTTTCAAATTTTGATTTTTTCGCATTTAATTTAAAATTTTAAAAATTTTAAAATGGCCACCATTTTGAAACAAAATGGCGGATGATGATGGCCAACGAACTCGGTCGAGACATTTGTATGTACTATGTATATACCAAGTTTCATTGAAATCGGTTCATAAATACACGTGTTATCACGTGGCAAAAATCAGATCGTTTCAAAATGTCAGCCATAAGAAAAATTCAAAGTGCTATAACTCAATCATTTTTTAAGATATAGACAAAATAAAAAGTGTTCTGGAATCTTTGTTTTAAGTTCTAACACATAAAAGAAAAATATTTTTCAACTTTTAATTTTTTCGCATTTAATTTTAAATTTTTTAAAACTTTTAAAATGGCCGCCATTTTGAAACAAAATGGCGGATGATGCTGACCAACGAACTCGGTCGAGACATTTGTATGTACTACGTACATACCAAGTTTCATTCAAATCGGTTCATAAATACGTTAGTTATCGCATGACAAAAATCAGATATATATATATATATATATATATATATATATATATGGTTATATACACTCCTGGACAAAATTATAAACTCAGAAATTTTTTTATTTGTTTACATCATAATATATATAAACGTAGCTTTAAATTAATAAAATAAAGATGAATATTTATAATAAGACATCTAAATTTAATATAGCTGATAAATAAAATGGAGCAAATAAATTAAATAAGAAAATACATTACTTATAGAAAATAGCATTATGTGAGACCTGGACAAAATTATAAACTCAAAGTTATGATTTTCTATATTCTGGCATATTTGATATAAATAAATGCATTTTGTGATAAGAAACTAATAAATGGAGTCATTATGATTAAATACATGTCAATACATCAATACATTTTTTAATTTTTCTCATAAAATAACATTGTGTGAGACCTGGACAAAATTATAAACTCAGAGCTGTGAATTTCTACTATAAATAAATGCATTTTGTGATAATAAACTAATAAATGGAGTTATTAGGGATGAATATATTTCAATACATCTATGCATTTTTATGATTTTTTTTTCAAAAAGATGAGTAATATAAATATAGTACATGCGTAAACTGAAAACATAAAATTATAGAATTTAAGAGGTGAACGTACTTTTGAAGCCTGGTGCAAAGTATTAATGCACACATTCAAAAATTTGTTGAATCGCCATTTTTCTGAATGATTTCGAATATGCGACTCGGAATAGATTGAACAAGTTTTTCCAACTACTCAATAGAGTACTAGTTCCAGGCTAAAGTATAGCCACCTTTAAATAATTTGTGTTTTGATATTGACATCCATCGTGATAGACTATTCGGTCCATTGCACGCCAATAATTTTCAATGAAGTTTAGATCATGGTTGCGGGCTGGCCAATTCAAAACATTTACTTACCAGCGCTGCAGCCAATCTTTTGCACTTTTTGCAGAGTGTATTGCTACATTATCTTGCCAAAGTACCCAGTTTACTCAACGGTCCAAATGGCAAAATATTATCTTCCAGAATTAACTGGTAGTCCTCTGCTTTTTGTTTTTCATTAAAAAAAGCCGAAGCAATTTAACCATTCTGAGAAGAACCAGCCCACACCATCACAGATCTTTATAAAAATCATGGAGAGAATTGAAAATATGAAAAAATATCGTTTGCATTAATACCAATGTGAAAAATAATTTCACTGAATTAGTTTCTTATCACAGAACACATTTATTATTTAGATAAAATATACCAGAGTATAGAAATTCATACCTTTTGAGTTTATAATTTTGTCCAGGCCTCACATAATGTTATTTTATGAGAAAAATTAAAACATTTATTGATGTATTGAAATGTATTGATCCATCATGATTCCACTTATTAGTTTTTTATCATAAAATACATTTATTTATATCAAATGAGCCAGAATATTGAACTTCACAACTTTGAGTTTATATTTTTGTCCAGCTCTCACATAATGTTATTTTTTTAAGTTATGTATTTTCTTATTCAAATTATTTATTCTATTTTATTTATCAGTTATATTAAATGTAGATGTCTCATTATAAATATTCATCATTGTTTTATTAATGTAAAGGTAAACTTATTTATATTATGATGTAAACAAACTAAAAATTTTCTGAGTTTATAATTTTGTCCAGGAGTGTATATATATATATATGTCAACATTTGAACGGAGGGTGGTTTTGGGGTCATGATCGGTGAAAATATACCAAAATTTTCCGGAAGTGCTTTCCTCCGGACGGCTGCAATAGGTAGCTTTTTACTTTTTGTAATGAAAGCTACCTAATACGCGAGAAAAAAATATGTTAAACATTCACATCTGCTAAGAAGGGAACGTATTTTTTCTTCTTTCCAATGCGATTCCGTCTTAGAAGATTTTACTTTTACTATATACCATTTTTTAGATTTTTATGTCTCCATTACATGGAATATGGATTAAAAATACTATTGATAACTGAAACATTTACATACAACAAACAAAGGTTCATTAAAAGCATAAATATTGCGGCCTTCGGCACTTCTGCATAAATAAAGATGATAACCATTAAAAAAAAAAAAACTTTTTTTTTTTTTTTTTTTTTTTTTTGTCTGAAATTTTCCGTAAGAGTAAAGATCAATGTTCTGTCGAAATCAACTCGGGCCGGGACGGGTTCGTGCCGAATTTTTAACTTTTTTTTCGGGCTTGGCCAGGCCAATATTTTTTTCATTCGGTCCGGGCCGGACCAAGCCAATATTTTTTTTCGTTCGGGCCGGACTTGGGCCTAGAAATTTCGGCCCGTGCAGACCTCTACATATATTTAGCAGACATATATTTGCAGACATATATTTAGCAGACATATATTTGCAGACCTCTACATAGAATATTTCTTCTCATGTCCCATCAATATTTAATTCCCTTTAAAACCGATTTTTAAAAAATTACAAAACACTTTAAGAAACTTAACTATATTCTTGTTTTTCAAATAGAAAGTTTTTTTTTTCTTTTCATTTGTGAATAAATGAAATTTCCACTTTGAGCCTGTATAAAAATCAAGCCTTAGTCCGTCTCATCTCTAGTGCCGATCATGAACTTAAATTTTTTTTTAATGTAGTTCTCATACTTGCTGCTTAAAATGCGAAACTTTTTAGCATTTTAAGCAGCTTTTAGAGTTTTAATTGAAAGCCATAAAATTGATTATTGAAACGATTTGGAAGTAAATAACATTAGTTTTTTTTTGTTTGTTTGTTTTTGTGAAGACAAGTTTTTCTCCTTTTTCAAATAGCAATCGTTTCTGTAATGGTAAAGCAAACAAATGCATTAAAGAAAGAACTGCAGCTATTTAAAAAAAATTCTCCACCAGAAGATGAGGTTCTGTTTGACACTTAAAAAAACAGAATACTGCCATTTTGCATTCTGACAACAACATTTAACGTTGACAATAAACATTTGAGAAAGTAAGAAACTAATGAATATGAAATTTAAACAAGCAAAAAGAGTTTTTAGAGTAGACTGGATGAATACCTTACATGTTCGCAAGGAATTACGGAATATCGAACATTTTTTTAAAATGTAAATAAAAGATACTATAAACAAATGAAAGAATAAAATAAAGTAAAGTAATAGGGTTTTAGGGAAAGTATTGCTTTCAACAAATTAAGATTTTTAAGAATAAGAAAATAAAGAAAGTGTAGATTAAAGATATGAAATTAAAATATAATAAATGTGTTAAGAAGATATTATTAAAAGACAGGCGAAAATTTAGATATTATAAAAAATTGGACATAATTAATGGCGAAATTTTTTTATTATTACATATGTATACACTATATGGCCAAATATGACCGGCCACTTGCGATTTTTGACATTTTGTTAAATATCTAGAAAAATACATAAGGAATTATCCTGAAACTCTAGGTGAGTAAATATAATAGTACAGGTCATACGTTTCCGTGAAGATTTTTTCCCGAAACTCTATAGGCGACCGTCAACAAATTCAAAAAGAACGAATAACTTTTGGATAACCCTGTCAAAACTAATGTAGCAAAAGCGCTGTAACTGTAGATTATGATTAAGTGGCTAATTGTAATATACTGTGTTCATTTTTATGTGGATAGCATGTATACTCGTAGAAAAATTAAGGTTTTTATGAAAACAGTTCCAAATTCTTTCAAGTTTTTTGCTTATAATTTGCAGAGTTCTTAATATAAAATAATGTTCTTTTCTGAAAATATGACAAACAACATTGTACAACCCTGTCATGAGAATTAAAATATAATAAAACTTGTATAAAAAATGAGCAAGTTTAGTAAATAATTTTTCATTGCACATGCGTCAACGATATCAAAATTTCATTTGCATATTGTGTTAGCTAAATGTACAGATCAACTTCTGTAAAAGTTTCTAAAACAAGCTTGAAAATTCTGAAAGTGATCGTCTATAGAATCAGCTCAAAATCCGTTATTCTCAAAGTGAGCCAAAAAAGATGTGGGGTTGTATCCATATATCCATTGATTAATGGCAATATAGAATACACAATATGGCACGTACTATATTTGGACAAAACCCCTCATTTTTTTGTTTCATTTTGTGAATAACGGAATTTGAGTTGATTCTAAAGGCGATCACTTTCAGAATTTTCAAGTTATGTTTTTGAAACTTTAACAGAAGTTGCTATACACATTTAGCTAACATAATATGCAAATTAAATTTTGTTATCGTTGACGCATGTTCAATGAAAAATTATTTACTAAACCTGCTCATTTTTCAAACAATTTTTATTATTTTTTAATCCTGATAAGAGGGTATTGTGTACAATGTTGTTTGCCATATTTTCAGAAAAGATCATTATTTTATATCAAGAACACTGCAAATTATAAGCAAAAAACTTGGAAAAATTTGGGACTGTTTTTATAAAAACTTTAATTTCTCTACGAGTATACATGCTATTAGAGATGAGCATTATTTAACATAACAGGATAAATATTCGTAATATTAACCAAAAACTTATTATTCAATAACAGATTACCAAAAAGTCCCTGTTAATTTTGGAACGCCTCGTATGATAAGCATTTTAAAAAGAAGAAACAAATAGTAAGGCTGAAAATCATTTTAGGAATACATATTTATAAATTAATAAAACTTTAGTTATATAAAAAAAATTCCAACTTATAAATCTATTTGAATTCTGAGGTAAAGAATTTCTATTACTGCATAAAACAAAAATCCCCAACTGTATTAAAAGTAAAACGCTTTTGAGACAGAGAGAGAAAAAAAAAAATTCTGACGCACAAAAAAAACCCCTATGAAACTTTCTTTTTGACGCGTCACTGTCGATTTACGATTCCAAGACATTAAAAATCCCTTTGGTCTAACCAAGGAAGCCAATCGTAGGAACCATTTTTCTTTTGCATTTTCCAAGACATTAAAAATCCTTTTGGTCTAATCAAGGAAGCCAATCATAGAAAACCTTGTCCTTT
Organism: Maratus speculifer; assembly: GCA_964019185.1. Taxonomy (NCBI): domain Eukaryota; kingdom Metazoa; phylum Arthropoda; class Arachnida; order Araneae; family Salticidae; genus Maratus; species Maratus speculifer. Next base: position 116,433,993 of record OZ025297.1, on the reverse strand, counting down.
TGCTATCTCAAAAGTTCACGTGATAAAATCTCTCAAAAGCTATTTGTTGTTGATTATTCTATGAATATTTAAAAACATCTGGCTTCGATTCTTCACAGAATATATTTTATCATTTGAATTTTTTATAACGCTCACAGTTACAAAGATTAAAGCAATAGAATCAGTTTTTAGAATAACGAAAACATTTATTGAAAAAAATTGCTGGAATAATGTAAATTGCTTTTATCAAACAAATAGATAGAATACTGAAAATGAAATGAGGGAAAAATGTGTTTTTATTCTAACGTACGTGAAGTTAGTGAATGACGCTTGCAGATTATTAAAAAGCAAGGAGATAATGTCGGCCATCTTTGGTCATATTTTTAATGGGAAGGAATCTCTGTTTGAAAAATGGAATTAAAGAGATTTACGGATTTAATTGTTAATAGAAAGCTGTTTTATCGCTCGGGCACGGGACATAATCTTTCGTTGATGTAGTTACATGGGTAAAACGTTGGCAATCTTTGAGTTTGAATATTTAAAAGGGATATTACTATGTACTAATGGTATTTAGGGAAGGGGAGGGGGGGGTATTCTGGCGCTATGATTTTTATTTAATAAAATGTTTATTGCTTTTTTTTTATCATTATTATTTTGTCAATATTGCGTCGTTAGAAAATACGAATTGGAAAACATTATTTTTGTAATTGTATTTTACTGAAAAAAAAGAAGAAAAATAGCCAGGTGAGGACACAGCCATTCGAAAAGGAAATTGGAGGGGGGGGGGGCGAAGGGGAGCGGGGGGGGCGAAGGGGAGCGGTCCCGACGGGCGCGGAAAATTACAGATAACAATTTTGTACTACCAACGTCATTTTTTGGCCTGTCACAAGTTTTGGGGAGGGGATTTTAAATACGTAGTTGCACATACGAAATTTGTGGCATGAATGACATGTGATTAAAAATATACAAGTAATGTTTCGTGCTCTTGTGGGATAAGCTTTGAATATGCGTTGACAGATATTGATTTGGGGATGTCAAAATTCGAACTTCAATTCAAGGTGTTAATGAATGAAGATCAATTTTATTTTTTTTAACAAATCGCATTGTTAAAACGGTGTTGTTTTTATGGAGGATATTTCTGATCGTTTAGAAAAAATTAATTTCTAAACCGTCAGTTTTGGAGTCATTGTAACAATTGCAAAAATGCTTTAAACTTTCTTCTGCATCATATAAATATTAATTTACATTAAAATAATTATTTTTTAAATTGTTAAGAAACTACATATTTTATACAGTGTTCAGTAAGTTTCCTATAACTTTTATTTAGAAAAAGTTTTTATGTGTTTTAACAAGTAAATCAGCAAAAAAAAAAGTTCCACAGGTAAAATTTACTGAGTTATGTTACTTATAAATTTTCAACGAGGAAAAATGCATTTTTAGTGCAAGAAAACAATAATAATATGTGAAATGTAAAGTATCACAACTAACTAAGTTTTTGTCTTGCAAAAATTAAAATTTTAACTCTACGTTGATTTTAAAGGTGCAGGTTTATCTGAACTAAAACAGCGTCTATACTTATGTATCAAAATTATTCAAGATACCTTAATTAACGGCCCTATAATTAAAATGTCTGTTGATAGCATAGTCTCATCGATTAGTTATACTTTACAAAAATAACAGGTTGTTGACCTTGTGACGAAGAATGATTGATACTTGAATTAATCTAAAGAGATGCAATGTTCAATAAATAGATTAAAAATCTTTATTATGTACAGTTTAATGACAGTTATTTTTCATCTTCATCACTGGAAGATGAATCACTAGATGAAGAATCACTTGATGAAGAATCACTTGATGCCCTGGATGATTCCTTTAAATTTTCTTCATAAGAAATCGTCTGGAGAAGTTTATTCACATGAACCCTAAATAAATGAAGAGGTTAGTATAACATAAGTATTTTACTAAACCTGTCATTAAATATTAATAATAACTAGGATGTAAAATAATCGTGATTAAAAAAAAAAAAAATTAAAAATCTGATTTTTTTAAAAATTTAAATCAGATTTTTTTTTCAGCATTAAAATACTGTATAGATACCAAGGTTTTTATGTTTCTAGTACAATTAAACCTCTAATTTCTAACATAATATATGTTTTTACACTTTAATTAATAAAATTTAATTATTAGTTAGTAATTACAAAAATTATAAATTTAGTAGTTTCATTAGTTAGTAGAATACAATAAAGTCATACACATTAACATTTTGTAATAATTATGTAAGACTATATAAAATACTAGTCATACTTACATTTATCAAATATTAGATTTTTAACACTACTTAAAATTAATAATTATTAAATAAATAATGTTTAATTAGGTATTTTTATGCTTTAATTACTAAAGTGATAATTTATAATTTAGTATTCATTTTAGAAGGAAAAAAGGCAGGATGTTAGTTCCAAAAAAGGGTATTATTTTATAAGAAAATATATTAGTAATGTGTTTAGTAACAATAAGGGGAAAAAGGACATAACTTTTTATTATAATAAATTATTTTGTAAAAATTTTCTAAATTTTAAATTGAAAAATAATGTTAAATAACATGGTATACTAACGTCCTATTTTTTCCCCCTCTCAAGAAATATAGTTCTATTATTTTTGAAAGATGTTAGACACATGTATTTAAAAAATACTGTGGCATGGAGAAATTTCACTATTTATTTTTTTATTTTATTTTTAAGGCAATGGTATATTTTATCAATTTTAAAAGTATTCTTAAAAAATGGCCTAGAAGAAACAATTACAGAATTAATGAATTAATAAAAAACTGCGGGTAAATAATTTCATTAGTTATTAGCACAAATAATTAAACTAACAAATATTATTGGCAGCTCATTTGCATTTGTACTAAGAAAAGTTAATGTTAATTACATAAATCTTAACTTAAGGATGTATGTATATGCTAACCAAGATCTCTTGCTGTGCTTAACATTTTTATACAAATTAGTTTTTTTTTCTCTTATACATTCTTTTACAATAGCTGTTGATTAGAAGTTATTCTAAGATTCTTCCTTAGCTCCAATATTTTATATAAATTTATTATTTCAAAAGTAGACTGCGAAAATAAGATTCTAGTTATTTGTTCGCTTTTTTTTTCTTTTGCAGAATTTTGTTCTATTTGCCACGTTTATTTTATATAAAAGAATGAATAATTTGATTGCTTAAAGGAAATTATGATATTACAAATTACACTAAATTTAAATAAAATGTTTAAATGAAAGACTTTTTGTCTTTACAAATTTACTGTACTTAATGTTTTATATTTTTCAGGAATTAAGTTTAGAAACAATTTTTAAAGCTATTTTTATCCTAGTTATTCATAAAACAAAATACCCTGTAGAAAAATTTCAAATTAATCATATATTTTAATGCTTTTATGTCATTTTAAACATTTATATAAAAAAAAAAGATTTTAACCAATGATTTAAATCAGAATGACACATTTTTTTTTTTTTTTAAACAATTACCTAAAATTATAATTGAATCTGGAAGAATAATAAAATGTTAATTAAACTGATGGTTTTCTTTGACTCCAAGTGCAAATCTCATCAATAGCTAATTTTCTTCTTGCCAATAACAGCTTTTATTTTTGTGTGTATAAATTAGAAACAGTGTTTTCACATTGAAGTAAAACGTTTTTTGTTTCTAATATTATTTCTTATTAAAACATTACTTTTAAAGATAAATGAGTAATATTTATATATTTTTTAAACATATTTATGTCTTTTAAATGAAGGGTATGTATTTTGAAAAAATGAGCAATAGATTTGTATTTTAAATTAGCACAATAAGATTAAACAAATATGGAGTTTTTTTTTTTTTTTTTTTTTTTTTTTTTTTTTTGTGCCAGACTAATGGAAAAATATTTGTAAAAAAGTCTACTATTTTTTAACTAGGTTATACAAATGATAAAATACTTTATTGTCATGGAAAATACATATTTTTTATAATTATAGCAGATCAGAAAGTGGGAGAATAATCATTCAAAAAATTCTATCTTTACATGCATCTTAAATAATAGAGAAAAAATGGAATATACACACACAAATATATATAGGGGAGAGTGGGGCGAAGTGGGACAGTGGGAGGAATGGGATAATAGGTTTTTCTCTTTATGTATCATTCTGAACATTTCATCAGTTACACACAAGATTAAGCAATGGTAGCCCAATTTTCAATTTTAAAAAATTGTTAATCTGTATAAGCTTGCAATTGTATAAAGGAAAAGATTATTTCAAGAATCAAAAGTAAATTTCCTTCACATACTTTTTATGTTTTTTGCATATTAATAACTTGTTTATGCATAGATGTAATAGTTTTCCTATTTATGGAACATTGGATGCTGTATATTATGAATAATATACAGCATATTATTCATAATTTAAACTAGCAAAAGCCATGCTTTGTTTACATTCGCGAAGCATTATTTTATAAAACAGATATTTGAAAGTAAAAATATTTTTTAATATTATTTTTGCATCTTTATTAAACAAAAACGTTATTTTATGTTTTGGCGAATTTTAATTTTTTATTTATGATGTAAGACTGGCATAATAAAATATTTTCGAAGCAAACTTTTACAAAATATTTTTAAATTTTCGACTAAAAGCTCTTTAAAGATGTTTTTACAATTTCCAGTAACTACTGGTGTTTTTTAAAGTTGTTTGAAATATGCATGTTTCCAATCTTTGTAATTAACATCAAATAATCTTTGATAGCTATTTTAGAATAATATATTTGAAGAGAGCTTGAAAAAAGGTACTTCATCAAAATCCTATTTTCTGGAAAAATATTTGAAAATCTGCTCTCGTTGATACTATGAATTTTTAACTGTGAAACTTTTTTTTTTCAAATTTCTTCGTTTTTATACATGTTAGCGTATCAGAATTTTTGATATTGTAGAATTTTTCGTAAGGAAAATTTCCATTGAATGCTTAATTTTGAAGAATTGTCACTCTCGACAACGTTGCGTACGTTTTTAAGCCAAGTGGTGTCTATATATCCCCAATATCTACAACTGCTTCATCTAATGTTAAACCTTGGGATTTATGAATTGTAACAGCAAAAGCTAACTGCAGAAGAAATTCTTTCCTTGAGCAATTTATGCTTCCATTTTTCCAGAATTTAATTATTGGGGGAATTGGTACGCACCAATTCTTATAAGTTAAATTATTGTAGTATTCAAATTTGTCCATGATTATTCGCGATATCTGGTCTGGTGGCTTGTGATTTTCTTTATTACGTGCAACAAAGTCTAAAGTCTTGTTCACTAAACCTTTTTCGGTCCACAAATAACAACGTACTTTAGATCCAAATGATAAAGTAAGAAATGGTTAAAGTCAATTTGTCGTTTCTGAATCGGCCAAATTTGCTTTAGTACATTTATAAGCTTGAATCGAGGCAACAACTTCACGCTTGAATTCTTTTAATTTTTTATTTATATAAAAAATTTAACAATTAATTTTATTTGTTTACAATTCTTTTGTTGCCACTTTACAAAAAAAAAAAAAAAAAAAAAAAAAAAAAAAATATCCACAATACAATTTTTTTTAAATGTTTAAGTGTCATCTGTGCAAACGATTTTGCTGAATAATGAAAACATATTTTATTTATTAAATTAATCATGATTCTATCTATAATTATTTACTCCATGATTTATATTTTTTTCTGAAAATATACGCATTTCATTTTTTATTTTTTTTGCTAAAATGCGTCCGTATTGGAAATGCATGTAAAATAAATTAAAATAATAAATTTTTTAACGTTTTACTGTAAAAAAATTTATATTGTGCAAATCTACAGATCATAATTTATTTTTGCGTTTAATTTCAAATCAAAATACTGAATAGTTTTTTTGTAAGGCGTACAACAAAATGTAATTTGAGTTTGAGTGGCCTAGTAGAGGATTCGCTTCGCTCATCCTAATAAACTAAGCCGAAAAGTAGTACATTTTTTTTTTTTTTTTTTTTTTTTTTTTTTTATACAAGAAGTTTAACATGAAACAAGAAAGTGGGGGAAAATGGAACATGTCAGTAAAGGGAGGAATAATACATCTCCAATTCTTTTTTTTTTTTTTTAATAATAAGATGAATGTAAATTGCTAACATGCATACATTTTTAGAGGATAATATATTAATTAAAACAATGATAATATATTCACCTACTTCAAAATGTAAATAAATTGAATTGATGATCTTTTAAGTTATCTATGACTGACAAGGGACAATCCTGAATTTTCATTCAAGTCATGAAGATACTGGAATTTTATATTGCAGCACATACATTATCAACCTACAATTTTTGTTTGATTACACTGGTTAACAGTGGTCATGCCACACGAACTCTGGTAGGTAATCGTATTTTGATTACCTATCCTCATTACGAAAAATACACTTATTTCATTTCAATCCCCCTCAGTTTTCTTGTGATAAGTCAAGTTTATTATTGGCTTTATAGCGATAAATGCATGTGAACGTTCATAAAAAACAGTGATAATTATATTAGTTTTCTTTACTAATTTAAAGTGCGTTGGTTTAAGAAGTACTGTGCTTGTGGGAATATGTCAAGAAACTGTATTAACAATCATAACTATTTTTGTTATATTTGTGGTGAACTGACTTTCAAAACACAAAGACATAATTTTACAGATCTAATATTGCAGTGTTATCGCGAGTATTTTTCTTTTTCGGTTGCTCATCAAGACAAAGCTTGGGCCCCACATATTTGTTGTATAACATGTGTAAAAAATTTAATAGATTGGAAGAAACGATTACGCCATATGTCGTTTGCTATTCCCATGATATGGACTGAGCCTAGAGATCATGTTTCGGATTGCTATTTCTGTGTTACTACAATAAAAGGCATAAACCCAAAAGCAAAACACACAGTTCAATACCCGAATTTGCCTTCAGCAATAAGACCTGTCCCACATGACTTCAGTTTGCCAATACCAGTACCATCTACATCATTTAATATCGATGATCCACAATTCTCCACTTCAAGCCAATTTAATGCTGATGATGATGATGATTCTGACTTTGATGAAGTTCAAGATAAGCCTCATTTGTTAATTCAAGGAGACCTAAATGACGTAGTACGTGATTTAAATTTGTCAAAAAGACAGGCAGAACTGCTAGGATCTCGTTTAAAAGGATGGAACTTGTTACATCATAAAACTAAAATATAAAACTAAAATTGATTGACTAGCTCTTATTGGCATACAAAGCTTTGATTTGTAATAGGTCACTTAAAATTCATTTTCTACTCTTACATTTGGATTTTTTCCCTGAGAATTTAGAGGCATGCTTTGATGAGCACATGGAGAAAGGTTCCATCAGGACGTTTCAACCATGGAAAAGCGTTATCGAGGTAAATGGAGTCCAAGAGTAGTAGGAAAAGGAGAGTACGGGGACAAGCGCAGGCGGCACTGCGGCACCGTGCCGCCTGCTGTGCCGCCTGCGGTGCCTCCAGCTGTCCCTGCTCAATCGCTGGGATGAAGGGACCGTCCCTGCTCCCACCATCTCACCGCCGCCCTCCTGCGCCCCCTAGTGGAAAAAAGGAACATTCTATTATAACATGAGAGGTGATCAACCCCATCTCCACTGAATAAGAACAATACAACCAATATAATTTTTAAAATTATATACTCAAATGATTATTTCAATAATTATATTTAAATACTTTTTATCATAATTTCTATGTATACATTTTTATTTCAATTAAATTTAAATACTTTTTATTATAATTTCTAAGTATACATTCCAATTCAATATCATATAAATGAAAATATTTATTCAAACACAATTCCTCTATTCTTTCATTAAAAAGTATAGTAAATTTGTTAATATTATTTAATTTTGTTTTAAAACTCACTAATATCATTTCTAAAATTGATTTTAGAAATTAAAAATATAATTGTTTAAATTTTACACATGAAAAGTAAATATTTTTTCTTTCTTTCATTAAAAATATTATTAATTAGCTAACATCATTTCTAAAACTGATTTTAGATATTTAAAATAGAATTTTTTAAATTTTGCATATGAAAAGCAAATATGTTTTTCTTTCTTTCATTAAAAATATTATTAATTAGCTAGCATCATTTCTAAAGTTGATTTTAGAAAAAAAATAGAATTGTTTCAATTTTACACACGAAAAGTTCATCTCATAAATAAAAATATTATATATTTAATCTGTGTATTTTTTTCTCAAACGAATGTTGCTCAATCACATCTTCGCAAAAAAGAAAAAAAATCTCCCCCACTGCCAAGAGGCGAAGGATGTTCTTTTCCCCACCACCATATGTTCTGAAATCACCTGTCCTCCGTAGGGTGATGAAAAAGAGGTCATTCACTTATTACGTCACTCCAGTTCATATATCCGGGTATGTGGTGAATTTTGGTTTGTGTTAGGGAAAGAAATCAAAACATATCTAGAGTTTATTCTGCTTTCGTCTCGGTAGCATAAAGACCTGCTTCTTTTTTCTGTTGAGTGAAGAGTTCTACGCTTATATTACGCAAAATGTCATCTCAATTGCACACCCAATCAGAGGTAAACTTTATTTTATATTTTTTCTACGTTTCTTAAAAAGCTCTGTAACCATTTTTTTAAATGAAATTGAAAATAATTAGATATCTTAATTTATTTTTATTTATTTTTTTAGGATAACATTTTTTTCGATTTTGGAATATCCCCTTCCGAATTACACGAAATTTGCAATAAAATTGAACAGGAGGATTCTTCATCGTCTACGCCATCTAAAAGAGTGAATGTAGAGGACTCTTCGGTAAGAGTTTTTCTTTAATATCTATATAGAAAACTAATTTGAAATTTTCTTTTAGTTACAATTTGTTGAAATAATTTTTTTTTGTTCTTTTTTTATCTCTTTTCAGGATTCTACCACCCCACTTTCTAAGAAAAGGAAATTAGGAGATTCGGAAGGTGTTGCAGGATCCAGTGGATTAAATCTCATCAAAAATGATAATAAATATTTAGTAAGTTTTTTTTTAATAGAAAAAGTAGTTTGAAAAAAAATTTCTTTTTAATTTGTGAAAATAGTGTTTTTTATGTGTTTTTTTCTTTTATCTATTTTTAGAGTTGCCCACTTTGTGTATGTCGTTTTGTACACAAACGTCATCTTTTAAGACACATCAGGTGGCATGACAACGAGGCATCTGATGAGGATATGCCTCAATACCCTGAAGTTAGTAAAGAAGATGGAACTATCCAGAGTCGCAGTGAAGTGGTGCAAGCTTCATCTCATGTAAGTATTTTTTTCAAAACCTATCTCTCTTTGGTGAGATTAGCTGGGGATAGTATTAGGAGAAGTTTATTCTGCTAGTACTGTTTTCTATTTCGAAGTTTACATCGAGGTATGACTGACCCAACAGTACTCTCGAGACACTTCAGCGCGTTAAGCCTAACTCACCTGAATTTCTCTCTGTTAGGTAGGAAATTTTTAGGGACACTCAAATTAGATTTTAAGTATTAAAAACAAGTACAAAAATTCTAAATTGTTAGTTAAAAAGTACACTACAAATGAATTTAAAAATAATCACATTAAAAAAATCAATATTCAAAAACACTTTTATTTCTAAATTAAAGAAAAAAAATCTAAAAATCAATTTAAAAAATATATTATCTATTTAAATATTCAAAAGCACTTTTATTTCTTGCAGAACTGTTCCATATACAATTAATTTAAAAAATAATCATGTTAAAAATACTCAATACTCAAAATCACTTTTATTCTTTCCAGGAATGTTCCATCTGCAACAAAACCTTTAACCATCGAGGTGTTTTAAACCGTCACATGAAGACTCACAAAAGTGAAAAATCGTTTAAATGTGAGCAATGTAACAAATCATTCACTAGAAAAGATGATTTGAATCGACATCTGAAAACACACACGAGTGAAAAACAGTTCAAGTGTAAAATCTGCAACGACTCCTTTAGCAGAAAAGATAATTTAAACCAACATCTAAAGATTCACAACAATGAAAAATCGTTTTCTTGTGAAGACTGCAAAATTACATTTACACGTAAAGCCGATCTTAGAAGACATCAAGAACAACACACAAATTCATCTGCTTCTCATGAATGTGAAGTATGTTCTAAATCATTTTGGCAGAAAAGTAACCTACGTCAACATCAACGCACCCACCACACAACGAAAAAAACAGTCCCCCCACAGAAAACGAAATCTGTTAAAACAAAAAAAAGAACCACTGAAAAAGCGTTAAATACATTTGAGAAAATTACGATTCCAGCTACAGAAGAAAACGCTTATGATATAGACATATTTAATAGTCAAATTATAGATGAAATCCAAAATCACATATTGAATTCTCTCATTACTTTGAAATCTCTTAAATGGCATCTTATTCACACCATCAAGTTTACTCGATTTAATGAAGATGACGAAGTTGAATCAATGTTAGGTTATTTTAGGTCTGATCCCTGTCCAGAACATATTGAAGAAACAGTCAGAAACCACATCATCGAGAATTTAGAAAAAATTAAGACCCATTTTGAAGAATTTGTTCAACTCGGATCGGGCTGGGTGCTAGAAAAAATATTACACACAGACCTATACATAGCTCATTACAAGCCACTAACTGGAAGCAGTTATATTGAAACTCCTGAAAAATTAAAAAGAAAAGAAGCACTTATTAATATTCAAAATTTTACTGATAATAAATGTCTTATTTGGTGCCTACTAGCTCATAAAAAGAAAATTGAAATTCACCCTGAACGTGTTTCCAACTACACACCTTTCGAACATGAAATAATCATTGATGATATTCCTTGCCCTGTCCCCTACCATAAAATTAAAGATGTTGAAGAAAAAAACAATTTAAGAATTAATGTATATTCATATGACGAGGAAGAAGATGAATTCGGAATGCTTCACATCTCAAATCGAACCCATCAAGAAGCGATTAATTTATTGTTAATTGGGGATGAAGATAAGAACACTCACTATATATACATAAAAAATATGTCAAGACTCTTTTCACATCTCACAAATCATAACGGAGAAGTCTATTTTTGTTATCGATGTCTCCATCGCTTTAAGACCCAGACACTTCTAGACAATCACCTTCCATATTGCTCAGAACACGCTCCTCAACACATCAAGATGCCTGATCCAGAGAAAAATATTTTAAAATTTAACGGATATCATTTCCAACACTTAACACCTTACATCATCATAGCCGATTTTGAAAGTCTTGTCGTCCCAATTCACACTACAGAACCTAATCCTAGCACTTCTTACACTATCCCTACACAAAAACATATCCCTTGCGGTTATGCTTACATAATAATTGATCAAGATGGGAAAACACATAAGAAGATGAAAACGTATCGGGGAGAAGATGCCGTATCAGATTTTTTGAAGAATATTTTTCAAGAGAGAGATGAGTTAGCCGAAACATTAATCACCATCAAACCTCTGAAACCATCCAAAGAACAAGAAAAAGCCTTTAGAGAAGCGACTGTGTGCTGCATCTGCGATCAACCCTTAGGCAACAAGCGATGCCGAGAACATGATCATATAACAGGTGCATACCGTGGTGCTGCCCATATGAACTGTAATTTACAATATAAACAGCCTAAAGTTATCCCAGTTATTTTTCACAATCTAAAACATTACGACGGTCACCATCTGATGACGGAATTAGGAAAATTTAAAAGTTACAATATAGATGTCATCGCAAATACAATGGAAAAATACATATCATTTACTATCAAAAAACAAGACTGTCCAATAAAACTTAGATTTCTCGACTCATTCCAATTTTTACCTACATCTCTTGAAAAATTAACAGCTAATCTGCAACCAACAGACTTTCACCTCCTTAAAGCTAATTTCCCTAAAGATACAGACCTCTCACTCCTTACTCGAAAAGGGATATACCCATATAGCTATTTTACAGACTTCCAAAAATTTGATGAAACACAACTCCCTCCACCTTCATCATTTCATAACGATTTAACAGATGAACCCATTTCCATAGAAGATTATGAACATGCTCAAAATGTTTGGGAAACTTTTAACATTCAAAATCTCGGTGAATATCACGATTTATATGTTAAATGCGACGTCCTACTTCTAGCTGACATCTTCCAAAACTTCAGAAAACTTTGCCTACAATATTACAAAATTGATCCTACACACATGTTCACATCTCCAGGACTCGCTATGGCAAGCTTGTCTTAGAATGACTCAGGTACAATTGGAACTTCTCACAGACATTGACATGCTCTTGTTTTTTGAGAAGGGTGTAAGAGGTGGGGTGAGTGCTATCACCAAACGATATGCAAAAGCGAACAATCCCAATGTCCCTAATTATAACAAAAATAATAAAACAAGTCATATCATGTACTGGGACGCTAACAACTTATATGGCTGGGCTATGTCCGAATACTTACCTGTTGGTGAGTTTCACTGGATTCAACCATCTGAAACCGATATAAACAGCATCCTTTCCCATCCAGATAATGCAGATTACGGCTATGTCCTGGAGGTGGACTTGCGTTATCCCCCTGAACTTCATCTACTCCACAACGAATACCCACTTGCTCCGGAAAACATTCATATCACTGAAGACATGTTATCTCCTTACACAAAATCTTTATTAAACAACAGACCCTACAAAGGAAGTTCGAAGCTCTCACCGAATTAAAAAGACAAAGAACACTACATCGTCCACTACAGAAACTTGAAACTCTATCTCCAACTTGGTCTCGAACTCATTAACATTCACAGAATAATTAAATTCAGACAAGCACCTTGGCTAAAGCCCTACATAGAATTCAACACCGATAAGAGGAAACAAGCTACCAGTTCTTTCGAGAAAGACTTCTTCAAATTGTTGAACAATTCAGTTTTTGGTAAAACAATGGAGAATCTCCGCTTGAGACGGAATATTGAGTTGTGTAACAACGAGAAGAGGTCAAAAAAACTTGTCGCATCTCCAGCATTTAACAACTTCAAGATTTTCAATGAGGGACTGGTAGCCGTGGAACGAGTCAAAACCACTCTGACTATGAATCGTCCAATCTATGTAGGGTTCGCTATTCTAGATCTCGCAAAATTACATATGTACAAATTCCATTACAACATAATTAAGAAACACTATCAAGATCGTGCTCAACTGCTTTTCACTGACACTGACTCACTCACCTACCACATCCAAACAGATAATATACTACAAGATATGCAAGAACATCAAGACGAATTCGACTTCTCCGATTATCCTAAGAACCACCCCCTCTACTCTGAAAAAAATAAGAAAACAATAGGTAAATTTAAGGATGAGATGAATGGAAAAACTATTTTTGAATTTGTGGGTCTTAAAGCGAAAATGTACAGCATCCTATCAGAAGATGGAGAGAAAAAAAGAGCGAAAGGAGTACCTACATCTATCGTTCGAAAGAAAATAAAACACTCACAATATTCCGAATGCATACATCATCTGAAAACACTCTGTACAATAAACAAAAGAATTCAGCAAGATCACCATCAATTGTACACTATACAGCAACAGAAGCTAGCACTCAGCCCGTTTGACGACAAACGATTTATTCTAGATGATGGTATAACAAGTCTCGCTTATGGTCATCATCAAATTTAAAACAGGAAAATTAAATTAAAAAACAGAAAAAGAAAAAAAAAATGAAGAAAAGAAAATGAGGATATGGATAAAAAAAGTGGGGCGCCACATAAGGAGATGTGGCGGGAGGCGGAGGGACCCCATAAAAAAAAAATATTTTCTTTTTAAACATACATTTCATTTTTAAATTCAGGGTTGAAAAGAAGACTATTTCTAAATAAAAATCTAGTTTTATTAATTTAATTAAGAGTTTTTGTATTCGCATTCAGAAAATTAATTTTTCTGTCATGAAATTTTCTAGTTTGTTTACAGTTTTAAAGATTAAAATTTCGGTTACAGAACATGTTTTCAAGGTTGGCTCATAAAACTGCAAGAAGCAGATGTTGTTTTTAAATAGAAAGTATTTTACGATTCATGTCAACACCAGGTGTAGAAAACTTAAAGTAAAAAAAAAAAAAAAAAAAAAAATTAGTTCGAATATGACGTCACAAGAAGCAGGTGTTGTTTTCAAAAACCGTGAGAAAGAATTTTTCGGTTTGTGTCAACACCAGGTGCACAAAAATATGAACTAAAATATTGGTTTGAATATGACGTCACAGAAGTTATGTGTGAGTTCGAATTTGTGCGTGGCAACATAACTCTGTTATATTTTGTTGGGGAAAGTCGCATCAATTTTTCTCTTGGAAAAAATGAAACGATCTAATAATTCTTCTCAGAATGGTTGCGAGAAAAAATCGAAAAATGAATGTGAATTAGAAGATGTTTTTGATAATTTGGATGATGTGTTTCAAAGCATCGATTTTAATAAACTAATTATGAATTTATCTGATGAACCCCCCTCTCCGGCTGTAGCTGAGTCTTCATCTGATAAACCCACTTCTTTAACCGCATTCCAGACTTCATCTGCGCCAATCGCCGATGCAATTCCTACATTATCTAGCGGAAATGAGAAAAGCTCTCAATCTATGGATATGAACGATGGCTATTCCAATCAGCGGATCTGTTTAAAAGAACTTGGAAATAGTATCTATTTAACCTGTGAGCTGTTCAAAGGTTCTGTCATTATCCACATTCGAAAATTTCTTCGATCTTCTGAAACTCAACCACTAACTCCTACAAAAAATGGTGTTTCCATGAATTTAAAATCATGGTATCATTTCGTTCAGAAAATATTTGACTTTAATTTAATTTATACAACATCATCTTTCATTGCAAACAACTCCATCCTCATATTATCTAACGATGGTATCGCTGAAATCAGCAGCATTCAGAAAGGTTGTTGCATCAGGTTAGATGAATACCAACTTGAGAACTTAAAACATCATCTAAGTTCCTTCAATGAAACAGTGCTCACATATCTGTATGAAAATCATTTACCAACTCTAATTGCTCATAAACTCTTACCTTCGGAAACATGCGCTGTAGAATTTACAACATTAGAACTACGCTTAGTAGCACTGATAGAAGTAGAACTGCAAAAAGTTTTTAAATCAGAGTATGAATGTCTTGGATGTGTCTACAATTCACCCGCACAACTTCGCCATGCTTGTATGACTTCCAGTGACTTAGAAAATTTTTTAAGCTTAGGTGAATTATCTCTCTGTACAATCGACTTTAAAGCATTATCAGAACTTTTTGTCAAGGAAACACAGATTGTTTCACATTATTTCCTTCAAAATGTAAATTACAAAGTGTTAGCTGGTGTTCTGTTTAAAACACTTGACGATTTGTAAATTTTAGAAAAAATAAACTGATGTGTCTCAAAATGGTGTAATTAATGTGTTAAAATAATTTATACTTTTTCTTTCAGAAAAAAAGAAGTTTCTTTTTCAGAAAAATCAACTCTACATTAAAATCTTTGAACAGATTTTGAATAAAAATTTTTTCAAAGATTAACTTTCACTTTCCGAAGAAAAATTGTAAAGTGAAAAAAAAATTTCAAATGAAAAAAAAAAAAAACACATTTCAAATAAAAAAAAAAAAAATTTCAAAGTGAAAAAAATTTCAAAGTGAGAAAAAAAATTTCAAAGTAAAAAAAAAAAAAGAAAAAAAAAATCGAAATGAAAAAAATTCAAAATGAAAAAAAAAAAAAAAAAAAAAAAAAAAAAAAAAAATTCGAAATGAAAAAAAAATTTCAGAGTGAAAAAAAATATTTCAAATGAAAAAAAAAAAAAAAGTTTTGTTTAAAAATATTAGATGAGGAAAAAATGTTTGTTTACGTATAAGAAAGTGGGTGTTTAAGAAAGAAAGATGACACATGATAAATTTAGTGAAAAAATATATTTATTTATATAATTTCTGCCAACGTATTACAGGGGACTTAAGAGTCTTTTTAGCTTTAACAATCGATTTAACATTTTTTATAGGTGAATACATATTATCATCTACAGTTAAATATTTGTTCTTGAAGAAAAGCTTGGGAGTATTCATAGAACTCAACGCTTTTAAAAATTCTTCTCTCCCAGATAAATGTTTATAAGATTTTCTCTGAGTGAGTATTAAACCAATCAAATCAGTTAGATTTGACTTAGGGATTAATTGGTTTTTATAAATAATCTCTCCTCGTTCATTCCAACGTAAAATATTTGGATACGTTTTCAAATATTGCAAGAGTTGTTCACCTTGTTTTTGAACACCTGTTGGAATCATTTTTAAAATGTTGTCTTCGGAATTTGCAGGATTTTGCATAGTTTCATCTTCAGCCGGTTTTGGAGGTTCATCCTTTTCTGTAACATCCATTTTGAATGGTGGGTTAAAATCTTCTAAATTCATTTTTCTTTTTAACAAGTCGTAGTATAATTGCAGTTTTTCAAAATCTTGTAATTTACTATTCAAAATTTTCTGCATTTCTTTATCAAACTCACTTAGTTGCCTTTGAGAAGGTGTATGTTTAGAAAAATCACTCTCAGGGACTAAAACAAACTTTTTGCTAAACTCCATTTATAAGCGCTGACAAAGCTGTAACAGCAGCTGGTATCAAAATATTTAAAAAACCTCCTTTTTGAATAATTAAACGTTTTTTCTGGTAAAGACTACCTTTTTTAGAGGCTAATTTTCTTAGAAGATATTTGTGTTTTCCAAGCTGCTTCTTCTGATAATGTGAAATTGGTATATTTCCTTTTAACACGTTTAAAGAACATTCACAGATGGTTTTAACCACTTTTGAAGGTAGCTTTTTCAGTAACTGCTTGCGCAATGCTTTTGGACATGAGTGAATTAGCTGTAAATCCTTGACCTGTTTACGGGCCGGTGACATTTTATGGAATGATGAGTCTATCGTTTTTCGCAATTATTTATATTTCAGAGTGTAATAATACTGATTTTGATTCGGTAAGATTTGTGTTCTTAACCGATATTCTTCATCTGTTTCATTTTTCAAATCAATTAATAAGTAGGTAAATGGTTTTTGAGTAGCATCTGCGTAAACTTCTTGGAAAAATTTATGATTTCGTGGGTATAATTGTCTTCCTAAACATGTGATTTGATTTAAATCACGTCTGTTTTTAAATAGGAAAAGATAGTCAGCATTCAATCGAAGATCTTTCGTTCCTTTATGAAAAAAATTTTGTGTGATAAAAAAAATACTTAAATTGTGGTGATGACTCCCCTTGGTAAATAAATTTGTAAGTCGACGATCGCCGCCAACTTCACACATAAGATCATCTATAATGAACAGTGTATTGGTTCCTAAATATTCTTCATAATTAGTTGGGAAACCTTCAATGAACGTAACGTCAGATATTTCATCAT
This sequence comes from Maratus speculifer, assembly GCA_964019185.1. Taxonomy (NCBI): domain Eukaryota; kingdom Metazoa; phylum Arthropoda; class Arachnida; order Araneae; family Salticidae; genus Maratus; species Maratus speculifer. The sequence continues at coordinate 116,416,585 of OZ025297.1, read as the reverse complement.
ATAAATTTTGGTAGATGCCGTAAAACCAAACAATTTTATCGGGTGTAGGTTTTATCATATATGTTTTAAAGTAGATGAAATCTTTTATAAAAAAAGATTTCCCACTTTTCGAAGGTCCTGCTAAAACAGCTGTGAAGGGGTGTTGAAGGCTTGGGAAATCCATAACAAATAAAAACAGACACAAAAGATATGGTATTTTATAAGACTTTTTATTGATAAAAATTCACATACACATGAAATCGTTTGGCAACAAAATTATACACTCTTTGGTCATTACATAAGTTTTCAGATACAAACTGCGACAAAAACTTTTTCAGAGATTCACCTCTACATCTACAGAAGAGAAAAAAATTGTATATTGACCACAAACAGCTGTAACATTTGTTTGTAATGTTAAAGGGTTAAAAATCACTTGAGAGAATTTTAAAGTAAAGTCTAAAATAGGTCCTTGATAAAAGTCTGGAGTATTTCCGTAAGAATCAAAGAATTCTATTCTTCTAGGTGAAGTTATGTAGAAAGCAAGCCAATGACTACCGGGTTGATCAGAAGAATCGACGTTGCATACGAAACAGCAGGGGTATTGCTTAATTGTGTTAGGGAGCATATCGCTGGGAAACACATCTAAAAAATATTTCTTAGTGTATTTGTTATGAGATAAAATGTCTTTAATCTGTTGAGAGTTCATCTTTGTCTAGTTTGGAAAGTCACACAACACATGCCTTGATTTAGAAATTTCGATAATGTTTTCAAATTCTGCATAGATCAGAACGGAAATAGTTGATGAAAGTGCTGAAGAAAACTTAATTTCAACTCTTAAATTTCCTTGATGTTGTAAATTCAAGTGTGGACCATCACATAAATCCGGACTTAAATCGAATGCATATAGAGTGTGTCCTTTAGCATAATCTTCTCGAGATAGATAATTTCCATTATCTCGGTTAAAGCCGGGAAACAATCGATGGTAGGCTGCAATATAATTTCCTTCGTTAAAATTTAATTCTAATGGTTTAGATGGTATTGGTTGTCCGTCAATATAAATACTTAAAAAGTTGACGTTGTAGTGGTTAAAGAAAAACGGATTAAGGTCATACTGTCCGTTAATAGCTGAATTTTCTAATAATCCTATAATTACACGTTTAGGCATAGATCCTAAGAATACGTTATCTTGCATAAAAGACCAGCTTCCACTCGATATTGAGTATGTTTTACACAAAACTCTATCGATAGGATATTTAGCATTACTTTTCTCTAACGCTTTAGCGTGTCCGATAGAAACACCTGGACTAACTTTCACCTTTCGAATAAACAAAGAGGCGTGTTGTAACACCACTTTATAATCAGGTGTTTTATCTCCGACTTTATCAGCCATCAAACAAAAATTGGGTTTGCTACGTGTCATTTTAATTTTCAAATCTACCATATTCAATAAAAGTCTATTTTGTTGAAAAATATCACAATGTAGTGGGCCTATCATATCCAAAACTTTACTTTTTGAAGTTAATTCATATCTTTTATGAAGTCCTGGGTTATCGGTAAGTGTAGGATTGACTGTATCCAAACATTCATCTTTGAAAAAACATTCACAAGAAAGTAAACTTTTCTTAGCATCTTCTCCATAATTCAGTAAAGTCTCGATGTAAGCACGATACGGGTAAGTATTACTAGAAGAGGAAATCACTCTTTCGTTCAAACTCACATCTACTTGAGAAAACAATGCTTGTAAAAATAAATTAACAGGTGCTACAGGTGTCTTGTCGGGTAAGGGGGTTCCATCAGCGTTAGTTAGTTTTACTTTCACGTAAAGGTAAGATGCTGATAAATCAATATAATCTTCACTATTGCCTGTAATGTTAAACTCAACTGGTCCACTCTCAGATATAGTAGCCAGTGGATGATATTCTACAAAGTGACCTTTTTCTATAGCTGTTTGCGTAGGTGGAATCATAAACAAGTCTAGTTCAGATTTGACGCAAACGGGAGAATCTTTATGAATAAGACCAGACATCTTTAAGCAAAAATATCGCGTGCTTTCACTTTCTTGGCTTTAGGGCGACTGAGAGAACTTTGAGGTCTCTTTCGTTTTTTATTCCTTTGACCTGATCCAATCATAGATTTCACTTTAACTGCTGCTTTGTCTGTCAGATTTTTCCCGGCTTCCTTAAATCGTCGTTTAGCCGCTGTTTTAATATTATCACCTTGAGAAATATCATTTAGCACATCTACACCGGTATGAAATAACTGCTTTCCAACTGCTTTAGCGCCCGATTTAAATAAAGGTACAGCTGCACGAAAAAGTGAACGGAAAAGTCCTCCGAAACCATAACCTTTCTGGAAAGAATTTCCTTGATAATAGTTCAATCCGCTACCTGTTTGATGTGTATAATAATCTTCAAAAGATTGATTACAGCATTGGTAAGGAACAAGCATTATGAAAGATATTTCTGACGGAAATGTAGTTTCACAATCAACTTCCCGCGATCAAATGACACTAAACGTCCTGTGTGTGTTCTTATAACAGTTTCAATAATTTGAAAATTTTTTCGAGTCACTGGTATGTAATGAGATCTGTCAAACACTTCATGAATCATATCTCCGTCTTCCCCTTTAACAGGAATCACTCGCAATAAGGGTGCCACTGTATCTCCAACAATCTGAGGTTCTACAATATCACTATACAAGTAGAGCAATTTAAAATCTGCGTGTGGGTCAGCTATAAAGGGACTTTCAAAAGATAATGAGGGAGTCGAAACATTTGAGATTACTTCACCTGGTAAGAATCCTAAACATTCAGCTAAACCGGATAAAAATTTCAATTGTGCATATTTCTTCAAAGAAACTTTCACTTTTTTAGTGTGTTTGTTGTAGCTAACCGAAATTCTATCACCAAATTTTTGATAATTTATCACTTTAATGATGTCGTTAGGAGATTCATAATATCCTGATGGGATTCGAATTTTTTTCGTGTCACTATCATCCTGTTCATATTCATTACCGTTTCTAGGTCTTCCATCTGGTAATTCTAAACTTTTACCTAACACATATTCATACTCGTTACCATATTCAGTAATATTACGCCATGTATGAGGATAAATCAATTCAGTTAAACCGACTTCCCATTCACCTTTTAAATCTAAAGGCATAGGTAATCTTGTAAAATAATGTGAAATTTTGTTTTCTGGAAAATAGTTCATTGAACTGTCAGAAGGTAGCGTCACGTAGAATGACATGATTGTGAATGATCATTCGTTGTAAAAAATGGGTGTTTTATAGAGAAAATAAATCTGAAGAAGGTATCCACTGATTAAATTTAGAAGGATAACCTTTAAACTTAACTTGATATTCAAGTTGCCCTTTTCTTTTACGTTTTTTCAGAATCTTTTCAACGTCAAAGTGGTTTTTCGGTTGTACTTTTTGTAATTCTTCTGCATAAAAAGTTCCTTCAATAGGTTCGTCTAATAAATCTTTGATTTTGTAAACTGGAGGAATTCTCGTGACACATTCTGTTACTAAAAATAATTCTTCCGTCCAATTTGTTTCATATCCTTTTTCGAAAGTCATTTTATGTTTAGAAACACGTACTAAGTCCCCTGAATTAAAAACACAGGGTTTCCTTTTCAGTTTTGACATATTACCGTAAATAGAAAACCACACTTCACTTTCATTATCCTTATTCACTTCACTTGGGGGTCTCTTAATGGTGCTGTGGTAGGTGTGATTATAACTATCTAAAAATTGATCCAATACATCAATATATCGATAAGTGTGATGCGTTGTAAAATATTTCCACATTTTAGTTTTCAGAGTGCGGTTAAATCTTTCCACTACACAAGCTTTCGTATTGTTAAAAGTCCTAAAAAATCGAACACCTTGTTGCTTCAGAAACTTCTGTAAACGAGAATTTAAAAATTCTTTACCGGCGTCAGTATTCAAGTACTTTGGTTTCCTTGTTCGAAAAATGGATTCAAACACCGCTACTATATCTTCAGCACGTTTCGATTTCAAAGGGTAGGCCCATGCATACTTAGATAAAATATCAATGCATGTTAAAATGTAACGAAATCCGTCATTAAATTTCTGTAAAGAAGTTAAATCTACCAAATCCGCTTGCCACTGCTGATCTATAGAATACACAATCACTCGATTTGTTTGAAATTTTCTGCGTACAGGTTTATGAAGAGTGTAAGCATCAACCCCTTCTAACCAAGATTTAATTTTTTTCTTAGATACCTTACCGTGAACTGCTCGATGAAGAGCGTCCACTCCTCCAAAACTAGCAATTTGACTTGGATCCTGATAACTTTTCTCCATAATATGATATTTTCTGTATCGTTAAAATTTATCGGGAAAATATATAATATCCAGAAAATTCTCTGTATCGTTAAAATTTAATATAAAATCTACTGCTAGTCTATCAACTTTAGTAAAAATATAAACAAGTGAAAAAACGGCACACATCAATATGTAAACACATAAAGCACTAATCACTTCGATGTTTAACATCCTTTTAAAAATAATATCGAAAAACATAGATTTATATAGCTTTAGAAATGATTGTTTACAAGGTAATGACCGTTTCAGGGAGGGAATGGTCGTTTAGGAGAGGAAATGTCAGTTAAAGAGAGGTATTGTCCGAGTTGAGATGTGATTGATAATATTTTTTGAATAGGGAAGGTCGATGACCTCTCCTGTTAGAATAGAATGTTCCTTTTTTCCACTAGGGGGGCGCAGGAGGGCGGCGGTGAGATGGTGGGAGCAGGGACGGTCCCTTCATCCCAGCGACTGAGCAGGGACAGCTGGAGGCACCGCAGGCGGCACAGCAGGCGGCACGGTGCCGCAGTGCCGCCTGCGCTTGTCCCCGTACTCTCCTTTTCCTACTACTTCCAAGGATGTTGGCCGACTACTGCTGGACAATTAAAAGAGACCAACCAGAAGCCAAATATGTCAGAAAATCGTAGTAACTTTTGTTTCATTATTATTTTTCTTTTCTCTCTTTTTTTTTTAGAACTGCCTATTTTTTTTTTAAATTGATGATAGCTAAATAAATAAAATTCATGGGTGATAAAAAAAACTGATCAGCTTATTTTTATTCAAGACACCCTATATTATAAAAAAAAAACAAAAAAAAGTTCGTGTGGCATGAGGAAGTTTAAATTTTGTTAACTAGTGTTATATATCTAGCTGATACTAAACTATTTGTGCCTTATAGCTTTGTTTTGAAACAAAGTTGATTTTTTTACTTTTGTAAAAAGTGTCCCACATCATTCCACTCTGCTGTATATATTATATTATATACAGTAGACTTCCTTCAAATCCCCAATCCTAAAATCTGCAACTCTCTAAACCCCACACATAATTTACGGATGTAAACAATGAAGACTTCAGTTCAGATATAAACACAAAATTGCACTTTTTTAGTTTTATATCAATTCCATATGCATTTTAATTTGCAATTTTTGTTAATATTACTGAATTCATGTTTTTCACGAAGGGGAAAAAAAAAGAAAAAATGCATGCTGCTGATATAATTGATAATCACAATCTTCTTACCAAATATATTTATGTACTAATAATCTTTTTTAATTATTAATTCTGGCTAAACGTGAAATAATACTTCCTTATTTTATGATTTTTATGTGCATTAATAATATACATTTATGAGGAGAGTTTCATTGAATTATTTAAGAAAAATTCCATTTCATGTTTATAATAAATATTTAATCACACATTACGGATTATTAACTTGAGCTTTGCTTTTAATATTTTAATCATTTAAAAAATGAACTATATTTTTTATTATTTTAGTTTATTACTCATTTTAATATTTTATTATATTGTAAGCATTCATTATAGCAGTGGCGCAGCAAGGAGGGGGGGGGGGGGTTGGGGGTTAACCCCCCCCCCCCCCCCCCCAGAGCCATGACAAAAATACAGAAATTTCCATTTTTATGAACCAAATCATAAAAAATAAAACTAAGGTTAGAATTTTATTTGTTTTGTTCTCGAAAACTGCCACTTTATTGAATCAAATTTTATTTAAAAATTTGACTCGTTTAAGCGGCAGTAATGTATTTTCTTTTAAAAATGGGGAAAGCACATGGTAACGGTATCAGTATCGAAAACTGGTCACTCATTTCGGAAAAGGTCGGCATTCATTTATACTACTGGAAATCAGCCGAAGGCTAAAAGGAATGGTCATTTCCTGTCACTGCCAATGCCGTCTCAGGTTTTTCAATACTGCACCATAGGGGGGGGGGAAGGTCTTAATTAGTTACATCTGTTTCTTGCTCTTTTTTGGAAACGGGACTGGACTATCGAATTCCAGGAAAAACACAAAAACGCATACTTTTACTTTGAAGGATAGGCTTAATTCCACAAACATTCTGGTGTTAGTTGCTGTAGTGCTAAGGTTTCCTTTATTGTGCGTTTCGCTATGGATATTAAATCCTCTTCAAAAAAGAAAATTATGAAAAATATGGGTATAAGAGATCATTTTTTTAAATCTTTCGAATTCCTTCAAGCATTCTTAAAATCCAGGTATGTTTGGAAAGTATATAATTTGTTCAGGGGCCTAGAAATTTTTATTGGGAGGGGGGGGGGGACCCAAAATTTGGCGCCTTTTAATGCTTTGCCGCCCTTGAATTATTTGCACATTTTTTAGGAGAAAGGGGGGGTAGTTATGCTCCTTTTTACCTTTAGTTATTTATTCATGGCAATGGCATCTATTTAGGTGATATAAGTGATGCAGCCAGGTTAAATTTCCATTTTAAGCATGCATGCACATGTGCTGATAAAAATCTCTCCCAGCTCTTGTTTTTTTTAGGTCTAAAAAGGCAATGTAGAATGTTTGAAGAAAATCCGAATCCTGGATCATTAAATTTTTTTTCCTGACATGATAAGAACAATTGTATTTGAAAGAAAAATAAAAATATAGAACGCAAAGTTAATTACAAGAGAGTTATAGTGGTTTCAAAGCCGCAGCTCCCGCCCGAAACTTGCTGGGCCTTCAATTTTTTTCTGGTGAGATCCTTCGAGATCGGGCCCATTACTATCACCCCTACCAATATAAAAAAAGGAATGTTAAATCTCTCGATGAACATTCGTCCCCTTTTCAAGGAAGTAACAGTGCTCTATATACCAAATACAGTAAAACCCCGATAATTCGGATTAATTGGGACCGGACCAAATCTGGATTATCCAAAATCCGTATTATCCGGAGAATTAGAAAATAATGAAATAAAATAAAACATACTTACACAAAATCACCATTATGTTAAACTTATTGAATATTTACAGACAGTAAAAATGTTTACTTTGCTTAATTCTTCCGAACAGATTTCAGAAAAAGTATTTTTAATTCAGAATACGACGATGGAACAAGTTAATGCTATGGAAATTAGCCAATTGCTTCTCAAACTTGAAAAAAAAATGACCAAACCGATCCGGAGTTCCGGATTAACGCGGTCCGAATTAGTGGGGTTCTACTGTATACTGAATATTCCAGTTTCTGTAAAATGGAATAACATGTTTTCCCTTTTATTATCTTAGTTTCCCAGTAAATACATATAAGTAAAAAATAATCTGTATCGTACTGCAATTATAACACAAAACTTTAAGGTAGTTATTTTTTTCTAATGTGCATTTTTTAAATCGGTCGCACGATTATTCTATTAATTATACAGTACATTAACGAATACTTTTTTTTTTTTCCTGTCACTTTTTAACATTAAAAGACAGTCGTTCAAAGTAAATTTAATTTTCTCTTTTGACAATGGTTACTTTAAAAGCAAAAATCAATTTTTTCCAAATCCCTTTATACAATCACTAGAATAAAAACTTATTTAACCCCTTAAGCAACAAGTTCAATTTAGCAATAGTATGCTGAATACCGGATATCATTAAATTTCGTCAAAAGTAATTTATCACAATAGCAAGTAGTGACGCCAAAACTCACATGCATAGAACATTTCAATCTCGATTTAAAATAAAGACATATACACATATATTTTGAAATTTCAGATAGAAGAGTTCACTTTGCACGTCGGTACATCGTGATGTTTATAGAGTTAATTGAAAATTGTTATTTTTCAGATAAATCAAATTTAAGCTGTAATGTCCACCGCAAGGCACAAAAAAGACCCATCAGAAGAGTGACAATTTGAATTGTATATGTACAATTGATAAAACATAACAAAATTATATTTAGGAATTATATTATAAAACAAAAATAGAGCCAAAAAAAAATCTATTGCTCAGTTGAAAACATTTTTGAAAAACATTTTTTTTTTTTTTACCACTTGATCAGTAACCTTTCAAGAATGGAATCAGTGCCACTTGATCAGTAACAATGCATTTTTAATTATAATGTTGCAGTTTTAAATACAGTATTTTATACAATAAAATCTGTGAAAATGCAATATGTGGATACCAAAAACCTTAAAATCATGTAAAACTGAATATTTGTTTGGTTCCATTCGATTGCATCTTACTATGTTTGATTGCTTTTTCGAAAAACATTTGCAAGTAAGGATGTATTCCGATCCAAACTGCTTATTTTTGCATTTAATTTTAAATTCATTTTTGCTCTCAAATGCATCAGACTGACAGAATCTCTTATTCAGAAACTATACAAGGTGCCGTAAAGCTCGATATTTTGATAAAGGTAGAAAATAGTGTGAAAAATGCTGTCAAAGTGGGCATTGTGAACCGAATTTTCCGAAGCGGAAGAGCTGGAGACGAAAAAAAGGGCCATACTGAAGCAATGATTGTTTATCAATCAAACTCTAATAAATAGAGCAAAAAATAAGATCATACGGCACCTTGTACATCTCTTCGAAAATCACCCCAACAAGTTTCATATTTCTATTTTTAAAAATGAGTCTGAAATTCTATCGGAAAATTTCGAGGTGTTGAAGGTGGAAAAGCATGTTTTCGAGTACACCCTTAAACATATATTTCTTTTAATTTTGGGGGAAGCTTCATTCCTGCCCAGTTCTGGGTTAAAACTAGATCGATTATTAATAATGTAACAGTGTCAGAAATCACCATTAATCAAAAAATAGATATCTGTTAGGAAATAAATAATAAAAATCATTAAAACTTAAATTTACCGGAAAACTGAGAATGTTATTCGATTTTTTTCCACTAATAATAGCAATGATAATAAATGAACTCACAATTGCGTCAGAAATATAAACACTGTACTTTAAGAACATGCTTAACTAAAGATAAATATGTACATTTTTTACCTTCCACTGCATCATCGTTTTTCATCCACTTTTTCATAAATTTGCATCCTTTCTCCGCTTCATAACTTCTTTTTGTGTTTTGTTCTCTGTAGTAAGATCCTAGTTTTTTGTTTTTTTTATATTTTATTTCAGACATCACTCACGACTGAATTTCTTCTCTCTGGACGACTACGAAAGACAGCTTTTTATTTTTATTTTAAAAATTGAACGAAAAAATCGCTAGTTTTGAAAAGTCGCCTTATTAGTTTCAGTGCAATCTGACAACACTAAATAGTGGACAACAAAGATGTATGCAGGTGACGCTCGAAAATTATCAAACTTCACACAAGGAAGGATATAAGAGGGGAGTTAAAATAGTTAAGGTCAGATGACCCTGTCGAGGGCCACCAACCTTGGATTGGAATAAGGAGAGAGCTTTTCTCCGAAAGATCAAATTACATGTAGTGATCGAACAATGTCCATTTCCGGAATGTATTCTTGTTTTTGCACTGGGAATAGCGCCTGGTAGTAATCTTAAAATATCTCAAATGTAATGGATCTCCTATATTTTTTTGTAACCATAATTTATTTTCTTATAAATTTACAGTAATATTAATTCCAAATCAGGTTACTGTTATTTCATTATTTTTTCTTTTGTGTGTGTGTGTGTGTAAAAAATAATCTAAGAATGCCACATTAATAATAAAAATTTTAGGTGCCTAACGGCGCCTTTAAACCTTCCATGGTGCCCTTTTTGAAACCCTCTTTTTAGGTGCCTGACTGAGCCTCTAAAGCTTCTATGGCGCCCTACTACTAAAACATATTATAGAACCATTCAAACGCACTACAGTCGTTTCCACACTTCTTTTCCCTTTCTATCTATTTCTAAGAGTGACCAACAACTACTATAAGAAGGAAATAGTTGTACATCTATCCTGGAATTCATTACAAGTCTGTTTTTGATTTTTTTTTTTTCGTATGCATAGATTTTCTTCGGGATAGGAGTAGGGGAATAGAGATAGTAACAAATCTAAAATTAAGTGCCTTTTTCATGTTTTGTAAGTGAATAATAACTTACTTTGTAATTTTACATTTAAAATTAAGTTATTTTATAATTACTTGTTACTATTAACAAAGCCTTTTTTTCAGGGCGCCTAACGGCGCCCTCAAACCTTCTTTGGTGCCCTCCTACTTGAACATATTGGGAGGGGTGGCTCCCCCCCCTAAAGCTACGTCCCTGAATTTGTTTATATTTATGTCTCTGGAAAGATATTAACAGCGCCGTGCAAAACGGGGGAGAGGAGAGGGCGGTCACCTCAGGCGCAGAGATTTAGGGGGTGCCAAATTTCTAACTATTTTCTACTTACTACTACTATAAAGGGACTACTTTCAGACAATTTTTTAAATTAATATTAATTGTTATTTAAAAAACTCCCGAAATAGGCAAGTGGGTAAACGGAAAAAAAGTTACCGGAAAAAAGTGACGTAAACTACAAAAGTGGAAAAGAAGTTACCGAAAAAAAGGGACAAGGAATTGATTTTGGGAATTCATTATTGATTTTGAGGATTCATTGGTTAAGTATTTAGGAGGTATCAGGGAGAGGCTCTTAATTTAAGTAAATGGGTTTTTCGTGCTGAATTAACTGTTTTGGTTCAGTTTTTGGACATATGATAACCCCCCCCCCCCCCCCCCATCTGTAACTTCTCAAATTAAGTTTTTTTTACGCAGATTTATCCGATTCGGTTGGAATTTCGAACATAAGTTCATTATGATAAGACGTATCTCTGATTAGTTGTAGAGTTCTTTTGCTTATTATAAAGGGAGGATGGTCAATTACTCCCCCCCCCCCCCCACAAATTAGATAGATCGGTTTTTAAGCAAAATTATCCGATGCATTTCAAATTTTAGATAAAGATTCTTTCTGATAAGGTGAATCCCTGAATAGTTTTAAGAATTTAATGACTAAGTATAAAGGGGAGGGGGACGGGGAATAATCCCTCTTAAAATAAATAAATGGCCTTTTACGCAGAATTATCCAACTTGCTTCGAATTTTGGACATAGGTTCATTATGATAAAAGGTATCTCTGAATAGTTATGGGGTTCTTTTCCTTATTATAAAGGGGGGGGGGGACAAGCAATTATTTCCACCTCAAATTAGATAAATCGGTTTTTATACAAAATTATCCGATGTATTTCAAATTTTAAATATAGGTTCTTTCTGATAAGGTGAATTCCTGAATAGTTTTAAGGGTTTAATGGCTAAGTATAAAGACAAAACAGAGGATAACCCCCCCCCCCCTAAATTAAATAAGTAGCTTTTTATGCAGAATTATTCGATTTGCTTCAAATTTTGGATGTAGGTTCTTTATGATAAGGTGCATCCCGGATTAGTTATGAGGTTCTTTTGCTAAGTATAAATAGGGAAACGGACGATTATCCCCCCCCCCTCTTAAATTAGATAAATTGTTTTTTATGCATAATTATCCGATGTATTTCAAATTTTTGATATAGGTTTTTTCTCATAAAGTGGATCCCTAAATAATTTTAAGGGCTTAATGGCTAAGTATAGAGGGGGAACTGGAGATAACCCCACTTAAATTACATAAAGGGCTTTTTACGCATAATTATCCGATTTGCTTCAAATTTTGGATGTACTCTCATTATGGTAAGGCGTATAAGCTAATGAATATAGTTGAAATAGGGAGGGATGCAGCAGTCCATTGAGGAAACCCTTTCGGGGAAAGAAGCTTGCTTTCTCCATTGGACGGAGGGGGATGTCCGGTAGATATCGCGGGCGGCTAGTCTCTTAGGAAATTTGTTGATCAGGGGATTTCCCGGTAAAGGCTTGCCGCAAAAATACTCAAGTAACATAAAAAACGAGTTGAATGCAACTGAACGCAAATAACAAATAAAAACAATTTTTCTTTATTCTTTAATTTAATCATTGAAAACTATTATGTCAGAAAACATTATAACACATTTTACCTTTTTTCTTATAATGATTAATTTCCACTATTCATTTTGCATTTAAAACTAGTTTATTTATTTTTTTTTATTTGTAAAAAAAGTAATATACTAAATTATTTGTTGTAATTGTCATTTTAATTTACACCAAATATTTATCATTTAAAACTGGATATTTACTAATTCATGTCCCATATTACACATCACAGATTATAATATAATATAAAACATTAAAAAATATATGTGTTAGAAAATTTTAATGTACAAACTATGTTGCATGGTACGAACGAATGAACTAGTGAATTCATTAATTTGTAGTAATAAAAATTGTTTTTTTTTTTATTACTAGCTTATGTTAGTAGTTAAAGTTAATTGTTTAAAAACCTGTAGTTCTTGATAGATCTTCAGGCTTGAACGCTTAAAAAAAATAAAAAACAGATTTAAATAAAAAAAGATTTTAAGAAAAACAGGATATTATTTTCTTGGTTACGATATTTATAGAATACTGAAAAATGCTATGCAGAAACATAAATCACAGTTTTAAATGCAAACAGCTATTGAGGCTATATAAACAAACCCTTAAAACTATTCAGGGATTCACTTTATGAGAAAGAACCTAAAGCCAAAATTTGAAATACATTGGATAATTGTGCATAAAAAACAATTTATCTAATTTAAGGGGGGAATAATCGCCCCCCCTTTTTATTAGCAAAAGAATCCCATAACTAATCAGGGATACCCCTTATTTTAATGAACCTACATTCAAAATTTGAAGCAAATCGGATAATTCTGTGTAAAAAGCCATTTATTTAATTTAAGAGAGGTTATTCCCCCATGCACCCTCTATACTTAACCATTAAACTCCCAAAATTCTTCAGGCATTATATACTCTGACGACATACTGACAACTTTAATCGTGGCAGAAGATAAATAGCGAAGTCTTATTGTGAAAAAGTATGCAGCGGTGAAAATATCTTCATTCAAAAGCTGAGAATAGGTGCTATTGACCTCAAGGGACATGCCTAGAAAATAATTGCACTGGTCTAGTGGCAATGAGCTGAGGGGGACACTGGGATTATTGAGCACCAAGAGGGAAGGAAGGTAGTTGGAAGAGAGACATATGCTGGTAATGCACAAGAAAGTACATTGATGTAAGACGGCTTAGACATGCTAAGTGAAATGTAATATTTGACTGTGGCTCCTATGTAGTTGTAATGTCGTTTTATTTATTTTTTTAATAATTGATTTATGGTTATAATAAAGAACTTCGGGAATTAAAAATGTGTTATTGATGAACTTAACAAATAAACCAACTTAGTAAAGAGAAACTCGGGGCACGACACCACAATACTATATATAAGCCTTATCAGAAAGAACCTATATCCAAAATTTGACACACGTTGGATAATTCTGCTTAAGAAACCATTAATCTTATTTAGGGCGGAGGGGGAGGGGTAATCGTCTGTTCCCAAAACTAATCAGGCAAGCGTCTTTTCAGTATGAACGTATACCCAAAAATTGAACCAAACAGTTAATTCAGCATGAAAAAAATCATTCACTTAAATTAAGAGCCGACCCCCGATCCCCCCCCCCCTTTCATACTTTGCCATTAAATCCCCAAAATCAATTCCTTGTCACTTTTTTTCTGTGTCATTTTTTTCCGCTTTTGTAGTTTGTCACTTTTTTCCGATAACTCTTTTTTCTAGATTCAGGCAAGTAGATATCATGATTAAAAAGCTATGTAACTGAGAAATGTTCTTCATTCTTTGATAAGATCTTTCAGAAGACGATTCTCACAGTGGATGATCTGAAACGAATTTAGGATGTAGTAGCAACAAAAAGGAGAAAAAATGGTTGCCATGCGATCAAAATCGCTTATAACTCGTTAACTAATTTATTTATTTATAAAAAAGAAAAAATAAAGATGGCGACTCTATTTATAATCAACTCAGGGGTGATTCTCGTCCGAAAATTTAAGGCATCCTCTTCCGAAAATTTGGAATTGGGTTATCAGTTCCGCATAGTTGCCAACTTGTACAGTTTTGAGCGCGAATAAAGCAATCGCGGAGAAATGCAAATTTCGTGAAAGGATCGCACACATTTCGTCAATATTTCGTGAAAAAAAGACAATTTCGTCAATGTTTTTGTCAACGAACTTTGTCAAAAGATCGTCGAAAAAAGCGAATTTTCTGTGCGGATCACGGAAAAAACGACAATTTCACCAAATATCGCAGATAAAACGCTGATTTCGTCTGAAGACCGCGGGAAAACGTCGATTTCGTATAAAGATTTCTGATATAATGCCGATTTCGTTAAAAAATCGGGAAAAAACGCCGTTTTCGATAAAAGATTGCTTAAAAATATTTTGTCAAAAGATCATTGAAAAAAAAGACCGCTTTCGTCGAAAGACCGCGGAATAAAGCGCCGTTTTCAAGAAAAGATCGCGTAAAATTGCAAATTTTGTCTAAAGATCGGCGAAAAAAACGACGATTTCATAAAAAAAAATACACTGAAAAACTACGATTTCGTCAAAAGATCGTGGAAAAACCGCCGATTTTGCTAAAATATCGTAAATAAATCGCTGATTTCGTCTGAAGGTCGCGGGAAAACGCTGATTTCGTCTGAAGATCGCGGATAAACCCCCTTCGCGGGGGGGGGGGTATTCGCAAAATCCTTACCCCCCCCCCCCCGGCAGATTTCCGAAAAAAAATTTCAACCAGAATCACCCCTGAAGCAACTCTATCCCCCCCCCAGAGCCGATTTCTGGCTGCGCCACTGCATTATAGTTTTGATTGCACTATTAAATACATTTAAATTACTGTTGAAAAGGTGTAAATGCAATGACCGGATATCCGCAAAATTGTAAAATCTGCTAAAGCTCTGGTCCCAAGCTGTCGGATTTGAGGGAGTCTACTGTATATATATTACTTCTATATTTTTCATTCCTAGTTAATTCGTCATCACTCACTTTTATATAGTTACAATTTGTTATGACAATTTTTTTTTATTATATGTTAAAGAGTTGTTATAATGGGAGGGGACTGTAATGAAAGTTTATGCATTATATCAATATTAAAAATTTTAAAAGATTGTATGAATATCTAAATATAAGAATATTACCCACTTAATTCTAACTAAAATAAGTTAATTGTACATATAAAAAAGGGATTTCTATAAAATAAGATTAAAATCTAAAGTATCCAAAAATTTAATTATTTCAACAATTTTCTACATAAATAATTAATAATCTTATATTTTGTGTATCAAGATGGAGATAATTTTAAAGCAATTAAGGAAAATGTGTGGCAAACAGGTAAATAGGGATAATGATTAGTCAATGAGAATGCCATTCTAACATTTTTGCAGATTATTTAATGCTTTCTTAGTGGATGATAGTAATATAAATTTCTTAAAGTATTGCATTCACACAAAAGCATGTCTAAATCAAATATTTCTCGCAATTATTCAACATAGAATGTGTTATTCCAATAACAGTTATAAATGACAGTAATAAAATATTGGAAATATTTTCAACCATTGAATGGAGAAAGAATTATTAATAATAAAAATGGAAAAGGTTATTTTTGTGATTTTGGAAACACTAAAATATCCATAAGTTTTTTTTTTTAAATCTATTAAATCATATTTAAATAAACATTGTTAGAAAAGCAGGAAAGGTGAATTATATTGGAATGCTTGGTTTAATAAATCATTCTATTGGATATAAAAATATTACAAGAATGGATAAATATTTCAGAATACTTATATAAATTGTTATATCTCAGCATCACTATTATCAGGGGTCTGTCCAGGTTTTTTTTTCAGAGTCCTATTTTTGTGAAATTAACTATTATTTTTGTGAATTATTTTATTTTTGTGAATTATTTCTAATTTTGTGAAAAAAGTAAATTCACAAAATATTAGTTAATCCATTTCCGCCCAGTCTTCAAAATTGGGTCATGTTTTAATTTTTCAGAAATAAACTAATATTTAGGCAGATGATCTAATTTACTAATAAATAGAGAGATTTCTTGTTCCATTCTTTTGCAATTATATTATAATAAACAATCGACAAACAGAATGTTTAGATTAATGTAAATAATGAAATTATAAACTAAGGAAAGCGTGTATGGTTAACAGTTAGTCCCACAAAGCAATTTAATATGAAAATGATTTCATTCTTTATTAATAACTACTATACCTAGCTGCTCATGCTGAGCTTCATCTATTGATTCATCTGCCAGCAATACAAAATTTTCACATAACTGCAATGAAATTATGGTCTTTTCTTCAAGAAAGATAGAAATTGCTTCAATTAAATTTTGCACTGAAACATTTGATAAATATGTAGAATTTTTTCCATGTGTGTTTAAATAAGATTCTATGTCTTTATCACCTAAATCTTGACCAATGAACTTTGCCAATGATGCAAAATTTTCTGTTACAGCCCACTGTTTTTTTATCATAAAATAAAGAATTTTTATATATTTTGCCATTAACTTTTGATTAGTTTCTTTAGCCTTTTGAGCTACAATTTTTGAGCCTTCCTCTAAACTTTCAGAAACAGGTTGTCTGATGTTCAATGCAGCAACTGCTTGATTATGTCTTGTACTATCTTCATGTCTGGTTATACATCTGGATGGATGATCACCCAGGCATACAGCTTGGTCAATCCAAGGCCCCTTTGAAAAGTAAACGGAACACAGTTTACACAAAAATCCTTCACCTGATACACTATAATAAATCCAATTATTAAGTTTTTCATATTTTTGGATATTCAGGGAATATTGCTGTTTCTGAGGTAAACTTCCTTTCAGGGTTTGGTCATTCGATTTTAACAGTACTTCACTTCCTCCTAAATTTTCTTCAATTGGAGATATTGCTCCTTTTACAAAATCCTAATTTTCAACGGAAGATATTTCATATTTTCTGAAATTATCCTCTTTGACAGGCAATTTTTCTTTTTCAAAATGATCATTTCTGTTAGAGGTTGAACTTGAAATCTCAATAGAACTTTCGATTGGTTTGTCTGAAATACTCACGGTTGAATCATCGACTGGATAATCTGGAATTGATAATTTTAAATTATCAGTTGTTAAATCCCCTTTTTGAGATGAATTTCTGATCAGAGATTTTTGCGCATCAGCATCTTGATCGATTCCCTTAAAATAATTAGAAATTTTATCACAGCCTTTAGCATCTGACAATCGTATTTTTTTCACATAATAATCAGAATTTCGAGAATTTCCTCCTGTGGAGGGACATCCACGTTTTATATTGATGGAAATAAAAGAAATGAGCACATATAGTAGAAACAAAACAAAAAAAAAAAAAATAATAAAATAAATAAGGGAAATCAGAGAAAACTCAAAGAACACGTAAAGCCCGCAAAGCACGTTTCATGCACGAAGTGAAAGCAGCAAAATAAAAGCAGGTGTTGCCAAATTAGGAAGTGAAATCATAAAAAGATATGATCGCCACACCTACTATACTGCTGACGTCATGTCAGCAGCATAGTAGGTGATCCAATAGAATGATGATTATGTATAGTAGAAGAATATGACCAATAGTAGAATGAGTCAATCGGTGCTCATTCAAAATAAGGATAACAAGGAGAAAGAGTGGAAAGCAAGATAGCAATAAACGAAAGAGGCTGTAGTTTGTTTATGTTGAGATAAATGATACAATGAACACAAAAATCTAGATTTTTGCAAAAATTTACACTTATTACACTTTTTTTTTTTTTTTTTTTTTGTGAAAGGGCCGTTTTTCTGAAATATAATTCTGTGAAGAGTCCGTTTTTCTTAAATTAATTTTTGTGAAGAGTCTGTTTTTCATAAATTTGTTTTTGTGAATAGTTCGTTTTATTGTCATCGAATTTTGTGAAGAGTCCGTTAACGGACTCAATTTTTGCCCTGGATAGACCCCTGCTATTATGAATAGTTATTATCACTATGGTCACAGAGGGAGTCTACAAACCCTAGTAGCAATTCAAATGTGGACCCTCTTTTAATATAGTACATGAAAATAAACCTATTGAATAATTGTCTTTTTATAAAGTAATGCATACTTGTTTGAAGTTACAATTAACAGAATATATATACATAGAGTCGAGTCTATATAACGAAAACCATCATTCCAGTAAAAAATTCGTTATACAGAGAAATTTGATGCATAGAAAATGATGTTAAAAATCGTATTTTATGTGTAAATTTTGAACAAATATTATTTTTGATGTTTTTAATTAAGAATTTGAAATGTTTGAAAGTAAATATTAACCTAACATTCTATTTCTTAATTATTTAAGCAGTTTCAAAAAAAGAAAACAGACATTTATTTGAAAACTTAATGAAAATCAAATAAGGAAGACTTGCATTAATTTCAGACGAAGAAGTCTTGTAATTTTTTGTTGTTTTGATTTTTAAATTGTTACGCTCTCAAAAAAATGCCCAAATTTTAGCAAGGAATGAAAAATTGTAGTTAACATTTTCTTCCATTTGAAGGTCTCTCTTATATGCCTCTCTTTGATTCCTTTCTGATATGTGTAACAATCTAATTGACTCTGTTTTGAGAAGAATGTTGAAAGGTGTGTGGGAGGTGGAATGAATTCTTTGGATTTAAAGAACAAGGAGATAAGTAATATAAAAAAAATTCAGCACTTAACGATAAATCAAAAAATAAGTGATGGAAATTTGATTCCATATGATTTCGAATCTTTCTTTAAAACTGAATAAATTAAGACCAATTTAAGAAAAAATTCGTTATATGGAGATAGATATTTTGCTATATAGAGACTATTATAATTTTAATGTAATCATGCAAAAAAGGGACTGTTCCTTATAAAAAATTCGTTATATAGAGAAATTCGATGTACGGAGTTTCGTTATAGGGAGACTCGACTGTATATATAAAATCAGCTCACATGATCAAAAAGTTCCACAATCGCATAACAATGTTTAGCTTCCACTGGAACTTTTGAACTTGAGTCCCTAGTATTTTACATGCTTAGTTACTTCTAATAAAGTATCAGAAGACAAAAATCTTTAATATAAAGAAAATATGCTAGTCTTCTTATTTGTTGTTTCATTTATATGGTAGACGTTGAATAGTAGGATTGTATAATGGTTTTATATATATATATATATATATATATATATATATATATATATATATATATATATATATATATATGTTACAGGCCAAACCCGATTTTAGACCAAACTGGTCTATCCTAACGCCCATCGAATAAACTAGTTTTTCCTAGGCCAAACTAGTCCATCCGAATGCCCATCGGATAAACTAGTTTTTACTAGGCCAAACTAGTCTATCTGAACGCCCATAGAATAAACTAGATTTTCCTTGGCCAAACGGTCATCAGGATAACCTAGTTTAGCATTTAGCTATTCATTAGTTTGAACTAGTTTATCCTAGGCCAATTCAATTTGGCATGATTTTATTGAATCTAAATATCGTCACGGTGCCAACTTTCTAGTTTTGATCTAATTTATCCTAGGCCGATGTTATTAGACACGATTTTAGCTCACAGACTATCAAAGCCTGAAAGCTAATGTGCTTGCAGATTCTGTGTGTGTGTATGCAACCATGTACGTATGTATGTATGTACGTAATGCTATAACTCCTGATAGAAATATCCAATATGCTTCAAATTTTGGACATAGATTTATCCTGATAACGTACTTCCCTGGTTAGTTTCAGGAGTTCATTGGATAAGAATAAGGGAGGGGAACAAGAGGCTAATCCCCCCTCCCTCTCCTTAATTTAGTTAAGTCAGTTTTTCATGCAGAAGTATCAGATTTTATTAAAATTTTAGGTATAAGATCATTTTGATAAGTCACCTCCATAATTAGTTGTGGATGTTCATTGTTTAAGTATAAAGAAAAGAGGAATTTGGGGTAGTCCTCTTAATTTGTGTAAATAGGTTTTTCACGGAGAATTTACCAATTTCTTTCAAATTTTGGATGTAGGTTTCTTCTGATAAGGCTTTTACCTGATTAATTTTGGGGGTTCTGAGGTTAAATATATAGTTAAGAATGAATTTTTTTTTCAATCGGATAAAAACTTTTGGTTTTATGAAAAGATTTTTAATTCGTAACAGATATTAGTTTTCGCACACATCCCTTCATGCAAAATTGTTCATATTAAAAAACTAAATATCCGATCCTTTTTAAAAATAAGAAAAAGCTCAAATAAAACATAACACTTGAAATTTATGATGGGGGGGGGGGGGGGGAGGGGGTAGATTAAGGGGATGGTAGAATTTTATTTAAGAAGCTCAGTTTTTTTTAACGTTTTAGTTGCTAATTAAATATTAACATTATTGGAAATATAATAAAACATGATGTTAAATATTTAAGATAAAGGATGCCGCGTCAAATACCACTATTTTCTATTAGTAATTTTTGTAAAAATGTTAAATTCTTGTTGGAACTGTTTGAAACTTTGTGAAAGTTTATGACACATGATAAAAAATTATAAGAAAAGTTCCATTATGAAAGGGAAAGAGAGCAGAGGGAGCGAACAAAATCAGGAAATATAACGGAAATTCTAGGTTGATCTATTTGAAACTTTAAGATAGGTTATGACATTTTATTTACATAAATTAAGGGGGTTACCCCAAAATTTTCCTTCCTTTATAAGTAAACAATGAGCAACCACTACTAATCATGGAGGTGCCTTATTAAAATGATCTTATACCTAAAATTTTAATAAAATCTGATACTTTTGCATGAAAAATTGACTTAACTAAATTAATGAGGGGGGGGGAGGGGAGGGTGCGGAATATCCTCTTGTTCTCCTCCCTTTATTCTTATCCAATGAACTCCTGAAACTAATCAGGGAAGCTCATTATCAGGATAAATCTATGACCAAAATTTGAAGCAAATTGGATATTTCAATCAGGAGTTATCGCATTACGTAGATACGTACATGGTTACATACACACACAGAATCTGCGAGTACATTAGCTTTCAGGCTTTGATAGTCTGTGAGCTAAAATCGCGTCAAATTGCATCAACCTAGGATAAATTAGATCAAAATTAAAAAGTTGGCACCGTGGCGGTCTTTAGATTCAATAAAATCATGCCAAATTGAATTGGCCTAGGACAATCTAGATCGGTTTAGGATAAACTAGTTCAAACCAATGAATAGTAGGCTAAACTAGTTTATCCTGATGACCGTTTGGCCAAGGAAAATCTGGTTTATCCGATGGGCATTCGGATAGACTAGTTCGGCCTAGGAAAAACTAGTTTATTATGATGGGCATTTGGATAGACTAGTTTGGCCTAGGAAAAACTAGTTTATCCGATGGGTGTTCGGATAGACTAGTTTGGCCTAGGAAAAACTAGTTTATCCGATGGGTGTTCGGACAGACTAGTTTGGCCTAGGAAAAACTAGTTTATCCGATGGGCGTTAGGATAGACTAGTTTGGCCTAGGCCAAACTAGATTGGTAATACAAAACATTTCTACTCCTGTGTTATATATATTTACAAAAAACTTGTTTTGATAACATATTAATTATCTTTTTAAAAACATTACATGTGATTTTGAAACTTTTAATCAATATAACTTTTAATCATTTGCAATCTTCATTTTATGTTAGTCATAAATAGTTAGTTTACAACAGTCTTAAATGGAGTTTGAAATGGTATACAGTATATGAAAGTATATGTAATGGGATATGTTTGATTGGAAAATGCCAAAGTAATTATACATGAGGACCTCAGAAACCAAGGGATACAAATGACAAAAATTCAATTTGGAGCAAATTGAGTTAAAAGATAATTGACATTAAATTTGAATATCAATAATAATTGACTGAATTGAAATAAGAAACTGCTGCTTGTTTCAATGTGGTCTTTGAACTCTTATTTCAATAACTGTAAAAAAGTAGAGTACAATTTTGTTTAAATTTATAAATAACCAATATTGATTATTATTCAGTAAAAGTGGTTATCTCTACAATGCAGCACATAATTAGAAAATTACTTATATTTCATTACCTAAAAAGAAAAAAGCATATTTCCAGGTCATCTGGGCACTTAATTCAATTTTTCCCTTTTGTCACTTACACCCTTTAGTTTTTGGAGTCCTCATATAAATGATTTTTGTGATACTGCATATAAAATTTAAGTTAAATATTACAAATTTTGAGTACAAAACACTTAGTGTGCTTTATTTTTCATAGGTTAAAATTAATATTGTTTTACCAAATTAACTTTCATTAAAAGCATTTTAAGGCAGTAAAGAACTCTATCAATTTTTCTTTAGTAGATTTTACAAAATTAGAAAGAAAATTCAACTTTTAAAGAGAAATTTTGCCTATTTAGGAAACAGGTCCATGGCAAGCCTCATAAGAAGTACCATCAGGTGTCTAATGGTCTAGGTTTCTAAAGTCTGATAACTTTAAAAATTACATTTTTTACAATATAAAATGTAAAACATGTTCAATTAGCTCCTAATTCCATTACAAAATCAATAAAGTCAACTTTTCATAGTTCAAAAAGAGAATCCAAAACAAGAAAAAAAAAAACAGGTAACACAATTTTTCTGGCTTCTAAACAAATTCGAAACAAAGAACATTGCATAAACATATATATAAACAAGTAACTTGATATCATAATCAATTCTATTAAAAAGAACTTTTCAATATTTTTGTTTTATTTCAGAGAGAATCGCACTTCTTAGGCTGCACCATTAGCATAGATTGTTCTGCAATCTCTTTGCTACTAAGTATTAATGAAATGTTATTGATTATTACTGAATTACTTTTACTACGATTTGACTTCAGAGCAGGAGTTTTAATCCATTTGGATTATTTTGAAACTTGGATATTGAAGCCTATTATTCTAAGATAGAAATTGAAATTATGTTAGAGTATCATTAATAAAAAAGGCAAAGAACAGAAGTCCACATATGTGGGCAAGAGGATATTAGAGAGTTTTGTTTGAAATTATAAAAAATTAAAATATTCACAGGGAAGGTAAAAAACTGTAGAATCTGAAAAAATCAACAAGTACCTCTGCCTTTTTTCAAGTTGTTCACTTTCAAACATCTTATCTGCCAGTTTTTTAAAGTCATTACCAAATTCAGGAAATGCTTCTCTTGTGGCATATTGAAGACAAAACTGAAATATAAAAATGAAAATAAAATGAACTCAAAGCATTTCATTATTACATACATATATATCTTTATTTTATCCACTGTTGTAATAGTTAGGCTGCATTGTGATAATAATTGAGTGATAAATAAGGAAAAAAAAGTATATTTATTCTGCTAATAAAATTTTATGATTTATTCATAAAATGTGCCAATTTATGCTATTGCTATTTAAAGGTTACTGATATGTTTAGAAAATATTAGGGATAAACCCCTACTTACTTCAACTTTGTCATATTCTTTATTTTCAAGGAAAAGTTCACAGAAGTTCAGCAAACTCTCTTTTCTAAACAGTAAAAAAAAAAAAAAAAAAAAAAAAGATTACACACTTTACTTTAAAATATAACAAAATCTTATTAACTGCAATTACCACCAATTAAAATACTGCTACATTATTCGGAAAAAGAAAGTTTCAGACATTTTGATTGTGGTACAATGAAAGTGGTATTAAAAAATGAATTTGCGGAAAGAATTTGCATTTTTTTTTTTTTTTTTACTTTTTTATATTTTGTAGACCAGGGTTGGCATTTTTACCGACAAAAAAGGTATTTTTGCCAGGACAGAGGGAAAAACTGGAAAAAACCAGGGCAGAAATGGAAAAAATGGCAAATTCCTATTTGTCTTTAATGTGTAATAAAATCTATAATCTAATAAGGATAATCATGGTATAAATAATTAAATTTAATAACATACTATATAATAATTTAATTTGCTAATTAATAAATATTAAATATTTTTACATATTTTAAATCTTTAAAAAATAGTTGGGATTCAGTCTTACTTGGGGATTTAAGAACTAAATAAAAAATTACCTAGTTTTTTTTTCTCAGGTATTTTATCAGCCATTAATATATTTTTTAATTATCAAAAGATTTTATACAACTTTGTTACTTTTGTTTTTGTTTGTTTAAAAAATGCAAATATCTAAGTCTTTAGTACTAATTTATAATTATTTATCTGATGAAACTAATCTGTTACAGATAAAAGAAGAAATTAAATTGAAAATTATATATTAAAAAAACTGTTATGTCATGTTAAGAAACTATATTTTTTTTCTGTTCCTCTTACACTCCAAGAAAGACACAAAAAATCCCTGTCGGCTGGGCCTATAGGCGGAGGTAGATTTAAAAAAATGCTCATTTCAACAAAAAAAAAAAAAAAAAATGAGTAGAGATAAACCCAGTTTAATAACTTCATTTGGCCGTTTATGAAAAATTTTTAATTTCATTTTTCTGCAAAAACTGGTTCTATCAGAATCATCTTAAGAAAAATTCAGCTCAAATGCCCATTTTGACAACATATTTTGAAATAGATTCTGAATTTATCAAAAAATCCACCAAAACAGTACATTATACAGTTCCTAAATAACAAAAAACTGTCAGTTGAATGTATTTGAGAAAAAAAATTGAATTTAAAAATGAGACATAAAATAACCGATTTGTTGTTTGAATACATCCTTAATTCTTTAATCATGATTGCTTCGGAAAATTTTGTGTGAAATACTCACTTTGACAGCATTTTTAAAAATATATTCTATCTTTATCAAAAAACTGGCCAATGTGTCACAGTATATCGTTCCTAAATAAGAGGATCTGTAAATTGGATGCGTTTGAGAGCGAAAATGGATTCTAAAACGAGTCATAAAAAACGCAATTTGCTATGTGAAAACTTCCTTAAATTTTCAAATTACGAAGACTTTGGGAAATTCTGTTCAAAATACCCTTTTTGGTAGCCTTTTTCAAAATTTATTCTGTCTTTATCAAAAAACCGATCAATGCATCACATTATATAGTTCCTAAATAAGAGGATCTGTAAATTGGATGCATTTGAGAGCAAAAATGGATTTAAAAACGAGTCAGAAAAAAAACGCAATTTCTTATTTGAACACTTCCTTAAATTTTCAGTCACGATAATTTCTGAAAATTCTGTTCAAAATACCCTTTTTGGTAGCCTTTTTTGAAATATATTCCGTCTTTATCAAAAACCTGACCAATGCATCACATTATATAGTTCCTAAATAAGAGGATCTGTAAATTGGATGCGCTTGAGAACAAAAATGGATTTAAAAACGAGTCAGAAAAAAATGCAATTTCTTATTCGAATACTTCCTTCAATTTTCAGTCCCGATGACTTTCGGAAATTCTGTTCAAAATACCCTTTTTGGTAGCCTTTTTTGAAATATATTCTGTCTTTATCAGAAAATTGACCAATGCGTCACTTTATACAGTTTCTAAAAAAGAGGATCTACCATTTGGATGCATTTAAAATCAAAAATGAATTTAAAAATGAGTCAGAATATAAGCAGTTTGGATTTGAGGTTTTTTCTCCAACTCCTATTTTTGTTTAATTTCTTTTTGCTATACGAATTGGTCCTATGAAAAACTTGTCAATATAAAAGTTGTAGATATTTTTCAGAAGATGTAAAATAAATTTAATCAGATTTGATATCTTAAAAATTGACGGAGTTATGGATTTTTCTCTTTTTTCAGCGCCCTTTTTCTTTTCGTTTTTAATTTTTTTCATCAGTAAAAGTTGGTCCTATCAAAAACTTGTAAATACAAAAGTTTTAGATAATTTTAAGAACATTTACAAAAAATTTAGTTGGACTTGATATCTTAAAAATTGACGAAGTTATGAATTTTTTTCTCTCAAAATCCTTGTTTTTTTTGCCCCTTGAGCCCACTTCTAAATTTATCAAAAATCTGTCATGCATATACTTTTGGCCCATTTTTAAGAAGTAATATAAACTTTAAACCGATTCGATATCTACTTTAATTAAGAAGTTATGGCGTTTTTTCGGTTTTTACAAAAATGTCCCCTATTCCGACCCCCTTAGTCCGATTTTGCCCATTAACGAACTCAGCCAAGATTTTATCCCCTTTGATTTTATGTACCAGTTTGGTGGAGATTGGTGAAGAATTATAGAAGTTATCGTGTCCATAAAAAAGTGAGATATATAGATAGATAGATAGATATATAAACTGGTGCGATTGCAATAGGTAGTATTTCTTACGAAATCTACCTAAAATGTAACATTATTTACTTTCAGTAAGTAGCCTGTAGTCACTTTATCTTTTTGTATTATATTCACCCACTCCCGAAATACTCTCTTGAAATTCCCAAATGCAGCAGTCCATTGTTACAAGACAGGTAACAAGATACCAGAGTATTGCACTCTGCTTTGTAACTGGTCAAGATTGACATGATGCATGTCATTACAAAATTAAAAAAGCAATCAGAACAAGTGATTTTGCCATGTCATCTTGTAGCATATTTGCTACATCCTCCAAAGTACAGAGGTGAACTTTTAAATTATGAACAAAAAGAAAGCTGTAAAGCATGGTTGTGTAAAATGATTCCCAACTTTATATCTTATGTTATTAATTTCGAGCTAAAAGAAAAACCCTTCCCCAACTCATATTTTGCAGAAGTGATTAGCAGTGTTAGTGCATATAATTGGTGCAGAAGTATCGAAAAGGCTTGTGAGATTTCAAAAACTCCTGTTCATTAGTAGCACACCTTAAAATATGTCCAGCAAATACTGTTGTTGAAAGATTTTTCTCAAATTTTTCATTTGTGCAAACTAAGATTTGAAACAAACTGTCAACAGATACTCTTTTAAAACTAGTTTATTGTTATGCCATGCTAAAACAGCGAAACTTAGGTTGTGATGAAGATATTGCTGAAGTATTTAAAATTTAATAGTGCTATGAATGTATTTGAGGAGTTGCGATCCAAGCAATATTTCAGCAGCTAAACTTATCAAAACAGACAAGCCAGCTCAAATATTATATTGCCGGAAAGCGGATTCTCCAAACACAGCTAGCGGCGCGTGTCGTATAGTGGATAACAAAGCATTGTGAAAAGAAATTAATCAGTTAATTTTAAAATTTGTTACTTCAAGATTCCTGGAATAAAAATAAAGAAAGAAAAACAAACACTCACACCAAATGTAATGTGCACAAGAAGATAAAAGACACTTGATCACTACGAAACAAATAATTTATTAAAAGAAACACACAAATCAAACTACTGGATCCAGTTAGAAGATTTCACCCACATGCCATAAAATATATAATCAGAATTTCTTGAGTAAATGACCACATTGATTTCATATTTTGTATATTAAAACAGTAAATGATGAACAGTTTCACACATAAAGGTTCTCAGTACTTATTCGTAGATCGTCCGTAATCAATCAATGGAACACGTGTGATCATCATGATGAAGACACTTTATGTAGACTGAGATATCCAATCCCAAAGCTATGATCGTACAAAACTGCTGGAGTACCCATTGAACGTTTAACACTGAAGATTGCAACAGATCACAAAAAATTGTAGGTCTCCAAAGCCGTCAAATCACTACATCAACACCATTTCCTTGCAGGAGTTAAAGATGGAAATACAGTACACCTTCACCGAAATCAGAGACATCCCAACCTCTCCAGAGCCAATAGGTGCACATCCTTGATAGCTAAGGCCTCAGGATGGAGAATCAGAGGTTCTCATGGTAGACGTTATCTGTCATTATTCCTTTAGAATTATTATGCAAAAGTGGAGGAATATTTTTCAGTTCTTTAAAAGAATATCATTGTAGAGCATCGGGTGCACTATGTATTACATACATACTTAAATTTTTGCCATTTGCTAGGCCCTAAGGCCTAGCGGGGGAAAAATTCCCGATTCTTTTATCACGCCCTTCTAGCTCGGATATTTTTTCAAATCTGACCTTAATCGCCTGCGAATATTCTACGTTCGGCTGCGATGCCGCAGTGAGCCAATCAGAAAAGTTTTCTGGAAGATTCTTCAGGGGGGGGGATTCCCCTAATTTTACGTGGGAGGTGTAAAATCAAAGCTACTAGAAGCGTCCGGAACAATCTCAAGCATGATGATTCATGCCTGGCCAAAACGGACGATGCAAAAGAAAAAATGGTGATTGATTATTTTTGAGAAATCAACCAGCGTCCTTTAAAAATAGAGAAATCTAGATTAATTTTAAAATTACATAGATTGCGAACTGCTTGATTAAAAGACTGGGCGATTACATTAAAATAATTTATATTTAAAAATAAGATTGATTAATATAGTTTTAAGAGTGAATAATTAATATTAAAATAATTTAGAAAAATATTATCTGGTATTGCAATTACTATATTGTAATATAAAAAGCTATGATGTTTAAACTGAAAATATTAGATTTAATTGATTTATTAATGAAATTATAAAATTTTAAGATTTACAATTTTTGAATACACTATTAATTAATTAATTTTTCTTAAAATAATGATCGGAATTTTTGAAAGTTAAAACATTGCCAGACACACATTCTAACAAATAGTTTTCTGCTTTAAATATAATTTTATATTAAAAAATTGAATTGGAATTATGTTACTTTGAATTTCTAACACACATAATTATAAATGTTTTACTCAGAGTCTTCACAGTTCTATTATGTGAATAATCATTCATAATTGTGTACACATGAATAAATAATGAAATTTGCATTTATTTATATAAAATTAGTTTTTTTTTTTTTTTTACTTATAATCTTGTTATAAAAGTTAGTATTTTTTTCATAAAATGCATAATTGTACTTATTTAACTTAAAAGTTCAAAAATAAATTTAGAATAATATTGATTTTTTTATTAAGTATTCAGTTTTTTTCTTTCGTAAAATATTTTTTTATCTTTCTGGGAAAAAAATTAAATGGACAGCCTATTTTTGCCACCACTTTGGCAAGAACCTATTTTTGCCAGGATGGTTTTAACCAGTTTTTTTTCCAACTGCGGCAAAAACTTGCCAACCATGTTGTAGACATATTTTTATATATTAAGTAAATTCTTTTTATGAATAATTGCAAATATTATACATTTATATTCAAATAACTTTTACAGATAAGTTACAAATTCCTTTGTCTTCAATAATGTTATAAATAAATTAAAAACATTTAAAGCACCAAAATATTTTCGTTTTTCTTGCAAACTAGTTTCAGTAGCCATAGCATACCATCATCAGTGCAAAATATGATTATGACGGTATGCTATGGGTACCAAAACTAGTTTGCAAGAAGAAATGAAGTATTTTGGGGCTTTAAATGTTGATTTTATTCATTTATAATGTACTGCGGCAATTAATTTCTCATTGTAATGATAATAATGCTTAAAAAATGAAACTCTTACAATTACTTGGTACTCGACCCAAAATTTGGGCGAATAACAAGTGCTCAACAAATTTGACAAGTACCGAGTACTTGATATGACCCTAGTAAATATGCATATAATTGCAAGTATCTATATCTATTTGAATGCTCCATTTTTATTATTTCTAAATATGTAAATAAATTTTGTGATCATTAAAACAAGTTTCTATAATTAAATACATATGTTTCGAATGCATTTTGTGTTTGACAGCAAGCAAATACATATATTAATTCTTATTTACCACATTTTAAGGGAGATTTACATAAAAAATAAATAAAATAACAACTGAAATATCAAAAATGCGACAGTAATAATTAATAAATTTCAAGAAATTAAAAATCAAAATTAAAAAAGGATTAAATAGTAATAAGCTTACGAAGGAGGTCCAATAATAGAGTTTTCCTTATGAGCTAATTGTTTCAGAACTGACCTGAAAAATATATGACATATTACTTTTTCTTTAATTAATAAATATTTTTACAGCATATATTTAATTTTATTACTCTCGGCAGTAGTAATAGTATGAAAAAACAAACAAATGTACTGTTATTACTCACCAAGATTTTTCTAAGTCCTTTCCGTGTACAAATGTATTTAAGGCATAACCTAGATCAGTTCCACACCAGCTGAAATTGAAAAGAAGAAAGGAAAAAAAAAGTTAATAAATGTTAATTTTTTTTATCTATCAAAAAGCACAGCTGTCCAATCCAGCACCCGCAGGTACAAATTTTTCCTTTGAAGGATTTCTTGGCACCCTTTTGAATGTAAAAGTTAAAAAAAAATAAATCATTAATGTTTGCATTCTTTTTATATTATAGGCAGCTTGAAGGTTTTGGGGTCTCAATTTTACCAGAGTTTTTGAGATGAGCCCCTTTCAGAGAAAAACAATTCTAATTTTACGATGATTTGTCTTCAGCCTATTTTTATACAGGTATAAATATCCCTATGAAATGTATGCACATTGTATAAGATATGTTCATGGCTTTCAAATTTTCCTGTTACTAGCTTTTTTTTTTCTTTTTTTAAGATTTATATCTATTTTTAAAAAAATATTTAAAACCATACTTACATTTGTAGACTTTTTTGTTGTAAGCAGCATTAATGTTTAAACTCTTATTCTACAAAAGTATTTGAGATAAGCTCCTCTGCAGGAAATGCGATTTAAATGTTATTGCGATTCATATTTACAGTGTTATTTATTTTTACTTGGCCATCATTATTATTGCGAGATGCATATGCATAGTAAAAGTGCTGCTAATACAACTGAAGTGAGATAACATTGTATCTTTTCAGTTGTACATTTAATGGCACCGTTCATTGTTTTTCAAATGCTGAAGTGTGCCTCTGTATACTGAAAAGTTGGACAGGCATGTCATAAAACCTACAAAAGCCATCTGGCATGTTTTTTTATTTTTTTTTTTATTTTTTTTTGTTGTTGTTGTTGTTTCAATAGACATTCTAATCAAAGTCATATGATGTAAGGTAATTTAAAACTAATTTTTATGTTTTCTTTTTTAAATTGCAACACAAACATTTATTCAACTAACTTCACTCAATTAAAAAAATGACAATTCATATTACATGAACTAGTTGATGAATTTACATCTCTACCCTGAATATTATTTCAAATATAATGTAAATATAATTATTCAAATATAAATATAATACCCTATACATTATTTTAGTACAATGTGATCAATGTTGAATATGATAAGTGTAGAATTATATACTGGAAATATAATAGTATCAAAATATGAACTTCTCTTCTGTTAGGATGGATAAAAGAAGATGCAAATGTATTTTTATCTTTATTGAGAGATTTCCATATTCATTTATAACAAAGCCA
Organism: Maratus speculifer; assembly: GCA_964019185.1. Lineage (NCBI taxonomy): Eukaryota > Metazoa > Arthropoda > Arachnida > Araneae > Salticidae > Maratus > Maratus speculifer. Next base: position 116,385,170 of record OZ025297.1, on the reverse strand, counting down.
GTTCAACCTTTTAGTAAGCAGGATACAATTAAGTTGGTGTCAAATGTGCTGTTATTCACATAATTAAAAAAATATATATACAATAAAATTTTCCTTTGTTAATGTGGACAGAAAAATCTAAAACACACAATGCAAAAAATACTTTCTAGTTGTGAAGCATTTAGCAATGATCAATTCTAACATTATACAAATTTCATAATGGTGAAAAGCTATCTTCTCCAGAGATAAATTATGTCAAAGCATAGGTGAAATTTGAGAATAAAGTATTTTCATTTACTAAATTCCAAAGATGTATACATCCTGTTATTTATTTGATTCTGGAAAAAACTCTTTGCTTTCCTCTAAATAATATTTCTTTAAGGAAGGGGAAGGGAATGCAGGTTATTAACATTACAAACTAAAATCCAAGTTATTAAAAAACATAATTAAACAAGTTTAAATCATTTAATATAGTACTACATAGTTTGAAAAAATCAACTTACGTAAAATTAAATCTTCCACCTTCTAATCTTTGATTTATTTTCTCTACTATTTTCCAAATAATATCAACTAATTCTTCTTGTATCTAAAATGTAAAAAAAAAAGATTATTTCATTACATATATATATATAAATTTGAAAACAGAAGCTACAATATCAAGTCTTAAATTTAGTTTCCTCTAAGTTTTGCATCACAAACAGAAATTATTGATAGATACTTGCCTTTTTTTCATGCTTCATGGAACCAGCTGTTTCTAAAATGATGGTAAGAATTTTTTCTCTTTCTGACTGCTCAAAGACATATACATCTAAATAAATAAATAAATAATAAGCCTATATGAATTGACTGTAAAAGCGAAGCTGTCATATACAACAGACAATTAAGAAACAATAATTTATTACAAAAAAATTAAATTGCTTTTTGCAAATATAAACAAAGTATAGTGAATTTATCATTATTTAATAAATTATATTTTAATAGTCTTTGGTTAAAAGGAGCCATTACACAATAATCCTATATAGATCTCATTTATCATTATTCAAATTCCAATAATACCGAATCTTACTATTATTTTTAACACAATCGAACTGATTGGTAAAGTTATCATACGAATTGAATATTTCCAGCTGAGCGAAAAATTGCCCAGGCCGGGGATCGAACCCGGATAATTGACTTACAAGGCCAATGCTTTACCTGTTAAGCTATCTGGACGATAGCCGGCTGGGATTTTTCGTTCAGATAACCTTATTGGTCGTAACATCTGGTCTGTCATTTGAAACAGCTCGCATAATAAACCGCAGGTAATGGAACTCCATATAACGATGGATACGTAGATATACTATTATTTTTAACACAATCAAACTGATTGGTAAAATTATCATACGAATTGAATATTTCCATATAATATTTTCGCTCAGCTGGAAATATTCAATTCGTATGATAACTTTACCAATCAGTTTGATTGTGTTAAAAATAATAGTATATCTATGTATCCATTGTTATATGGAGTTCCATTACCTGCGGTTTATTCTGCGAGCTGTTTCAAATGACAGACCAGATGTTACGGCCAATAAGGTTATCTGAGCAAAAAATCCCAGCCGGCTATTGCCCAGATAGCTTAACAGATAAAGCATTGGCCTTGTAAGCCAAGTATCCAGGTTCAATCCCTGGCCTGGGCAATTTTTTGCTCAGCTGGAAATATTCAATTCGTATAATACCGGATCTTACTTACATATCAGGATAAAAATACATATATTGAATAAGTACTTCTTGAAAAGTCATACATAAAGTACTTAAAATTTAAATATAACTGCATTAATAAGTCCCATTGCCAAATTTTAAATGATATACAGGCCTTTCAAGCTGGGGATTCCAGGCTTTTGCTTTATTAAAAAATGAAAATTTTTATTTACAATATTTTTTCTTAGCACTACATATACAATAACTGTAAAATGTCTAATTTGACTGACACAAATTCAAACTTTTCATTTTTTTTTTTTAATTTAAAAATGTGTAAAAAAAGGGTGTGTGAAAAACAAGTCTTTTTTGTTTGTTTGTTTTTATTACTTTATTTTATTCCAAAAGCAGGACCCTCAAGACAGGTTTCTTAAAAGAGCTGAGCTCTAGTAACTCGCAAAGCTTTACCCCTCTCATTTTGGAAAAGATTCAAATTTAGCACATTCATCCATTTTATTAGTGAAACTGAAAGAAAATTTCTTTTGTGTATCAGTCTATTATAGATAAATTCAGGTTACTTAAAGTACATGGAATGAATCAAAAAGTAGGGATGCACCGAATATTCAGTAACTATTTGGTATTCGGCCACGTTACCGAATATTCGGTTAGGTCGAATATCAAAATATTCGGTTAAGCCGAATATGAAAGTATTCGGCCTGACGAATATTCGGTTTGGCCAAATCACATACTTAATAAAACTTTTTAAAACACATTTTTAAAAACTTTTTACAATTTCTACTTTTAACTGTCAATTTATAAATATATTTAAAATAATTAGAAAGAAAACCAGATTTAAATAAAATAGAATGTTTTTACATTATTTATTTGCTATTTGTAAAGTATAACTTACGAAAATTAACCATGAGAAGGATTAAAATGGTGATTTATTAGTATTCTCCTTAGGAATAAATGATGTGCAGATGCAAGTTCCTAAATTTTGTTTAGTAAATAATCTGTTTCTTGCTTTTCCAAAATAAAAGTCCTTGAACAAGAAAGAAAAATTTTTGAGATTAGTAACAGCTAACAAGGCAGGCAGTTTTTGTTCTTGAAACCATAATCAACTTATTGAGTCATAAGTACATTGTATTTCATCTCCCTCTAGGTCAAACTTGTGTTTCCGTTTGTTGCATTAACAATAAATAAGATACCTTAACTATATTTTCAACTCACATGCTTTGATTTCTGCAAAATATGATATGATGGAAAGGGTAGAAAATGCCACCATTCATTAGAAAAGAACTATGAGCTACACATTCCTTTATTCAGAATTAAGTTGAAAGTATTTGTATTTAATATTGAAAAAAATCTGCCTTCAGTTATTTAAAAAGAACAATTATGAGACTGTAAAGTTTTTTTTTTTTCGACCATTTTTTCATTATTTCTCTTTGATTTTAAAATGTTTGAATTAATTCATAAAAGAAACCATGAAATTTAAAATTTTATTAATTAACAAAGTTTCTATATTGTACTTCTTAAATAACTCAAGGCAGATTTTTTTCAATACTAAATGTTCTAATGAAAAGCTCTTGTTTAGTCAAAATGTAAGTTTTTTTTATTAAATATTATATAAAATTGTTTTAAAAAGAATTTTAATATCCTTAAACTTTGAAATATAAAAAGTATTTGGAAAGCCAAATATTCGGTATTCGGCCCAACAATTACTATTCGGCTAGCCGAATATTTGGTATTTGGTTCACCTGTTGGCCGAATATTTGGCATTCGGCCAAAATCACTATTCGGTGTATCTTTACCAAAAAGTATACTTAACTTTAAATAAGGTATTTGACATTTAACTGTCAGTAATATACAGAAATAAAAGACATTCATATACATATTTTCCCAACTAATTTCTAAACATATAGTGATAATAATAATGAAAAATTCTAAATTTGAAACACACAGAAATCAACTATACATTATAGCAAGCTTATTTATTTATACATTTTAAGAAAAAAGTTGACAAACTAAAAATAACTATATGAAAACTGAATTAAAAAAATTAAATCAACAATGACTTACCATTGCATAATTTAGGTAAGTACTTATAATAGCCTGACAGTTGCAGATTTTGAAGTATATCCGTCATCAACAATGGTTCAGGAGTATAAGTCTAAAATATATAGAAGATTAGAAAAAGAAAAAAAAATCTAGCAATTAATAAATTTAAAAAAGAAATATTTAAGGAATTTGAAATAATGTATGAAATATATCACATTAGATAATAATAAGGAAATGCATAATGTAAAAGAAAGCATGCATATTCAGATGAAAAATATAATTAATTTTGCAATTAGAAAACAGCTGTTAATCAAAATCAATAATGATTATCTTTATACTGTATTATGTTTTTTATTTGAAACTTTTAAAAAGACACAACTCTTCCTTTTCGCTAGCTGTTTTAAATGTACACTATAGAGGTCTGCATGGGCCGAAATTTCCAGGCACGAGCCCAGCCTGGCCCGAAAGAAAGAAATATTGGCCCGGCCCGAAAGTTAAAATTTCAGCCCGAGCCTGGCCTGGCCTGAATGAAAAAAATATTGGCCCGGCTCAGGTGAATTCCTACATAACATTGATCTTTACTCTAATGGAAGAGTTCAGACCAAAAAAAGTTATCTTAGTCATTTTTTTTTTCATGTTTATAATCTCTATTTATGCAGAAGTGCCAAAGGCTGCGATATTTACCCTTTTAATGAACCTTTGTTTGTTGTATGTAAATGTTTCAGTTACCATTAGTATTATTAATACATTTTAAAAAAATCTAAAAAATGGTATATGGTAAAAGTAAAATCTTTTAAGACATTGTAAAGAAAAAAATACGTTTCCTTCTTAGCAGATGTAAATGTTTAATATATTTTTTTTCTCACATATTGTTTTATTCATTTTGTATGAATGAACAGTTTAAAAGAAATTTGCAGATTTCAGTTTAAATGAAAATTCCGTCATAATCGTGTTTTATTTTATGTTTTAATTCTATTTTAAGACGCCTAGTGATCTACGATTCTTTAAAAAGAATAAATTCAAATGTTCAATTGTAGAATAATGACGACTTAAAAGAATATGCCTATTTTGCAAAAATTTTTGGATGAAGCCAAACTTTACTGATTTATGAACAGACTTTTCCACGTCAAGAAAAGGAATTTCATAAGGGAAGATTCATCAGGAACTGATTATTTTGGTCCGTGAAGACTAGGAGGAACGAAATCTATCTTGACTTTGTATGGAAAAAGTAAGGCTCGGCCTGGCTCAATACTCTGGGAAAAATAATTAAAGCCTGAGCCTGGCCCAAGTCTTCAGAATCAAGGCCCGTGCAGATCTCTAGTACACTATATGACCAATAACACTTACGATTTTAGACATATTGTTAAATATCTAGAAAAAAAAAAACATGAGGAATTAACCTAAAACTTTGAATGTGCAAAAAGCATAGCAAACTTCATATACAGTCGACTCTCGTTAATTTGAAATCGGATAATTTGAATCTTCGCTTAATTCGAACTAAACATGAAGTCCCGAAATTTTCAATGGAAAAATAACGTTAAATTTTTTATTAATTCGAACTCATTTTCTCTTGACATCGTTTAATTCGAACTAACGAGAATTCCGACTTTTCATTTTTCCTTTCTTTCTCACGGATTTCAAATCATTTGAATAACTTTCTTTCTTTGGTTTTTGTGAAAATTGTTCTGAAAAAGTATACATATAATCCAATGCATTTGATATCCACTTTCTAAGTGCCCCGTCTGTCCATCAGTGACGCTTCAATTTTTTCTTCCATTGTGCTTGTTTCTAATTTTTTAATTAGTTTATGTATTTATACATTCTAATTTAAATCATATTCTGATAATAACAGACATAATACATTTAAAACACATTATAACATCAATTCCTTTGTAATAGTACCATATTAAGCATGTTCTCATATCATACTTTCCATAATTCGAACTTCGGATAATTCGAACATTTCTTGTGGTGCCGGCGAGTTCAAATTAACGAGAGTCGACTGTACATTAGTGAAGATTTTCTTCTAAAATCTCGTAGGGAACTGTCAACAAACTGAAGAAAAATGAATATATTTTCAATAACACTGTAAAAATTAATGTCACAAAAGTGTTGAAATTTTAGCATATGATTAGGAGGCTTCCTGAAATAAACTGTTCATTTTTATGAGGCCAGCACATATACTCATTGAGAAACTAAGGTTTTTATAAAAACAATCTCAAATTTCATCAAATGTTTTGCTTCTAGTTTGCAGAGTTCTAATAGTAAAAGAATGTTTCTTTTCGAGAGCCATGACAATCGACATTGTACACAATCCCCTGAAATCATAATTAAAAAATAATAAATATTGGATGAAAAATAAGCAGGATCACTAAATATTGTTTCACTGCATCTGCACAAATCCAATCAAAATATAATGTATTAAAAGTAAAGAGCAACTTTTGTGAAAGTCTCAAAAATATAGCTTGGAAATTCTGAAAATTGTTGTCAATAGATTAAGCTTGAAATCCATTGTTCTTTAAAAAGAATCAAACAAATGAGGGGCTGTATCTAAATATAGTAGTACATGCAATATTGCATACATATAGTAATGTGAAACATATACTATATATGTTAACATTGTCTGAAATTTCAGGATAATTCTACACATATTTTTCTAGATACTTGACAAAATGTCTATAATTGCAAGCGACTGGTCATCATTGGCCATATAGTGAATACTTAGACTGGAGGTTAACAACATTTTAATAATACACAACATAATTAAAGTTTTCATGATAGGTTGAAAGAGATTTTGGTATTGTAATAGCTTCAATATTAGGATAATGAAAAATTTTACTTTGGTTTGATATTTTACATGCACATTAGCCTGAAGAATTGTTCTGGCAGTGGTCACTCTATAGTGAATAATTACTGGTTCATGTATAACGTGTGCAACCACCCTTGTCAAATTCTCAAAATTCCGTAGATCTTGAAATACTGCAAAACAGAGCAACCTCAATTATCCAAGCTAATTGGGACCACTACTACCTCGGATACTGGAAATCTTGGTTTAATAGAAATTGCGTAAAAAAACTCATGTTCGTGCATTTAACATCTTTTATAATAAAAAACAATAGAAAGTTTTAAAATAAACATATATAAACAGAGTTACAGAGTTGGGAAGAAAAAAACCAAGGAGTACATAAAAAATCCAAGGAGTCCAAAAAATTTTAAGAACTTTTGTTGTTATTTATGTGGCACAGCCCCAATTCCGCAGGGATTCCGCGAGTTATCCCCCGCGAAAGGGGGGGGGTATACGCGATCTTCAGACAAAATCAGTGATTTATCTGCTATATTTTAGAAAAATCGGCAGTTTATTGCAATCTTTTTTTGGAAATCAGCAGGTTTTCTGTGATCTTTTGACGAAATCAGCATTTTTCCGTATGTCTTTTTTATGAAATCGATGTTTTTTCGACGATTTTTAGACAAAATTTGCATTTTTATATGATCTTTTCTAAAAAACGGCGTTTTATCGCCGCAATCTTTTGACGAAATTGACGTTTTTTCCGTGATCAATTGATGAAATCGGCGTTTTTTTTCAATGATCTTTAGACAAAATATTTGTAGGCTATCTTTTATCGAAAACGGCGTTTTTTCTGCGATCTTTTAATGATATTGGCATTATATCCGCAATCTTAGATGAAATCGGCGTTTTCCTGTGGTTTTCAGACAAAATTAGCATTTTATCTGCGATATTTGGTGAAATTGCCGTTTTAACCGGCATTCGCCCAAGAAATTAGCGTTTTTCAGAGATCTTTTGACAAAGTTCGTTGACAAAAACATTGACGAAATCGTTTTTCCACGAAATATTGACGAAATGTGTGCATTTTTGGAGTGCCTTTCATGAAATTTGCATTTCTCCACGATTGTTTTTCCTGTGCGCAAAATTTTACAATCCGATTTTTTTTTTTTTTTTTTTTTTTTTTTTTTTTCCCGTGAGCAATATTGCTCGTGTGCAAAACCGCAATACAATTTAAGGAGTTTCTAACCCAGACAACACAAATACATCCTAAAAGCATCCAGAAGATGTCACGTTTCGGACATGCGTGATATCCTGTGGACCGATGAATTGGTCCTGTAGACAGTTACAGAACATCCGCTGGGTTTCGAAATGTCACACCTGTCAACATCCTATGGATGTCACTTCATGACACCTTAGGGATAGTTATAGGACGCTTATATTATACCCTCTGGACGGTCCTAAAATCATCCTAATAATGTCATATTACTTATATCCTACGGATGGGTAAATTAGTCTTGTGGACAGTTGTAGGACATCCCCTAAAGTTTGAAATGTGAAACCTGCCAATGTCCTGTGGACAACATTTTACTACACATTTCGTACAGTAATAGGACAGTTGCAGATACCCCCCTGAATCACCCAAATTCAACCTGCAGCCTATAATTTTCTTTTCTGACATGTCAGGGGTTGATCCAGATTTTTATTCTTGGAAAAGTAAAATTGTTTTTGTGGCGGGGAGGGGGGGGGGGGGGATTGTAATGAAACTTCAAACGCAGTTATGCAAATTCAAACCAAGCATTTATTAACAAAAACATCTTTAAATTCGTTTGCTAAAGGTTTTTCTTTTTCATAAACTGGTTATATTTACAAATTACAAATTTTTTATGAAAAAGAATTTTATAAAAGAGCCTAAGGAATTTCGTGAAGGGGTCTCTTATATTAAACTTATTTTTGTGAATAGGCCCATTTTATTTTATTTTATTTATTTATTTTTTTATTTATTTATTTATTTATTTTTTTTTTTGAAGGAACAATAAATAGGCCTCAAATTTTGCTTGGATCGACCTCTGCATGTGTATAAAAAAGTATGATCTTCAGCATTATTTCATCCACATATATAGCTTTTTTTCTTTACAAATGCATAAAAAAGTATCGAAGAGCTTCAGCATTTATATTCTTTCATGGTAAAATAAATTTTTCTGGCTTTTTATAATTAACTTTGTAGTGATGCATCTATTTCTCAAAAGGACTCTCCATTCGAAGACATCCATGACAATGGATGTCAATTAACAATAATAGCAAACAATAGCTAACAAACAATAGCAAACAATTCCTAATTGCACAGTTTTTTGAATTTTTCTATTAAAACATCGAATGCTATGTCAGTCACCAAGTTTAAAAATATATTAATTTAAGCAATCACTTAAGATCTATTTAAAATTTTCTGAACTTAATTAAACTTAAAATTATAAGATTTTACTTTTTTAATTATTTAAACACTAATTTATTTTTATTTTATATCATATTTTACATTGTCAGTCACCAGTGGCCGAAGCAAAGCTCAGTGTCGTCACCATGGATAGCAATGTGTTAAATTTAAATATTTTTAAAAAATTTAGGATAGCTGAAGCTATTATGCAATAACATTTATTTTTTTTTAAATGAAGCTATTTTAACTTTCAGAATTGGTTAAACAAAAGTACCTGCATTTAAATAAAGAATACTGCCCAGTTAAACTGATGGCATTGAGCTCACAGGCTACAAATACTAATTGTACATTAAAGCCTTATATTTTCAAGGGTTAATTCCGTTCGAAAAAAAAATTAAGAAGGGGAAACAGCTCTCCCCTTTCCTCTTTTTTTTATACTTAATCATTGAATCTCCTATACTATCAAAGACATGCTTTATCATATAAAAAATCTATATCCAAAATCCAGAGCAAATTAGATAATTCTTTATAAAAACCCATTTAGCATTTATATAATTTAAAAGGAGTTATCCCCTTCTTTTATACTTAACCATTAAACTTCCAAAACTATTCAGAGATTTGAACGAAATCTGAAAATTCTGCTTGAAAAACCTATTTATATAAATTAAGAGGGCATTAAGAAGGGGGGGGGGCATTAGAACCCCTGTTGCCCCTATTTATACTTATTCAATGAACACTTAATAGCAGTCACGGAATCGCCTCATCAGAATGATCCTAATCTAAATTTTGAAAACTTAATTCTGCATGAAAATCCCATTTATATCAACTAACGGGGGGCATGAGCCCCCCGTTCCCCCTCTTATACATATCGAATGAACTCCAAAAACTAATCAGGGAAGCGCCTTGTCAGGATATACCTATATACAAAGTTTCAAGTGGATCCGATATTTTTATCATGAGTTATCGCGTTACGCACATACGCACATACATACAGAACGGGCGGGCACATAAGCTCTCAGGCTATGATAGCCTGTGAGCTAAAAACTGCAACCAAAATTAGAAAAGTACAAAATACTCTTATTAAAAATAGATCTTTGCTGTGGAATGAAAAATAAGTATAAAAATTTTGGAATTGAAACAAGAACCTACCTAAATGTTTAGCATTATCGAGCAGGTGTTTTTAAGTGAAGTCTTCTTAATCTTCAATAATAAACATAAAAAATTGTCAGATCATTTCCAGAGAGATAAGTTTCCCATTACATTATGATGCACACTTTATTAAATACATTAGTAGTTTCAATAATATTTTTTGAAGTATTCACAGAATCCACTTTTAATCCTTCTAGCCGAGATTTTTATTCTGGATGAGCATTCTTGTTTTTCTATTATCTGAATGAGAAATTTAATGAAGTTTCTTAGAAGGTATCAAGTTTATTTTATGAAGTTCAATTTGTAATTTTCTTTTTGGTTTTAAACAAAATCTTAAAAAAAAACATATAATAATAATGGTGTCAATGAAGAACCAAAATGGTACTAACAGAGTTAAGACCTTTCTTGTAAGATGTCCAAGATAACTACAAAAAAAGTTTAAAAAAAAAAAATCCCTTTTTAAGGGAATCCTCTTCAAAAAATACTTTTTCTGAAAAGATAAAATTTTATGACACATTTTCAGATTCATTTTTAAAAGTAAAAGCATGAAACTCGCTGACATAATGTTTGAAGAGATTTATAAGCAGTTGTATGTTTTCATTTTTCACTCTTGTAAACAGTTATTTTATTAGTACGGCCATTATTTTCATTATTATTCTCTTGCTTTGAGAAATTTAGTTTAAAATATCCATTTCAATATCGTTTTTTGCAATATATTCTGCCTGTATCACAAAATGTTAAGCATGGCACATTATAGTTTATGAATAAGATAATCTTGCCAATATGTTTCATCTGCAAAGGAAAGCACTAATATTTCTACAAGCAGACAAATTTGTATGATTTTAGAATATTTTACAAACCTCCATTTCTAGCCACTCCAATATAGTTTATGAAAGGTGTCGAGACCTTTGAGATTAATAGCAACCGGATCAATTGTGTGTTGGGAGCTAGAGCGAAAACATTGTTTAATTTTCATCTGGTAATCCTTGAAATTGCTGCTGAATTTTGTAATCATACTTAAAGGTCTACATTAGTCATTCAAATTTATACATCTTTGAGATTTGGAAACGGAAACTTAATAAAAATAAAATCAAAGATAAAAATGCAAATTATTTTTCATCTTTTGTATGTAGACCAGAATAAATCAAGGTTATTATTTAAATAAAAGTAATGATTTCTTTTATAACAGCAATTACCAAGAAATTAATTTAGTTTTTGAACAAAAAAAATAAGCGATTAAATTTTTTTTTTTTTTTTTTTTAATTTGATAAAAAAGTAAAATAATTTTTTTAAATATTACATAATTAAATTTGTTCAATTAAATATTTCTTTTTGAATGACCCTGGACAATTTTCAATAGGGCATAAGCTTTATAAGCTGAGTTGTAATATTTATTTTATTTTTATTATTTTTTTTTTTTCACTGGGAGGGAGGGATGGTCTAAAAATGTGATCTGAAAGAAAAATATGAAAAGGAGAATTCTAGATCTGTACACCAATTTTTATTTTATCCATCTCTTATTAATCTACACTGTTTTATTTTTTCTCTTAACATTATCTTTTCTCTCTTTAGCATGTCTTAGCCATGTTTTGATTATGTCTTCAATAGCAGACTTGGTAATGGATTGCTCTTCACAAACTGCATCTAAAACAGAAACAAATGAACATCAGAAAATTTAGTTATTTATAAAAAAAAGTCTGATTATTTTCACTTTTTAATATTTAAAAAAGTGCTTATTACTTGCCTCAAATAATGCATGATAATTTATTAGAAAAAAGCATTAACAAAATGAATAACTTTTTAATATTTGGTTTGTTTTAAATATTAATACATGTCAAATAATGAAGTAGAAAAATATTTAGTTGAAGTTTACTTAATATGCAATTAATCGGTGACATATCAAAAATATTTAAAACAGAATATTAATTTGGAAATTTTTCGTATACAGAGCATAGCTTCTCAGCTAGTATTTGCCTTCAAAAGAAAGTAAAAGATATAATTTTTTTATTTATTTATTCTGATTTATTATGTAAGTTTAGCTGATAATTTCTTATAAAAAATATAATTATATGTGTATGTATCATAGATTACATGTCAAGTGGGATCGGCAGACAATTTTTAAATTTCAAATTGAAAACTATTGCTTTATTTTTTGTTAGAGTAAAAAAAAAAAAGAAAAAAAAAGTAATATAACTTGTCTAATGTTATTCATCTAAAGTTAAATACATTTGGGCATTTGGCAAAAAAATTATTTATAATTTACAGGAAATAATAAATTTTTACTTAATTCTATAAAGTACATAAATACATTAAAAATATATAATGGTAACTAATAATTACAAATAAAAAAATGAATAAAATTCTAGGCATAAAATAACTTAGATTTTCGGTAGTAGAAATGTTATTTTACAGATGAAATAAAACATAAATTTTCATGAAAAAAAAAACAATAATAATAATAATAAAAGCTTAATTGTATGCACACAACAAACAAAATATTGCATAGCTGCCAACATCCTCCGCTTTTTAAACCCGGAAGAAAATTACAGTAAATTTTACCACTTCAAATCGCCGTAATTTATCGATTGAACAATGCAAAAATTTGTATTGAATTTTTTCGGCACAAAAATCATAAGAGTTGGCAGCTATGATATTGTATGTATATATATATTTTCAAAACATTTCTGAAGCCAAAAGTGTTATTTATGGGGTTAAAATATCTCTTAAAAATCCCCTAAACTTTAAATTATCCCCTGAATTAAAACTTCTGAGAACAAACCTTTTCTTATCCCCCCCCCCCCCCTCCACCATTTTTTTTCTCTTCTGGATATGCTATTAATGCAAAAATATTTATTAAAAAGACTGAATATGCTTCACTCAAAATGTATGGTTTCAGTGAATTTTTTTTTTTTCCATAAGTAATATATTATTTATTTTTTTTGATGAATAGAATTATACATTAAAGATGGATATAAAAATTAGAGGCTTCCAAAAATTGCATTATGATTATTGAATAATAATATATATATCCATATTAGGGATGCACCGAATAGTGATTATGGCCGAATACCGAATATTCGGCCGACAGCTAAACCGAATACTGAATATTCGGCTTGCCGAATAGTAATTGTTGGGCTGAATACCGAATATTCATCCAGCCAAACAGTAACTAATCGGCCGAATATTCAGCTTTCCAAATACTTTTTATATTTCAAAGTTTAAAGGTATTAAAATGTTACTTTTTGAAACAATTTTACATAATATTTAGTAAGAGAAACTTATATTTTGATAAACAAGAGCTTTTTATAAGAACATTCAGTATTGAAAAAAAACTGCCTTTTTTTTATTTAAGAAGCATAATTATGAGACTTTTTCAATTAGTAAAATTTTAAATTTCATTTCTTCTACGAATTGAAACAAACATTTTGAAATCAAAGAGAAATAATGAAAAAATAGTTGAAGAAAAACTGTACAGTCTCATATTTGTTCTTTTTAAATAACTCAAGGTAGATTTTTTTCAATATAAAGTATAAATACTTTTAACTTAATTCTGAATAAAGGAATGTCCAGCTCATAGTCCTTTTCTTATGAATAGTGGCATTTTCCATCCTTCCCATCATATCATATTTTACAGAAATCAAAGCATGTGAGTTGAAAATATAGTTATGATATCTTATTTATTGTTAATGCAACAAACGAAAGCACAAGTTTGACCTAGAGTGAGATGAAATATAATGCATTTATGATTCAATAAGTTGATTACGATTATGGTTTCATAAACAAAAAATTGTCTGCCTTGATAGCTATTACTAATCTCAAAAATCTCCGTTCTTGTTTAAGGACTTTTGGGAAAAGCAAGAAACATATTATTTACTAAATAGAATTTAGGCACTTGCATCATTTATTCCTAAGGAGAATCCTAATAAATCTTAATTTTAATCCTTTTCATGCTTAATTTTCTTAAGTTAAACTTTACAAACAGCAAATAAATAATGTAAAAACACTATATTATTTAAATGTTTTTATTTCTTATTATTTTAAATATATTAATAAATTGACAGTTAAAAGTAGAAATTGTGAAAAGTTTTTTTAAAATGTGTTTTAAAAGCCTTTATTAAGTATTGGATTCGGCCAAATACTTTGATATTCAGCTTAACCGAATAGTTTGATATTTGGCCTAACCGAATATTCTGTAACATGGCCGATTACCGAATAGATACCAAATATTTGGTACATCCCTAATCCATATATTTCAAATAAACTATCGGTTACTTGGTATTTCTTAATATGTATAAATAAAACTGAACAACTATATATATAATACATAAATATATATATTTTTTTGTTTCATATGCAATTATTCCCATTCACATATCCAAAATATATTTAGATTCAATCAATAAATACACATACAAATGAAGAATAGTAGATTATAAGTTTACAAAAACATTTCTATCATGTTAACATCAGAATAAATTATCTTTATTATAATCTTTAGGAACACTAAAAAAGTGCTTATTAGCAGGGAATTTACTGTAATATTTGTGCAATATAGTACTATACAATATTTATAACACATTTTGCTACTCATTTTTGATATAAAAAATTTAAACAGTATCAGAAATATGTCAAACACTTAAGCTCATAGTACGATGGTATTAACATGGCAAATGACGTCACAGCGCTTTCGTCCGTGATGCAGCGTTTTGCCGCCAAGACAAAAACTCGTTTTAAAATTCATTTGGTGAATTATTAAAGCTTCAAATATACATAAAAATACTATCAATTTTCTTGATTTTTTGTGTTTTTCAATATAAAAGTGAAAAGGAAAATCTTGAAGTTACTCCATTAATCAAATAAAATGAACAGATCTACAATTTGTTATGTTTTCAGACAATTTATATGTGTCAGAAAGTAAAGTATAAATATAGATGAAATTACAAAAGAAGCTGCCTTTATATCTATGGCTTAATACTTTAAAAATGCAAAATAAAATTCAAGCAATTAAAAATATATATTATAAATTTATCATACGAATTGAATACTTCCAACTGAGCGAAAAATTGACCAGGTCAGGAATCAAATCCAGATACTTGGCTTACAAGGCCAATTCTTTACCTGTTAAGCTAACTGGGCGATAGCCGGCTGGGATTTCTCGCTCAAATAACCTTATTGGTCATAACATCTGGTCTGTCATTTAGACAACTCGGCAGAATGAACAGCAGGTAATGGAACTCCATATTAAGATGGAGTTATGTCCAGATGTTATGACCAATAAGGTTATCTGAGTGAGAAATCCCAACTGGCTATCCCCCAGTTAGCTTAACAAGTAAAGCATTGGTCTTGTAAGCCAAGTATCTGGGTTTGATTCCTGGCCTGGTCAATTTCTCGCTCAATTGGAAATATTCAATTCGTACTATAAAGAAAAGCTTCTTGAGAGGAAAAATAAAATCTTTTAAAATTATGACTAATCTTTAAACATTAAGATAAACGGAAAATTTTTCGAAAAGCATACCATATATACTTGATTTTCCGGTACTGAGTGTTTTTCTTCTAAGCACTGCAGACCGCACTCATCCATTAACAGGAAATCTTCAAACGCAGGTGCAGTTGAACTGCAAGTGGCAGTGGAAACAGAAGCTGAAAGAGAATAGATAAAATTAAGTATGGTCTGAACTAATACAAAATATTTTCTGAGATCAAACATTTTCAACACTTAATGACATTTTAAAAATCAGTATTTTTATCTATATCCCCCCCCTCCCAACCCCCTAAATTTAAAAACAGGATAAGCTAAAAAACCTACATTAAAATTAGACAGAATTTTAAACATTTAAAAGAACATTGAATGTGTAGTAGAGATCAAGTACCAATGCCTTGCAAGGCTGTCCTTTAAACATTATGCTTTTATTACATTTTTGAAAAACATTACGAATGATATGAAGTTTAAAAATGACAATATAAATTTAAAAATTCTTAATTAATCTTAGGTCCTTCAAGGATAGAGCTGTTGCAAATCACACATTTGTTTCTAAGAAACAGGTATTCTTTAAGATAAAGATGAAAATAAGGAATTTTGCTTAGTGGCCACCGGCCGGTAGGTTGTCTTTTTTTAGTAGCCAGTTATTGCCTAGTGAGAATAATTTGTTTAGTAGCCAGTAAGTATATTTATGTTACTGAATATTTAATTACAAGATATATATGAGCTTAGACTAAATAAGTAATATATGAACTAGTTAAACATATTTGAATTTATATTGTTTAGAATAAACTTGAGATACTAATTTCAAATCTATTTTAAATTAACTGCAAAATTATATGTAACATTCATATGTAGTTAGCTACACAAGTCCAACTATGCTTAGGTACTTGCGGTACTAACGAAATAAATAAACCCCAACCCTCTTTTTTGTAATTATTTGTCTAGAATTAAGATGTAAACTCCCCCCCCCCCTAAAAAATGTTTATCCACCAACTAGCAGGTTTGATTTTAAAAAAAAAATTGAATTTCACAATAAATTTTCTAAAAAAAAAAGAGTGTGTGTGTGTGGGATGAAACTAATATTATACATTTTTTCCACAATCCTTTGACATAATGTGCATTTTTTTAATTTTTTCCATCTTTTGATAAAATATGAGTTCGTTTTTGCGACCTTTTTAACAAAAATCACATTTATTTTCGAAACTTTTTTTATGAAAATCGCGTTCATTATCACGATATTTTGACGGTATTGTCGATCATTATTGCGACTTTTTGGACGGTATTCACGTTTGTTATCGCAATTTTTTGACGGTATTCCCTTTTTTTTTTTTTTTTTTTTTGTGATAAAATTCGCATTTTTTTGCATTTGTTTTTACGTTTTTTGACATAAATGCCGTTTGTTATTGCGATTTTTTGACGGTATTCGCATTTGTTATGTGTTATCGCGATTTTTTGATGGTATTCGCATTTGTTGCATGTTTCTTTGATAAAATTCGCATTTTCTTCCGTTCGTTTTTACGTTTTTTGACAAAAAATGCGTTTGTTTTCGCTGATTTTTTGACAAAATACGCAGGCTTTTTTTTCCGATAATTGCTTTTCTTTTGCAATTCTCTAATGATATTTACGGTTTTTTTGCGATTCTTTGACGATATTTGTGTTCTTTAGACGATGTCTTTGTGCGATACTTACACGAAATTCATGTTTTTCCGCGATCTTTTTTCGAAATTTTTTTTTTTTTTTGGTCAAAATTTACAGGGTTTTTTACCACAATTCTTTTCACAAAACACCTTTGGGGGGAATCCTGTATTTGGCAAGTACTTTCCACATTTTTAGTCACCAATTTTTCACATTTAGTCGCCGAGTGGCGACTGGCGAATGCTTATTTTCATCTTTACTTTAAGAGACGCAATATCGAACTGTTACTTAGAAATACGACTCGTTAATTGTATATGTCAAAACACAGCCGAACAAAGTGAAACTAACTTCAAACGCAACTTAAATTTGTAGAATTTAAGTATAATTTGTATACACAGCCAGATAGTCAAGTGCGGTAGAAGATGCGAAATTGCGTTTGAACTCAGACAATTCGGCATCATTATTCTGTATGTATTAATTATTCTCAAATCTTCAATGCTTTGTATTTCATATGGCAGGGTTAGTATGGAACATGGAATTTCATGACCAGGAAATTTTTTTGTACCAATATTTTCTCTTAGAAAATGTAGCGTTAAATAGGACTTGCAGGACCAAACTTGTCAAACTCAACTTGCAGGAAATTACACTCAATCTAAAATCGAGGCTAACCAAAAACTGAGTTAACTAGACCTGTAACAAAAATAATAAAGCTTCACTTTTTTTATTTTACTTACTTTTATTATATATTTTGCATAATTATTCTGAGTTGTTAATAAAAATTGTGCAGTATTTTGTCAAGTCTGAATTCTTGTAATTCTTTAAATAGCACATAAAATAATAATGCGTTTTAAAGATTTTTTTTTTTTTCTCCCTCCCAGACAGATAAACTTCCCTCCATTTATAAACGTTGGGAGGGAGACTCGCCTCCTGGAAAAAATCAAATTTCAAGCCCTGTTTAAAAAAAAAAAAAAAAAAAAAAAAAAAAAAATACTGATAGTTTACAAGGAAAATATTCATATGAACTATGTATGGGTTTGTTGCTTTTTTTATTATGGGACAGAAAAAGAAGTAAACTGTAGACATTTTTCTAAATGATAGATGTTAATTATATGTATGCCAAGCGATATATTCAGTTAAAGGAGGTTCAACAACGAATTAAGAAACATTTGTTGGCAAAACATCATCCGTCATATATAATGGCAGATCCAGTCTTCAAGTTAGAGGAGGGGGGGGGAAGATAAATCACATCCAGTATTGAATTAACAGACACTTTTCTCCAAGAGGGACTTTTGCGGCTCCGGTTGGAGGGGAGGGGGCAATTATAGAGTTCCACAGAGGGGAAATTGCAATTTTTGACTGTTAAAAACAAAATCTCAAAATTATCAGGGGAAACATTTCGTTGCTTTGGGAGGGGAATGTCCCCCCCCCCCAGGCACCCCCTGAATTCAACACTGGTCACATCACTTCATAATTATTATATTGAAGGTTATTCTTAAATTAGAGTGACTATTTTTCTTTACTTTCGCTAATTCATTTTCATTCATAAATTCAAATATTTGCACTAGTATTTCTAAAAATGAATATTTACACAGATTCATTCAGATATGAAGAAATCGAAATGTTATTAAGTTAGCATTTTATGATAGTTTTAGGATTTGACAGCTACAGAAATGTCATCACGAGGGAGCAATTAGCAGTCGCGTCTGGAAATAAAGTTTAAAATGTTAAATCATGGAATTTTTTTAAAGTTTCTCTTTTTTTCTTTAAAATCTGCTTTTATTTAAAAATGAAAAACACTTTTCAATCACGTTTCTGAATAAGAACACTTTCAACCCACAAATAAAATTTTTAATTGCAATTCAAAATTTTACTTGTTGCACAAATGCCATTAGAATATTTTTTTTTTTCTAGAATTAATTTAAAAATCATCTAAAATTTCATAATTACATTGAAGAAAAATGTTTCTGCAATACATATTTTAACAATATTTAATTTTAACTGAAATATAACATAAAATGTTCCACTGAGGTGCTTTACTTTTTGAATGACCTATACAAGAAACACAGAAAAGAATATCTTAATGCTTAAAACAAAATAAAGTAAAAAAATTAACTGTGCACAACATATAATTAATAGAAAATGGATAATCTAAGTCAACTTAAATTTTTAAAAGAGCTTGTTACATCAATTGTAAATATTCAAATTTTGATTTTTCAAAGCTGTTAAATAAAATCATTTTGTTAAAATGATCTTGTTTTCTGAATCTATTAAACAGCTTTGTTACAAAAAAGCACTAAAATGGAAAAGATGCTGCTGTCATATCAGGGTGTCGGTGTTTTTTCTTTAGTGATTTTCGCGAGAAAACACTGTTTTGAAATACTTGTTAGGCATACCGTGGCAAAACAAAATGTAGTTTTATTATATTTATAACATGTTTATTTTATTATAAAACACACACACATTTACTTCAGAACAAAACACAAAATTTACAATTTTATAAAACAAATTTATTTTTTACAGTAAATATAGACATTGTTTTATAAAATTATTTCTTATTCGGGCGATGACTAGGCCTATTTTTTTGTTTTGCATTTTAATAAAATTTTGCCAACATTAAAAAAATATAGAGGCAGAATAATTATAAAAAAATGCATTGCAAATAAAATTAAAGGAAAGTTCTTACCTTATATCAACATCCATTTTCTCTATTAATTCGAATTCGCCATGAGCTGAATGAAACACGAGACGAGATGAAACATAAACATTGGATTCCTCTGTGGTCGGCGAGTTGAGGAGTTCAAAAAAGGCGCTCCACAGCTACTAAAAAGGACTGACGGTTATAGAACATCCATCGGCCGTTTTGGGGACAATTCGGTTGGATGGTCCGTTCACAGTTGTTCAGCGGCTGTTCAGAGGATAATGTGATTGGACCGTCCATTCCTTATTATCCTCAGCGCATTCACTGGATAGTTCGCATAGGATATGACACCCACAGGATCTATATAATCATTGTATGACGTCCGAAGGACAGTTGTGGTTGTCTGGGTAAGGAGTATTTTGTTTATCTAAGTAGTTCTAAGTACTACTTGGGAACGTTTTCATTTCTAAGTAGTTTCTAAGGAGTCCAAGGAGTCTGTGCGAACCCTGAGTTGATGTTTCACAGCTCAATTAATTTAAAAAGGAAATCAACTGCTAATCATAAATCTTAATAAGCAAATTGATTTTTTTTCTTTTTAACTATACTAAATTAAATATTGAAAGGTGCATTTTCAAAAATAAAAACACATCTCAAGAAAAAATATATTTTTAAAAATTTATTTACATTAATTTTTAAGCTTGCATTTTTTTTAAATAAAAGATCTCATCTTTCATTGTAAAAGTATAGATATTCAATGTCAATAGACACTGCACCTGTTGTTTAATGAGGGCATTTGAAACAATGTTCGCTGATGGCTTCTCAGGATGCAATATTTTTTGGAAGTTGGATATTTTTGACCCAGAAGAGCCTGTAGCACAGACAGCCAACTAAAATGTCTTGTTTTTCAAGGCTCATACAAAAAAAAAAAAAAAAGGATTTTGTTATCAGCTTGGTTGACAGAAACCTCGATTAACTGAGGTTTATTGGGCAATTTTCAATTGAAAAATTAGCTCTGCTGAAGACCAATCATAATTTTCAGTTATATATATATATATATATATGATATATATTAATTCTTGTAATTGTTTATTGTATGGCTGAAATGAAGCTGAATTATACCCTTGGAAATTTTTGTATTTCCATATGAATTATTAAGTTTTATCTGCAACTATTCTTTGTTTACGTTTATTTACTTTCATCGAGTTTAATTAGTTTTGAAAAAGCACTTTGCATAAGGGTAATACACAATAACTTTTAAAATTTGCAAAATGTATTTTGAAAATACATATTTTTTTGTAGAAAAATTATCTTTTAAAAATATTTTATATTTTTGATTTTATAAGCAATGTATTTTGCATTAAAAAGTATTTATTGATGTATTTTGCGCAATTCTGTACCCATGATTCTAACCACTAGATAAGCAAATTGATATTCTTGTGTCTAAAACAGCAAATAAAGAGTGTATAGAAATATTTGTTTTAAATGGGCGTTGAATAGTTAGTTCCCCTCACCCTTTTTTTTTCTTTCTTTCTTTTCTTTTCTTTTTTTTTTTTTTTTATAAAAGTCAAAATGATTTTTTAAGATGTACCAAGATGACTCTTTCAAAGTTATGATAATACAGTTACTGTATAGTATTGCATGATGCAGGGGTGTATTGGCATAGTTCAATCCACCTCGCTAGACTTATACATTGGCCTATCAATCGACAACCCCAATATTAAAATGTTTGAACACTGACTGTCAACATAGCCCTTTGCTCTAACTCTATGAAGATGACTTGATTATAATTTATGACATATGACAGTGCACTAATTGAACGAATTCACATAAATTACTCAAAGACACATAATAAATAAGAAAGTAAACTGTATTACTTAGTTAATAAACCCTCGTGGTTTCACATCATGTTTAGAACAGAAAAAAAGCATATAAACAATATACAAAATGTTATTTTCAGAAAATAATCTTAGATTTTATAGATGATAAAACTTATTTCATACATGCCTTCCCACCTCTAACCTTCAAGGGGTGCAAATAAGCATCCTTAGTCAAATGATAAAGGACAAAGTTTGTAAATAAGCATTTGAACTCTCCCATCACAAGTTCTTACTATTACCACACTTCATTACCCACAAAGGCTTGTATTATTCTTCCCAGTTTCCACTGAAGTGTTAGCACAAGTTCATTTTTAATGAGCACCAAGTCACTGACATTTAAGTTTTCTGCTGAACACAGCCATTGCGGACGTTGTTGGAGTTGAGATAAATACTCTCCATGCCATCGCTTCCAGAAGTGCTAGAATACTCACTAGGGTCAACAGCGAAGTTTATTAGGTGGAATATCAGAAACATCAAGTTCTGAAATAGCTGTTAAGGTTGCACAAGTCAAAAAATGACTTGGCGTCAAAACTTGTAGATCACATGGATCATTTGACTGCGGACATAATGGTCTGGAGTTCAAGGAGGCTTCAATTTGTGACAATAAGGTAGAGATTTTTTTCAATTGTAAATAGCAAATTTCCCATTGTTCCATGCAGATGATATTTCACAGATTTTATATTAGCCTCCCTCAGACAACCAAAATATGGAATGAAAGGCAGATTAAATTTCCAGATGATATCTGCATTAGCCACATAATTCTGAAATATTTGATCTCTACTAATGGAGGATATGAAATTGTATAATTCACACAATTCACTACTTGCATCTTTGAAATTTCTTGCTCAATCACTGATTAAATCAGCTTGTTTACTTCTATGAGCAACAAATATTTTCAAAGCAGCCAAAAATGTGGAAGTTGGCAAATGTGAAACCAATTCAAGATAAACAGTACAAATTGAAAAACAAATAAAAATAGAAATAGAACTCTTAAATGACTTGATATTTCTGCAATTTCTTTCTTTAGACATAAATGGGCCTGCATAATCAATTCTAATTTTTGAGAATGGACGACTTGGTATAACAGGCATGACTGGAAGATCCCCCATTATTTGAGTATCAATGGATGGTAAACCACAGAAAGACTTCAAACAACTCCCCACTATTTTCTTACTGCATCTCATTTAGTATCCAGAAATTGGTTTGAAGAACAGCTGAAAGAAGCTGTGGACCAAAATGCAAATAAGTTATATGATAATGCTTGATAATTAATGCAGTTATATGACATGTGTTAGGCAATAGTATTGGGTGCTTCTGATTCTCTGAGACATTAACATGTTTCAATCTTCCACCAACATGCAAAATACAATTATGATCTAGGAATTTCTGGAAATCAAATGATCATCATTATGTTTCAAAACATTTACAACACATTTTCTTTTTCCTTTCTTTAGGATAATCTCTTCTATTTCCTCACTTTTAAATGATTCATTAGACGGTTTATTCCACGACTGTCTTAACCATTTTGGACCATGAAACCATAGCCCACAATTCACAAATTCTGATGATAACATACCTCTTGTTTCACAGTCATCTGGATTTTCAAGTCTGCGAACATGAAATATTAGGAAATGCTTCTTGGATTTTAGCAACACAGTTTGCTACAAAGGTTCGACATCTGTGAGTCTCTAAAGAAAGCCATGCCAATGCAACTTTAGAATTAGTCCATGAAAACACTTCACTTTATTTGAAACTTAAATGATTCAAAACCACTTTTAGTAAATTTGCCAAAAGAAGAGCTAAACATTGTTCAAGTCTCGGAAATGACTGAATCTTAATGGGTACAACCTTAATTTTAGATATCAAATTATTAATAATGATTTTTTTTTCATTCTGAGAAACTGAACACATATATATTACTGCACAGTACACTTCCTCAGATGCATCATAAAAGGCAGGAATTGAAGTTTCATCTTATCTGCAGCTAATACAAATTGAAGAATTTTTAGCTTAGAAATTATCTTTAAATCATCCCAAAAAGATGTCCACTGTTTACTAAGTTTTTCATTGGTTGGCTTGTCTCAGGTAAGTGAAAATTTCCACAAATCTTGCAACAGTATTTTCATGAAAACAGTACAGAGAGAAAGCAAGCCCAATGGATCAAACACTTTTGCAACTTTTGACAAAATATTTCTGTTAGAATATCTATTTTTTTTTTTTTTTTTTTTTTTTTTTTTTTTTTTTTGTGATCTGAAACAATAAAATCTCCCTCTCAAATTTCATTGAATTTCTAAAATATCAGATTAACTATAAAATACATCACTTTGGTGCTAAACTAAAATTTGTAAATGACAATACAGATTAAAGATTTCTTATTTTTTAAAATTTTACCTGATATATACTAAAATTATCTTATATCTGCTCTGAGAAACATTAATACTGTACAGGAAGCTCCAGAAGCAGAAGTATTGGGATTTTATAGATTCTTATTAATTCAATGTTTAAATAAGTGATGACTTATTAATAGTCAGGAAATGGGCTGTACGCTTGTTGGTGTATTCATATTTTAATGAATGTGTCTCACACCCATTGTGGCATGCACTTTTGTTCAAAACAATATAGCATCATTTATGTTGTAAGTGAATATTTGGGATAGAACTCTATTACAAAATATTAACCTGCAATAATTCTTAAGGAAGTTTTTCAGTTCCCTGCTGATCAACACTGACACTTTTTCTGACTCATTAAACATACAGGTATGACTATTAAAATGATGTGGAATCGAAATACGTTTTATATATATATATTTTTTTTTTATAATTTAATCATTGAGTTCACATGGCAAATGGTTTCGTCTTTATTGCAGTGCAGTATCCATAAATTCAGTTCAAAACACTAACTTTGACAGTATTTTTTAAAAGATCTTGAGCATTTATCAAAAAACGGAGGACATCTTACAATTACATTGTTTTTGAATAGGAATGCCTGCAATTATCATGCGTTTCTGAACAAAAATGAATTTAGAAACCTGTCATAAAAAAACTCCTTTTTTATTTGAGATCAGCCCTAACTTGAAATTTATGAAAAAACTCACATTTTTTAGTCTTAATTTTGGGACTCTCAAAATTTAAATCCAAAAAAACTTTTTTTTTTTTTTGGCACATGTACAGAAGTGTACGACTTCTCTCACAATGTGGGGGGTGGGGGGAAATGTAATAAATACATCCATATGAAGTAGCATTTACTGAAATTTTATTTGGCATTGCTTAAACTCAAGTCGTCACTTTATGCATAAAAACATGCTTCAATTAGAGGATTAGATCAAGAGGATTTCCATTCTTTATAAAACACCACTTTTGAATGTAAACTTAAATTCATTATTGATAAAAATCAATTATTATTGATAAAAGGCATTATGTCATTTTATCACACTTATAGTTAAAGTTTTTTATTTCATCAATGAAAATTGTGCATTTTCTGCTTAGCATGATGTCAATTTTAAAAATGCAAAAATATAGCGATCAAGTCTGAACTTGTAAAAAGAAAGTAGATGTGCTATCATTTAAAAAAGTTATTGTACCATTTTTAGGGTGTGGCAGCACAAAAGAGAAAAGACATAATTGAATTGGAAAATTTAAAAAGAGATATACTCGTATAACATTCAGTTGACAGAAGGTAGTAGAAAAAAGGGGTAAAAGTGGTCTGATATATTTTTTTAAGTTGTCAGGGAGCTTTTACATATTTTAAAATGTGTATGCAGCAAATTTCATTCAAATTGGTCAATAATTGAAGATTTGCATAGGGAACTACATTTAGAGAACAACATTTATATATATATTGATGTGACATAATAATATTTATTTATTTATTTATTTATTTTGTTAAACTATTTATTTCATTTTCATTTTTCTTGTGGAAATGTTGCAACAGAAAAATAATTGGTTTGATAAGAAATTTCAGTAATATTTATATTACAGATATAATGATAGATTATGTTTACATAATTGCAATAAAATATGTTAATTTTTTTCATGTCAGAATATTTTTAGTGTAAAGTATGTTAGGTTCGAATCAACAAAAACTATTTTGTCATATTTTGGTTTTGATTAAATTCAAATGTAATTTTTAGATTTGAATCAGATATAATCCTACCCATGCAGGACTTCATTGGGAATGGATAAAACCATCATTCATTAATTTAATAAAGATATCAGAAAAAGTGAAAAAGCACAAATGAATTTCGATTGAATAAGATACAAGAATACTATGGCACAAGAAATTTCAAAAGTAAAGAGAAATGATAGCATACAAACTTACATTAGGCACATATTGTGTATAAATTTCCATGAATTTTTCAAATTCTTCTTGCTCACTTAATAATCTGAAAAAGTTTCGGCTGTAAAAAAAAGAAAAGAGACAATACTGCATTATAAAAAACAGAATTGCAAAAGTAACTTAGAATAATCTGAAATTTGCAACATAATTACGCAAACATATTAATGAACTTTTTTGATTGCTATAAAAACTAAAGTTTAATTTGTATAATGGTTAGATTTTTTTTTTTTTTTTTTTAAATTTTATAAGAGAAGTTTGCAGGAATGAAAAAAATAATGTATTATTTTACAATCTTTTTTTTTTATTTTAATAAGATTTTTTTTTAAATATAATTTCTATTCATACAAGAATTAAATTCTTTAATTGTTTCCAGAAATATTTTTTTTTTAAAATCATGTATTTTGAGAAATGAAATTCAGTTTTTCTTCACAGTTTTGTGAGTGAGCTGTACAATTCTTAATAAAGTAATTCTTAATAGAGTAATTCTTAATAAGGTAATTTTTCAGTTTTTTTTTCTCATTAGCTTTTCAAGCTCTTTTTTTCCATTTGTCAAAAATTTCCATGGTCATCCAAGAATTTTTATTATCATAGTCCACCTCTACACACTTCACTTCTTTAAAACAGCAAGGAGATTTACTTTTGCCAGTGACCAGCATTTTTAACTTTTATTTTTTTCTTTTTTATATCTGCATACATCAAAATAGTAATACTTTATTTGCAGTTGAAACATTTGTCATCTTTAAACAACAAAATTTTGTTTGGGAGGTACTTGTAAAAAAGACTAGTTTCATCCACATTGAAAATGCTCTCAGGAATAAATTCTTTTAGAATTTCTAGTTATCTTAAGATTCCAATTCTCACATACTGTTATTGGCATACATGCACTTTCACCACAGATAATTTCCTAGATTAATTCATGTTTTTTCTTCAACTTTTTTTAGCCAACCAATGTAGCATATAATTCAAGTGCTCAAGAGATGAATCATATTTTAGTCTTTTCTAAAACCATTGGTCGTAAAAGTGGTATATTTTGATCCCTTATCCTTCTAATCCACTTAAGGTTGCTGGTCACTCATTTTTTGCTGGTTCAAAATTACCCAGAAGTTGTTAAAGCTATATATGCACTCCCTTTAAGGAAAGAATTCAGCTTTGAAAGATACACTAGGAATCGGTGAAGAAAAACTGACTATGGTTTTGAAGTTTTTTCTTAACAAATGATGAGTTTCACTATATGGAGACTATTTTTCATGTAATCATGGAAAAAATAAAAACTTTTCTCAAAAATCCGTTATATAGAGAAAGTCATTATACGGAATTTCCTTATACAGAAACTATATTATACTTCATTTTAATAACTGAAATAAATCTCATAAGTGTTGTTAATATCAAAATTTAGTTGCACCAAGAACATAACAGTTATCATGAAAAGTATCAAGAAACTGATGAATCATTATTAAATAAATAAAAATCTGAAGTAAAACGAAAGCATGTGTTTTGATCCCACAATTTGCAAGCTCAAGCACGCTTGTCTGACCACTAAACCATGGAGATTTCCTTGCTGGTACAAAAAAAACATTTTAAGTAGATGTAACAATGTATGGAACATTTTAAAATTTATTTGTACTTTTTATTTTTGGTTGCTGACACTAATTACTTAAAAGCTATTTTCTACTATTGACTTTCTACAAACCAGCATTGTGATCTTAATGTCTGGTGGTCCACTTGTAAGTTTAATTCAAAAAAGAATAGTACTGTTCAGACAATTTACAAAGAATATTGGATAAAAACCTTGGATACCCTTCATGGAAATGTTTAAATAATAATTTATTACACTTAGATTTAAAAATTAGTTTGTTGTAATTTGAAATGTTTGAAAATTATTTCACTAAGATTGACTAGTCAAAAGTATTATAGTGCTTTCCACTTTTTGGCAATATTGAATTAGGTAAATGGATTTATCAAAACAAAATTCTTTTATATATATATATATATACAAAAAGAATTAATTTTTATTGAGTATTGTAATACACACACATGTTATAGTATTCCATAGAAACAAGATATTTGTTTCTATGACAAATAAAGTACAAACTACAGAGGCGACAACCCCTATCCTCAACCGCAAGTTTGTTCAACTCTTCAATATAAACTAGACAAGGTACTACTAATCATGATAAATCATCTGGCAACAGTTGACAGAAATTCAATTTTTTCTTGTTCATTCAATTGTTTTTTTCATTTGGCAAGAAACTGTCAAGTTTCTATGACTATCATTTAAATTCATATAAAAAAGTAGCTGCCAATATGACTCAGGCCTAGAAGTGACTTTCTTCAAAAATATTATAGGAAATATAGGAATTTTTTTGAAGAAAATATAGGAATTTTATAGGAAATTTTATTTATACGTAAATACACCAAGACATGTTTGTTTTAATACATCAACGTAGACAGACATCAACATTGTAAAAACTATAACATAAGTAAACTATTTAAAGTTCATTCCAGACTACTTCAGAAATTTTTAAACACCTTTCAGGATTAAAATACTGGTTTCAGGATTTGAACACCCCCCCCCCCTCCTTGCAATATTCAACATTTTTTACAATTATTTTCTGAATCATGATCACTTACAAAAGTTGCATTTATATATATATATATATATAATTAAAATAAAGGTTATAAATGATTTTTTTTTTTTTTTTTTTTTTTTTTTGTAATAAATTTATATGAAATGAGTTTTTATAGCAAGAGCAATTCAAAGTTCTTAAAAAACTCTGAAATTTACAGAAAATTTTATGAAAAGTTACAGCAAAGAAGAGAGAGGGGGGGGGGGAAATCCTTCCCTACATTAATTATACATTTTTCCAATGACATTCCCAGTTGTTTTTTTTTTTTTTTTTTTTTTTTTTTTTCTGTAATGCTTTGATGGAATTTGCATTTTTCCTTCAATACTTAGGGGAAAATTCCACCTTTCTTGTGATCTTTTAACATAAAAGATTTTTTTTTTTAATTCCTTGATGAAATATGAATCTTTTTTTACGATCTTTTGACGAAAATCGCCTTTTTTCCGCGATCTTTTGACGAAAATTGCGTTTTTTCCCGCGATCTATAGATGAAAATCGCGTTTTTTCCGCGATCTATTGATGAAAATCACGTTTTTATCGCAATCTTTTGGCGAAAATCGCATTATTCTCGCGATCTTTTGACAAAAATCGTGTTTATCTTGCGATCTTTTGATAAAAATTGCATTTTTTTTCACGATTTTTTGAACAAAATTGCGCTTTTTCGCGATCTTTTGAGGAAAACAGTATTTATTCGTGATATTTAGACGAAAATAGAGCTTTTTCTCGCGATCTTTTGACAAAAATCGCGTTTTTTCCGCGATCTTTTAGCGAAAATCGCGTTATTCTCGTAATCTTTTGACGAAAATAGCGTTTTACACGCGATCTTTTGAACAAAATCGCGGGGTTTTTTCACGACTTTTTGATGAAGCTTGCGTTTTTCTCGATCTTTTGATGAAAATAGTATTTATTCGCGATCTTTATACGAAAATCGCTCGTTTTTCTCGCGATCTTTGG
Organism: Maratus speculifer; assembly: GCA_964019185.1. NCBI lineage: Eukaryota > Metazoa > Arthropoda > Arachnida > Araneae > Salticidae > Maratus > Maratus speculifer. The sequence continues at coordinate 116,355,549 of OZ025297.1, read as the reverse complement.
ACGAAAACCGCGTTTTTCTCGCAATCTTTTGACGAAAATCGCATTTTTCTCGCGATCTTCTGATGAAAATCGCGGTTTTTTTCTTATGAAAATAGTATTTATTCGCGATCTTTAAACGAAATTAACATTTTTTTTCGAGAATTTTCGACGAAAATCATATTTTTTCACGCGATCTTTCGACGAAATTTCCGTTTTTCCGCGATTTTCTGACGATATAAAAAAAATCGGAAAAGCGGAAAATGGTAAAAAAGCGCAAAATCGCGAATCCGCGGAAAAATCTCATGCCTGGGTGGAGGGATGAAAAATATAGGAAAAATAGGAATTTTTTCAAATTTACAGGAATTATAGGAAATATAGGAACGCTGCGAGGCCTGCATGACTGTAAAATATCTGGACTAGAAACAAGTTTTTTTTTATTGTCAGCGATGTATATAAATTCCTTTGACCATATAAAAGGATAATAACTGCTACAAAGAAAGTAGGAATGAGCTATAATTGATTTCAACATTATATATAAAATTCAAGAATATCTGAGCATTTTTAGGCTGTTAAAAATAGGTAAATATATATTTATATTAAACACAGTCTAATTATACTGAATAACATTAAAAAACTTTCATTAAAAAGGCAAATTAGGATAACACTATCACACTATGTATGGCAATTTTTTTAAATCTTATTCACTTTTATAAAAACAGAAATTAAAATTGAACATTACTTCAAGGAATATATTTCATATTTTGCATTTTATTCAACACTGTAGATATTATTTCATGACAGTTACATTTTATAAGAAATACTAAAGAAAAAAAAAAAGGGAACTTACAAATATACAGATTCAGAAAAGGCATTTCCTAGGAGTTTGCAATTGTTTCGATACTCTACAATGTTATTTATGCGATAGGCAAGATCTTTATCTTGTGCAAATCTAAAGCACTGCAAAATTAACTATTGTTAGTTATTTATTACTTTAAAAGTGACATGACTTAAACTTTTGTAATAATATAGTCAAACCTCGTTATCCCGATACTCTCAGGACCAGAAAAATGTGTTATTATAAGCAGAGTTGGAGAAAAATATGTTTGTAAAAAGCTGTATTTTTAATTAATTTAAGACAATGTTAAATTCACAATTGTTATTGCATTTTTAAGCAATAAAACATTATTATTAAATAAAATGAACACAAAAACGAAATTGAAAAGTATAAAAATAAAATTTCTGATGACTTCCTTTCTTATTATTACATGAAATACAGATGAATTTGTATTTTTAATTAATTTAAGACAATGTTAAATTCACAATTGTTATAGCATTTTTAAGCAATAAAACATTATTATTAAATAAAATGAACACAAAAACAAAATTGAAAAGTATAAAAATAAAATTTCTGAAGACTTCCTTTCTTATTATTACATGAAATACAGATGAATTTGTATTTTTAATTAATTTAAGACAATGTTAAATTCACAATTGTTATTGCATTTTTAAGCAATAAAACATTATTATTAAATAAAATGAACACAAAAACGAAATTGAAAAGTACAAAAATAAAATTTCTGATGGCTTCCTTTCTTATTATTACATGAAATACAGTTGAATTAAGTTCTACACCTAGATGTGCTTCCTACAACTCTTTTTCTATATTATACAATGAGTTTTGAACAATATTCGTTGTTTCAGAAATGGATGTTAGATAATTTCTGATCATTTCAATGCAATGGAATGCTTAGATTGTAGTTGGTCGCTTTTGTTCTAGCTCTATATCACTTTCATTCTCCGAGTCTGAAGTTTCTAGCTTTTTTTCTTTTACAATTTCAGAAATCATTGTGTCTGGCGATATGGTGATGTCCTTATCAAAATCAATGTATGTCTGGATCTGGACATCCCTCTGTTACATGTTTTTCACAATCTAACAACTGTTTAAACAATATTTGAAATAGGATGTCTTGTTCATTACCTTCTATAACTCGAGATCTGATGACTGAGATGGATGGAACCAGCACATTTGAAACAGGTATGAGCTGTCTTAGACTTTCTTGCCACTTTGCTGTAAAAATTTAAAACACTATGAATAAAGTGTATATATGACATGTTTAACATTCTCTAAGTGAATATGTATCATATTCTAAATGTGAAACACAATGGGCAAGTGATCGGGGATTGGAGAATAGAGAAGGTGTAGGAAGATATCTCTCTTTCACCGATTTTGTCATTCATAGGGTGTGGAGTTTAATTCAGATAAATAACTGAAATAAAATTCCTCCTTTATGTCAATGAGTATTTTAGACATTTCTGTGAAAAGTTTAGCTAAGACATTTCTTGCCGCTTAATTTCCGTGCTTGTAAGATGGATTATGAAAAATGAACAATTTTCCCAATTCGTTAGGCTATCCGGAGTCAAAAATTATTCAACGGCATAAAATCCAGAGTTCATTTACAGTAAAATCGTATACAGAAAATCTGGACTTTAAAAAACTGATGTGATAAACAGAAGGACATGAAAACCAGGTGTCAGGATAGCGAGGTCTGACTGTAATTCATAACAATAATAGATAATAAAAATTACCTTTTCCATGGCATTCATGAAAAAAGATGCTATAAAAATAAAAAGTTTAAAAATTAATCATCAAATAACTTAAGTTTTGAAAGAAAAAAATTATAAAAGTAAGGGAATAATATAATACCATCAGATGGATGCCTAGCTGTTAATTCCTGCCCTTCAAGTTTGCTAATTATTTCATACAGAATACCTAGTTTTGAAGAATCTATAAAAACAAACACATACATACATATATACATACGGAATAGCTTAAAATATAGACATAAACAATACATTGAAATTCTGAAATAAATAATATAGCAATTAAAATTATAATTCTTTTTATACTTACATTCATTAATGAAGATATTTAACACACTGCTGTAAGTACCTAAACTTGGCTCTGAAATAAAATTAACTGGTTCAAGTTAAGCAGAAATATTTAAACATAAATCATTCATAATGTAATTAAAAACCAGTAATTTTTTTTATTAAAATGAAAACTGATTTACCATGTACACCACTTGGTGCACTTCTAGTGAATAAGGTAAGACATATTTTTTTTTTTTTTTTTTTTTTTTTTTTTTTTTTTTTTTGATAATTTTATATTGTTATCCATCCACTTTATGTTAGTTGGTCAGACAGATCTCAAGCTCCTCTCAATAAAATTAAACCTATGGGTATGTAACACTTATATTTCCTTAGGAAATTAATATTTTTAATCTCTTTTTTTCTGTGCACTCTTCTTAAATAATGTCTCTTTCTTTCTTAATTGTCAAAATGTTTCAAAAATACATATCTAATTTATAATTAGCTTTACACTACAAATAAAATGAAAGAAAACACCATTTCAAGAAGAGTATACAGAAAATAAATTAAAAATATTAGTTTTCTGAAGAGATATTTTTACAATATATATGCATTGCACACCCTTAGGTTTAACATTAGCGAGAAGAATTTGGGGTCTTATTGATCAACCACCTTAACTACAAAGCAATTATAAAGCTGCAAATATCACTCATGTTTGATACATAAGAGATGATCGTATATTTAAAAACAAATATGTGTCTATCTATACACAACCTACTAATAGAAAATCTATACACTACACAATGACCATTACAAATATAAAATAAAGTAGCACTGTGTATCGTAAAATAATATATTCCAATTTCAGGGAAATTTGAAATTTTTTACAAGAAAATTTCAAATAATTTCATAGAAACTAACATTTTTCATAAAAAAAATTCCAAGAGTTTGAAAAAAAGAAAGGTCATGCAATCATACTATTTTAAGACTCATAATTCATATAAGATAATACATTCATTAAAAAATACATAATTTTTGTTGTATTTCTTTTTTACATAGGGCAACAGGAAAGCAAATATGAAATATTATTTAAACTATCTTTTTTTCTAATTTAAAAAAAAATCTCAATGAATATTCATAAATTAATATTGAACAATTAATCGATAAAAACATGATACATTCTTAGAATATTATACTAGTCATTTTTCATTTATAATTTATTTTATACTTTTGAACTTTAAAACGTTTCATTGTTACAGAACAAGAAATGCTCGAAGGGATGTATGTATATATATATACACAAAATATAAAAATATTAGAAACATTGCATTAAAGAATTAAAAAGAAAAGATGAAAAAGTGTAAAAATAAATAAATAAATTATACAAGTAAAAATTTTTGAATTTTCATAAAAATGCATGACAAAAATTTTAAATTTCGAAAAATATGGAAAATTAGGGACCGCATTAGCTATTTGTCACTTCTCCAAATGCAATTAAATCTGAAAAATGGCAAAATTTAATTTTGGTGAAATATGCACTGAATGATTATTTTAACACCAACTGTTTTTAAATAGGTATAAATGCTACCATTTTATTTTTATTTCAAATAAAACGGAAGGAAAATTAAATTGCTATGATATGGTGCACTTTACAAATAACAAATTTCATATTTATTATTATAAAATTTAACTACCATGTAAAAAAGGTTAACTTCATTGGAAAATTGGCAAATGAGTTTTGAATTTGATTAATAAGTTGGTTAGCAGTCTTAATTTCTTAACACGGTCCCTAAAATGATTTAAAATCAGGAAAATTAAAGACCTGTAAAACAAATACTTACTGAAAATACAAACACATACTAAGATAAAAGAGAAAGAAATCGATAAAAGAATAAAGAATCACAGATTTGTAGTGGATTTTAAATCCTGCTATAGATAAAAAAAAAAAAAAAAAAAAAGATATATGTTAGGATATTTTTAATTAAACATACCAATATTGAGTTTTCTCATTTCTGCCACAATACCCAAAGCAAGATCGCCAGTCTTTCGATTTCTCCGCTTGACAAAAACATCTAAAACAGCATTCATTGTATACAAATCAGGCTTTAATCCTTCTTTTTGCATAGTACTAAGAAACAGCTAAAATAGAGAACATAAAGAATAAATTAAAACTACGTAAAGTAAAAGACTATATAACTCAAAATATTGGGGTCACTTCAATACGTCTTAGAGGAAGAAGATAAATTGAAAATTCATAGAATAATAATATGAAACTTACAAAAGATTCATTCATTAACAATAATTAGTTTTCTATTGTTTTTCTTTTTAAATTTATAGAACTCTTGAGATACTCTTGATCACTCTTGATCTATAGAACTTGATTCAAAATAAAGATAAAATAGATTTTCATTTTAAGCAGAATGCTTTTTAAGATTTTTTTTTTTTTTTTTTTTTTTTTTTTTTTTTAAAGAGTTTTTTACTATGTACCAATTTTTTCCCATCAATATCCCCTCCTCATCCCTAAAGTATAGAAGTAATAAAAAAAATCTGCACATATTCAAAAAATCATTTAAATTATACAAGCATAAGTTTGATAGATATTTTTTTAAAAACTATGCAATGAAACAACATTTTTTTATTATCGGATTTTTTGAATTATAATAGATTGCAAGAGATTTCTATAGCACATCTACATTGATGATATTTCATATTTATATAATGTTTATTTCAAAGAGTAGTAACAGTGTTTATGCTTGGAGCATTGGTGGTAGACATCTAGTCTGATTAAATTAGGGTCATAATGATAGGTATCACTTAAGAGCCCACAATCAGGGATGGGAACTGCAAAAAAGCGAAAAGACTGAAAATACGCGTGAACGAAAAATTGCACCATATTGTATTCACACGCGCGAATGAAAAATTGCACCACAAGTAAGGGGGTATTTTTTTTTTAATGAATAGGTGTTATCAGAAGTTTTATTGACTTTGAAAGATTTGAAACAATCAAAAAAAGATTGTGAAGCAGTAAAATCTGTTTTTGGAGCAGCAAAAAGAATAATTTGGAAGCAGGAAAGTAAGTTTTTGGAACAGAAAAATTCTATCCACCAGGCTTAACTTTCTTTTCTTGCCCCTTTGACGAAAATTGCGTTTTAAAGCAATTTTTCGACAAAATTTGCCGTTTTTTCGCGATCTTTTGGAAAAATTTGCCGTTTTTTCGCGATCTTTTGACGAAATGTGCCGGTTTTTCGCGATCTTTTGACAAAAGTTACCGTTTTATCACGATTTTTTGATGAAAATTGTAGTTTTTCGCGAATCTTTTGACAAAATTTGCCGTTTTATCGCGATTTTTGGACGAAATTTGTCGTTTTTTCGCAATTTTTTGAAGAAATCTGTTTTTTTTTTCGGGATTTTGTAACAAAATTAGCCATTTTTTCGCGAATCTTTTGACGAAATTTGCGGGAAATTATTAGTTATTTCACTATTTTTTTAGTAAAATTTCCTTTTTTGCGATTCGTTGACGAAATGCACCGTTTTTTCGCGATCTTTTGTTGAAATATTCTGTTTTTTTTGCAATCTTTTAAAGAAAATTACCGTTTTTTTGATAAAATTTACCGTTTTTCGCGAATGTTTCGACAAAATTTTCCGTTTTATTACGATTTTTGGACAAATCTTGTCATTTTTTCTAGGAAAACCAAATTTTTTTCGGGATTTTATAACAAAATTAGCCTTTTTTTCACGAATGTTTTGACGAAATTTGCCGGAAGTTATTCGTTATTTCGCGATTATTTAACGAAATTTGCCTTTTTTGCGATTCTTTGACGAAAATTACGCGTTCCGCGGGAGTCCCATTTTTTAGCGTCCCGTCGCCGATTTTCTGTGTATTTTGCGCGCTATAGCGCGTCCGCGGCATCCCTGTTACATATTTCTGAAATCCGCGGAAAAAGCGGAATTTTGGGGTGAAAAATCTGAAACTTATCAAAATAACAAAAAAGCGGAAATCCGCGGAATTTTTTAAAATAACAAAAAAGCGGAAATCCGCCAAAAAGCTGAAAATTCTCATCCCTGCACAATAGTCACAGAAAAAATGCTCAAAAAGACCCGGATGACCATGTAAAGTCTATGGGAGCGTTCTTTTCTAATATCTGCCTGAAATTTTAATATTTTTGCATGATTTTTTTGCACAAGATAGCTGAGGGCGATCCACAGCCGGGCTAGTTTTTACTTTTTCGATTTTGGTTATATATTTTTTATATTACGATAGTTTCAGTTTCAGAACTGGTTTAAATCGGTTTCGAAAGTTAAAGTAATTTTTTAAGGAAAATCTGAAACAAAAATTGAAAAAGTAAAAACTAGCCCGGTTGTGGATTGCCCTCAGCTATCTTGTGCAAAAAAAATCATGCAAAAATATTAAAATTTGAGCGAGATATTAGAAAAGAACGCTCCCATAGACTTTACATGGTCATCCGGGTCTTTTTGAGTAATTTTTCTGTGACTATTGTGGGCTCTTAATTAAATAAATTACAATGATTAAAAACCTATGATCACTTAGGCAACCTTTATAAAAATGGTTTCATATTTACAAAATGTCTATACAAAGGAATCAAGTTTTATAGAATGGGGAAAATGAAGAATTTAAGTTATTACTTCAAAGAAGGAATTACGAGGGGGGAGTCCAAAAACAAGTTTCCCCTGGCATCTATGGACAGAGGTGTGTATGAAAGCCAAACAATGTAATGAGACGTAAAAGATATGATACAACTTCATTTGTCAACATAAGTATCAAGCATATTGCAACATTTGTCATACCAATTGATAAGCTGCAAAAAGCCCTCCAGAAGAACATCAGAGCTTTGCATAAAGAAAAGCCGTTAAACATTTCTTCAGTATGCAAAACACTGAGTTTTTCCTGGAGGGCTTTTTGCAGCTTATCAAGTGGTATGACAAATGTCACAATATGCTTGATACTTATGTTGACAAATGAAGTTGTATCATATCTTTCACGTCTCATTCCATTTATTGACTTTCATACACAACTCTGACCATAGTTATCAGGGGAAACTTATTTTCAGACTCCCCCTCATATCACTGATTATCCATCGTGAAATTGACAAATTAACGTTGAACTTTACAGTAATACAAGATTTTATCACATTAAGCATGAAATTAACATAAAAATGACTCAGTGAGGAATAATAATTTTGGTTTCATTGAGATGATTAACAAAATGGATAAACTAAAATTACTCTGATGTGCCAATCCCAAAATTTTTCTTTTATCTTATACATATTAATACTTGGAAATTCACTATCATAGTGCCAAAAATAAATGGCAATCTATGCACATCATGAAAATTCTAAAGATATAAAATTCCATGTATTAGATCTTAAAATATAATTATTGCTAAAATCGTGTAAATCCTGCAAAAAATGCAGCATAGCAGTGCTACCTGCTTGGTAATTTACATTAAAACTTAATCAGCAACAACTTATGTCAAAAATTAACTGAATCTAAACTTTGATGAAAGGCTGTGCTTCAGTTTTTGAGATAACGCTATAGCGGAAATCATAAAAAATCCAGCATAGCAGCAGGGTTTGAAAAAAACCCTTTAAAAAGCCCAACCTGCTGGGCCAAGTAGTCTAAAACCTGGGGTTTTTCTGGTTTTTTTTTTGGGTTTTATTAAAATTTTTTTAGAGAACTTTTCAAACTTCTAATTTTTATATGCATAATACCTAAATTTTTCTTTTATTAGTGAAACAAGGGTATAATTTTGCATTAAGTATGTATTAACAATAGAAATAAATATATAAAAAGAAAAAGAATAAAGTATATTTAAAAAGATTATTTTGTATCTCATAGGACTAGAACACTGTAAGAATGATATATTATGCCAAGTACAACTGAATTTCTTTATATAAATCTTACATAAGTTAAACAGACAAATTTATACCATTTCTTTCATTTACTTCAATCAGAAATCAATTTAAAACAGCAGCATTTATATGTATATATATATTTATTTTTATGTTGATTTTTTTTCCTTTTTAATAGAAAAAAAAATAGTTTTAGTGTTTGTGATAGTTACACATACTTATAGAAAATTAAGTTGTTACAATTATTAGTTTTTAAAATTGTCATTGGGAGAATTAAGGCTTTTTTCCAGTGGAAGGGGAGGGGGGTGTTAAAATTTACAAGTGGTGTACTGATATGAAGAAATACATTGCCTTATGTAATTTAAAGTTGAAATTTTGAAAAAACCCATTTGGGTTTTTTCAGAAAAAAAGCCTTTTGGGTTGGAGAAAACTGCAATAATTAAACATGCTAAATTTGTATAGTTTCTTTCATTCACTTCAATTCAAAAATCAGTCTAATTTATTTTAAGGGTTTTATAATAATATTTTTGAAATTTTTAACAAAATTTACTATATATATATATTGCAACAGTATTAAATGTTAAATTCGATTGTTGTAGAAGTCAGTGCCAATGACATTTGTAAATTTAGAACCCAAATGGAAATACACTTTTACTAGCTTTGCTGCTTAATAAACTCCTAAATGATTTTATGCAATTTGTTCCAAATCAGATCAAATGTAGAAAAATATTGTTCGATTGAAGTAGAAATAGTTTGTGCTTAATGTAACAAAACGAAAAACTGGCGATATCCATGAGGAAACTTATCTTTTTCATTTGTTTTTTTATAATCTGTCATTGTGTTGAAAATTACTGTATAACACTTTCATTAAATATCGAAACAGGATAATAAATGGAATGATTAATCTTAAAAGCTATAACAATGCAAGCAATCAGGATGGGGTTCAAGTTTCAAATGCCACCTTTAGGTATACATTATGATTTAAAGCACTTGGATGCATTTTAAAATACAGGTATGGAAATTCCTTCTTTACAAGCTAATTTCTGGGGGTTTTATCAATGCTTAGAAATTCCTTTGAATCTGGTTCTTTTGAAATATATTTAAATTAGCGTTTATATTTGCATTCTCATACCTTAGATTAAATAATGATACAGTCGTGAAAAAATGAAAAAATTTGAAAAAAAAAACCACAAATGGGTTTTTTATGGGTTCTTTCAAGTGGGCCCGCCCGAAAAAACCCGCCCAGGTTTTTTCAGGCTGGGCCCACTTGGGCAAACCCTGCATAGCAGTGCCACTTATTGGGCAATTAATGCCAAAAACATTATCAGCAACTTGTTATGTCAACATCTAAAAATCTGAAATTAGATAAAAATTCATGTATTAGTTCTTGCGACAGAGCTATCGCAGGTAATCACAAAAAATGCAGTATTTATAGCAGTGCAATTTCTTGGGCGATTTACATCAAAACATGATCAGCAGCATTAATATTTATCAAAGTATACCTGAATCTGAAATTTGGTGAAAATTTGTGCATTAGCTCGACATACAGCTATTGTGAAAATGTAAAAAATGCAGCATAGCAGCACCACCTGTTGGACAATTTAGAGCAACACATAAGCAACACCAATTCATATTAAGGACTAAATATTTAGAAATTAATAGAAAAATGATCTTAATATAGCAAAACAAAATTAAAACTTCATGGCAGATCAAAAATTAAATTTTATCCAATGTTGAGTAAGATGGTTAAACAAAATTATAAATAAAGGCATTTAGTTGTTTTACTGCCTAACAGATAAAAGAAGAAAAAAATTATACAAACTGTGGCATATTCACAGCTACTATCTCGTTCTTCTTTCACCGAAGGAATACAACTGATCAAACTATTGTAGGCCTGAACAGTAGCTATTAAAAAACAATATATATAAACACAATGGATAGAATAAAAATAAAATACAGCCAATGTTCTTTATAAAATGTAGTACAAAAATTAGCATACATATGAAATTAATCCCTTCACTCTAGAGAAAAAGGTCATCATAATGGAAGAGTTCCCTAAAGAAAACTTTTGAAATGGTTAAATTTTAAAACTCATCAAAATTTTAAAATGTAACAAGGGAGGTCAAAAAAGTTAAGAAAATGTATTGCCTTAGAGATCACATTTATTTATAGATTCACTAAAGCTTTCCAATTTAAATTATAATATGAAATTTCACAGATATATACTTTCAACATTCAACTTATGAGAGAGATAAAGAAAAAAAAATAGTTAAAAAAATGTGCATAGAAGATTTAAAAACAGGTTATCTACTTCATCACAAAATCTTATTAGGCTGCAGAAACTGTACTTCTCTTGCTATGAATTAAAATAAAAAATGCATGGTAATCTTTAGATATTGAAATATTATTTGCTTAGTTCTGAATGAATTAAAATTAGTAAAAATGCATTAATTATGAAATTTAATTCATAACTAAAATCAGAAGAAAAAAATCTATCATGCTTAGTTGATTTCATATTTTAAAAAGTAATTAGTTACTTATTATACAACATCATTAAAATGCTGTCACAGATTTACTTTTTTTCTTGTATTTCTTCAATTGCTCATTTATTTTTTTCCTGTTACAAATTGGCAATTCAAAAAAAGCCCTTTGTTTTTTACACCTGAGATCAGTGTAATTTAAATTTTTTAAAAGAAAAACATTATCTAAACATAACATAAATAGGAATACACAAAGTAAGTTATTTAAATTTTGGGATATTTTTAATAGAAGCATTTTTTAGAAATTATTGCCACCCATCTTGTTGATCACTGTATGTGATACATTTATAATTCTGATATAAGCATTTGATTTCATTATGTATAGAACTGTTTTTAATTTGAAAGTATTTTAAAACAATATCTTTATTCAGTATAACTGGAGCAAAACTGACAACTTTTGATAAATAACAGTGTTATCACTCTATTGAGGCATACAATGAATTGTTGTTTTGCATGCATCTCTTACCTAGTTGCTTTCAAAACTACCCTAGCCTTATCTGAAGGAGGTGGCTGCATTCCATGTACCACTCATCCCATCTAAACACAGCATTTTATTTATGTTATTGAATTGTGAATATTTTACCATAGACTGACATAAGTTTTCTATGTATCAACCTAATTCATCTTTTCTTTTGTATCCACAGAGTTTGCATGAAACTGCTGTGACCTCCTTCATGTATATTTTTACAGCTTATGTAAAAGAAGAGAAGAGGAATAAAGGAGTGGGGTTGTTATTAAAGTAATCTATTCAGCCATCTATTATCTTCAGCAAAAATCCATGCAATTGATGTATTATGATTGGGAGTTCTGTTACCACAGCATTTTTCAATTACATTTTACATATAAAGATCTGCTTCAAAATTGATTGTAGGTATTTCAAGTTTGAGTATGCCATCATTTACTCGACCTCTTGTATTTGTAATTTGCTGAGAAGGTAGCAACTTAATGTGATGACGATTGTCAGAGAGGAGTACAATCAGAAGTTGCTTTCAGCATGCAAAACAATCATTGTTCCTAATAATTTTTTTAGCATTTGTTTTATGTTGTTTTCTGTGTTGTTTCGTAGTTGAGTCTCATTGCCCATAAATTTTTAGATCTATTATTTAGATGTGTATTACATTGGGTATAAACCATCCTGGAGCATAAATTTGGATTAAATATTTTGTGAGTGAACCTACAGGTGCTGATGGTCAATCAATGCTTACTAAAGGTAGAAAATTTTATTTGCCTTTGTGAGCTATCTTTTGTGAGATTTCTTTTCTGGGTTTCTATTTCTTCTGAAAAATAGTTTTCCTGGTCAAATACTTTGCAAATGACCAGTAGTTATTCCTGTGCTGAGTAACTTTTCCTCATTGTTCCACTTTTCCTTTTGAGGAAATAATTTTTTTAAATTATTCTCTGCAGGCAAAAACATTGCAATAGGAAGTAAATGGTACATGGAGAAAAATTTTCCCAATTGTTTTGGTAAACCCATGTGAGTTAGAATTTTTCTCATTGACCTTGTTTAATAAATGATGTAGAGGAAATTCACTGAAGTGAAATAGCATATGATCCATCATTATGATTCATTTTAATCTTATCCCATGCAAAATGGGTCACAACAGCGATAGAATTCTCTACTTTTAAAATGAGCCTTCATTGCCCATTAGAATCTATACATTCACTCACAAAGAAATATATATTCCAAGTTTGTGCTCCAGGATGATTTACTATCAATGTAATCCACTTCTAAAGCAGGAACCTAAAAGTTAATGGGAAATTACTTAATTACTAAACAATACAGAAATGGCATAAAACAAATACTAAAAAAAAATTTTTTTTAGGACAATGGTTGCTTTGCACACAGAAAACAAATTCTGACTGTAATGCACTCTCACAATCGTCATCGCATTAAACAGCTCACTTTTCAACACATGATAAATGCAAAAGGTAGAGTAAATGATGGCATACTCAATGTTGAAATACCTAGTGACATCTTTGAAGCAGATCATTATGTAAAAAATATAATTGGTATTGTGGTAACAGAACTTCCAATCACTATTCATTAATATTATGCAATTTTAGTAAAGATAATAAATGGCTGAATAGATTCCATTAATAACATTTCTGTGCATTACACTGCTTGTCTTCTTTTACAAAGTCAGTAAAAGTTTATGTGAAGGAGATCAAAGTAGGAACATCCAAAATCTGTGGATACAAAGAAGATATGAACTAGGTTGATACGTAGAAAACTTATGCCAATCTTCTGTTAAAAAAAAAAAAAAAAAAAAAAAAAAAAAAAAAAATACAAATAAATGTATAAATAAAACACTTTGCCTAGATGGTTAGGACATGAAATGTAGTTCCCTCCACGAGATATGTCCAGGGTAGTTTTAAAAGGAACTAGGTAAGAGATGTATTCAAAACAACAATTTGTTGTATGCCCCAATAGAATGGTAGGGCAGTTTTTTTTTAACCAAAAGTTGTCAGTTTTGATCCAATTATACCGAATAAAGATATTGTTTTACCATTTAAATAAGTTAAGTGGTTAATAATAAAAGTTTAAGTAACACTTAAATAATAACCAGCTCTACAGGATTTTTTTGAAAAAGTGACAAACTTAATGCAAAATTCCGACTTTTGGACCAAAAGTGCCTTTTTATTTATTTATTTATTTATTTTTGGCAGTAAAATTTTATGCAGTTGATGTACTAGTATAAAGGCAACTTTTGACATCTACCTATTTTCGATAAATGTAAATTCATTTTTTTAGCTCTATCCTGTTATATATTATATTCTTATACTGCTTGAAATACCTATTTAGCTAAATTATTAGCCCCTTCCCCTGCTTTCCCCCTTTTATACTTAACCAATAAACCTCCAAAACTAATCAAGTAAGCACCTTATCAGAATAAAACTTTATACCAAATCTGAAGTAAATTGGATAATTCTGCATGAAAAAATTATTTATCTAAATTAAGGAAAGGGAGGGAATATCCCTTACTTCCACTCTTTACACTTAACCAATGAACTTCGAAACTAATTAGCGAAGTGTTTTATCAGACTGAAACTATTTACAAAATTTGAAGAAAACCAGATATTCCCTTCATGATTGTACATTACATATGTAAGTACAAATCCTACAACCACATTAGCTTTCAGGCTTTGTTAGCCTGCGAGCTAAAAAAAATACTTTTATTTAAAACAATTCTCAAAAATGCCCTACTAAACATGAAATTTTCTGATTCATTTGCATGCCTAACTATTAAAACAATTTGGAATGAAATGATTTTGAAAAATAAATTACTGATCAAGTTACATGCAATTGTGGTCATGTGATAACCGATTTTTCTCCTTTCTCTAAGCATTGTCTATTGGAAGTTTGGCTCAAAATGCCATTTTTGACAGTATTTTCTGCAACATCATTTGCATTTACCAAAAATGGAAAACATCTGCCAATTTCATGCATTTCCAAACAAAAATGAATTAAAAAAATGAATCAGAAAGAAACTTCTTTGGATTAAAGAATAGCATGTATTAATTAAAAACTGCATGAGCTTATGGATCTGAAGAGACTAACTCAGTGCAATACATTTACACTAAAATGCTTTTTTTTTTTTTTTTGGCCACCCCTTGTATTTTGTATTGACTATACATGTGTGTAGAATATAAATATGTAAAATTATACATACAAATATTGTGCAAAAAAAATATCATTTTTTAAGTGAAAAATAAGTAGGAATATAATTTTATGCATTTTCAAACAAAAAATTGATTTTAAAAAAGTGTCAGAAAACTGAACCACTGGATTTCAAAACAGCTTTAAAAAATAATAAATATGGTATACATTTTTATAAATAATTGCTGATTATGAACATGCATACTTAAAAATAAACTTCAACTTGGAATCACATAACAAAAACAACAAGAATCATAACATTTCTTTGTAACACGAATTAAACTTAAACTGGATCGTAGGAGGGGGTAGGATACCCTCTTTTGTTAATCCCTTCGGGACAGGAGCCTTTTACAAAATTTTTAATGTTTTGTCACCGGTTTTTAAAAACAGAAATTTGTGGCTTATTATATCGAGAAAATGTTTTGACTAAGTAAGGCAAATTTTAAACATAAACAAGCAAATTTTGGGCATAAACAACGATCCCCAAGCTTCTTTGCGGCACGTATACGTGTTGCTCATCCCCAAGGGGTTAAAAGCAATTTAATAATTTAAGGATTACAGTCAAAAATATCAGATTTGGGCATTACATTTTTACAAAATCTTAACTGAAAGTACATCTAACTTGACAGTAACATAGCCTATAATAACAAAGATAACTGGGGCAAAACTTGATTTACTCAAAACTTCAAGTTCCAGGTTTATTTTTAAAAACTCTTAATTTCAAAGCTATAATGGCATAAATTCAGTTTCATAACACTTTCACTAATTCAAAGAATTTTTTCTTTTTTTTTCCTTAAATTATGAATACATTTTTTTCCCTCTGCAATTATAAAATTCTCTGAAAGGTAGAATAATTGGAGAAAATGCAGAATATTCTTATGTCCATTACAATTATAAAATATAATAAATAATAAAAATTTTTGTTTGCTTTTTTTATTTTATTTTTTTAGCTGAATTTTCTATTGCATCATTTTTTTTTTTCTTTTCATGAAGGAAGTAATGACCAACACAATATGGTTATAGCATGTCAATAGGCTCAGTATGCACTAGGATACACAGAGAGCAATTACAGTTGAAAGAAACTACTTACAACAAAATGAAATTGATTCACAAAGCAAGCCTAACATATTTAGGCAGGCACAGATCACAAAAGCTATCAAAGGCATAACACTTGATATGCTAGCTTGTGTGTGACCAGACTCTGATTAACCTTTGAAGATATGGGAAGCACACTGTCGTTCCGGAGCTCCCCCTTTCATTTGAGGAATGTTTTCTAAGTTCGACATATCTGGAAACTCACCAGTGCTGCATCTATTATTCCGAAGCATAGTTCAGTTTACATGCATTTCATTAAAGAACTCTTTTTATATTCCCCTATACACACCCTCTTAGGTCACAATGACGTCACTGTGAGTCACTTTGGTCACATCACATCTGTGACCAAAATGCCACCACTCAGTTCATATTCAATATGTAAAATAAAATTAATTGAACAATCTAACAGTGCAAATCTATATTAATAAAATAACAAATCGCTCTGTCTGTGTGTGTGTGTGTGTGTGTCTGCGATAGTTAGCGAAAACTACGGCACGTACGAAGCTCAAAATTTTTCTGAGAGTAGCCCAATATCTCTCCTGATGCACCTGACGCTCAGAATTTCAAAATTCTATTTATTAACTCAGTAATTAATTAAAATCGTGAGGTCACTCTCATAAAAAATCATCTTTTCCCAATTTCATTCTCTTTCGTTTTTCTACGGTTGGTTGGTTGTGTAAAAAATTTCGCAGAAATCATAAGAAAGCTGAGACAGAATTAAAGAAACCCATGGAGGAATGAGATAAGTGGAGATGAAGTAAGCCTCCAAAAAGTTTTGCAATATGAAACCATTTATCGCTCAAATTTTAATGTGCCAAACAAAAGGACTAGGATGGGATTTTGTAATATAAGAAGAATTGAAAGAAATGAATTACAACTGAAGCATATTTTAAGAGGAAATAGCAAATTTTTAAAATGGTCTTTGTTCTATTATTATTTGTTAAAATAAATGTTCGCTTTTAAAATAAAGGGAATTGGAAAATTAGCAATAATTAAATACCAAATTAAAATTAAATAAGATATTGAAAACATTTGATACGAACTAAAAATTGTATAACTAAAAGTTTCCTTCATTAATGTAATTTTAAATACTTTATAACGTAGATGAAAAATGTTTATGACTTAAAAATTGCGTGTAAATAAATATTTAAAATATAATGATGAAAATATTCTTTTAAAATCATGTATGAAAACTTAAGTAATAAATATTAATCTAAAATATAGATTTCGGACTGCAGACGATTTCAATGTATTAACAAAAGAATGTTATATTTTCAAGCAAAACGTAAAAATAATTTTCTATATTGATATTTAAAACACGTATGATAAAATAATAAAAAAATTTTTTACCGGTGAAGCAATAGATTAGTTCTTTTTAAGAAACAAGAGCAAAAAAATAAAAGAACTGATAAATAAAAAAACCGAAATCTGAATTGAACGACATCTGAACCCGAAAAAAATATTCCAAAGACCCAAAACCGGATCCGAAGACAAAATAATTTCCCTGGACATGAATCCGACCAGAACCTTAAACATCAATTTGAAAAAATACCTGAAATCTGAATCGAACCAAATCTGAATCCGATGAAAATATTCCAAATAACTATAACCAGATACGAACAAGAAAATATAATTTCCATGGACATACCCCCAATCCGAACCAAAAAATTTGAAAAAAAAAATTCCGAAATTCGAACCAAACCTAACAAAAATATTTCAGTGATGTATAACCTCATTGGAACTAGGTAAAATAATTTCTATGGAAGTACAACCCAACCTGAACCTAAAAATCCCATTTGAAGGAAAAAAATCTGAATTGAACCAAATCTAAACTGAATAAAAATATTCCAAACAACCATAACCGTATCCGAAGAAGACAAAATAATTTCCATGGGCATGAATCCAATCCGAACCTAAATTTGGATGTTCTACAAAACATAACGCGCGCCGTAGTGGTGGAAAGTGAAACTAAGTACTTAGCGCGAGATGGTTAAGATATTTCGTTTATGTTAGTGTTAAATTGGAACTTGGTTACGATTAGGTAACAGTTAGGTTGCAATTACGTTCCGGTGAGTCTTATGTTATATTTAATTTTTGGTTAGGTTACAGTTAGGTAATGGTTAAGTTGCAGTTAGGATAAGGTTAAGTTGCAGTTAGATTGTGATTAGATTATGGGTAGGTTATGATAAGGTGACGGCCAGGTTACATTTAATATACAATATTTAAGTTACAGTTAGGTTACTTTTAAGATACAGCTAGGTTACAGACAAGTTAAGATTACAATACAATTAGGTTTGGTTAGGACTTTGTTCACAGAATGAACATTACGCATGTTTGATAAGAAATATACACCTATTTTTGTAAAATGGCTCTTATATAATTATATTAAAATTAGCTAAAATTATAATGCTATATACTAATCTTTTAGCGAATCATCGAGAATCGATTTCATTCACGGTATAGTTGGATTGCTTTAAGAGAGATATAATTAGTTTGAAATTCAAAATATTTCACTTGGGATATCTATCTGAAAAAAGTATTTAATTAAGTCACTTAACAGTAATTTTAAGGATAAATATCAGCACTTTAACACGAAAATCATGCAATCTATGGGCACATGTTCCCGCCTGCGTTTCCCATTGCAGTCATTTTGAGTATTTTTGCAAGTTTTTGTAAACCGATTTTTGACACAGTCAGGAAGCACGTATTTAACAGAATGTACACTGTAAAAAATTTGACCCTTTGCTGCATCATCACTCCCCCGCTTTTATAGAATATCTCTCTTTTGACCTATAAGAATGCTCCATAATAGGCTGAAGTAATCATTTTCTATAAAAGCGGTGGAGTGACGATGCAGCAAAAGGGTCAAATTTTTAACAGTGTATTTACACATATTTCGAGTTAAAGATAAAATCATAAAAATTTCAAGTTCATTTAACATTATTATTACGGACCCGGGCAACGCCGGGCGGGTCAGCTAGTAATTCAATAAAAAAACAGGCCCCTGTTTTCTCAATTTTGGGCCCCTTCAAAAATTTTTAAGCATGTGCTTCTCATGCCTATTCGGTAATTAGGACCTGTGTGTGACAGAAGATAGAATATCACTTTCATTGAAAATTAGAAAACTGAAATGTGAATGCTGATGTACAAACATTAGATTTGACAGATGACTAAGAAAAAAGCAATAACAGTCAATAGCATATACTTCATTAATATAATAGTGTATAATAGTAACAGAATTTTAGAGAAATTGTACAATAAATAAGTGGATGCTTCAATTGTTACATAATTTTAATGGTATAACAAAATTTAAACACACATGGTTATCAAATTAGCCCCTCCTCCCTCCAATGAGTTGCAATTAACTCAGTTTGGGGAGGGGCAGTTATCCTGAACATTCTTTGGAATAGACATTGGACTATCTGTCCAATAAATAAATTTTGGTTGTTAAGAAACATTAATTTGATTAACTCAAGCCATAACACTGTCAAAACAAATTAAAAAAATATATCATTTGAGAAAAATTAACCTCGTAACTTAAAAAAAATTGGTATAACATACCAAATTTCTATGAATACATAGAACATAAACATAATTATTTCACAATTTCTCATTATAATAAAAAAGGACAAAGGTAACTGTACAAAAGATGGAAAAAGATGTAAGAACAGTATAAAAATAATTAAAAAAATGCTTTATAAATTAAAACATTTTAATACACAGACTGGAGAAACTTAAAAAAAAAAAAAAAAAAAAAAAAAAAAAAAATCTATAAAAGAGAGTAAAAAAAACACAGACAATTAGAAAATTTGCATTCTCAACAGTTAGAAACATCGAGTCATATTTACTGTACTTTTATTTTAATTTAATTTAAATTATATTTTCATATTTACATTACAAAGTTACATTTTTATAATAAGTAAATGATTCATTCTCAAAAGTTTAAATAAAATACTTATATAAATACAGCAAAAATGCATAAAAACAAAATATTTTTTTCAAAAAGTATCTCAAACAGGGAAACAAAATATAATTTTAAGAAGGAAAAGTTAGAGAAATTAAAAAATGAAACTTACGAATGAGCCCTTTGCTTTTCATCTCATCATACAGTTGAAATGCTCTTTCTGCGTCCTGAAACTAATTATATAATTTCAATTTTTGTTAATTAAATATGAAAAGGCATAAAAATAAACAGAATGTTCAAATAAAATTACCAGAATGATAATATAGTTGTGAATCATTGAAATATTACAAATAATAAATCTTTATTAATAATCTTCATTACTCAATACATACTTTACATATTCAGAAAAATTTTATGCATCAAGAAATTGCTGACAAGTAAAGTTATGCTTCACTATTTTTAAAATTTTTTGAGACATTACTAATTTGACATATTAATGTAGGAAATTCTATGAGGTAGTTTTAAAAGATACAAAATTTAGAAATTGTTTATTGAATACAACAATTTGTCAGAGAAGTCCCTTTGGAAATTTATATCTGAGGGTAAAGACATTGAGAATGATACATTATTTATTCATTCAATCTTTTACTTATTGTAGGAAATTTATTATTATTGGACTGACATACTTCTTTCTATAAATTATAAGAGAGAAGAGAGAAACATTTAAACTCTAAATGAAATGTTTTGGTAAAGACCATGTGAAAGTACATGGTGCAGCTTTTTGTGAAGAATCTTCTTTTAAAATGCTTAATGTAAATAGTGATACTTATTTTAAATCATTCATAAAAATTTGGAAAAAGAAAAAACACTGGTGAAAAATAATTTATTTTGCATTTAAATTTTGTCTTTCATTGTAAATAACAATTTTCCTAGTTTTACAGCAAAATAAAATAAAAAGAATATTTTAAAATAGCTTAAAATTTACAGTTTACTCCAAAAATATTTGAAAAAAAAAAAAAAAATGAAATTACTTCCTGAGAAAGAAAAAAATCAGCTAATGTTGATCTCATTGTTTATCACTGTTGTTTTCTCATTGATGAAGTTTTCACATTTTAAAGGAGGGTTTTTCCACAAGAAGATCTAATAAAATAATCGTCTAGTAAAAGGTCTAGTAAACAAAATGTCCCTCACAGTCACTACCAAGATATTATTTTGACAAAATACCAAAAAACTTTACGTATATATATACCAATAATAATAATAATAATAAAAGATGTTTGAGTGTGCACACAATGGATAGGAAAAGATAATGCAAATAGAGGTCTGCAAATTTTGCCAGATTGTCGAGTGCTGGAAATCTAAATGCACTGAAGCTCAAATTTTGACTTTTTTTTTTTTTTTTTTTTTTTTTTAATTAGGTTTTTGTTATTTTATATTGAATAGAAAGATTTCCATATTTTTTCAAATTTCCAAATTTGCAGGCAGTTTTGAGTGACTCATACAAAGAAATCCAAATTCAATCTTTTAACAAAATAAAGGAATTTTCATCCTCTAATCAATGAAATATATTAGAAATTCATGCAACAATTTCTGAATTTATTATGATTTAACTACATATTATGCCAAAAGTGAGAAGATTGTTTTTAATCCAATATCAATTTGATATGTTATTCATCCAATCTTTTATACTTGTGTATAAAGCATCTCTAAGGAAGACTAAGACTCTAAGGAATCAATATATATATATATATATATATATATATATATATATATATATATATATATATATATATATAACAGCTTATTTTACTTGTATATACTTGTATTCCTAAAGAAAGCAAGACCATATTTTTGCTTCTTCTGAAACTTAAAAAAGAAAAGAAACTTTAGTTAGAGTCTCCTACTCTTTACTACTCAAAAGTCATTGTTACTATGAAAACATAGCATTGAAAAATATAATTAAATTGCAACATGCATAAAATAAATTCAAGTATTTTTGTGTTACACAATGTCATATAGCATTTTCAAAATCTATTCTCCATGTTATGTCAAAATCAAAAGTTAGTCAACAATAGACTTTTCAGCAAAGTTGTCAGTTAATATTAGCATACTTCACTTTTTTTTAAAAAAACTTAATCCTTTGCAACATTGAATAATGGCCAAGCAGGAAAGCTGTTATCTGACATTATATTAATTGACTACAATTAAATTTTTATCTTACTGTAATATATAAGTCTATTAAAGCTATATTTTATTTGGAAAAATTTACATAAGAAACATATTAATAAATTAATAGTTTATATAACATGAGAAAGAATAAAAAAAGGGTGGGAAAGGAGTTGAAAATATGTCAGATACAACAAATACATACTGAGACTTCAATAGAATATTTATATCATTGAAAAAGTTTTAAAATAATATTACTTAGATACATGCCTAGTACCTAGGTTGAGCACATTCTTGGCCAAATTGAATATAGAAGATTTCTTTACCCATGTACTGGCAGGTTAGCAATAATTTTATTTGCCTTTCTATAAAACAAGAGTTTCTAGTCTGCTAATGAAAAAAAATGAAGAAAAATTCCATAGCATATGCTGCCAAAAATTTCCTCAAAATATTAACCAGATTAATAATAGTGCATAGCTCATAAAAAAAGATTCTATAACTTCCAGATAGGCAGCTAATGTTCATTTTAACATATTTGTTATGTTAAAACAAAAGCAGAAAAATTAGAAAATTATAGAATATTACCCTTCCAGCACCTGCAATCATTGCACTATAAGCTTTGCTATCCTTTTCCATTTCATCAAACAATCGCTCAGCTTCACCTTTTGCTCTACATTTAATAAAATCAATGATAAATAATAAAACAATTAATAAGAAAATTTAAAGCATTTCTTATCAACCACACACTGACATTATACATACAATATTTAATCATAGATTATGCAAAAAAGCCCACAAGTTTCTTATAAATAGTATGAAAATGAATAATTACAGTTGAACCCTGTTAATACGCGCCCCGCTTAATACGCGAATTTTCTTTGGTCCCTTGAAATACTTCTATCTTATGCATATAAAAAGCCCCTTTTAATACGCAAATGGTTAATACGCGAACCCGTTTAATACGCGAAATTTTATCGGTCCCTAGAAAGAAAAACCTACGTTTAATACGCGAATGAGATTAGTTCTAAATATATGAGTTTTTAGATGAAGTATTTTCTCAAGCATTTTATACAACAATTATTTAACTTATGTTTTTTTATGGAACATTTATTTAAAACCAATTAAGTTGAGCATTTCCCCCTCAAAATCACACGCTGACTAGATTTGTACCCGATCCGAGACTGGCACAAGACTGCCCAATGAACCTCCCAATGAAATCTCATAAGCGAGATGAGGCTAGCGTAAAGACATTATGTCTGCTTTGAAAAAAACCTGTTTTCATTTGGAGAGTATATAAAACCACAATTCAAATTCAAATTCGAATCAAATTCAAATTAAAAAAAAAAATTCAAATTTTTTAAGAAAAATGTAGTATTTAGAGATTTTTAACCAGGGTGCTTGCGAAGATGCATTTCTGCCTGTCATGAGATGCTAATTAAAAATATGTAAATTAAAAAATAATTGTTATAAAACTTTTTGAAATCAGTAAAAACCTGAGTGTTTTGTCGTGGTTTCGCTCGCTTTCTTTACTCATAGGATCAAAAAATCAAACTACGCAAAGCAGAAAGTACCTTCAATTCAATATTTTTCTTGCGATTTTTGCCATTTAAAATTATAAATGCTGTCAGAAAGAGAATTAAATTTATAAAATCATACAAATTTAAAATTCATGTAAGGCTCATTCGCGGGTTGTGGGCTGCACGAGTCAGCTACTATTGATAAAAAGCAAAAATGAAGAGAACTTTTGCCGATAATTAAGAAATGATGCGACCCCCCCCCCTCTCCCCTAAATTAGAGAGGTAGAACTGATAGATGGAGCATGCACTACAATCGCAGATTAATCACGAGAGTTTTTTCAATCTTTGTTTCATCAGTGCTGTGATATTTTTAGGATGAGCGAAGCGAATCCTCTACTAGCCCACTCAAATTACATTTTGTCGTACGCTTTACAAAAAAACTATTCAATATTTTGATTTGAAATTAAACACAAATATAAATTATGATCTGTAGATTTGCACAATATAATTTTTTTTGCAGAATAACTTTTAAAAAAATTATTATTTTAATTAATTTATTTTACATGTTTTTCCATTACGGACGCATTTTTAGAAATAAGAAATGAAACATGCATATTTTCAGAAGAATAAGTAATTCATGGAGTTAAAAATTGTAAATAGAGTCATGATTAATTAAATAAAAAAATGTACTTACTTTATTCCGACAAAATCATTTACGCTGATGTCACTTACGCATATTAAAAGAATTATATTGTGTTTTATTATTTTTTTTCGTAAAGTGGCAACAAAAAAATTGTAAACAAATAAAACTAATTGTTAAATTCATTATATAAAGAGTTATTTGAATTCGAAGATTGAAAATTAAATCAAATGAAACATACATATTATTTTTTTGGTATATGTAGTACTATTTTTAAGTAGCTTGCCGTTTAAAAACAATTTATAGAATGTATTAGTTCTATTATAAACAAGTTGGAAATTGCACGTGAACGTAGCAAATGAGGTTGTGTAAATATCCAGAAAGTAATTTTTATTACACCTCAGAAACGTATATCTTATTCATAAAATGTCAAATAGTTGAATATAATTAAAACACGCCCCAAACAATGTTTCCCCATATAGTATTATGTTGTGGAATACTTTTGTGTGGCCCTGTAATTTAATAATAAAAATTCTTTGCATCACAGATTGTACAGAATGCATATTTTAGTATATATTTCATAGATTCAAGCCAATTCTATTATGTTCGAATGAGTGTAACATCATAAAAATGCATTTGAATCTTTTTGCCCATTGAACGTAATGTAATGGAATACCTTTGATTGTCCCTGTAAATGATCTATGCATCCGACTTTCATGCCATTTGAAATGACTCGATAAAATTACGTAATAATTATATGTTTTAAATTTTAAACGATTAAAATGCATTTGAAATTTTTTCCCCATTGACCGTAATGTAACGGAATCCTTTTGATTGTCCCTGTAATTGATCTATGCATCCGATTTTCATAACATTTGAAATGACTCGACAAAATTACGCAATAATTATATGTTTTAAATTTCAAACGATTAAAATGCATTTAAAACTTTTTCCCCATTGACCGTAATGTAACGGAATCCTTTTGATTGTCCCTGTAATTGATCTATCCATCCGATTTTCATAAAACTTGAAATGACTCGACAAAATTATGTTATAATTATGTATTTTAAATTTCAAACGATTCGGCTGGGTAGTTTTTGCGTTGTTATATGCGGACGGACAGACAGACAGACAGACGGACAGACTGAGCGACAACAATAGGTGCTACGTATTTACATAATTACGAACACACCTAAAAATGCCAAGGAAACATATACTTACTGGATGAAAAGAATGCGAATATGATATAGCTTTAAGGCAAGAGGTTAGATACCAGCGTAAAAAACGACGGCATAGATGTCATATACACACCATATCGGGGTGATTTTTCCGACGCCAATTTGGCAAAAACCTGGTTTTAGAATACCAGTTACCATATATATATTTGGTGCTACTCTGTTATCCCATCGACCAATTTCGCCAAGTTACACAAATCTCCAAACTAATAGCCAAATTATACATGTTGACATAATTTTTATTTTAAATAACAAAAAAAAAAAAAAAATGAAAAGTAGAATATTAATAAAAATATTAATAAAAAGTCGAAATAAAAATCACTTAATGACATTTTAAACACGTGAATCGTATTTAAAGTCATTGAATGTGACAATCACGATCATTCATTATTGGCATTTAATCTTATAGTTTGGCGAAATATTTTCGGTTTACGGGATAACCTAGTAGTACCATATATTTTAAAGAGGGAATAACAATAAATTTTAAAACGTTTAATTAATATCTGTGAAACAAACAATTTATATAATTTTAAAAAATAAAATAAAATTAAATAAAAAATTTATTAATAAATAAACAACAGCCGGGTTACCATGTCAAGCAAAAGAACTACACTTTGTCGCCAATTAAGTACTCAGGTGCATATATGACATCTGTTCCAAAAGGACGACATGACGAATCTCTTCTGATAGAGAATGCATGTGCTCAGAAAAATGCTTTAAATTTCGAAGATGCATAAAAAAATTTTAAATTATATTTTTGTAAAATTTTTCATCATCCTTGGCTTGGCATTCACTCTGAAGGATCTCACAAGACTTGCCGTAAATGTATAGTAAATAAGGAACTAAATACTTTTTTCTTTAGCTAATAATATGGATCCTGGCCCTCATCCCTAAATATTAAAGGGCTTAACATTCGTCGAGGAGAAATTAATTGCCCAAGTTCGTCCAGTCATTACTGTTTATCGCATTAAAGGTGGTCAGCTTGAATACAGTGGTCAAATTATTAATTTTCATCAAGATATTATAGGATTTTGTACTTTATTACCTCATTCCATAGATACTACAACACAGTACATTTTTAGGTACTACTTGATTATACCGTCGACCAAAAATATAATTCCAAATTTCAGGATTAAATGTCAATAATGGATTATCATAAATGTCACATTACATGACATTAAACATAAGACACGTGATTCTTATGTCATCAAGGGATTTTTAATTCGGGTGCTATCGGGATATCCCGTCGACCAATTTTGTCAAATAATACAAATAGCCAAACTATTAGCACAATTGCACAAGTTGACGCATTTTTTTAATAACGAAAAATCAAATGAATTAGTAAAACATTAATAAAAATCCAAATAAAAAGTCGAATTAAGGTACTACTTGATTATCCTGTTAATCGATTTCGCCAAATTATACAAATCGTCAAACAATTGGCCAAATTAAACAGATCGACATAATTTTTATTTTAAATAACGAAAGAACAAATAAATTAATGAAATCTTACTAACAAGGAAGGTCTCTATACTGGGCACACTCAGAATTTTATGAAAAAAATACTAATTAAAGTACTTATGAATGTAATAAAGGATCAGTCAAAATTAGCGGCGGAATCACATTAGAAATTATGTAAAAAAAATAAAATAGTTTCGAATATTTGGCGTGAAAAGACGAAAGAGTCTCTCTATTTGGCGAGCAGCTCCTTTCCTCGCCAAAAGGAAAAGATTACTATGCAACTCAAAACTGTTAGATATTTAGAATGCGTGTAAATCGTATTTAACGAATTGAAACATAAATAATGAGAGACTTTAATATATTATATACATATATATGCATATTATATTGCATATATATATATTATTTGTTGAAGTAGCTATTTAATTAATGATTGGAAAAAATGTTTTCATAGATAAAAAAAATCATATTGAGAAAAATTATCTTCATAAATTTAAGCGTATTCAAAAATAAAAGCCACAAGTTTCCGTAGCAACAAAATCTAATCGACAATTCTCAGTTGGACTTTGAGCAGGAAACAAATTTAATTTAAATTATGAATTTCGTTTTAAATCTTAAATTTTGAAGATTAAATTTGAATATAAATACATATAAATATCAATATAACAAAATTATACTTAAAACAAATTAAAACAAGTTCAACATGAAACTTTTTTTTCTTGAAGTGTACTTGACATTAAGTATTTTTTGAAATTACATTCCTTCGCCAACCGGCGATAAATCGCCAAATAACGAAATTTTCATTATATTTTACGGATACTGAATGGAGTTTCCGCCGAAATTTTTTTTATAAACGTATATATCCATACGAGAAGAACATTCTGTAATTTTTTCAGATTTTGAGGGGTATGCCCGTATGGAGATCTTCCTTGTAAGAATACAAATAAAACTTCATAATAAAAATAACTTGATGACATAACGAACACGTGATACGAGTTTAATGTTATGTGAATGTGATATTTTTTACCATCATCATTAGCATTTGATCTTTTAGTTTGGCGGTACCTATTTGATCGACAGGATAATTAAGTAGTACCAAATAATATAAAAAAATGGTTACTTTCCAATAAATAACTAATGAAATAATGCTTCGCGAATCCAAACAAAGCATGGCTTTTGCTAGTTTAAAAAAGAGAGTCGCTTATCGCTTCCAGTATTATCTAGCTTATGATATCACTCTATGCTTTTTAATTTAGTCTAAACTATGGAGGAAGGAGCAAAACATATTAAACGAAAGGCTCTCTCCATCACTGAGAAGTTAAAAATTATAAATCAATACATAGAATTTTTACTTGAAAAAATAACGATTGTTTCAATTTTCAGCTTTCAAACGTTCTTGCTTAATAAGCACGTGATTAAAATAAATAGAATGTCATTTTATGTCTTAAAAAACACTAAAAATTGCATAGATTGTTATTAGATAGACCAATTGACGAAAATTTGTGACCTTCGGGTAGTACGCGAACCCGTTTAATACACGAATTTTGACCGGACCTCTGATTCGCGTATTAACGAGGTTCGACTGTATTAGTAAAGTAATCATATATCATGAATTACTTGATTTTTAAACACAGTTAATGAATCAGTTTTTAAAAATAATACAAAAGTCATCACCAATTAAAATATTTTGATTATTAGTGATGACTTGTTGACTGAATTTATTGAGCTCATTGTGAGACAGTGAAAACAAGTGCATAAGTGTGATCGAAAATCACACAAAATATTTTGTTTAACATTCCTTTCAAAACCCTATCGTTTAATACATGTAAATCATTAATTTATAACTATTAAATCTTTACACAAAAGGCAGCACCATTAAATTTAATTTCAAATTGATTACAAAAGGAATCTATTTTTTAAACAAATTGAAAATACTCAAATCAAATTAGTGTAAATAAACTTAAAATTTCAAAATTATAAAATTTGGCAGAAGTTTAAATAAAACTTAAATTTTTCTTAAACCAAAAAAAGTTTAAACGAAATCTAAAATGCTGTAATTTCTCAAGAATTTAGTGGGTGTTCAATCAAATTTCAAAATTTTGAGTTTTCTCAAAATAAAACAAATTATTTAAACAGAATTTTAAATTCAAAATATTTAAGGAATTTTAAACAAAATTTAAAAATTCCCAATCAAAAAAAATAATTATTAAAATACTTTTCAATATCTTTTGACCTTAGGAAAAAATAAATAAACGGTCAAGTGCGAGTATTACTTGTGCTCAGAGGGTTCTGTACAATAAATATAATTAATATTAACTATATTATGTTATTGGAAGAAATCTTTGCTAAAAAAATAGTAAGACTTTGCAGAAAACTATATAACATAAGGTTGTACAGCATAGATGCCAACATCTCATAATTATTCTGGATTTTGATACAAAGCAAACAAGTTTAAAACCGGAAAGTGTTTATAAGAAAATGTATCATCTTACAACATGGCAATTACTAGATTTCATTTTAAAATTGTTTATTAAATTAAATTTCTGGTTGCAAACACGTTTGTCAATGATCAGACTCTGGAATAATTAAGAGATGCTGGTATCTATGGATACAGTTGTATATACTAAAAAAATACAAATGTCTATATGGTAAAATTTCAAAGATATATCAAATCTAAATAATATCAGATACTGCTATTCTGTATAACTCTTATTTTAATCTAATGATAATTTGTTTTCTGCTTTTTTGATACGATCTGGCAATAAAAATAGTGCATATTTAAATTTCATTTGGCATTTCATTAAACTATATTCGACGTAATAATAATCTTTTCTTTTTACATTCTTGCTAAAATAAAACCCTTGTTTAAAGTTTAAACCTGACATTGTGCTAAGCCCACTTCAAAGTATGTAGCAAATTTGGGACACCACCAGGTCTATGCCATGTTTTTTCCAGATAGGTTTTAATACTAGAAAGGCAAGTTTTATAAAAATATTTCACATCAGAATTTTGATTTAAAATAGTTAAATTTTTTTATTTAATTTATTCTTTTTTTGTATTTTTTACACTTTTTTATAATAAAATTTCTGGTTTGAATCAAAATATATTCATATGGTACAGTCAAAATGACTGCTCACAGTCATTCTACTCTTAATTAACCTATTGGGGACAAGCAATCAGTATATGTGGGGCACAAGAGATGATCAGAATCCTTGATTATTTTCACTAGTAAATTTTTATTGAAAATTTTGTGTTAGTTAATCCGAACATTTTCTTCATTCTATTAGGTAAAAATTTCTGCTTTGAAAAACAGGTGATAAAAAATTAAAAAGTCTGTAAAAAATGCTTGTCCCGAAGGGGTCAAATCTTAAAAGAGAGATGTGCTGTGAGACCCACTCAATGCACACTAGTCGTGAACCCCTTAGTATTTATCTGATTGGCCCATTAACAGCAGTGACATATTTTTAGATCGCTAGACTTAATGGCAAGAAAGCATCTTTCACACCAGTAAATATGAAGATAAATATATTATCTCTTTCACAAGATAATTTCCTTGATAAAGTAAGATAAAAAATACTCTTTTAAAAATGGTGGGAAATCTGAAATTTAAATTTTAATGAAAGAAATAATTTGGACATTAATGGATTAATACTAGTTAAATTAGTCTGTTTTAAACAATTTGACATTTACTGCTTTTCTATTGCTACTGGGCATAGTATTACTCAAATATACCATTAAAAAGAGTTATCTGGGCATTAACAGTTGATGGTACACAGAGTACGCTGCCCGCATCAATATTTATGTCCAAAATGCCTGCATCTTTAAAGGTTAATATCTCGCCTAATTTTTGACGATTTTTTTAAAAATCATTATCAAAAATTTTTTTATAAGTTTGTAACAATAATTACCTCCAGCGCTCTACAACACATTTGCTGAATGTCCATAAATTGAAATTTATGTGTCACGGAAAAATGCTCTTTTCTCAAAAACAATGTGACCTAGGATAATTGCTATGATTTTCCTACAAGGTTTAAATTAATGTCTACAATATCTGATTTTTTCAAAACTTTGGTTTCAATAGATTCGAAATTAGATGGGGAAGGGGAGGACATATTTTTGCATTCTATTTTCAACAATATCTCTGAAAATATTAGACCTAAAATTAAAAAAAAAAAAAAAAAAAAAATTGAGTTCAACATAACGAAAGCTTTCCCTCATTATATCACACAATATACAAAGAAAATAATTATTTTTTCTTCAAATAACTTAATTAGCCTTCCTATCCCCTTCCTAAATATATTTGTAAATGTTTAACAATCTGTAAAATATGTGGGTCAATAGTCTTTATTACTTCTCCAAATTTGAACTTTCAGTGTTTTATAGTTTACAAGTAAAATGGCTGTGACAGATGGACAGACACAGGAGTGATCTTATAATGGTTCCATTATCACTTTTTAAAAGTACAGAACCATAAAAATTACAAAAATTCTGCAAAATTTAATTTATTAGATAATGAAATTTATTCTGTAAAAAAAAAAAAAAAAAAAATTCAAAGTCTGACACCTAGGATTGAAAACTGACTTTTCAAATGCCAGGCTTTACTAGAAAGCCATCTATCCCACAGTAAAAAGATTGACATTATGATTGTGTTTTAAATTTAACTCGCAGAAATGGTCAGATGTCATTTAAATTTACTTAATTAAAATAATATACGGGTCTAAATAATATACGGGTAAAATATGTGGGTCAATAGTCTTTATTACTTCTCCAAATTTGAACTTTCAGTGTTTTATAGTTTACAAGTAAAATGGCTGTGACAGATGGACAGACACAGGAGTGATCTTATAATGGTTCCATTATCACTTTTTAAAAGTACAGAACCATAAAAATTACAAAAATTCTGCAAAATTTAATTTATTAGATAATGAAATTTATTCTGTAAAAAAAAAAAAAAAAAAAATTCAAAGTCTGACACCTAGGATTGAAAACTGACTTTTCAAATGCCAGGCTTTACTAGAAAGCCATCTATCCCACAGTAAAAAGATTGACATTATGATTGTGTTTTAAATTTAACTCGCAGAAATGGTCAGATGTCATTTAAATTTACTTAATTAAAATAATATACGGCACTTTTTAAATTATATGACTTGTCATATGATAGGATATATTCAGTTATAAGTACACAAAATTTCAAGATCTAAATTATACAGTTTCAGAAAAAGAACTCTGACAAACAGACAGAAGAATAAAATGAATAAAAGTTTCCTCAGATGTACGAAATGCTTAAAAGAGAGAAAGAGAGAGAGAGAGAGAGGAAGTTTCTAATGTGCCAACCTATAAAGAAATTATGTTATAATTTCCCATTTAGTAAAAATATGGTAAATATTGAGCATCAATTATTACTTTTAGATAGTTTTTAAATCAAGCATGACTTCTTGGTTACTAACACATATTAATATCTAAAATTTATATTAGCAAAATAACTAAATAAATAAATAACAGCTGAGAAATTTTGATTATATGACCAATTAACTGATCTTTTTAATTTAAAATTAAATTATTAACTCAGAAAAGAAATACTTGAAATAGATAATAAGACTAGTATAATTTGAAATAATGTATACATATAATAATAATAATACATAGAAAAAATATAGATTGTCACATACTTCCATCTTTCTCCAGCTACACCAGTTCTTTGGAAATATCTTTCCTAAAAAAATATCATTAATACATTATTCTTTAAAATAACCTAAATATAGGCTATGGGATGAATAAAAGTTTTAATTTATATAAACTTATTAAAACTGCACATTAAATAAATAAATAAATAAATTAACAATAATAAATTATTTTATTAAAACATTCTTATACAGAACTATTTTTAAATTGTAAATACAGTAGAAGATCTTTGATAATGTAAACCTATAAATGTGAGGTTGTGCATTACATAAAAAATTTTGTATAGTATAGAACATATTTCACACATCATTAAATATACCTTGCAAACATGTCCAAATATGCTGAAACGTATCAAAATATAGTAGAGTAACTTCATATTGCATTCCTTGTTACTAGGAGTAGTGCTGATTATAATTTTTTATGAAATATAGATCACTTGACACATTGTCCAAATATGACTGGATTAAATCATTTATTATATTATTCATTTATAAAAATTCACATTGTAATAATAGCAATTATTTTCTTAAAAAACTCTGAATTAAGGCAGGAAAGTTGAAACAATGTTGTAAGGATTTAACAATTTGGCTAATTACTGCTAGACAATGCACTGCTACATCGAAGTCTGGCGATTGTGAAAACGTGAATTGTGTATGCACTTAAAAGGATTAAGATCCTTTTTTTCCCTGTAGACAGCAAGTCTAGCGCGGCCTTTTTCATGTGACGTTAGCATATTAGTTACGGCTACCGTTGACTAATCACCAGACCACCCTGAGAACTAAAAATCGGTTGAAATATGTTTCACTAGGTCCAGACGGACGATGGCAACCTGGCGCCGAGGCGTATCCCAGCTGAGCCAATAACTTTGATCTGGGAGGAGCCCGAAGGAGAGGAAGCTCTCTTGATGAGGATGAGAGGGGAGTTGGAGATGACTCTCGAGGACGCAGCTCGCTGTAAAAGGCGTGTGGATTATTTTATCATAAAGAACCCTGAGTTCTTACAACTGTATTTTACTTTATCATATCTTGAATAAAAGTTATTTAAGATGAAAAGGATTTGCATCACTTCATCGCTACCAAAATAATTACTAAACAGTATATAGAAATGCAAAATCCTCACAATGTATTAAATTTGGTCACTAGAGAATATAATTTATTTACAATGCAGGAATTCAAATGTTTCTTAACTGCAAAATTTCTTTGTTTACATCTGAGAAGTTGTGAGTTATTTGGAGAATTACATTATATAGAATTGCACTGTAAAGATCTTCTATTGTATTTCTGTTTCTTTTAATTAAATAATAGAATGTTACAAGATTTTTTAAAACTTGATCAGGTGAATAATTAAGATGAAATATTTTACAAGAATGAATAATACAATAGATAAAAAGTACATTAAAATTCAATAATACTATATTAATTTAAAGATAAAAAAAAAGAAGAAGTAAAAGAGAAAAAATCTTCTAAATATACAAATAAATTATTAACACACTCTCTCCCATGGAAATAACTATAGATTGTATTGAGGAACAGTGAACTGTGCATATTTTATTTCTATATCATATAAAAAACTTTTATGGAGTTCAAAAATTTTTGTGAAATACAGCAATAGATAACAGAACTATTTCTTTTCCAAACATTCAATTAGGAAATTTGCCTTTGATAGTTTTCTCTTTTTCTTATTCATAAGCTAAGATTTTCTCAATAAATTTACGGCCTTTTTTTTTTTTTTTTTTTTTTTGCAAAACTTTTTGATTAAATATACAGTTTAAATTTTTACAAAAATTCATTTAATAATTGTTAGTGCTTGTAAACATATCAAGGCCATTCTGTAATTTTTCAATAAATGATTTTTAAAAACATATTTATTTTTAATAATCTATTCTAAATCTATTTTAAGTACAAAATATATTTTACATCCATTTAAAAATCACTTCAATATTAATACCTAAAATTGCAATTTAACCTCTAACATGTAAGATCTCAGACCATGATGTATCAATTAAGTCTAATGAGTTTTCTGATGAAGTAGACATCCTGTCATATTTAAGTTGTTTTCAGCTCAAATTTCCTTTAAAAATTGAAATTTTTATTATTTTTTCTCATAAATTGTATGTTTAAAGTACATATTTCATACTAATATTTAAATAGGGAAGCTTTATTGGATCCATAAATGAATAGTCTCCAAGATTACATGTACATATCCTTTTTAATAATTTACTTTTTTTAGCTCTCCTGTAATGGGTTAAAGCTTTAATTCCAGATAAATTATATAAATCTGGAGTTACAACTACATTTAAAATAATAATAAAATTATACTACTTCAAAAAAATAACTGGTACAAAGACAAAAATGCAACAGTGAAAGCTAATCTAAATTTTTGATAAAAATTCATAAAAATATTCAACATACCTCATAATAATCTTCATCTGATGGTTCTATTCCATTATAAAAACATAGTAACTCTAAAAGCTCTTGTTTAATTTCTTGACTAACAATAACTCCTAGAATATAAAAAATAATACTGTATGAAAAAATTAATTTATATTAATCAAACTTAGCAAGTGTGTTAAACTTAAAAATTAAGATGACCAAACATTGCAATTTGCTTGGAATAATCATGGATTTAATTTTCTGAAGTCACTATGCTTTATACTTTGACTATTAAAAACATAGAAAGAAAATATTACCCAGAAAATATTATTTAGGTCCAATGGGCCCAAATTTAAATATATAACATCACCAAAATAGAAATAAACTATTGATTTCTAATGAGTATACAGTTATACCTTTGTTCTAGAACACAATTCATACTAAACCAAAACTCATTTAAGAATTCTAATGATATTAGAATGCGACTTTCTAAAATAAAAAATCTTTCAAAAAAAAAAAAAAAAAAAAAAAAAAAAAATGAAAATTGAATTAGCTATTAAAAAGTTATGCATGGATATACAAAGAAAAATAAATAAATAAAATGAAACATACAAATGAATTATTTAACCTCCTTTGTTGCAAATCATTGAAACTTCATACCTATATCTTTATTGGTGAAACTTTGGATAACTTAAGATTAAAGAGAAGTAGAAGTATTCCATTTTATTTCTTTATAGATTATTAGAATCATTAAATGAACTTGCTGTGTTTGAATATCAAAATATAGGCAATTTTTTTATCATGACCATCACTGTATTTATTTTTTCAATTTTGAATGCAGATTTTTTTATAAAGTTAGTTTTACTTTCAAAACCAGTTTCGAAAATAAAAGTGTCTTTTTAAGAAATACTTGCAACCAAAAATGAAAAAGTAAAAAAAGAAGCAATGTCGGTATGCATCTCGGTTATCGAATGCAAAATTTTTTATTTAAAAATATCAAAATGCAAACCAGATTTTAGAAAATAACCTCCCAATAGGAATAGCATTAGTTCGTGAGTGTTTTGTCGGCCAGGGGCAGGACTCTTAAGCTAAGAGGACGATGCCCAACTTAGCATTTTTCACTTCATATGTTGGTAAGTCTGCAATTCGCAGCAAGAGATGAACTGTCTTCATGAGCACACAATCCTGTGGCGTAACATGAGACACAAACAATCCCAGCATCGATCAATCACATATTTTAATTAATTTTTCATTTAATTTTCAGCAGTGATATTTTGTTCGAAATTCCTCAATATTTAATATGTGAATTTTCACATTGCTACTAAATGTAGAACCAACTTATTGAAAAATGCCCAAGCCGGGGATAAAATAAAAATTTTTTGCCTTAATCCGAAGTTAATTACTTACAAATTCTTTTAATATTGAACTCTTTCCTTTCTTTTTATAGAATCTTAACGTTTTATTTTTAATTCCATACCTTTAATCAACCCGTTCGTATTTTATTTTACTTTAAAAAAACATTAATCTTTAAAAAAAAAATCTTATTAAAATCTCATTACTCGAGTCATTTTTGTATCTGTTGTGTCATATCTCTTTATTTTCTTCTTTCAAATGTTCATTTACCCAGAAGGCCATTCTATTAGTTTTGTTTTTGTGCAGTTCACAATTGACTTGTTTATAACTGTGAAAGAGAACTATCTTTCTCTTTGTTTCAACAGGTATTCATTGGTTAAAATTAAATTCTCAAAATTTAATTGGTAAATTAGGAGTTTGTCGTGAAATCCTTTTTCCCTGTCCTGAGGACTTATATGGGCCATTTTCAAATTTCGCTTACATATGCTGTCCAGGAGTAAAAAGAAGAAAATTCAAACATAAATTAATATTTAAAGTTTGGTTTGAGCTATGCATTCGCTAACGAAGATTATACTGAACATTTCTAACATGAAAAATTAAAAAAAAATCAATAGAAAATTGAGATATAAATCTTTAAAATTTTGATTCTAAGCAAAAATGCCTGTCCCATTTCAAGTTTTATGTTTTTAACTGTGTTTTTTTTAATTTGAGGTAACTTTTTTAAATAAAAAGGTTTAATGATTTTAAATATGATCTGTTAGTGTTCTATATTAATGAAAAAAATTATTACAAAAGATATTTTCTTTCAGAAATTAACAGAAGTCTTTTGTACCTCACTTTTTGTCAAGTCCGTTACCTTGTGATTATTTTAGTCAAAATAGGTTTCGAATTCTGCCTAAAGTTAGCAGCAAATATTCGGCGATATAGTTAAACTATTCATGCAACTACTACTTGTCATTTTTTACTCTTCAATTGTGAAGCAATGTAATAGTGACAAGAATAAGTTTTTATCAAGGTTAGTATTTTTTTTTTTACTATAAAGTCTGTTACCATAAATTTTAATATTAAAATAATGATTTTTGCCCTTTTGTAATTAAATATTGTTTACTAAATAGTTTCAGAAGGTACGTGTATTATTATCTAAGTTAGAAATTATACGATCTAGTTCATTTCTAATAGTTTTATTTGAAATGTCAAGTCCGTTACTTGTCAAGTCTGTTACCATATTTGTAAGGGATGAAATGTAAGCTACTAAATAAGTTTACTAAATAGTTTTAGAAGGTATGTAAATTATTATCTAAGTTAGAAAATATACAAGCTTGTTCATTTTAATATTTTTTTTAGTTTTATTTAAAATGTCAAGTCCATTACCATGAAATGTAAGCGAATGGTGAAAATGACCCATATAAAGGATTACGTTGATTTCGGAATTAGTTATATAGCTTTGGCGTATCTATTCATTTTTAATTGTCACTTGGTGAAATATGACTTTTAATGGGTGAATCTCTACTGCGATAACACCATTCTGTTTATTATGTCACTACCTTATAGTAGTACAAAGTTTAAACTGGAGTAATAAGTGGAATTGTTATGATGCTTTGAAACACAAATAAAGGATTTTGTCTGATGTCTAATGTCTTCATCTGTATCGTATTTAAGTGGGAAATACCCAAAGATTTCCTTTCTGTGCCTTGACATTGTAAGCTACATGACTGCTGATATGCTGATCAAATGTTCCAGGTAATTAAATTGTTTAGAGCAGAATTGATAGATTCTGCTCTAATTGCTCTGCTAATTGATAGATAGATGATTGAACAGAATAATGGTTATATACATATATATATAACCATTAATTATGAAACAATATATAAACCACTGAATTTAATACAAAATTATCACATAGAAACATAGAAAAAAAATAATTAAAATAAATATAATCGAAAATTGTAGAACTACGGCAGAATCCTCAGGTCCACAAATACTTTGGGTGTGGTTCCACCTTCGTATTAGCCATGAAAGAGCAAAATAATACGAATTTGGGGCTACCAACAAACACAATACCAAAATAAAATGGAGTAAAACATGAAAAATAAATCATGACATTTTAAAAAATGCATAGGAAAAGAAAAAACATACCAGACACTATAGTTACTCCTAAAATGGTGTAGCAAAAAATCATTTAATTTGACAGTACTAACCAAAACTCATTGTTTTAAGATAAGATAAAAGGAGTAAAATGGATGATTAATATATGCATTTTATACACTAAGAAATAATATTTTAGGTATTGTCCAAATTGTTAAAAGTTAGATTCAGTTAATCTTTAATATTAGTTATTAAATTATATTAATAGATTCAATATAACTATACAATTATTCATACTTATGTGTTAATTGACATCCAGTATAAAATGTATTGCAATTTAACCAATGCCTCCCCCCCCCTATCAGTTTTTTTAAAAAAATTAACCATTGTGTGTTATCCAGACAACACCTTTTTCCCTGTACTCTCACATGCACCCACCCATCCATCATCCTATTATACATTTTTTTTTACAACTATTTTTCATTTTTAATATATTACTGCTTTTATGTTTTAATAATTTTTTATACATTTTTATGCAATGTGTTAATTATTTTTAAGATCATATAATTAATAATTGTATATTAAAGAATATCTGATTTTTTTTAAAGAAAACCATTATTTAATGCATTCTAAATTACTTTTTCAATATTTGTATTAATAAGATAAGAAGAACATAAACATTTTATTCTATATAAATGATTACGCATTATATTACGATATACAGAATTGTGAAGACAGGATTTAAAATTAGTAAATGAGTTAACTTTGAATTTAAATTCATTGCATTTGTCATGTATATCAGTAATTAATTTGCTTTCTTTTAATATAATTTTAAGATCTAAAATGTTAATAGTATTGTTAGAAAGCAGATTTTCTGTATATTCTAAATTAGCTCGACAATCTACTAGAAATAAAGAAATTCTGGTATTTTCAATGACAATTAAAGTTATATCATCAATATATCAATATAAATGTATTTTATTATTAATATATTTACATACATAATGATATAAGTCATATAATAAACTAGATGTACAACCACATCATGGTATACCAATTTTTTTTTGCAGATATATTGTGTTATCTTGCAACATAAAATTATTATAGATAATGAAATGTGTTAAAGTATGAAAAAAATCTGTATCAATATTCATTGATAAATTCAAATCATAATGATATTTTTAAAATAAAGTATTTATTATATAATGTAGATCTAATAAATCTACATTATTAAAAATATCTTTGAAATCATATGTTGTTATATTGTTTATACATTTAAGATAATTCATAATATGGGACCAGTTCATAGCTATTCTTTATACAATGTGTATTATCAATGGTTTTTGTAAGTGTATATATTTGATTAGGGATGCACCGGATATTGATTTTGCCGGATATCGGATATCTGAAGCTCCTTTGCCAGCCAGATTCGGATATTTGATCAGATATCTGGCACTAACAAGGAAGGTCTCTAAAACTGGGCGTACTCAGTTTTTTTTTTTTTTTTTTTTTTGAAAAAAAAAAAAAAAAAACTAATTAAACTACTCATGTATGTAATAATAGGATCAGTGA
Source organism: Maratus speculifer (assembly GCA_964019185.1). Lineage (NCBI taxonomy): Eukaryota > Metazoa > Arthropoda > Arachnida > Araneae > Salticidae > Maratus > Maratus speculifer. Next base: position 116,315,552 of record OZ025297.1, on the reverse strand, counting down.
AAATTTTTGATGGAATCGCAGTAGAAAACGTGTAAAAAAAAAAAAAAAAAAATTACTTTTGAATATTTGGCATGAAAAGACGAAAGTGTCACATGATTTGGCGAGCAGCACTTTCCTCCACCAAAAGCAAATGTTTTTATTAATGCAACTGAAAACTTTTGGATTTTTAGAATAGATGTAAATGGTATTTAATGAATTTAAATATAAACAATGAGAGAGTTTAAAATATTATATGTATACATATTAAATTGCTTATATATATATTATTTGTTTCTGTAGTTATTTAATTTACCTCTGGAAAAAAGATTTTCATGTATAAAAAATTCTTATTCAGTAAAATTATTTTCATACATTTAAGCATATTCAAAAATAAAAGCCAGATGTTTCTATAGCACCAAAATCGAATTGACAATACTCAATTAGGCTTTGAACTTGAAGCAATTTTAATTAATTTAAATTTGAATTTCGTTTTAAATCTCAAATTTTGATGGTTAAATTTGAATAAAAAATACATATAAACATCAGTATAACGTATCCATCAGTATAAATTATACTTAAAACAAAATAAAACTAACAAAACCAAAGATTTTTAATTTATCTAAACACGTTCAACATGAAACTTTTTTCCTTTAAAATGCATTTGACATAGCTGTCAGATTCATTAAACTTTTGAGAATTACCTTTTATTCATGGATAGGAAACTTATTTTTCATCTTTTGTACTATAAACAAAAGTTCTTTTTGCATTGTTTGAGGTCAAATCAAATGATATCTGTTATCCATTTGTATGTACTTTACTTCTGCTGGACATCCAGCAGAAGTATGTACTTTACTTCTGCTGGACATCCAGCAGAAAAATTGGATATCCAATGCTTATAATTCAGATATCCGATGATATTTTGGATATTGAAAAATCAGCCAGATATTGGATATTTGTCGGATATCCGTTGCATCCCTATATTTGATTAAGAATTTTTAATAGAAGTTTATATGCTGTATTGTTATATGTATTGCAAACAATTGTAACAGTTCTAAATTTAATTGGATTCTTGTGAAATTTGGGTATGAGAACTAGATAGGGATAATTAAAGTTTGTAGACTTGATGTTTAATAATTTATAATAACCTCTAATTTTACGATTGTTTACAATTATGTCATTATTAGTTTTTTGGGAAGAGTTATTAGAAAAAATACTGGAGGTAAGCAGTTAATGATAATAGGAAATATATACATACACACATTTTTTCAAAAAAGAGGGGTGTCACAGTGTATCTTGGTTTTTAGATTTCCGATAACTGGTCACTTTATTAAAACAGATGAAAGTAAGTACAATAAATTAATATCACATTATCTGAACTAGTGATTTTTCTATATTATGGCACAGGTACTATGAAATATTAAAATTATACAATACTAAATATGAAGGCGAGTCCAAAAATAAGTTTCCCTACATGACTGTGGACAGAGGTGTGTATGAAAGAGAAAAAATGTAATGAAACATTTAAAGATAAGATGTAACTTTAATTTCCAACACAAGTGCTAAGTGAGTTGAGACTCTTTTTTGAGCTTCAAAAAGCCCTCTAGGGAAAATTTAGGGCTCCGCATACAAAAGAAGAGTTGAATTGATTGCGTTTTAGCATTGTTTACATAGCTGGAGTCGAACATTGCTTCCAGCTGTAGTGGCTATGCACGTACATCCAGGGCTCAGTCTGTCCAACACTTGCTGAAGCCCCTCACTGAATTGGCAGCACCATTTCCACACTATTTGTTTTGACATCACATCTGGCAAACAGACTTTCACATGGTGGTTATGGATTTCTGCTCCCGATACTTCACATACCCATTCATAGTGAGCAACCACTCTCACTTCCTCCTTTAACCACAAATTCAAAACACACCTTCTATACAGGGTTGGCATTTTGCCAGCAAAAACTGGAAAAAACCAGAGCAAAAATGGAAAAAACCGGCAAAAATGACAAATTCTTATTTGTCTTTAATGTGCAATAAAATTTATAATCTAATAAGGATAATAATGGCATAAACAATTAAATTTGACAACATGTCATTTAATATTTTAATTAATTTGCTAATTAATAAACATAATTTTACATATTTTAAATCTTTATAAAATAGGTGGGATTCAATCCAATACTAATGAATTTAAGAATCAAAATAAAAATCTGATGTCTAATTTTTTTTTCTCAAGTAAATTATTTTGTCAGACATTAATATTTTTTTAATTATCAAAAGGTTTTAAATAACTTTGCTACGTTTGTTTTATGTAATGAGATTTAAAAGTATGTAAATATTTAAGTTTTTGGTACTAATTTATAATTATATCTGATGAAACTAGACTGTTACAATTAAAAAAAATAATAATTAAATTAATGGTAAATTATGTATAGAAAAAATTCTGTTATATGTTGGTCAAGAATTAGAACCTTTTTTAATCCCTCTTACACACTAAGAATTTAACAAAAAATTATATCTATTAAATTTCATAAAATGCATAATTATACTTATTTAACATAAGAATTCAAAAATAAATTTAGAATATTGATTTTTTAACTGAGTGTTAAGTTTCTTTTTCCTTTCATGAAATATTTTTCTCTTTTTTGGGGAAAAATTTAAACGGACAGCCTATCTTTGCCACCATTTCGGCAAAAACTTATTTTTGCCAGGGATGGTTTTAACCTGGTTTTTTCCACCTAAGGCAAAAACTTGCCAACCCTGCTTCTCTCTCTGTCTACCAGGACCAAAAATTACACAGAGAACTGATTTTTTCCTGGAGGGATTTTTGAAGTTTATAATGGAATATGACAAATGTCTACATTCACTTGGCATTTATGTTGAAAAATAGTTATGTTTATCTTTAATGTTTCATTATATTTTTTGTCTTTCATACATACTTCTGATCACAGTAGCCAGGAGAAACATACAAATGGTAAACAAACTAGACTAACCCTTAGAGTCAAAAATACTAATGGTCAAAACAAGAACCAACAAGTCAAAACAAGCTTTAATAAACTTTGAAAAACATTTAAATTTACCTTTCTCTTTTAAAATTTTATACACGTTTACAGAGTCATTCAACTGGAAGTTCTTTATACATTCCACTAAAACATCAGGAGAAGTTACATTTTCTTGAGTATAAACAGTAGGAGGATCAAATGCCTAATTTAAAAAAAATAATAATAATTTTAAAGTTTATTGTTTATTACCTTAAAATCAGCATTCAACAGCTGGTACATATAAAAGTATAACGGACAATAATGAATTAATGATATTGTAATAAAACGGAGGCAAGAATAAACATATTTTAGTTTTGGGCTCTAAAATAGCAGATGCTGATGCTTACAATGCATATATATATATATATATATAATAAAAAAAATGGAAAAATTTTTGTCATTTAAAAAAATAGTTTAAATTATTGCAGACTGATTTAAAACATATTTATATCATTATATCCATTACAGAAAATAAGGTAATGCTAATATTAATTTTCAAGATAATATTCCACTGATTATACTACAAGCAAAAATTTAAGGGGGGGGGGGGGTCATAATGTATATTTTAACTACATAAACGAATTTTAAAAAATGCTGCAATTAATTTTTTTTTTTTTTTTTTTTTTTAGATTTTTAGAAACTGCTGTAATGAAATAGAAAGAAAAAATACTTTTAGTAATTGATGAGCAGAGTGGAAAAATGAGTTATGCTATATTTAAAAAAACTTTTGGATGAAGGCATTATAAAATATTCTATTACATGGTGAATCTAAAATACCCCAAAATCTTTTTAGTCTTAAAGATTTAAGACATTATTCATAGTTATTTTAATACTTAATAATTTAAAGAATATTAATATTAATAATTAAAATGTAAAAATACATGTAACGGTACATAAATTACTTAAACGGTGCATAATAAAACATATAAAAACTTAAGAATACATTTACAGTACTTTTAAAAAGTTCTGTTAAAAGTACGGTAAATGTATTTTTAAGTTTTTATATGTTTTATGTATTAAGTAATTTATATAGAATTACATGTATTTTTACATTTTAATTAGTAAACAAGGTGAATTCTGCACTGTTTTTGTTCGTAACTCCAATTAACATTAATAATTTTTAATATTTGAAAATTAAATATGAATAAATTTTTCTGAGAGATTTTAGTACCACACCTGTTAATATTTTAAACACATGCTATCAAACAGTAAATAACTCATTAAAATTTACAATAAAAACTTTCACTTCAAATGTTATTTTTGTTACTTAATATGTTCTTTTACTAAGCTCTTCAATTGACAGGTTACATTTTAAGAATAAAGGAAAGTTGCAACAGGGTGGTTTTCAAATGTATTGCCGTATTAGGTGAAACAAAATTTGAAAAAATAATTTGGTTTAAATATAAAAATTTACTCAGGTATGAGTTGCTTATAGTTTACAACATTCTAAGCAGTAGATTTTTTGTGAGTTTTTTTATTTATATTTCAGAAATTTCAAGAAATGTCTTGCACAGTCACTATTTTTTTTCATAAGTGTGACCTCTGTAAACATTCTGATTTTTTTGTATCAATAATTAATTAAAAAATTGCTTAAGGTTCTTACATACGTATTGATAAATCAAAAATGTATTAGTATTTATTTATTTCATAAATTTAAAGCATTTTAATGGTTGTTTATGCCATGAGTGTTACTTTGCTTCTTAAATAAAGAGTATAACTTCGGATTAAAAACAAATTTAATTAAAAATTATTTTCTTTGCAGTTATAATAAAGAATTATAAAGTTCTAATAGACAAAACAATTAATTTAAGTGAAGTAACAAATGCATTAGTAAAATTCAGATTCTTAGTTACAGTAACGTTCATGAAAAGTGGTAACACTCATGACAAGCGATAAGACTCATCTTGCAGCAAACAGCTTTTTTGTAACAATATATATAAAAAAAGATTTTAAAAATGATTTGTGTAAAATAGATAGTCCTTTGAAAATTATTTATTAAGAATTAAAATTTGAATCTTAAATAGCACTTACAAAACACGCGTGCAGACATGAAAATCCTGTAACAATTTTTAAATATTAATAAATATATATAGTATGACAAAATATATCCCTGAATCATGAATCTATTATAGTCATAAATTAAATCTTACACATGATTTATAGTTTTAGAATTACTTAACTTCTTTTCTCATGAGTGTTACTTTTTCCAAGTAACACTCATGTAAGGTAACACTCATGACATTTATTAAGGAATTCTTCACTAAAATAAATTCTAACTGTTTTATTGAAATTTTAGTTGGGCCTATTGATTCCTGAACAAAAAATACAGCATTCCCTAACTTAACATTTTTATACGTTAAAAAATAATAATAAATAAATGGGTAACACTCCTGTAAGAAAATAAAAATACTCACCATGTTGAAATAAACATTCTGATAAATAACAATTATAGAACAAAATTATCGTGTTCTAAATAAGCGCACTGTAAAGAAGAAACAACATTGTTTTTTCACTACCATTGCCAACTGCAATACACAAATATTTTGAAAACAAATAATATTAACTTCCCTAAAGTTACACTCATGTTCTGCATATGTGGACACAAAATACATTTAAATTTTTAACTCTTAGATACTAATTTTAAATATATAATATATCTATTTGTTTAATTAACACAGGATATTTTACTTTTAATCCATATATAAAAATTTTTAAATGTTTGGAAGCATAAAAAAAGATTGAAATTTTGCGAGTTTTTTATTCAGGACAAGTAAATTCCCATTACTTGCTAACTAAAGTACAAAAAAAAGATCACTATTTCACAACTCTGAAAAAATCTAATGAATGCATTGAATTAAGCATAAAAAGATGTGCTACTACCTGATTTTAGAATATCAAAAAATAAATTTATTAATATGAAATTTAGATTTAAACATCAGGACATCAAACTGGCAGTTCATGTGAAATTCACCCAACAAGCAAATTGCCTTCAATTGAAAAAACTAAAAGATGTAGGGCTTCCTTTTACCAATCACTATGGAATAGTAAAGCAATCATTCAACAGTTTTTGATGCCTACATACTTTTATGGACTTCAATTAGAAATGTAATAAATTAATGAATTTATAATTTTAACATGCAGAATGCAGCAATATAAAATTAATAATGCATAGAAAAAATGATGAGTGAGGATATATCTATAAATATAAATAAACATCATCAAAATAATTTACTTATTTGTTTATAGATTTTTAAAATAACATTTTTGAAACAGAGAAAAAAATTTTTTTAAACTTGTTACACATATGAAAAAACAGATGGAAAATATTCAACAAATCAAATGAAACATCAATAAATATTAAAAATTTTTACCTTTATATGAGGAACAGATGTATTGCACAGGAAAAGCTCAGGATATTTTTCCAGGAAATACCTAGCTGCTTTCTTGCCAGATTCTTTTGATAAGGCAAATGCTCTCTGTGACACAATAAAATAAAATTATTAGTCTACTGTTAAAGGATTTTTCAATTAGAATAACAGAAAATAGACTGGTAGTACACAGCTCAAATGAATGAATTTAAAAAAATGGCATTTGAACTCTAAAATTCATACTTTTACTTTGGAGAATACTGGCAGTATGAATGATTTATAGTATATAAAATTTACATTTTCCTTACACAAAAAACATTTATCTTACTTACACAAATTACTTCATTTTGGAACATCTTTCATTATTCCACATGCATATTATAGACAGTAGATTACCATTAATTTGCACAGCATGATTCAAAGTATTTTATAAATTTGAGACTTTTTTCAAATTACAGGTTAACCACTTAACCGTTTGTCCCGAGATAAATCGGGGGTAAAAGCACTGTTTCCCCATACCCGTCGCCGGTTAAGTGGTTAATATTTAATTTTTGCTTGCATTAAAAAATTTTACATTTTGGACAAATTTAAAAAAAAAATCATAAAAACAAACTACACACCTAAACATCAATACATAAACCAAGAATTATTTAAAAAATAAGTTATTGGTTTCCATATTTTTTAAATAAATATCCTCAATAGTTGTTTATATTTAACATTTATGTTTTAGTATTATTTTGGTTTATATTTCTGTAGCCTACAGTCAATAAAGAGCTATGAATGTCTGCTGGGCCATAAAATTTTGACTATAGAAATCTTAATATTGTTGGACAAACATTGCATATACATGTGTAAGAGTTAAATAGGAATTTTTATACTTTACAAAAATGAGGATGACTTTGTATGAAAACACAAAACAATTACCATTTACTTAAGTTTATTTACTTAATACAAAACCATTTACTTAAGTTTATTATTTTTGAATAGTATTTATATTATTTCATCATAGTAATATAAAGTGAAGAAAACAATTTATAAAAATAGTAGCCATTAGAATGCTGAGAAAAATTTGCTTAATATAGCTGCCATTTTTAAAATCAGCACATGGTAGGCTTAGAATTCAATTCAAGAGGCTGGCTAAGCAACTTGCTTTTATTGTTACTACACAAGGCTACAATTAAAATTCCATCTTGCATTAATACTTATTTACAATAAAATATTGTAATTAATGCACTGTTACAAAAAAATGTGCATGCTACACAATTAAATTTTTTATACTTTTTACAGACATTTTTTTCTCTTTTTATGCACATTTATTTTTGTCTTTTTTATTGTATCAATTCAATAAATGCAATAAAAAATATTATTGTTAATAAAATACATTTTTGAAGCTGTTTTGTCTTTTATTAGACATTTTCTGGTAAATTCAAATGTGTCTGTTACTGGAACAGATAGGTGTCTACTACTATATTTTGCAAATCTAATCTACTAATGACTTATTTTAAGCTTTCTGAAAAATAAATAAATAAATAAAATAATATATGTATCATTTAGTGTAGGTTTTTAAGTAGCAAATTAATTTACAGGCATATGCAGAAAGAGTAAATAGATATGTTTAACATTTGCTGTTGTTGCAGTCACTAAAAGTAAGAATGACACACTAAAAATATGTGAAAAATGTTGCTAAAGTATCCATTACTGGTACAGCTACGTTATATTAAAGTTTCTTGATTTAAAAAATAATAATAATAAGTTACAGATAAATAGAATACAATCAAATATTAACTGAATAGTTAAAATAGCAAAAATAGTTTATTTGACAAAAAACACACTGTATAAAGTTATGAAATTAAAAAGATTATAGAACTTACTTTCGAAACATTACTGGCAGGAATAAAATATGGGTCATCTTCGTACCTGTATTGTGGGGCTGTATAATCCTGCAACAGAAACCATCCATTTGCATAAAATCAACTATCAATATTGAATTGAAACAAATATTAACATAAAGAAAACTTTAGTGTGCATTTCAAATATACCCGGAAAAAAAAGTTTCAAATTCAGATGATTGTTCTGTGGCTTTGTATAGATAAAGATATGTATTTTTGTTTAATATAGGTTTTATGTGATAAATAAAATAGTAAGTCATGGAAATTACAGCCCGAAAGTAGAGTGTTTTGGCTTTTTTCTGCATTTTTGTGTCTTTGAATTAATTTTTTATTAAGAAGCGCTCGATGAACCCAATTAATTTTGACATGCAATGATTCTACTCTTTATAAGCTTTTATATGAGCATTATTTTATTTGGGTTCAGTATGCGCTTCTACCTGTAAAAGAAAAAAATGTATCATGTGAGAGAATCAAATGCACTACTATCCGCACGCGTTCAGACTTCCTTTGACATACTTAAAAAGTATTAATGTTGTTCAGACGTCAATGTTGTTTTCTAAAATTGTTTTCGTAAATATTTATTCAAAAAATTACTAATAAATAATGCTTGGATACCAATGTCATTGTTGTAGAGTCTCGCAGAAAACTTTACGTATCTGTTCTAACAGAAAAGTTATATTGAAACTTAGATGATGTAAAAACTGAGATTTACAGAGTGGTTCTAAATAGCGCTCTAAATGCAAATAATATGTATTTCGTGCTCACCAGGCTCTAAATACTTCTATTTCTTTTTCTGATGTAACAATAAGAGATTATGCATCAACGATTAATGTTGATGAGACCACAAAATAAGAAACCTAATATACATTTATCAATATCTCATTTTCACAACTCTAACACTTGTTGTTTAATATTTAAAGGTAATAACTGCCTCGTTATTGTAGTAAAATCTATTGAAACTCAAGCCTTTATAGAAACTAGAATCTATATTTCGTCGTGAAAGCGATGCTGTAAAACTCATATTACTTGATTGGTAAATTGACTCTGCAAGATTTAAGTCCTGTAAGTGAGAATACGTTGATGTATGAAATACGATGCATGAAAATATTTAAAGCAATATCAGAAATGTAGCAAAGAAGGTCTCTGTCAAAATATTTTGTTTTAAAATAAATTCTGGTTGATGATTTGATTATTGCAAGTTATTGAAAAAGTTTTTCGTAAAATTCTCGATCGTAATAGTGGAATATCACATACCAGGTTTCTGCCGGGCACACGAAGAAACTGTAAATTCTTACCTTGAGATACGAAATTTCACCACGCACACAAAAAAAATTCATGCAGACATCTTGAGTGTTCTTTTAAAGAAGAAAATAACATCCTTTATTTAGGGACTTGAATAGGTCTCCAGTGCCACCTTGATAAAAATTGGTGTTGTATATCTTTCATAAATCTTCATTCTCTCGATCTTGAAGAAAAAAATTTAAAATAAAATTTTATCGATTCTTTTTTTTTTTACAAAAAAAAATGTAGTTGAGGCCATTGTGGGTAAAGACTTATTGTCGTTACCGGGAGGTAAATAAAATAACAAACAAAACGCAAGCTCCCGGGAGTTCTAAGGGAGCCCTCATAGCTACTTGACGCTTATCCTCGAACTGACTTTTTCAAATTTTCGTGCGCACTCGGCACGCGGAGAAAACAAAACCACGCCAAGAAGCTGGCCAACAAGGAGCGCTCTCGCCAAAAGAGCGATAACGAAACGGGAAAAAAATGCGAGCGTACGGCATCCGCCGTGAGCTGGAGAAAGTCTCCCGCGCAGTAAGTGTGGAAATACGGCAGGAATGAAGCGCCGAGTCGGACAAATCTAAACGATCATAGAACTCTGAAATGCAATGAATAAGACTACGCTATGCGCTCGTTAAGTACAAAAGAAAGAACTATAAATAAAATATTATTGAAAAGAGAAAAATATTGTACTGAAAATAAAGATTATGTAAAAATATGGATTTTAAACGTCATATTTAGATAAAATATGTGGAAAAATGAGGAACTAAAAACATGTCATGATATCTATCATGACATACTCCCGAAAAATAGGAAAAAGAAAAAAAGAGAAAAAAGAAAAAAAAATAAACCATACGATACTCAAAAGAGAAAAAAAAATAACATCAAAAACTTCAACTGCTAGCAATTAAATATTAAGAATTTCAGCAACATGACCTATACGTCAGTCAAAAGAAAATAATTTGGATATAAAACACTAGTACTTAATGTAGAATGCACTAAATGTCAACCAAAAACACTAGGAAATGATTACTGAAAGGAAATTTCAACCATGACTATTACGAATATGAATTTTTACAATTCATCTTATGGAGAATGAAAATATTAAATTTAAAAAAAAACATTGCTAGTAGCATTAAATGTTAACTGCGGCCATAAAGAAAACACTACTTGCAAATATTAACTAACAGAAACTGTTGGGAATACATGAGAAATTTAAATTGAAAATCCACCGAGGAAAACAAAGGCATCCCTACAATAGAAAAGCCATCTAAGAATTCAAAGTGACCATTTGAGCAAGTAAATAACTGATTGAATATTCTAAGTAATGATCAAGATAGCACTGGTATACAAGGGGTTAACATGGCATACCCTACAGGTGGGCAGCATAACTTGTTAACATATAAAAACACTAAATATATTCACAATCAGGATACAAGGCATATAAACATATTACTTTAAATCTAATTACATTAAAACAATAAGGTTAAAAAAAAAAAAAGGGGGGAAAGTGTGGTACCACATTAAAAAAAAAAACTAGGACTAAAAAAATATGCACTATATCCCTGTATCTGATATGAAAATACACATTAAAAGAAAAAAATAGTTCCAAACAAGTAAATATTAATTACATACATAAATAAGATCATGATCATGAAACAGTATATGTGCGCACATTGTTATAACTAAGGTTTACACAAAAGTTGTTTCCATGGAATTAAAGTTACATCAATGTTCATTGTAAAACTTTTTCTTATACATAATATTTTTAATGAGCTCCATTAAATGACATTCATTTTTTTTTTTTTTTTTTTTTTTTTTTTAAGATTGAGCGACACAAAAATAACACTACTCTTACTTTAAAATACACAAAAGCACAAGATATTCTTCTTAACTGAATATTTTGACATGAGTCAAAGTTACATTGACACAAAATATAATGACAAAAAAATTAAACCCATTTTTATAAATGTAATGTTGTGAATCTCTTATTTGTGAAAACAAAGAATTTTCCTCTTCATCATGATGTGCATTGTGAATAAGTTGATTTACAAAATTGAACATTGAGAAAAACAAATTGATATGAAATCTATCATATTGTAAACACAATTTTATTTATTATTTTAAAATGTAAGCTAATTCAATAAAAGAGATCCTTTTTTTTTTAAGCAAATGGCAGTTGCATAAGAGACTAATTTGAGTCGATATTACCGCATAAAGAAACTAGTTACATTGAATTAAAAAAATTTTTTTTTTTAGCTGCAACTAAAGGTATGTATTATTTAAAAAAAAAATAGGAAATAGGCATATTTTGTATGCACTGGTCTACAAAAAATGGATATGCAATTTGGAGTAACACTATAAGAAAAACAAATTGCAAGCATTGAAAGGTAAGTAAACATTGACTTATTTAGCTATTAATTAAAGATCTACTACAGGGCTTGAATTTCAGGGCGGGATGGCGGGATTCGCGCCCAAAATTTTGAAATCCCGCCCAAAAGAATAACGTGGACGGGAGGCTCCCGCCCAAACAATTTTGCATTATGAAACTATGATCAACTCCCACGACCGTTTTGCGAATTTTATGATATTTTCGTGCAAGTAATCGACACATTTTGCGAGTTTTTTTACAGCGAAAAATCATTGAAAATCACGATTTTTTCCACGGCGAAATAGAGGTGATTCTGTTCGGAATTTCCCCCCCCCCCCCCCAAAAAAAACAAAAAAAAAAAAAAAACGCATTCAATTCCAAAAATTATGAAACTGATGCCGCGGACGCGCTATTGCGCGTAAATTACGCAAAAGATCGGAGATGACACACAAAAGAAACAGCTATTACATGTTTCACAAGACGCGTGATTTCGCAAAAGTTTGCTAAAAAACGGCAAATATTGTTAAAAGATCGCGAAAAAACGACTAATTTCCGGCGAATTCCGTCAAAAGACTCACGAAAAAATGCCTAATTTCATCACAGAATTCTATAAAACGTCAAATTTCGTCCAAAAATCGCGAAAAAACGGCAAATTTCCTCAGAAAATTCACGAAAAAACGGCAAATTTCGTCCAAAAATCGTGAAAAACGACAAATTTTGACAAAAGATTCACTATAAACGACAAATTCCCCCAAAATATCACGAAAAACGACAATTTTCGTAAAAAAATCGCGACAAAACATCATTTTTCATCAAAAATCGCAAAAAAAGGCAAATTTCCTCAGAAAATTCACAAAAAAACGTCAAATTTCGTCCAAAAATCGCGAAAAACGACAAAAGATTCACCATAAACTACAAATTTCCCGAAAATATTGCGAAAAACGACAATTTTCGTAAAAAAATCGCGATAACACATCAGATTTCATCAAAAAATCCCGAAAAAACGGCAGATTTCGTGAAAAGATCGTTAAAAAAGAGATTTCATCAAAAGATAGCGAAAAAATGAAACTTTCGTCAAAGTGAACCTCCTCCCCCCAAAAATAATATTACGGGGAGTTCATTTTTATGTTCAACAAACTAATTTTCCTGCTTCAATATATTTTTTTTTTCTTTGCTACTCTAAAATCAGCTTTTGACAGCTCCAAATCTTTCTGAGTGAATGCAATTCCTGAAAGCAGCCATTCATTAAACAAAAAGTATCCTTTTACTCAACAAAGTATTCATTGTTTAAGAAAGTCTTTTTCGATGAATTTGACTTGCCCCTTTTTAGGTGCGTTCGTAATTATGTAAATACGTAGCACCTATTGTTGTCGCTCAGTCCGTCCGTCTGTCTGTCTGTCCGTCTGTCTGTCTGTCCGTCTGTCTGTCTGTCTGTCCGTCTGTCTGTCTGTCTGTCCGTCCGCATATAACAACGCAAAAACTACCCAATCGAATCGTTTGAAATTTAAAATACATAATTATTACATAATTTTGTCGAGTCACTTCAAATTTTATGAAAATCGGATGCATAGATCAATTACAGGGGCAATCAAAAGTATTCCGTTACATTACGGTCTATGGGGAAAAAAGTTTCAAATGCATTTTAATCGTTTGAAATTTAAAATACATAGCTATTACATAATTTTGTTGAGTTATTTCAAATTTTTTTATAATCGGGTACATAGATCAATTACAGGGGCAATCAAAAGTATTCCGTTACATTACGGTCAATGGGGAAAAAAGTTTCAAATACATTTTAATCGTTTGAAATTTAAAATACATAGTTATTACATAATTTTGTCGAGTTATTTAAAATTTTTTGATAATCGGGTGCATAGATCAATTACAGGGCCAATCAAAAGTATTCAATTACATTATAGTCAATGGAGAAAAAGTTTCAAATGTATTTTATACGTTTGAAATTTAAAATACATAGTTATTACATAATTTTGTCGAGTTATTTCAAATTTTATGAAAATCGGATGCATAGATCAGTTACAGGGACAATCAAAGGTATTCCGTTACATTACGGTCAATGGGGGAAAATGTTTCAAATTCATTTTAATGGTGTTGCACTCATTCGAATTTAATAAAATTTATATGCAACTATAAAGTACATATTATAATATACATTTTACATAATCTGTGGTGCAAAGAACATTTGTTATTGATTTACAAGGCCACACAAAAGTATTCCATTACATAATGGTATAGGGAGAACATTGTTTGATGAGCGTTTTAGTTGTAATTCACTATTTATAATTTTATGAGATTGATATATGAGAGTAATATTTTTAAAACTTCGTTATCGTACGAACGCACCTCGTTTGCTACGCTTCACGTGCAATTTCCAACTTGTTTAAAGAAATGCAAACAATAATGATACTTCTTATTTTCTACACTCAATTATCATTAAATCAATAGTGGTATTTCTTATTTTCTACACTCAAATAAGTATTATTTTATGATTAAATTTGTATCTTGCACATTTAATATACAGAAAAATAACATTGGTTATAACAATATAAGTTATAAATATAAATTTATTAAATTAATTAGAAGTTTTATTAATTACTAGCGGCCTTCGCCCGCTACGCTGGTCGGTTTATCTAAAGAAATCTTGAAGAAGTAGTTAGATAAGGTTCAGACATACATTAAAAAAAAAAAAAAGCAAGTCGATCATTCAAAAAACGTTGGGAAATATCAAATATTTACTGTAATTTTTTAAGAAAAACAAAGTTTCGAAAAAAAAAATTAAATCGAAAAAAAAATTACACTGACATATTAATGCAAGGAAATTTTCCCAGAGAGAAAATTCGCCTTGAATACAATATTTCAAATTCTTTTAATTGCTTATAGGCGTTAATGCCAACATAGTGAAAAAAAATTCCATGCTGGGAATCGAACCCGGGCCATCAGTATGGCGCACTGACGTTCTACCGACTAAACCACATGGAACGACAGCCAGCTTGAAACTTTCTCATACTTAAGTAGACTGGCGAAAACATAACGATAGCGCGTTTTAAAATCGCACAGTGACATCTATTGGATTTTATATGTACTAAAAAACGTTATGTACTAAAAAACGTGAGCAGCACACCTAATAGTTTCTTTTGTTTCTTTTTGTTACTTTTTTGTCTGTTGTCCGATTTTGATGAAACAAAGCCTATACACTGCCCGGGAGTGTGCATTCTTCATTAGTGAAAACCGCATAAAAATCCATTCAGTAGTTACGAAGATAACCTCGAACAAACAGACAGACAGACAGACAAAAAATTCAAAAAAAATTTTTTTGTGTTTCATTGGTTTTCTTTTATCGCCCTGACTCCATTTTTGTCAATTATCTTCAATGTACAGACACACCGGGTCCTACTGTTTTATTATATGTATAGATTATTAAAACAATAATTAGATCTGTGACAAAAATAATTAGCACCGGGAGGGAATTTACCCCCAGTAATAACTAGACAGTATAAAAGTTTTTTTACAGATTTTGCATAATTATTCTGAATTGTTGATAAAAATGGCTTCAGTGATATTTTTTTATGTCTGTATTCTGGTAATTCTTTAAATAGCACATAAAATAATGGCAGGTTTTAAACATTTCTTCTCCCTCCGAAACAGCCAAACTCCCCTCCATTTATAAATGTTGGTAGGGAGACTCCCCTCCTTCGAAAAATTGAATTTCAAGCCCTGTATTATGAAGTTAGAAGTAAATCACAATATAAAAAAAACTGAACTTGTACATTAAGGTTATATCCATTATAGCACTTACTGAAAACATCCAGCCTACATACATGTATATAAAAAAAACTAAATAAATGTGATGCAATTAAATGTTTCAAAACTTTTGCAAGATGTTATTGCTATCAACTGTTTCAGAAAAAAATAGTGGAAATTTTCATGATCAAAAGAAAACGCATACTATGAAACAACCAACTGAAAAAATAAGTTCATTTAATGTTAGAAGTACATAACACATTACTAACTACGAACCAATCAAAAACAGTTGTAAAATTGACAGCTTTCAATTATGTTTTTTCTTGCAATATAAAGAACAAAAACAAAAAAATATATATAGAACATGGCTAAACGTAATATAGGAACATCAGTTATAGTCCGAAATGACTTACGTGTAACACAAGTTACAATTAATTGAAACTATTTATATATTTACCATTAGATTAAAATATTACAAAAATATGTCTGAATAAATATGGTTAAAACTTAGGTAAAACATACAACCTCACTGCAATAGCAAATGAACCATAATAAAAACTAATTATGTAATACCAGAGAAAATATTAAATGAAAGTGAAATGCAATTTGATATTAAATAATAAAACTATAAAAAAGGCCTAAATTATATGCACTGTCATCTTGCAAACTTGACTTTAAGGGAATATTGTAAACATACTACACCATTAAAATAAAATTTCAAATATTAAATTAAAAAAAAAAGGTATTTTTATATATTATCAAACATTGAGCAACTTGAAGAATCATTTTATTAATTTTTACAACCATAAAAAGGATACTTCACTAAATAAAATAAACCTTAAGGCTGATTCTTTATATAAAACATGATTTATAACATATTAGCTGTAAAAACATGAAATTCTATGAATTATAGCAATAAAAAAAATCAGTAAAAAAAAATTATTCTTTTTGTAAGTAATGAGCCAAAATTAAGTACGTTTCAATTACAATAACTGTTGTATACATATTAGAAAAGTTGAAAAAAAAAAATCACAAATTCATTATAATTATACCATATAATTTATGCATAATTTCAATGCATATGCTGTAATTAAAAATAGAAATATGAAAATTCAATAAAATTAAACTTTGACATGTGTAGCACCTATTGACAGATTTTATTACATATAATATCAAAAATATATTAAGCAAAAATTAGAAAAGCAATGTAAGTAGAAATCTTCCAGATCACTTAAATACCTAAATATTCAATAATACAGAACATGTTACATGTGATTGACTGGAATACTGACTATATCAAAATAAAAAAAAACTTTTATGTATTGAAGAACAGTTCTATCTTTTAGCGTTTACATAGTTCACTGTTTTAGAAGCAACACATTATCTGAAATAGAAAACACTGAGTAACA
This sequence comes from Maratus speculifer, assembly GCA_964019185.1. NCBI lineage: Eukaryota > Metazoa > Arthropoda > Arachnida > Araneae > Salticidae > Maratus > Maratus speculifer. The sequence goes on along the minus strand of OZ025297.1, from coordinate 116,298,465 downwards.
AAGGTAAGTTGAGAAATTTTGCTTTTGCAATTATAACACATGCTTAATTAATTAATTTCAGAAGAGAGCAAAGATGTCAAGAAATTGACAGTACCACTCCATTGGGCACTAAAATAGCTCTCCTCTAAAAGGAATACACTACATAACATGTGTACTGATATTGAGAGGGAGAAAAAAAAATTTAAATGATGCAAAAAAAAATTAAAAAAAAAATATATATGGTATAATATGAATTTTTCTTTTTGATTTATGCATATTTTGTATTTAGGCGAAATCGCACTTTCATGATGAAATACTTTAAGGATTCACATTTTCTTGAAAAAGCAGGGTGGTTTATGTCAAAATTATGGTTGTGAGAATTGTTGCGTATACAATTCTTGCATTTCACCTGTCTATCACAATGTCCTTCGACATGGTTTTCTGCACACCATGGACATATTCTAGGCCTAACACAATCCTTTGCCCGGTAATTGAAGGCTTGGCAATTAAAACAACGCAAAACTCTAACAAATCTTTTAATAGAACATTTTATATTATTAATGTTGACGAATCTTGCTTTGATCAAGCTACCTGCGATATCAGCTGGCAATTCCAATACGTAATTTAATTTATTCTCTTCTTTAACTTTAAACGTTTTTAGGAATTGGACTTTGGACTCATCTTGGTTGTCTATTATTGCATTTACAATGTCTTTCGTAGCAATGTTATCAGGAATGTGGTATATTATTACTTTAACATGTTTTTGCTTTTGATCATGTGAAAGGTTAATTGAATTATCTAAAACTGAGGAAAAGCAAGAATCATCTAATAATGACTGGTCTAAGCTTGAATTATTTTCCTGATTTGGCATTACTTCAACTGTTTGTGTGCATGCGTCTTCTGTATGTACTCTTTCTTCTACTTGCTGAGCAGTGTTTGTATTATTTTTCGATGTTTTTAATTTCTGTAATATTTTTTTGTTTACTTCTTTCAGGTTATTGACTTCATTAACTGCTTTTGTCCACGAATCCTTTAAAAATAGCTTGTGGATGTCAATCATGTTCTCTAATTTAAATTTAAACGCTTTAATAATTTCTTGTATAACTGGACTATTAAATGTGTGTTCAGCCTTATTCTCTTTCAAAATATATTTTATTTCTTTTGGGAACCATTGACCAAAGTCTACTAGAGTTGATGAAAATATGTCAATATTAACATTTGCACTTGCTATTATATCCATTCTGTGTTTGCAAACAAAAAAAATACAGCCTAATCAATTATTAATAAGAAGTGTTTTTCATAGATTTTTCTTTTGGAAATTAAAAATGTGGTTAGATGTCGACTTCATATAATTCACTAAAAAAAAAATAAACTCGGATGGAGCATTTTAAATTTTCCAGTGTTTAAGAACATACAACGAATTCGGATGGAACATTTTGAATATGCCGGTGTTTAAGAACATGATTTCTCTATCTTCTGCCATCCATCTTTATTTTTCTTACAACACAAAAAAAATAATGAGAAATTATGATAATGCTTTATATTTTCCATAATGACATCGTATTTTGAGAGAATATGACGCTATTGTAAAAAAAAAAAAAAACGTTATAGTTCCGTTATAGACGTCGCGCACGTGTGCCTTAAAACTGATATTTTTAGACTGTTAAGGTCTATCTTATACGATCTTACACAGCAGAGGTTCACACTTATTTTTACACAGCAAGTGGAAGCACAAGGCTGACTCTCGGTCCTTCATTAATTTAGAAAAACTATTTTTCAAATTAATTTAATGAATGAATAAATTATATGGCTTCAATCTGAAAAAGTAAAAGTGTTTTTAAAAGAATGACCAAAGTTTTAAAAACAAACTAACAATTTTATTAACAGATAAAAAATGATAAAAGAATAGGTGAAGCAAGTATGGATATAATATAACGTTTTATCAAGTTCTACTAGAAAGTCCACTTTACATAAATAGCACAAGTTCTCAAGAACTATATATCAACATACCACTTCATTACAAAAAAAATAAACTTATAAACCGGAGCATCAGAATCTAATTTCTTCTATTATTTACTTTTAAATATATTTTAAAATGATTAACATTAATTGAAAAACATAATTGAAATATTAAATAGTTTAAATTATATTAGTTAAAGATTTCACAATAAATTTATTTCATTTACTTTATAAATTGAATATAATTAAAAAGGGTATTTAAATTAACTTCAAGTTTGAAATATAATTAGCTTTAAATATTTAAATGAATGAATGTTAATTAAATGTACTTTACCATAAACCCAGCATCGGAAGAAGCCACACAATAAATCTAAATGTAAATTTAATTTAATGTTTTAACTCCAACTAAATTGTTTTCCTTCATCTCTAGAAAAAGCTTTCATCAACAAGAAAGAATTAGCACGTTTCCAATATGTACTACCTGTCCACTATCTCATATCAACCAACGATAAACTTAACCGGCTCTTTAAAATGAAATGGCCTATTAACACAAAGTTTCGTGGTAGAGATAATCAGGAAATCATGGAAACAGCAATAAACATGTTACCGATAATTCGGAACATCTATAAAATATTCTAGAGACGTATCATTAATAAAAACAGATTGAGTCAAAATGAAAGAAAAAGAAAAAATTAAACCCGTCATCTTAAACAGCGTGCATCACGCACTCCAGCACCCGTATGAATCCTTATTTACAGCGAGAAATCTGTCATAGCTGTCTTTACACCCGAGACCAATAATGGCCGCTCTTGATCAGCTTGACATCGATGAAGAGGCGTGCCGAATTCATTACCATAAACAAACCAAGTCCATCATAATGACGCTCCTATTACTTTAACATGCTGGACATCTGAACACAGGAAAATTCTTTACTTCATAGCGACTTCAGTTTTGTTAAACGAAGTTAAATTTTAAAAAGGTAATTAATATTTTCAATTAAAAAGAACGAGTGACTTATTCATTATATCAACAACATTTCCCGCTGACACAATCTTCTAGGCATAAGTAAACACGGTCTCCAAAGCATGACACTAAAAGCGAAGCACAAAGCCAATGTACTATCGAAATCAGCGGTGTTTTATACTCAGCTCCCAATACAATGCATGTCATTACACAGCATCCGTTCGATCAAGTAACGTCACATCCGAAATAGAAAGTTCGGGAAAGACCAATCGGTGATGTCCACTTGTAAGAGAGAATTAAGGAGGATAGAGACACTTACGCCATCTATTGTCAACTGCCGAAATTCCTCAGTATGCCGCGTGAATCAAATGCCGTATGTCTGAAGTGAGAGCCATGAGCGATGGTAAACAACTGCCGGCAATTTATACAAGTACGGTTGAAAAACAGAAGTAGGAGATTAAAGAGATATGAATATTTAATAAGAGTGTTTAATAACGGTAAGTAGAAATAAAATAAAGATATTTATTTTTATTTATTGAAAGTAAAGATATCTATTGTAATTGAATAAAATAGTATTTGGAAATATTGAAAGAACTAAAATAAATATAATATAGGATTAAGTAAAAATGGAAATATAAGTCAGTTTAGTATAAGGATATCATAGAGTGATAAGACACTAGGAAATGGGCAATAGCTATTTCCTAACAAAAACAGTCCGTGAATGATGAGAACAAAACGAAAATGCACTAACTGTGCTCTGGACTTAGGCACCAAATGTCAAAATATTTTGTTTTAAAATAAATTCTGGTTGATGATTTGATTATTGCAAGTTATTGAAAAAGTTTTTCGTAAAATTCTCGATCGTAATAGTGGAATATCACATACCAGGTTTCTGCCGGGCACACGAAGAAACTGTAAATTCTTACCTTGAGATACGAAATTTCACCACGCACACAAAAAAAAATTCATGCAGACATCTTGAGTGTTCTTTTAAAGAAGAAAATAACATCCTTTATTTAGGGACTTGAATAGGTCTCCAGTGCCACCTTGATAAAAATTGGTGTTGTATATCTTTCATAAATCTTCATTCTCTCGATCTTGAAGAAAAAAATTTAAAATAAAATTTTATCGATTCTTTTTTTTTTACAAAAAAAAATGTAGTTGAGGCCATTGTGGCTAAAGACTTATTGTCGTTACCGGGAGGTAAATAAAATAACAAACAAAACGCAAGCTCCCAGGAGTTCTAAGGGAGCCCTCATAGCTACTTGACGCTTATCCTCGAACTGACTTTTTCAAATTTTCGTGCGCGCTCGGCACGCGGAGAAAACAAAACCACGCCAAGAAGCTGGCCAACAAGGAGCGCTCTCGCCAAAAGAGCGATAACGAAACGGGAAAAAAATGCGAGCGTACGGCATCCGCCGTGAGCTGGAGAAAGTCTCCCGCGCAGTAAGTGCGGAAATACGGCAGGAATGAAGCGCCGAGTCGGACAAATCTAAACGATCATAGAACTCTGAAATGCAATGAATAAGACTACGCTATGCGCTCGTTAAGTACAAAAGAAAGAACTATAAATAAAATATTATTGAAAAGAGAAAAATATTGTACTGAAAATAAAGATTACGTAAAAATATGGATTTTAAACGTCATATTTAGATAAAATATGTGGAAAAATGAGGAACTAAAAACATGTCATGATATCTATCATGACAGTCTCGATTCAGACACTTTTCTGAATACTATTATTATATTCTCATGGGTATATTTATGTCTGATCTTAACTATATCTTTAAACTTGTAAAATTCAAAATACGTTCCTCAAAAAAAACGGTCATCTTGTACTGGCTTTGCAGTGTTACTTATAAAACAAAGAACTGGTCTCTATCATGGTGTTCTGTCTGCATTATTGAATATAAGAAAAATAATCATATCTTCTGTAAAATATGAAAACTAGGCTTTGATTGAGAATGTTATTCCAAAACACCATAGAAAGAAACACATCACCAGAACACAAGTTATTGAAAAATATATGAGGCCTTCAGCAGGAAGATCGTTTATTCCGGATGACGGCAATGATACTGTGATTATTGCTTTCGATACCATGTACATTTATATCCAAAAGAGTGTGAACTATTCTTTTCAGAGACATTCCTTCTGGCTGTACAAAGGAAGACCTTTCTTTAAGCATATGGCATTCGTCACTACTTCAAATTACATTTTGGATGTCTTCGTTCCTTACTTCCCGGAAACAAAGAACAATTACACTAACATACTTACAAACCCATAAAAAAAATATTCATGTAATATCAGAGAGTGGCTGAAGCCAAATGATGTTGGGAGTATTGATAGATTTTACCGGAATTGTTTGGAATAAAATGAATATTGAACATGAAATGCCAAGATTCTTAAATAAGCAGCAACAGTTTTCAACAGAGGGTGCTCAGGGACACCTCTCATAACCAAAATTTGATTTTTTGGTGTACAATTTCTAAAACCTATAATATTTTGATAAAAACACAGCGAAACATCATAACATAATGGTACTGTCCATGTAAAATACGCAAAAGTGTCAGAGTGCTGGGTGCATGTTGTTTTCATATTATGGTTTCTGGCTTACAATACAACTGTAATGTGCCATAGCTCAATTAAAAAAAAAAAAAACAAAAAAAAAACAATATTGAATATGTTCATATACTATACAAGACCATTAGTGATTCTGGTGAAGCAATCAATAAGGAAAATAATATAAAACACATTGTCCAATGGGTCTGAAACTGTGTGATTATTATTATTATTTATTATTGATTATTTCTGATATTTCATATATTAAAATAATAATCTTAGTAAGCTCCATTCATCTTAAATTTGCACTTATTGTTGTATTTACTATTGATTATATGGATTAAAACTAATGACAATAGTATTTATGTTCATTAATACACATAATATGTACTTAAATCTATATTTTATTTTTTCATCAATTATTAAACTTTTATTTAAGATATTATTATTTTCTTACTTGTTATGAGGTACACTGATGAAAAAAATGTATGTCACGTTTAGGTGCTGATAGGCGAAAAATGGCCCTTATTAGCCCACCTCCTTTGCATTGATTATTTTTTTGCAAGAGCAAAATTATATTTTTCTTTTCTTAAGAACCAAATGCCAGTATGACCCTTCATTATATAAATCAGTGGTTTCTAACTTGGAGGTGTATACCCGACTGGAGAATGAGTTGAGAAAAGAGGGGGGGGGGGGGGGGATTTTAACCTTTTTGTTTCTTTGCCCATCTTTGTAATATTTTTTTATCACTATTGAAAAGATAATGTTGTAGACTAAAAGTAAAAATAATACATGCAAAATTTTAAAATAACATAAAAGTTTTTTCATTAAATTTCAAAACGTTCCCAATCAAAACCTTAAAATGAAAGCAAAATCAGAATAATTGTATGAAGAATCTTTTTTTAAAAAATATTCGTATTTCAATGTGCTCTGCAAAATGTCACATTAAGAAACTTTTATATGTGAAATATTTTTTGAAATTTATAAATATTAAAAAGATTTAGAAAATGAAATGTGTAAATAAGGATTATCTATAAGTCTAGTGCAGATTTCTAAATAGACACTAAAATGCATAGTATATTACATATACATTTTGAATTTCAAAATCAGATTATATAGAACAATCAATTATCGATAATGGGAGAGGAAAAACAGAGAAACATATTTTATGGGGAATAATGTCTACTTAAAAAGGATAAAGATGAGAAACTTGAAATGCCTGTTGTGTATTGTGCAATTTATAGAAAGAAAATTTAATACCCAAGGCTTTGAACAACTCGCAATTTTCCAATAAGGAGCTAACTGCCTTTTTTCAAGTCTGCGGAATGTTCTACTAAATGTATTGGTAAATAAATAATTTAAGATTAAGACTGAAGTGAAATGAAATTACAAAAATTAGATGACTAGTGAACACCACACATACACAAAAAGAGAAATAGGAGGAAAGCATTTTTTACTGAGATAACTAGATAAGCAGCAAATTCAGAAAATAAAGTAAAAAAAAATTATATTTGAGTCATAAAAAAGTCAGTATTTTAGAAAAAAAATGGCAATTTATTAAACAGTTCTAATGTTGATTCAGATAAAATTGATAGTTTTGAACTGTTACTGTTATTTTATTCTACTAGAGAGGAATCTAATTAACAGCTTTGTTTTATAATTTAGCTTATTTTTAAATAATTGTAATTTCTAGTATTTAATGATACATATTTTTTTCTGTTTTGCTGCATTTTTCATTAAGTATTAAAAATTCAAAGACTTTGTTTTATAGTTTTGTTTATTTTTAATAAGTAAATTTTAATAAGTTATTAATATTTGATGTTTAAACCAATCAGTAATTATGTATTATAGTTTTTATTTACTTCACTTTCATTGCTTTATTTTTATTTACAATAGCCAATGATTCAATTATCAAATTTTGTGCTACTATTTTTCATTGTAAAACTCATATGCAAATGTGATTGTTCTGCAAAATTTGTTTTTTTTTTTTCCATTAAAAGAATCTTTCAACAAAAGAAAAAAAGTCGTGAATTTCAACAAAAAAATGCGTAAAAAAGCTCATTTCGACAAAAAAATCACATAAAAAACTCATTTCAACAACGAATAGTATAAAAAAGCTCATTTCAACAAAGAACTGCATAAAAAAAGCACATTTCAACAAAGGATTGCTTAAAAATTCCTTATTTTGACAAAGAACCGCGCAAAAATCAGCAATTTCGACAAAGGACTGTGTGAAAAACACAAGTTTCAACAAAAGATGGCCATAAAAACACAAATTTCGTCCTATGACCGCACAAAAAACTCTAATTTCATTCAAAAAACACAAATTTTGTTCATGCATCAAATAAATAATGTGAATTTCGTCCATGAATCGTGTAAAAAACACAAATTTCATCCATGAATTGCATAAAAAACACTAATTTCCTTGATGGATCACTCTAAAAATGCGAATTATGTCCATAAATCGCATTTTTAAAAAAGTAAATTTCATCCATGTCAAAATGATATATCACATAATTTTATTAAACATTAAGTTAATTTGCAGAATGTTTTTGACCCAATATGTATGTGCGCAGAAAGTTTTTGGTTTTATAAAATTCTGTATATATATATATATCACTTTTCTAAATGAATTGTGTAATGAAATTCAAAAAATGTTAGAAAGTTGTAATATGTATTAAATCCTGCTGTAATATGGTATGTTCCAAATGCCTCCAACAACATTTCTTTAGCCTATAATACAATTATGAATTGAATAATATGCAAAATAACTAGATTCAGGCAGTGACATATTTGTTATACCTTCAGTAAATCTATTTGAATAGCTATTATTAACGTTATTAACTTCAGGGCTGGGGAATTTTCAGACAATCTTACCAGCCAAAGACTTATTTTACCAGCCAGCAAAATATAACGAGCAATTAAAAATTATCAGATCAAAACTTAAATGACTACAAAAATGATTGATCATTACATTGCATTTTAATACTTTTTTCCAATAAAATTAAGAAATACATACATTTTAGTAAAGATAGAATTTTCATTCATGTTTACATTACAATAGTTTGAAAAGTTGCAAACTAAATAGTAAAAAGTTTTTGGCACATCTCTATAGCTTGTAGTTTTGAAAGACCAGTGGCGTAGCTAAGGGGGGGGCAAGGGGGGCGTCCGCCCCGGGCACCAAGGCCTAAGGGGGCGCCAAATTGAGAGAAATTGTTATATATCTATATTGGGGTGGGGGCCAGTGTTCTCGCTGTCGCTCGCCAATGCGCCAAATTGCGACTAAATTCTTCATTTGGCGAGTAAACAAGCGATTAGATTCGCCAAATTGCTAGTGCTCAATTTTTGCTTTTTATTTGTTTATTTTTATTTATTTTTTTTATTTTTTTCATACGTATGCATATTTAATATATACACAGTTTTAATACATTTGTAGTGGATAGTTGAAATTAGAGTATTAATAATCGCTGTCACAGTTATAAAAACTTAGTTTATTTTAGAATATATTGAAAAAAAGGGGTACATTAAAGGATTAAAGATATATTTGTGCTACTCTAGAATGAATGTGCCCAGAATCTATTTGGCTAATACTTTTTTCATTTGGCGAATGTTTTTTATTTTTAATTAGCCAAATTACTAACGTTTTTTAAGTGTCAGCGAGAACACTGGTGGCAGCGCAAAATTTCTTGCTGGCCCCGGGCGCCAAAAAACATAGCTACGCTACTGTGAAAGACAATGTAAAAATTTACTCACCCTGAGATATAATTCACCCGCCAATGGTGAGTAAAATGATGCACTTCCCCACCCCTGATTAACTTAAATATAATTTTTCTTGAAAATTAAAAAAAAATAATAAATTATACAAGGATATTTGAAGTTATACTAACTTTAGATATAGTAGATGCTAAGGCCTTTAATATATCTGTGGGTCCCCTATTAAAATTTAAAAAAAGTATTTGTAATAAAAATCATTGAAAAAAAATATATAAAGTTTACATTTAAAAATCAATTACAAAATTACCTGTGTATTCTATATGGTATGACTATTTCATTATCTTTCCCTAAACATATAATAAACAAAAATCAATAGAAATAAACACAATATATCATAAAGTTTTACAATTTTAATTTTTTTAAAGAGATCTAAAAAATTATTATGAAAAAAAATTTAATAAATTAATAAATAAAAAGTTAGCAATACTTTAGTTGTAATCATTATTTAAAAATGTTATGCATTAAATAACAACTTTTTTAAAATTTAAATTCAACAAATTTATTTGGAGAATTTTTTTTAAACTGTTTTCTCTTTATTTTATGCACTTACGTTTACTAAAATCTCCTAAATGTTATATCTTTCCTAATTTCTCTTTTAACATTGTTCATGTTAGAATTTTAATCTGCCCATATGGACATCCCAACAACCACAGAATTTTTTCCTGTGGTCTGCAATCCAAGTAGAAACTTTAAAATTAGTCTGCAGAAGTTAAGGGCAAATATTCTTTTTCCAATCCCTCGCATTACATTACATGCACTCAAATCTTCCAAGTATTTGTGATTAACATAAAAGAAAAGTACAGTGAAGCACTATGTTTATATGCTTTTCAAGTGACTAAGAAAAAAAAAAAAAAATGCATAAATGAAAAAACTTATAAACAAAATTCACAAAAGTAGGGACATTTCTGTAATTACCAACAATAAAAAAAATCAGAAATAAATTAAAATACATGAAGTACAAGAAATATGCAATACTAAACTTCTGATTTCAGACATAATTTACAACTTATTACTATTCACTGCTGATGGGAATTTTTACACGACGACACTGATTAAACCACTGTAAAAACAATTTTGCAGCATGAGCGAATTTAATTGCCTGAATTGATATGGATTCTAAAATATTCGGTACTTACGTATTAACACCACCGCAGCTACAGATTTGGCAGCTTTTAAATACTGCCAATATACACCTAAAATTTTTGCGACAAATCATAAAATAAAACACATTATTTAAAATCAAAACACTTTCAAAATTTGAAGCACTTTATTTAAAAACAGAGAAGTCAATCGGATTTCGGGGGGAAATTGGCCGATATAGAGTTTAACATAGATTCAAAATGATATTGCATCTTGTTCTGTTTTTGGCTAATCCTGAAGACGCATTTTCGTAGCACTAAAAAATGGTGTCAAAAATCATTAAACAAGAAGGCAACAAGGAATCCAAAAGATAACTGGATGCGCTTGCGAACAACAAGATTGCTCTTCATTGGTGCATTAGCGTAACTTCTGCTGCGGTGACATTAATAAGTAAGAAAGTAAATACAATATTAAAAAATAATTATCTAGATTAAATAATTTTTCAAATAATGATTTATTTTATCATAGTTGAATATATCAAACTTTTAGAAAACACCAAAGTTCTCTGAAAGACTGCTAAACAAATCGTCCCATGAAAAACATTGTTAAACAACACAGAAAAAGACACTTGTTTCTGAACTAATTGTTTTCCAACGCAATTTAATTGAACTTTAATACTGTGCCAAGAAGGCCATTTTATTCTAAGCAGCCAAAATTAGTTTCAATAACTTTAATGATCAAAACATATTTTACCCAGGTCAGGTAATACCTTTTTTCTTTTTAATGGTTAAATCTAATACATATCTGGTTCTAATATACTATTTAGATTTAAGAGTGTTCAAATTCTTAGTATATAGAATATATTCTAATCAGAATTATATACATTTTGCAAAAGACTTACCAGATTCGAATTTGTTATTATATTTAGATTTAAGAGTGCTTATATTCTTACTATACAGCTTATTTTCTAAACAAAATTATATACATCTTGCAACCGACTTACCAGATTTGGGTTTTACTTCAACACTTACTACTCATATTCTTACCATACAGCTTATTTTCTAAACAGAATTATATACAACTTGAGACCGACTTACCAGATTCGGGTTTTACATCAACACTTGTTGAATAATATCTGTGAGATCTATGAAATTAAAAGAAACACGTTAACATGAAGAGAGCATACAATCTACAATATATTTATACAAATATGTACACAAGAAATTAATATTGGAACATTACGTATTACAGTCAGTATACAAAACTAAATAGCAAAATTTAAACAAAAGTACAAAACTTACGTATAGAGAAGATTTTTGTTTCTTTGAGTTGCATTTAAAAATCTGCGGCATGCAGCCATGTTTAATGTTATTGTTTTGTTATGGTGATCGTCCAACTTCCATTCCCTTAAATTTACAACAGACCTTGAATCTGTTCACGAACGAAAGCTGAGTTGCCCGATGCAAAGAGAGTGTCAGAGGAGATTAGGATATGGAGTGAATTATTACCATGGATAATGATCAGAGAAAAGCCCACAATGCAGCGCGAAGAAACTGTCAGTTTAACTGAGGAATTTTGATCCCAGCTGTTGTACGTTAGATTGTTGAGACTTCGTACAATGATTACGTTATATATCATTCATATTCATTCGTATATTCTTCGTATAATCCATAGAATGGATAGTTTCTCACTGGGGCCTGAAAGATCAAACAACAACTACTACTACTACTACATTAGAATGTATGAGTTGTTAGCTATGTTGCTGTAAAAAAAAGTTTTATTCGAGGCTTTTCTAGGAATTTATTTTTTTAAATCATTGATTAAATTAAAAAATATTCTCTTTAATTTAAAACTTTAATGGTTTTAGCTTGTTTTAAACTTTTTACTGCACGATTTTTCTTATATATATATATATATATATATATGTGTGTGTGTGTGTCTGTGTGTAATTAATAAATTGGTCCAATAATGGAGAAAATAGTAGAAAAAGATAATTTTCAAGTTAACTTTGATATTTTATGGCGTGTACCCTGTGTATTTAATTAGGGTTTTTAAATATTGTATTGGTATATTTTCCGATTAAATAAGCTTAATTTAATTAATTTTATCTGCTTAATACTCTACCACTTTCGTTATACAATATTTTTAAGCATTCGGTGAAAATAATAAAAGTAAATTTTGTCTTAATAGCTTGATCGATTTCTTTTTTTCGAAGAACAAATTCTAATTTTTTTGTCAAATGCCATCCGAGATGAACAAAATAAGCGTTATTCCATTCTTTGAACTATTTTTGACCAGTTGCATCGATCATAATGACCAAATTCATAGCACATAGTGAAATTGTAGTGTTTTTAGGTTTGTGCTAAATATAGCACACGGTGCAATGACAGGTTAAAACGAAAATACAATGGCTAAAGTGAAAAAACACCGAAAACACTGGCGATAATTAATTATTAAATAATACATTTTGTAAAAATCATCATAAAATGAAAAACAAATTAGGAAGCGTTTCGAGCTAAAACAATAATCATCATCAGCTGAAATATACACGTGTCCGTAAAAGGACAATGTCAGAGATAAACTGAAAAAAGAGTGCGACAGCTGACGCTAGTTGAAAGAGCACAGACCGAAGGCAAAAGGGATGCCAAAAGAGAGAAAGGCGAAAAAATGGAAATAATAATAATAATTGGATAAATAAACTTATTCTTTCTCTCTTCTCCGCAAACTATCTGATTACCACCATTTTGAAGGAAATTTCATAAAATACTTTTAAAATAAAAATATAAAATTAGGATACTTAAAAAAGCAGCTAGTACGAACATATCTACAAATGAACAGCTTTCAGTTAAACAAATCACTTGTAAAATTAGTTCAATAGAAAGCTCAGGGAAGATAAGTGAAAAACGGCCTTATGTTTTAAATATTGCTGCTTGTATAAAATTATGAAAAGTTAAATTAAGCAAAATATCTTATTTCGATAAAATTATAGTAGAATGTTTTAAAGCATAGCTATAAAATTTTATTAGTCGAGAGAATTTTGGGCAAAAACTTGGGGAACTTTATATTATTTTAAACCTCGAATTATTGCTAAGATTTTCTTTGCTTGTCAACTCGACTGAGCAAATTCATTCAGACGAGAATCATCAAGTTCTGTAATAGAAATCACTGTTTTTTTTACAAAGACTTCCGATCTAAGCATACACAGTGTATGTCACTGCTCTTCTAAAAAGACACTCTAAGTTTTTAATAAAGCACTTGAGTTTTATTAGTGTGTGATTTCGATTACGTTATTTTTACATGTGCAAAATTTCAAAGCATCTGGGATGAAAATGGTACACTTCTACAAAGCATATTTCAGTTTTAAAAATTACAATACGCGACCTTTTTTTATATATATAAAATGACGTCATTTGCATGCGCTTAAATATTTCGCTTTTACGATCCAAACTTAATAAAGAAAAGTATGCATATGATGTCATTATCCAGTAATAATCCACAAACCCAGTAATAAATAATGTCGTTATTCATAAGAAACTCGACAAAATAAATCGGGCATCATCATATACTTTCATTTGTTTGTTTATAATAGCAACATGTTTTATCAGAAATCATTCATTTATATTTTTAAAAAAATTCGGAAAACGTTATTATAGACGGATTAATACAATAGTATTTTTTCAGCTTTTCGATAGGAATTATTTTTGGCGTCCCTCCCCAGCCACCATACTTCATCTATTCATTCTCTTTAATTTGTGAGTTGCCACAATCACAAAAAATGGTACTAAAAACTAAAAAAAAAATTAAAAAAAAAAAAGCTTACAGTTTTGAAAGAAATTGCATTTAAAAGTATACTTTTCTCCTATACGACGGTGTAAAAATTGAGAATGTACGATGTTTAGAAGTTTAAAAGTTTGCAAAAGCGAAAATTGCAACTAAAATTTTATTTAAAATTTCAAGGTGTTGGTATTGGCAAAATGGCGTCAAGGTTACGAACAGATACACCGTAAAACCTCTAAAATAACGTCCACCACTGGGGGAGCATGATAAAGTGGCCGTACTTCGGAGGTTTCCGTTATTCAGAGATTCGAGATTTTAAAAGCTCAAAATTGCATTAAATTAAAATCAAAATAACTGAACAAAATTACTCTATTTTAATAGTTAAAGAATACAGAATACATTACTATAATTTTACCCTGCAAAGATCAATTATTCGCAAATGTTTCGATTTTTAAAGCATATTTCTTTCTCTAAATGCATAACCATTTCCACAAATTTGATGCACAATTCATTATCATTTTGATTGAGTGCTAAATTTTTAATTTCCTAGTTTCCCTGCATTTTCTGAGGTACTTTCTTGCAGCATAGGCCCAGAACTTGGATCGGAAACCATTCCAAAAGCAATCTCATCGTGGCCAGTTCTTCGATGCTTGGTTTTAGATTTCAAATTTACTCCCTGAAGCATCTTTTCTAGATAAAATTCAGTTTCTTTCAGTTCTATTTGGACCAGGGCCGTAGCTAAGGGGGAGGGAGGTATGGGCGGCTTAGCCTCCCCCCCCCTCCTAAATCGTTTTGAGCATCCTATGGAAAAGATTCCAAGGTCACTAAATAAACTTATGTTCCGAAAATCCAAAAGAAATTCTTTCAAAAATCTAATTTAGTTTTGAGGTCTTTTCACAGTTTTGTAGAAATACTAAATTGTAACTAAAATAAGTGTTTCAACACTCGCTCATTCTATCTGCACATATGAAGCTAACATTATGTTTAATATTGCACTAGTTACACACTCAAAATTTTCATCATCCTATTCTTTTCGTAGCATAAAATAAAGATATTGGGTCATTCCACACCAAATGAGCAAATCAGGTGTGGCTGACATGTCACAGATTTTATTGAAAATCATCATATAAGTAGATCACAATCATTTACGAGGAAACGCAAAGTAGTAGAGTTCAGACTAGTTTATTTCAGTATAAAAAATTACATTAAAGTTGAGACGAAATCGAGGTCTTGTGTACATGCTTGAAATTTCAAGTTTGATTATTTGCCGTAGGAATGGAAAGATTGTAATAAAAATTATTTACACTTAAGAATGAACTATAAGTAACAGATTAGCATAATTTAGTAATTGTATTTTTATTTTATAATTTAAAAATAAATAAATAATAAAAAAAATCGTGGAAAAAATAAAATATTTCAGTTATATGTTTTAAAATGAAGGACACTTTTTCCAAATTCAAATTTTTTTGCCATTATAGCTAATTGAATATATCTAATACATCTATAATTTATTTCTTGCCTTTTTCATTCCTTTATGAGAAAAAAAAATAAATAGTGAAAACTGCTGATTAAAAAGTCAACATTTTTTTCATTTTTTTGGAGACGAATAAAAGCTTTTAAAAGTTTTAAACTCTTTGATATTACAGATAAAAGTGTATATTTTAAGTATACGGAGTTTTATTCTTGCTTTCAGTTTATTTTTGCCTCAAGAATATTTTAAATTTGTATAGAAGAAAAACGATTTTCTTCTTAAAATAACTGTATTTTAATCTTAAATTCAAGTAGCAAACATAGATGGCATCACACATCTTTTTTAGCAAGAAATTTGCAAAAAAGCGCGTGTTTTCAAAGAAAGATTGTCTTTAGAATGTCTCAAATATTAGTTTTTTGAACCCATTTTTGTTATGTTAGAAATTAAAAAGGCAGTATTGAAACTTTTTTAGTGTGTCATGGACTTATTGATTCTTATGTACGTGTAATATTGTTGATGTAGGAGTTGTCCTTTAATTATTTTTTCGAGGTAACATAAGAGGAATAATTATGATTTTGTCATTTTTTTAAAGTTTCTAAATTTTTTTGAAGATGAAGGAAATAGATAACAACTTTGAAACTTTGAGAATTCGATCTTCATACATAGTACTACATCTTGCATCAATTTCACAGATGATTTTTAAATCCTTTGATTTTTATAACATTTCAAAATTTTTAAAAAAATTACAAATTTTCAATATTTACAACCAATTTATGATTAATTATGATATTACCAAATTATTGTTACTCAATAAATATAAAGATTGATATCCAGAGATTTCAATATTATATAAAAACAATAATAAACAATAATAAACAATATTATAAAAAAACTTCATTTTTGTTAAATAGTTTTCAAAATATAGAACTTGAAACTTGCAACTTTCGACGATTATCCGCAAGCCATTCTATATCACAAGTTTTTTAAATGTCCAAAATTGATAAAATAATTTATTTTTCGTCAAAATATTGTGCACACATACATTTGAATATGAAATGAACTCGTATCTCAAATTTTATTAAAATCGGATTCTATGCAGCCACGGCTTTTTTTACATTTTTGCTCATTTGACATGGAATGACCCTATTACAACAGTTTAATAAGAAACATAGTACCTACAGTGTGAATATGTACTAGTTTATCTTTCTGCGTCAGAAAGAGAGAGAGAAAATATGAGCACCCTAACATTTTCTTGAGTCCCCCCCCCCTCCCTATTATTCATTTCCAGCTACGACCCTGATTTGGGTCCTTTCGCAATTGTGTATTATTCCAGTTAATTTTTGTGCTCTTACACCTTTTATGTTGTACTAAAAAACTTTCAACTTATCCTTAATATATATATATATATAAATGACGCACAAGACGCACATGACGCACAAGAAATATCATCACACAATTTTAGACCGGGAGGCGGCAGCACAGTCAATCATCTCATCGAGTTCACGGAGGAAATTCCAGGATTAATTAAATCTCGATTTGTATACTAAAATGCAATCGGTCTGCCAAGTCATATCTTGGTGGAAAACACCTCAAACCCGATTGTGTTGGTTGACTCGTAGATATACCATTGTGCTTTCCTGCATCCAAAATTAATAAAAATATGGAGGACTGGATGCAGGAAAATACAATGGTAAACCAATGAGTCAACTGATAAAATCAGTTTTTCAGGCGTTTTCCGCCAAGATATGACTTGGCAGACCAATTGCATTTTAGTATACAAATCGAGATTTAAATAATCCTAGAATTTCATCCGGGAACTCGATGAGGTGGTTGTCTGTATTGCCGCCTACAGGTCTACTGTCTACTACAAATGACTACTGCTTGCGCACACCTAAATTTCGTCCCCTCCCATTAAAATCCCCTCCTCTCGTCACACCTATTTAAGAACGATAATTTGTTAAGCAACCGCTAGAGATTAGCAGGGAAATTGTAAGAACGTCAAATAAGAAAATCCACCTCCATATTCTTCGAAATATCAGTCGCAGCTAAAACATATTGAAAAAAAAAAAAAAAAAAAAAAAAAAAAAAAAAAAAGCTTTGAGTTGGCCTTTATTCGGAATTCGTTGTTCGGAGATTTAGTGTAGTTTTATTTCTGTGGAAGATTCGGTAACACTAAAACATGGCCGGTATTCGGAAGTTACGGTTATTCGGAGGTTTCACTGTATTTGTCCGTCCTTTATTATATTATATACACAGATAGATAACTTAAAAAATAAAGTTAAATAGAAGTTTAATTTTTAATTTTAGCATATAATAATACATATAACTTGGTGATTGCACTACGCGTTGAAAAATTATTTTTGAGTGAAGAAAAATTGTTTTGAGAATTTTTTATTATAATTAAGGAGCGACCGAAATAAGTTTTAAAGCCAATGAAAACGAAAATTTCCAACATTTTAAAAAAAGTAATTAATCTACACATAAATATACATAATTATTAATTAACTATATATATTTATTAAATATGCATAATTCTTAATTAATTATGCATACTTATTAAATATACATAATTATTAATCAATTATAAGTGTTGATCAAAGTTGGCTCTTTGTGCCTTAGACCCAAAACTTTTTATTTTCATATAAAATAAAACGTAATTAATTCATCAACGATATAGAAACATTTTCATATTATATGAATTTCATATAATTGAAAAATATTTCAGTTTTAGGTATACATACTTCGATTTATCTTTTATAATGATTTTTATAAAGGATCATATCATCTGTTATCATAGGCGTAACTAGAGAATTTTTCTAGGGGGGGCCACGGCCCCAGCTATTTGATAATTTTTAAACAATAATTGTAAAAACTATTATTGTTTGGAAAACAGCAATAGTGTGACAATGTTGTTTTATAGTAAACTGTTTGATAATTTTCAAACAATAATAGTATTAGTAACTAGTCGAATGTGGCAATTCCAAAACTTTCTTTTTCTGATTTATTTTAAGATTCACTTTTGCTCTCATACGCACTAAACTGGGAAATTCTCTTATTTAGAAACTATATTAGATCCTATGACTGCAATTTTTTGATAAATGCAGAAAATATTACAAAAACTGCAGTCAAAGTCCGCCTTTTGAACCGAATTTTCCAAAGTGGGAGATCTGGGAACAAAAAAAGGGGCAAGCTGAGAAAATAATTGTCGATAAATCAAATTCTAATGAATTCAGAGAAAAATAAAGTCATACGGCATCTTATAACATATCATAAAAAATTATCTCAGCAAGTTTCATGTTTTTACTTTTAAAAATGAATCTGAAAATGTATGGGAAAATTTTAAGCTGCTGAGAGAGAAAAAACATTTTTTCGAATACACCCTTAATGCGTCAAAATTTGCTATCTCAGTGCCAAAATTAAATGGCAATTTATGATCATTGTGACGATTTTAAAGACATGAACTTCCTTCCATTAGTTCTTAAAATAAGACTATTGCAGAAATCTTTAAATAGAGCTATTGCTGGAATTGAGAAATATTCAGCAATGGAGCGCCACTTATTGAGAGATTGACAACAAAACATGAACAAAACTAGTTCATTTCACGGATTTACTGAATCTAAAGTTTGATGAAAATTTCTGCACCTGAGAACCTGAGATAGAGCTATTGTGCAAATCGTGAAAAATGCAACATAGCAGTGCCACCTGTTGAGCAATTTACACCAAAGTGCAAACAACATCGATTCATGTTGAGAACTAACTGAATCTGAAGTTTAAAGGAAATCTGTGTATTAGTTATGGATATATAGTTGTTGCGAAAATCGTAAAAAATGCACCATAGCAGCGCACCTGCCGAGCGATTTGCACCAGAAACTAATCAGTATTAATTTATATCAAGAACTACCTGATTATAATTTTTAATTAAATTCCGTGCGATAGTTCTCGAGATATATTGCAAAAATCGTGAAAGATTTAGCATACCAGCGCCTTCTGTTGAGCGATTTACACAGAAACCAATACAATATCAGTTCATGTTAAGTACTGACTGAATCTGAAGTTTGGTTGATATCCGTGCGTTAGTTCTTCAGATATAGCTGTTGTGTTAATCGTAAAAAAAAGCAGCGTAGAAGCGGCATCTGTTGAGTGATTTGCAACAAAAACTAATCAGTATGAATTTGTATTAGGGACTACCTGAATATAAATTTTTATTACATTCCGTGCATTAGTTCTTGAGATAGATCTTTCACAAAATTTATGTCACATATAGACAGAGTCAGATTCACATATACACAAACAGACATTTTGTAAAAACTTGTTCTTACTAAAAACTAGGAATCTCTGATCCCTAAAACGGGTAAATCCGTCAAAAACCGGAATTCGAAAATTTTCACGAATCCAATATTTTCTTCCGTAAAGATATAAAAAAGTAAAAATTATTTTGTTAGAACTGATAATACTCAAAGGAAAGCTCACTTGTTAATACATTCCTGAAAACGTATAATCTATCAAAGAAACTAATTGGATGAAACTTTCTTCTGTCTTTAGTTGCTATCAGATTCAAAAAATTTACGAGCAACAAACTTTTCAACCGATTTTAACTCCAACTTTTTCCCGTTCAAAGAGAGAAAAAGGTTATAATTATTTGCACAAAGTTGGAGAAATAGCAAGAAAACCAATGCTACTAGTACCAGCCGTTAATATTTATCGCCTATTCCAATCAATCGCTTATCTCTGATCCGCTGAAATGCTCGATGTACAATGAAAAGTCTCGGCTAGCAGAGATTTTTTTGGAACTGCAGAAAAAAGTTGGGGGACATTGCTGTTTGCTATCACACTGGGTGTTGGGAGGATATTTCGCGAAAAGTTGGAGGAAATCAAGTGTTGGCTCAAAAATCTTTCGAAATGTTGGTGAATCTAATAGTTACTTTATTCATCAAGTTTTCGATTCAAAACAGTGGCTGGGGGAGATAAAGTTGCTTATAGACAATACAGTCGCCATTTTTTTTTAAAGAAATATATAAATTAGTTAATGAGTTATAAGCAATTTTGATCGCATGACAACTATTTTTCCTCCTTTTTGTCGCTACCATGTCGCAAATTCGTTTCAAATCATCCACTGTGAGAATCGTCTTCTGAAAGATCTTATCAAAGAATGAAGAACATTTCTCACTTACATAGCTTTTTAATCCTGAATCTGGGATAGAGGTCTGCACGGGCCCGGGCCTGGCCCGTGGCCCGTACCCGGCCCGGCCCGCAGGCCGGGCCGGGCCGGCGGAATCGTTCCGAATTTTCTTACGGGCCGGGCCGTGCCGGCAGATTTAGAATAGTTTTTTCAACGGGCCGGGCCGGCAAAAATATTGAACGGGCCAGACGGGCCGGGCCGGGCTGATAAAAAAATTTTAGGGCCTGCCGGCCCGTTCTGAAGATTTAAGCAGAAACGATAAAATATAAGCTATTTTCAACGAAAATGGTTTTAACGAGAATAAGTATAAATATGGCCAGCCACTAGTTTGACAGCATCAATATAAAAATGCACAGTGTATCGGCATCGGAGAATTACATTATGTGTAACCCGTTTTAATATTTTTTTAGCTGACTCATGCCGATCCGAGATCACGCTTGCACTATTTTTCTACATATAGACTGGCCGGACCGGTACTAGACTTAATTATTGGCAGAAAACATTTTGTAAAATTATTAACAGCGATAAAGAACTTATGTTAGCTTAGTCTTCGGATATATACTTCTTGACGATTTTTAAATTAATTTCTCAATAATGCGAAAGTTTGACACATTTTCTGGTTAATTTTAAATTGTAAAAGTATAAAAGTGATAAGCCTAACTATTGAAGGAATTTGGAATCGAATAGCGTTTTTCATTTTTGGTAAAAAAATACTTGTATAACCTTGTTGAGTTATAATAGTTTCTCAAATGATTGCAGGTTTTTCTCCCTTCCCTTGCTATTGTTCCGAAAATTCTATTCAAAACGCTAATTATCACAGTATTTTATTTGTTTGCAGTATTCTTAAATTGCTTATATCAAAAAATGGATAACGCCATTCGATTATATAGTTTCTGAATAAAGATATCTGCTAATCTTATGCGTTTCTGAGAAAAAAAATGAATTTAGAAATGTATCAGAAAGGAGCTTCTTTGAATTTAAGAATGAATTTAGATTTGAAATCTATAATAAAATGATATAGAAATATATTTATAAATCTTCTTTTATTAAACAGCTTCAAAATTAACCATATTTTTAGCTTTCTTTCTTTTTTCTTTTATTCTAAGCCATATTAATTTTTTAATGAATCTTTATTCGAATGCTGAAAGCCTAAGAATCTAAGTAATCATTAATGTTGTTAATGTGTATTTGCTGTAAAATATACTGTAAAATCATTCCATAGATATGTATGCAGTATTCTTTAAAGGAATCTTAGTTATATTGATAAAAATCTGAACTTTTTAGAAATCGTAGAAATTGTAACGGGCCAAAACGGGCCGGGCCTAAAATATAAAAATTTAAACGGGCCGGGCCTGGAAATTCCGGCCCGTGCAGACCTCTAATCTAGGAAAAAAGTTATAGGAAAAAAATGACAAATTAAAAAAGCGAACAAAAAAGTAACACAGGAAAAATGTTACTGCAAAAAAGGGACAAGGAAAAAAAGTTACCGGAGAAAAAGAGTGACAAGGAATTGATTTTGGGGATTTATTATTGATTTTGGAGATTTATTGGTTAAGTATGAAAGGGGGGTGGGGGAGGCTCTTAATTTAGGTAAATGGGTTTTTCATGCTAAATTAACTGTTTTGGTTCAATTTTTGGATATACGTTCATACTGAAAAGACGCTTGTTTGATTAGTTTTGGGAATGGACGATTAACCCTCCCCCCTCCGTTCTAAATAAGATGAATGAGTTTTTAAGCAGAATTATTCAACGTGCGTCAAATTTTGATATAGGTTCTTTCTGACAAGGCTTATATATAGTATTGTAGTGTCGTGTCCTCAGTTTCTCTTTATTCAATTGGTTTATTTGTTAAGTTCATCAATAACACACTTTTAGTTCAAGTTCTTTAGATCAATATAGATCAACTATAGATCAATTAATAAAAAAATAAATAAAACGATATTACAACTACATAGGAGCCACACTCCAATATTATATTTCGCTTAGCACATCTAAGCCACCTTACATCTATGTGCTCTCTAGTAAATTAACAGCACATGTCTCTCTTCCAACTACTTCCTTCCCTCTCTACGCTCAACAATCCCACCCTTCAGCTCATTGCCACTAGACCAGTGAATCATTTTCTAGTTCCTTGAGGTCAATTGCAGCTATTCTTCTCAGTTTTAGAATGAAGATAATTTCACCCTTTTCACAATGGGATTTCTCTATCTATCTTCTGCCCAGATTAAAGTTGTCAGTACGTCGTCGCAGTATATAATGCCCGAAGAATTTGTGGAATTTAATGGTAAAGTATAAAAGAGGAACGAGGGATAACCTCTCTTATTTGGTTTCAAATTAAAAATTTTCGCTCTCTACTAAGTCTGCAGCTTTTAATGAACACATGAAAAGTTTAGTCATACATGCTTGCTTTATAATTTGCATTCACTTGTTGAGTCAGTCATGATTTATAATTATAAATAGTGAAGTTCATAACAATAAATAGTCTTATTTGAACCGATACAGTTCAAATTGATGAATGTTATTGGACATTTCTGAAGGTAGAAAGAAGCGAGATTTTTGGAACGCAGATAGTTTCGATACGTTTTCGGCGAAACTCTGATTTTGGGTCGAAAATGAAAACGAAAGCGAAATTTCGGTCGATCTATATTCGTATAAAATAAAAGAATATTACATATTACAGTATTGATAACAGATGGCGCTAGTAAAACCATTTCAAAATTAATGAAAAAGACTATATTACAGTTGAAACTGTCGACAATAGATGGCACTATATGATTGTCTGGAGCAGGGGCGTGCGAAGGAAAAGCTGCGCCAGGGGCAAAGTTTCAATTTGGCGCCCCCCTCCCCGAACTTTTTCTTGTGAAAGCCAAAAATGACGTTGATAGTATAAATTTGGCGCCCCATAAGCTTCCGCGCCCGGGGCGATCGCCCCCTCCCCCTCCCCCTCCCCTTTCGCACGGCGCTGGTCTGAAGTAACATTTTACGAATATAAGCAAGTAAGACAATCGCTTTCATTTTTTCAATATAATCATTTAAAAAAAGAAATAAAAATTATGAAAATTTCTCACATTGTTAATAGTGCGCCCAATAAACTAAAAACTAAAAAAAAAAAAAAAAATCTAATAACATTTAATAAATTCTTGGTAGAAATATTTTTTGTTAGAGAACTGACAAATGTCATGATCACACATTGTTAAATAATTTTGTAGGAAAAGTCATAATTACTTACAACTAACACAATAAATTTAATTCGACGTTTTTAGTTTTTTCGACAAATATAAACTACATATGATATAAAATTACATTAGAATTATACAATTTAACGCATATTAAAAATTGCTTAACTCTGTCTGCTATCAAATAAACAAAGCTGCATAAAAAGAATATTACTTCAATAGTTATACAAAATGTATACCTCATTAGTCTTTAAATTGACAGTACCGTGTTAAAAGCATGATCTAATTTTAAAAAATACATACAAACATTTAAAGTTTAAATCTGCAAAATAATAATCGCATTGCTTACCTTGTTAATGCAATCCGAAATTCTTTGAAATTTAATCCAAAAAAAAAAAAAAAAAAAAAAAAAAAACTAAATACGAAAGTAAAATGACACGCTTTGTCTATTGTAGAGTGCTGATTCTTAATACAGTGTCTCACATAAGTGATGGGACACTTGCGCTTTACATAAGGAATTTAATCAAATAAATTAAAAAAACATGTACACATTTTTTGTGGGTTTGTTTCATACTTAAATTTAGTAAAGATTATTACATAACATACATTTTGTCAAAATATTAAAATATTAATTTAATAAAAATACAAATGTTTAGAACGGAGCAAAAAATAGCTCACATAAGTGATGGGACACCATTATAAATGCAACAAAATTCGTCTGAAATAAGCAATAAAAATATTTTTTGGGGTTTTATTTTTATTTAAAAGCAATTGGCAATAATTTATAAAATCGTCTGCAGTATTTCTCTCCAGTTTGTTTTGGAATTTTTGTGTTTTTTAGCTCTATGTAGCCATGAATGCTAAACGAAAAGAAACTTTGCCTGAAATTCGAAAATTAGTTATTAATTTGCATATTGAACGTGGAAAATCTATTAGAAAAACTGCTAGAACAGTTAACTTGAATCGTTCAACAGTTTTCAATATCATTAAACGATATAAAAAGAATCATATGATTCAGGATAAAAGAAGACCTGGCTGACCATCAAAGCTATCCAATGGAATAAAGCGAATTATCGTTCGAAATATTTAAAAAAATCCAAGAAATAGTGCTTCAAAAGTTGCTGCTGATTTACAAGCATTATATGGAATAATTGTTAATCCTGAGACTATTAGAAGGGTAATTCGATCTGCTGGATATCACGGTAGAGTAGCCAGAAAAAAATTCTTCATAAGTGAAA
Source organism: Maratus speculifer (assembly GCA_964019185.1). Lineage (NCBI taxonomy): Eukaryota > Metazoa > Arthropoda > Arachnida > Araneae > Salticidae > Maratus > Maratus speculifer. Next base: position 116,273,310 of record OZ025297.1, on the reverse strand, counting down.
AGAATAGAAAACTCAGACTAGCTTTCGCAAAATCCAACATAAATAAGAATTCTGATTACTGGAATAAAGTTATATTTGCTGATGAGAGTAAATTTAATATATTTGGTTCTGACGGTAGAATCTTGGTGTGGAGAAAACCCAGGGAAGAATTTCGCAAACAGAAATTGGTACCAACAGTAAAACATGGTGGAGGAGGAGTTATGGTATGGGGGTGTATGTCGTCCGCTGGAGTTGGTAATCTTGTTTTTATTGACAGTATAATGGATCAGTACAAGTATATTGATATTTTAAAGCAAAATTTGAAATCTTCAGCACGAAAATTGAACCTTCATAACGATTTTAAATTCTACCAGAACAATGACCCCAAGCACACTGCTCTGAACGTTAGACTCTGGCTGCTATATAACTGTCCTGAAATAATAAAAACACCAACACAATCTCCAGACTTAAATCCCATAGAGAATATTTGGCAAGAATTGGAATCAAGAATTCGCAAACACACCATTTCTTCAAAACAACAACTAAAATCGGTGCTTCAAGAAGAATGGGGTAAAATCACTCCAGAAATCACAAAAAAATTAGTCGAATCCATCCCAAAAAGATTAAATCATGTTTTAAAAGTAAAAGGAAATCCAACAAAATATTAAAACCTTTTAAAAAGTAAAATTTTGGATAAATATTTGATGGAAAAGTAAGTGTCCCATCACTTATGTGAACCATTTTTTGCTCCGTTCTGAACAATTGTATTTTTGCTAAATTAATATTTTAATATTTTGACAAAATATATGTTATGTAATAATTGTTACTAACTTTAAATATGAAACACACTCAAAAAATTTTTGCACATGTTTGTTTATTTATTTTATTGCAGTTTCTTTTTATAAAGCACAAGTGTCCCATCACTTTTGTGAGACACTGTATATCAGTTTTGTTTTGCTTTTTCCCCTTTCATAATAAAACATTCGTTCAGAACGTTCGGGAATTACGTCAGCAATATCTAACTCTCTCTCTCTCTTTTTTTGATTCAGTGCCGCTTGACTTAAGCACATTTAAATAAATAAAGAAATTAAAATACACACCTGCAGAAGTGGATAAAATTGCAATACGAAATATGTTAACAGATTCGATAATCATTTTTGAAAACAGAACGGAAACCGCAGATCATTTTTATGGAACTTCGCTAATTTTAAAGGAATTTCAAAATGGCGTACTGATATGCTGTACACAATTTTCACGCTTAATTTGGTGTAAAGTTCATACAACTTCTTTAAAGGTGTAGAATTACACAATTTTTAATATATTATACCACTTAAAAGTGTGTTGAATGAAAGATACTACCAGAAGGAGTGCATATTTAAACTTAATGCGTTATTTTACAAACCCAAATTAAATGTAACAATACTCCTTTTTTTTACAGTGTAGTCTTACCGCCTCCAAGGCCTATTCCTGCACTTTTTTAAGTAAATTAATTTTTTTTAAATTTAATCCAATGTAAATAATTGCTGCTAAAATTAATAAACATTATGGCTATCACTTAGTCTCAATATTCATTAATTTTCCGTACCGTCCCTTTTTAGGGGTAATTATATCAATACGTAATACCTATAGTCGTTGTTCAATCCGTCCTTCTGTCCGCATATAACACAGGAAAAACTACCCAACCGAATCGTTTGAAATTTAAAATATATAATTGTTACATAATTTTAAGGAGTCACTTCAAATTTTATGAAGATCGGATCTATAGTTTAATTACAGGGACAATCAAAAGCATTCCGTCACATTACGCCTAATGAGAAAAATAGTTTCAAGTGCATTTTAAAGATGTTACATTCATTAGAACATAAATAAAATTGATATGAATCTATGAATTATATACTAAGAAGTATATTATGCACAATCTGTGGTGCAAGGAATATTTGTCATTAATTTACAGGGCCACATAAAAGCACTCCATTATACAATGGTATAAGGGGAAACACTGTTTGGAGCGCTTTTTAATAATATTAAACTATTTCACATGTTATGGAATTTATATACATTGCTGAGGTTTACTACAAAGTTACTTCCTGAATAATAAAAAGCAGGTAGTATTTACTGGGACGCACAAAAGTTTTCGGCCACTATACTGTATCCGATGTACTGTATACTATTACACCAAGATCTGAATATTTTAAAAACTTAGTTATAGTATGAAAGCACCTCATTTGCTACGTTTGACGCCATTTCCAACTTGTTCTGTCTTACTTTTCCAGTTCTTCTTTTTTATCGTCTCTTCCTTAACTTCCCTTTAAGACAACTTTATACCGAAATTTTGTACAAAAATATAACATTCTTATTCTTTCTTATTTAAATGTGCGGTATGGGTACTATGTAAATTCATTATAAGTAAAAATTTAGAAGAAAATACAAAGTTAGAGATATAAAATGTCAAGGAGATAATAAGGAGAATTAAACACGCAAGTTTAACCCTTTAACGTTCATTGGTTTCGCCACGAAACCACAAAATTTTAATTCCGATACGCACCACTGACACCGGTATTTTTATCTAAAAATATCCCTTTTATTTTGTATGTGAAAAATCACGCTTTCTTATTTAGAAATATATTTGTTTTTAATTACCGGTGTCATTCATTTATTTCGACATCTTAGCAATGAAAATGCTATGATCGTTAAAGGGTTAACGTAAATTCCAGTTAAATAAAATAATAAAAAAATATCGCAGGTGATCACTTTTTCTTTATTTTGAATTCTCAAGGCATTCATCTCTAAGAATAAAATTATATTTTATTAAGTTTAATTTTACCAGATTTTTATACTTGAAAGTGAAAATTTTGTGACAATGCCTCATATATGGCATTCTAACTTATCACGCAGAATATTACTTGAGGTAGGAACACTCATTTAGATTTACATAAGCTGTCGTTATTTGTCATTTAATCTATGTAATATAAAGAAATGCGTGGAAAACGTTTATTTAAAAATAATTTTATAACTTGTTTCATCTTGAAATAATGCGATTTTTACTTCTTTGTAAATCCGATACTTAATTTTATCAAATAGACCATAAGGAACGGAAAAAAATCGAGTCAATTGAACAATATATATAAAAGTTTTATCCCTTTGAACATGCCTTCGTTGAAAAAAACACAAACTGAGAAAAATCACTTTTAAGTGAAGTGGATTGTGGCATTTAAAGCGACATCGATGCAATAAAATTGCTTTAAACTCTGTTTATAATACTCGGATTTTTACGAAACTTCACCATAATGTATTAGGAGTAATGCAGTATAGTTTAAGCTAAAAATTAGAAAATAGATATTTCCGTCATTTTTCGAGAATGAAACGTACTGAGTCTCTTTAATCGCAGAAAATTCTGCCATAGACTGCCTTTTAATTTTGGCATTGTGATAACGAATTTTGAAATATTAACATGAATGAGATAGAAGATAAATTTTGGGAGTGCTACATCCGACTAGTTTTTCATAATTTATCTTTATACGCGTTTTTTTTTTTTTTTTTTCATTCAGATTTTTGTTTTCTATTGCCACAAAGAGAAACCTCATACGATCAATATTTTTATAAGCGACTAAAACTTTAGACTCACTGGCTATATTTTAGCAGGCTGAGAGGAAACTGGTGTCATTCTGCGTAGTGATGCGTATTTTTCATATATGGAGCTTAAAATTTACTATACGTTTATTAAAATGACGTTGTGAATAAAGTGAAGAAAATTACTTTAAAAAATACTGGTATCCAGAGCATCTGGAGCCCCGATTTACGCGAGACACTTGGCAAAAGTACTTATAAATTTCCTTTTCTCCATTTCTTCTTGACTTGCCTGTAAAAGGGTTTCTACCTTTAAGGAAGTATTGAAGCGGGGGAAATACATTATTCCCCTTTTGCAAGGCGCTGTGACGTTTTAATATTGTTCGGTGCAGATGTTATATATGCATCACATTAGCCCAATTTTTTTCTGAGTTAATTTGGCCAAAATGTCATTTTTAAATATCAGTTGCATATACAATTGTAATAATATATATTTTTAATATTTTTAATTAATAATAATAATAATAATAATATATATATATATATATATATATGTATATTAACTATTTTCAGGGGTGGGGAAATACATCATTTTGCTCGCCAGTGGCGAGTGCATTTTTATTTTTTGAAAAACTATAAGCCGATAGAGACATTATCAGAGACACTTTTATAATCTAGATATTTTAACTTTCCAAATTATTACAGTGTTAATATGGTACTAAGTTCTATCTTATATTAAGCTTACCTCTGTTGTATATATTTCTTAATATTATAGAAAGAAAAAATTACGAAAATGCATTGTAGTAATTGTAATTTCGTCTGTAATAGCGTGCGATTTTGTCATAACTTATTTTCAATTGCATGTGTGTTCCATCTTGCAGGCTGGTGAAATAAATCCTTGGTTGGTAAGATTTTTGAAAAATTCCCCACCCCTGACTATTTTCTATTATTTTAAAGGAAATAGCAAATTAAAAAAAAAAAACTAAAAAAATGTAATTTAACAAATTACAACGACTATTTGGAAAATAATATATTCAATGACTATAATTTTAGACTTACAAATGATATCTATATTAAAAAAAATAATAATAACATCATTTTTATGATGATCAAAACGTAGCTTATGTAATAACAGATAGAGTCATATTAATATGCCTGGACTTTTAGAGACACATTAATATTCCTGGACCAATCATAAGCAAATATTAAATGAAATTTCAGTTTAACAATTTTCGGTACTGCGAATTTTAAAACTTCTAAATATCGCACATTTTCAATTTTTACACCGTCGTATAAAGAAAAAAAAATATTTTTAAATGCAACTTGTTTGAAACCTGTATTTAAATTTGTTTTTGCGTTATGAATTTTTTTTTTTTTTTTTGTCATCGTGGAAACAGAAGTATTCTATTTTTGGATATCAAACGTGGATCAATCGGAAAACGAATAAAATAAAAAACAGAAGAATTTTATTACTAGACATTAAACATGGACCAATCAGAAAACGAATAAAATGAAATAAGTTGTGGAATTCAACTATTAATAAGATTCAGATATACTTCAGATTTTCCAAGTCTCTACCGAGAATAACAACTATTTTCCCAAATAGTTAAAAAAAGTGAATATTTTGTCATAACTTTTCTATGAACCGTAATCTTCCTTTCGGTTCGAGACTATAAAAATCGACTTTTTACCTTATGTGACGTCATACGAATATTGTCTATAATACTTATTGCATGCAGATGATTACAGAAAATTTCATTTACACTTAAAATAATATAAATATTTTAGTATTTATTTCCAGCTAATGATACATAAAGAAATGGAGCTGGTTGTTCTTTTCGTTTCGTGGCTATAAAAATCATCATTTTACCTTATGTTACGGTCCATTGCAAGATTTCCATGTGAAAAATGAAATAAAAAGTTTAATTATTATTTTTTTAAAGTGAATATTACATCATATTGGAAATATAATGAATAATATGTCAATATGTAACGTCATACGAGTTTAAAATTGATACAAACCTGAATTTCGATATATTGGTATACTTAAACATTTTGAAGTTCTCTGAATATATTTTTGCCATTTTAAAATCTTCTTCATATATATAAGTGTGTGGTGTATGCGTGTATATTAGAATTTCCATAAAGGTTTAGGTTTCTAAAGTTCATTCTGAGTAAAGAAACATAATAAAGATTTAAAAAAAAAAGAGGTTTTGTATTTGCCATTTTTAAAAATTCATAATGAAATTATTTAAATAACAAAATGCTCGGAAACAACTTTTCATCAAAACATTTGAATCTCGATATCAATCCAGGTCACAGATTACCTTTATGAGTAAGTAGGCAATCTGACGTCCGGATTAAACGAATAAATAAATAAATAATGAAAAAAATGCATGAAAATTAAGGGGTCTAGTACCCTTTAAGGCTTCAAAAATTCGATTTTTCAAGTTTCATTAATTATTATAAAATAATTCATTAGAAGTATTTTAAAAGAAATCGCATGCAAAAATTCCCATTAGAAATGAATTTATAGCAAAAATAAGATGCTGATTTTGTTTGGTAATTAACTTAAGTTATAACTTTGAAAGAGGTTTTTGAAAAACTGCGTTTTTAGACATTGGCGCATGATATCTTGAGAACATATGCATGAATTTTTATGATTTTACGTTAATAAGCACATACGTGTGCTTAAAATGAACTACTTTTATGCATTTATAGCGATAAAATTTTTAGTTATGTATAATTTTATTTATTAAAAAATGCAAAATTTCGATTTTTTTTAATTTAGAAATTTGTTTACAAGGTTAATGAAATAATTTTTATTTAAGAATAGATCATTTTAAAAATACATTATTCTTTTTTACAGAAAAAAAATATATATGCAAAAATATTGATTTATATGGTCGCTAGGATGCGCGCATGGCACGACGAAGTAAAAAATAGAGGTTTTTAATTTCAGTAATACATAAATTCTATGAAAGACTATTAAATGTTTAATGACAGTTTTTTAAAAAGCATAATCTTTTCTATTGAACGATGAAAATCTCAAGTTAATGTATATCAAAGTTTTAAAGATACACTGAATCGAACTATGGATGTTTTCGTTGATTTTCATCCCGTTTAAAAGATACAAGACCCTTTAAGCAAACTAACACGCAATCACTTTTTTTTTTATTATTATTACAAAAAATTAAAGAGATAATAGTACACACATACAAAAAAAAAAAAAAAAAAAAAAAAAAAAAAAAAAAACAAGGATTGCAATCTATTTATTTCTTTCAAAATTACAGGGTGCTTCACTTCAATCTGAGTCCGTAAAGTTTGCGATAACTTTAACAAGAATCAAGTTGTATTACGAGTTATTTACAAAAATAATAGAGTTACGCGTTAAATCACGCTTTCAAAATTATACTAAGTGGCTATGAGAGTGCAAATTTAAGTATTTTAAGTACAAAAAATTATAAGATTTTTTTTTGTTAAATACTTCTTTATCAATTATTATTTTAATATTAATAAAATTATGATAATACGTGGGAATCCTCTTTTTCTTTCCTGTAGTAATGCTTTGAAACAAGGTGTAAAAATTATGTATATGTTTTTAATAAAATCAATAATTCATGCATCAACCAAGCCTAAATTAAAGCGGGGAGTTTTTCATAATCAGGGCCCACACCAAATTATCGTGATTAATGAAAATCTTTAGGAACAACATGAATCGCAGCCATAAAACTAGGCGTGATTTTTTAAGATAAATAATGAATGCTTATAAAAGAGTAGTTTTTATGTAAATCATTTTTACTTTATTTATTACGTATTTATTTTTTAATCCACAAGAAACCAGGAAAAAAATTAAAGAACTGTTATTTAAAATTTATTTAAAATTTGGAATTAAATGCACAGATTGAGAGATTTATTATTTACACGAACGTTCTTCATGGTATTATCTCATCACCTGAGGAATATTTCACGCTTAATCTCACTCTCACAGCTCACAAAAAACACTGGGAGAAGCAAAACCGTTCAAAATGCATCGATTTAAAACTATCTTCAGCTCCATTCGATGCCTTTCAGGCGCAAAATTTCCAACCAAATCAAATCTTTATTCCGAAGTTTTAAAGAATTTCGTTCGAAACTTTAAAAGACGATGTGTTGTCATAAAATAGCACGAAGCCTACCATCAAAGATAAAACCAAACGTGCAGCATTACCGCTATTTCTTGTATCACAATCGATGTCTTTATGACGGTGGTCGCGCAGTCGGAAATGATGTAAATCTCAACGACACGTGCCACGTTTTTACGATTCCGGTATTGCCAACCGTAAGGGGAAATAATTCGTAAAGGAAACATAACACTCTGTCGGTGTTTTTTTCTCCTGCTGTTTTTTCGCGTTGTTAAAACCAGCTGCTGCTCCATCCCTCTGCCTTCTTTATATCTCTATCGACGTACATTTTGAAAGCCCCGGCGTTTAGCAAGGCGTAAATCGTCATTAAAATGACCGCGTGGTTGGAGACCCCCTTGTAGAGACAATAACCACTCACCTATATCATACTCTCAGCGAGTTAGCCATATATCTCTCTGTATATAGCCAATATATTTTTTCTCTATACTGAGTCGTGTTCACACTTGGCCGCTTCCGTAAACTTGGCTCAATTTCAGCCAAAAGGGGCGCAGCTCAATGAAACGTGCTCGAACTAAAACTACTCCAAAAAACACAGTGAACTCTTTAACCACCATTTTGTTTCCCTTTTCAATAGTTAATTACAAACTATTTTTAACTTTTTAAGACTCTCAATTGTTAAAAGCCATTTTAATTTTAAAAAAAAGGTTAAATGGAACGAAATCGGATATCTGTTGTAAGTGAAAGGGCAAGCCGGAGTATGAATTTATTGGCTGAGCAAAAGCTCGATCTCCCCCCCCCACCCCACCCCAATAATTAAAATAGCAAAAGTCACTACTTACGTAAATCGCAGGTTAATAGCTTCAGCCTTTTTAAAGATCCAAATTATTCAGGTGAAAGTATAAACCAAAGTTTTATTTTTGTGGTATATTGGATTCAAGAATCAATTAACTGAATAAACTCCTGAGTTATAAACGAAGTACTCTATTTCTGTATAAAGTAAAGTAAAAATAATAGGTGACGTTATATTTTTGCTGCTATCTTCTCATAACAACTAAAAAAAAAAAAAAAAAAAAAAAAAAAAAAAAAAAAAAAAATGTAATTAAAATACTTGTTATGCCAGGAATATTGTCTGCTATAAAAACATATTTTAAGAAGTATTTGTGTGACTTATTTTCTTCACATTTACTTAATACTATCAAAAAGCTGAAAGAATACAAATTTATAAATGCTTGTGCAATAAATAACATTTTCTAATTTTGAAAAATTACAAATGAATTATTTCTAAATAAACATGGATTTACTATAAATTATATTTAATTTTGTGGCTTCATATTAATGTTACAAACAAATGAAGGCATATAAATCATTAAATACTCATTTTTTTCTTTTTGGGTCGAATTTCATGAATGACGATATCGTTTTTTTGGGGCTTTGTAATATTCCACGATAGTGACGTCCTGTGCATACTTTTCTATAGATGCTCTGTAAATATTAATTATCATAAATGTGGAAATCTTCAGCGGTCAAATGAGGTCATTTTATATAAAATACTAATAGCATGCAAAGTTTCAAAATTGAAATATGTTTTTAAATATTTATATTTATATATAACCGGGACGTTAAAAAAACTCACATTTTTTGATGCAATTTATTATATCAATGGTGCATGGAAATTAGTAAAAAGCACCACATTTGAGAATTCATAGATGGCAATTTTATCGAATGAAGACAATGAAATTCCCACTGAAGACGACGATAGTACTGATTTGCAGAGAAAAATCTTGGAAGATTTGGGAAAGTTAAACTGGTCTGAAAATATGGATGAAAAAGCAGTGCAACAATGGATTCGAAATCGGAATGTTATGAAAATTTAAGTGACGATGATGTTTCGTCGCGTGTCACTTGCCATTCAGAAGAAAGAAAAAATATCAAAGAATGCCCTGAAAGTTATGAAAAAAAAAAAATACTGTAACTCATGGAAAATTAAGTAACGATGACGCATTAGTACATACTGAGGTATTACTTAACTACTTTGTACTTAATTAATGCACACATGCTGAAAAAATGATGTTGAGAAATTTCCATAGTAAAAATTCGTCGAAGAGAAATGAAAAACGAAAACAGACTTCTATCATTTTATCTTTCACACACACACACAAAAAAAGAGGTAAACTATAGTTCTATTTTCTTTTTATATTGTAGCATTTGTAAATCTAAATAACATTAAACTTTATATTCATTCTCTTTTTTCTGTATTAATTGAATTATTATTGGAAAATAATTTGACAATTCTATGCTTTTTTAAACTCTTTTTATCAAAATTTGTACAAATTCGCTTATCCGGGACGAGGCATTTTCTGACCCTCACGGTTAATCGAGTATGTACTGTATTTCCTTTATCTTCAGAGTAATACGTATAATATTCAAGCATTTTGATTGAAAAAGGATAAAATAACTTTATTCTCTAATCTGAATGATTTTTACGTGAAATCCTTTATTATTCAACAACGCCAATTCAATTGAATGGATTTTATTTGAGCTTTTGTACATGTATATATATATATATATACACTATATTGCCATTGATTATTGGACACTTGCGTTTTCAGACATTTTACTAAATATCTAGAAAAATACATGAGGAATCATCTCAAAACTCTTAGTGTATAAATATAATAGTATACGTCATACATCTCCGTGAAGATTTTTTACCGAAACTCCATAGGAGACCGTCAACAAATTAAAAAAGAATGAATATCTTTTGAATAACCCTGTCAAAACTAATGTAGCAAAAGCGCTCAAACTCTAGATTATGATTGAATGCCTTATTGTAATACATTGTGTTCATTTTTATGCAAATAGCATGCATACTCGCAGAGTAATTAAGGTTTTTATAAAAATGGTCCCAAAATTTTCCAAGTTTTTTCCTTATAATTTTCAGAGTTCTTAATATAAAATAATATTTTTTTCAGAAAATATGACAAACAACATTGCACACAGTACCCTGTAATCAGAATTAAAAAATAATGAAAATTGTATACAAAATGAGTTGGTTTACTAAATAATTTTTTACTGCGTATGTGTCAACGATATCAAAATTTCATTTGCATATTATGTTAGCTAAATGTATAGAGCAACTTTTGTGAAAGTCACAAAATCATAACTTGAAAATTCTGAAAATAATCGTCAATTGAATAAGTTGAAAATCCGTTATTCTCAAAATGAAGCAAAAACAAGAGGGGTTGTATCTATATATTCATTGATTAGTGTCAATATAGAATACACAATACGGGATGTTACGACTACTTTTGGATAAAATCCCTCATTTTTTTGCTTCATTTTGGAAACAACGGATTTTGTCCTTTTTCTATAGACGATTACTTTCAGAATTTTCAAGCCATAATTTTGAGACTTTTACAAAAGTTGCTCTATACAATTAGCTAACATAATATGCAAATGAAATTTTGATATCTTTTACGCATGCGCAGTAAAAAATTATTTAGTAAACCTACTCATTTTTCATACAATTTTTATTATTTTTTAATTCTGATTACAGGATACTGTATGCAATGTTGTTTGTCATATTTTCTGAAAAAAATATTATTTTATATTAAGAGCTCTGAAAATTATAAGGGAAAAACTTAGAAAAATTTGGGGCCATTTTTATAAAAACCTTAATTACTCTGCAAGTATGCATGCTATGTGCATAAAAATCAACACAGTGTATTACAATAAGGCATTCAATCATAATCTAAAGTTTGAGCGCTTTTGCTATATTAGTTTTGACAGGGTTATTCAAAAGATATGCATTCTTTTTTAATTTGTTGACGGTCCCCTATGGAGTTTCGGTAAAAAATCTTCACGGAGATGTATGATGTATACTATTATATTTATACACTAAGAGTTTCGAGATGATCCCTCATGTATTTTTCTAGATATTTAGTAAAATGTCTAAAATCGCAAGTGTCCCATAATCAATGGCAATATAGTGTATATATATGTATGTATACATACAATGTCGCTTTTTTAATCCGATTTTAATGCTGGATGATTTTTAAAATCGCAACACATATTGTTAGGAATAGTAAACAGATAAAGACAACAATCGGTAACAGATAAAGACATTTATAGATAATTATTTCATACACTTTTCATGTTACAAAAAAGAGGAAAATTGTACAAATTTATCAAAATTAGAAGTGTTGCAAAAATGGAACGCTAGGTATAATAGTATTATGGAAAAGTTGAGATGTAAATGTAAAACAGAATATCAATGAACTGAATTTTAGATCTCTTCTCAGAGACTTAATAAAATGTGTGCAGATTTTTAGTTGTAACATATTACAATATTAATAAAGAAACGCGCTGCAAAAGAATTAATATTAAAAATGACAACACCCTAAAAAATTAAACTCTGTTCATCAATTACAATATTTCTTTTCTTCACAACTGAAATCAATTTTCGCAATTAGCGTTTGATAATAGATTGAAGAAAAACGGTATAAAATGAGTCGGAATTTAATCGATGATGCGTTAAGCTGTTACTAAAAGTTTTAATCATTTAATTACGTTATTATTGCATTACATGTATATTGCAATTCTAAAATTCCCTTATTCTATTTATTATTTCTTTAAAAAAATCAGTTAAATGAATTTCAGTTTCTATGTTCTATTTTAATAATAAATTCCTTTATTGCGTATATATACTATATGGCCTTTAATCACTGGACACTTTCAATTTTAAGCATTTTGTCGAATATTTAAATATATACTTGTCGGATTCTTCTGGAATGTTGGGATTATAAATTATTATGATTATATAAATTATTATGATTATGTTTGACTTCACATTTATTAACTTCGATACCATAAGGAGGACTATTAGAGTCAACAAAAAGCCAAAAAAAATAATAATATTTTGAATCACCCTGTGAGACAAAATGCACGAATTGATATGTAATATTTACGATTCATCTGAACGATACCTTAATACTAATTAATAGTAAACTAATAATAAGTTAATCGATAATAACTGCACTCACATAAAAAATAATATGATATATTTGGAATACATTGGAAGGTTACAGTTACAGGCAAAGAGTAAACAGAAATAATAGAGATGAAGTATAATAGCTGGGGGGGAGGGGGGGGAGGGGGGCAACGCCAAAAATTTAATTCTAAAATTCACTGCATCAGGCCCAAGCCAAACCATGAACGACTTGTAAAAGAAACATTTTTTTTTTTTTTTTTTACAAGTCAAGTTTTGTCAAGTTTTTTAACAGTCCTGCCAAACGAGTTTTTATACTAGTATCAGTTTGGCGCACATTAGTTTTGATCGTAGAAACAGGAGCAGATGTCAGGTTTGGAGAAGCATTAGCATTTACCAAACCCGAGTCATCAGGTATTTTTAGTGCTGATTCACTTTGGCCATATGCAGGATCAGAATTATCAGTTTCCTCAAATGTAGCATTAGGATTATTTAAAACTGAAAGTTTTTCAGCAATAGCATTTGGACGGGGAAACCAAGTATATCTTCTACGAATATAAGTTGCACTATTTGGCGTTTTAGCATTACTGTTATGATCATGGTCCTTGAGATGAAACAATTACACCAGCAGGACTCCTCTTTCTATAACCTTTTCAGAACCACATTTTTTGACCAATAGAAATTGGTTTATTTTTGCTTTGAGCATCAATTTCTATACTCTTTCTCTTTCATTCTTGTTCCTGCAAGGTTAGAGAAGAATTTTTTTTTTTTTTTTTTTTTTTTTTTTTTTTTTTTTTTTTAATGATACATGGTTTTACCAACTTTGAGGTTACTAGCAAAATTCAGTTCTTCTTCCCATAAGACGTTGTGCAGAAGATCCTAAAACTCCTCTTGTTGTATTTCTGTTGTTTGAGAATGATAAAAATAAGTCAGAACCATCTGCAGCACGTTTAACTATCAACTGCTTAGCTCCTTGAACATAACGTCCAGCTAGATCTTTGGATTTTTTGCTCTGGACTCGATACTTGCAAATTTATATTCCACTGTTTAGTAAAATGTCTCAATTCTTTAGAAATCAGCTGAGAACCTGCATCATAGCATAACATTTCAGAATACTATGAGAAGCAAACCAATATTTAAAAACTTGTATAATTGTACTAGATGAGTCACCAGAAATTTTTCAATACACAAAAAACAAGTCTATAACAATAATATAATTCTTTTTATCCAAATGAAAAATATATATGCCAACAATTACTGAGGTCTCTCTGGCATTTCATTCAAAGTTAAGGGTTCTTAGGGATTATCTCTTTGAAATTGTTGACAATTTTTACACTGTTTAATATATAAAATAACAACTTTATTCTTGCCTACCTAGTAGAAGTTTTCTCTAGTTATGCTGAGAGAATGTTGAATACCTTGATGACCTAGATGAATAGATTTGAACGTAGGTTCCATAAGATTGCGGGGAAAGACTATTCGATCATCTCTAAACAACATATCATCATAAACGATAAAATTATCTCAGAAAGTCCAATACTTTCTTAAACTATCAGCAGCTTCAGTTTATTTTTCTGGCCAACCATCTTGAATCACCCTTATTAGCAGGTTTAATTCTTTATCACCTTTCAGTGGTTGAATTGATTTAGTTGTTTTAGATTCAATCAATGGGACAACTAAATGAATTTCCATCTGAAATTCAGGCAAATCAAATTTAGAATTAAGTATACAATATCGACTCAAAGTATCAGATATAAACAATTCAGTGCCTTTTTTATGCATAATTTCAGGACGATAAAGCATGATGTCCAATATGATTCTTTGCAGACAAGGAGGAGCTAAATGTATTTAATGGCTTCTTTGAAACTGATTGATACTAATAGTTTATGGTCTGTTTCCACAGTTAGTTTTCTGCAATCCAAGATGTATTGATGGAAACGTAGACATCCAAATTTGAATGCAAATGTTTCTTTTTCTATTTGAAAATATTTCTGTTTGCGTCTTATCTAATGCTTTGGCTGTATAAGCTACAGGACGTCCTTCTTGTATAATTACATCTCCCACAGAATGTTTACTTACGTCTACCGACAATGTTATCGGAAAATTCGCATTAAAATATTTCAATGCAGATAAATTTATTAATATTTCTTTCAGTTTTACAAACGCTGTCTGTTATTTATCCCCTAATCTATTCGGTTCTTTTTAACATAATGATCTTAATGGCAGAGTTAATTCAGACAAGTTCGGAACAAATTTAGCCAAGTAGATGACCATTCCAAGAAAACGCTGTAAGGCTGCGCACAAACAGCACTACTTTCAGTTACACTAAAAGAGCAATAAATCTATCTTTGAAGAAGCAGTGTTTCCGATTATCGGTGGGACGGAACAAAAGGTTGCTAGTTTTGGAACCTCTTTAAATGATTTTTGAGGGAAGAACCCTCCAAATTGACAAAGGAAGGGAAAGTTTATCTCCCCCATCTTCAGTCGTAAAGCTGTCAACTGATTTCGAGTTCGATTTCTCTCTTGAAGTTCAAATTCAGTGCACTGAAAAAGCAATTTATACATCAAAATGCCGACACGAAAGATAAAAAATAGCGACGCCTGACCACAAGAAGTTAGTGCTATGTGTCTGGTCCTTAAGGAGCTATATTTTCTGGAAATTTTTACTGATTAATAGCTTGATTTTTTTTTTTCAGAATAGACTTTCAGTCCTAACATCAGTAACTATATGCATCAAAAACTTAACATTGTTTCTGTGAATAAATGAATTTTTCTTTATTCAGAGTCAAACCAAATTCTGCGAGAATTTTTGCGATTTTAGAGGTCAGTTATTCCAATTTTTCTTTAGATGTAGTATGTATCAGAATGCCATCCATTGCACATTTAACATTTTCTGTATTACCTGTCACATGTTCAATAATTTGCAAGAAAGCGTCTGATTCAGATACTATATCCATCGGCATTCTCAGGTAGGAAAATCTACCTCAAAGAGCCACCATAGTCAGGTATCTACTATTACGTGCTGTTACTTTTTAGTTGCCAATATCCCTTTTTACAGTCCAGTAATCTAAACCATTTAGAGCCATTTATACGTGCTATAATTTCTTTCATATGTTTTTAAGGGATAATGTCTTCTTTTCAAATTCTTATTCAGGGTATATAGATCCATGCAGACTTTTTTCCCTAAATGGAATAAGGAACTTTTCTTGCAGGAAATATTTCTATGCTTAGGATTATCAATATTGAATTTATGTCATATGTCAAACAACCTGTTTTATCTTCATTACCACTAGTATTTAATAAATGTGCGCCTAAATTAACATCGATATATAGGCTAACACATCTTTAAGACGTATAATAATTTTAAATAGACCTTTTGTGGCCTCTTGTAATATTTGTCTCAAGACTGTGGAGGTTAATCCAATACTGTTTACACGTTTAAATGAAACCCATTTCTAGACATGAATCTTTTTCTCATACAGGTTGTGACATATCTTCTATTATTAGAAATCTAGTAGAATAAGTTATCTTTAGAACATTCAACTTGGCAAAAGCTTCACCTACTACTTTCATTTTAAGAATAGAAAATGATATCACCAATTTTACATTAGAACATTTAATCTTAAATTTGCTTTTTTAGTCAAAGAATATGATATTACATTTCATTGAGCACCGTTATCTATTTTGAATTTTACTCTGTACTTGTACTCTGTAAATGGCCTTCTCTGCTACAAGCAAAACATTGTTTTTTATAAAGCAAACAGTTCAAGAGCCGACAGCACAAAAACTTATGTTATCAAGCGCAAGATAAAAATCTTTATTTTATGGAAGAGTAGAAATAGGGGAATCTAATAATCCATGTTTGCCGGAAGTGAAATGGTGCATAAGCCAAAAATTAATATCCCGGTGGTTGACTCATAGGTTTATCATTGTGTTTATTCTTTACCCAAAGGTATGAAAACATGGAGGACTGGGAGCAAGAAAACACAATGATAAACCTACAAGTCAACCATTGGTGATATTAGTTTTTGGCTTATGCACCAACTTACTTCCGGCAGACATGGATAATTAGATTCCCCTGTTTCTATTCTTCCATAAAATAAAGGTTTTTTTTTTTTTTTTTTTTTTTTTTTTTTTTTTTTTTTTTTCGCTTGATAAGATAGATTTTGAGTTGCTGACTATGGGACTAAAACATTAAATTTTTTATGAAAAAAATTGTATTGCATGCATAATTTACAATTAAAAGTTTGCTTTTCTTTAGTATTTTTATTTTTATATTTATTACCTTCTTTTTTACACTTTCAGTACTTAATGGTTTTTCTTTAACAAAACTCATATGTGATCGAGCTTGTTTGGTAGCTTTACAATTTTTTGACGATTTATCTAATGCTAAATCATCATCAGTCAGTAATTTTTCACGATCGGAATCGCTGTAAATGCCAGTTACAATTCTATCAGTCACTAAACAGTCATGTTAAGTTCCAAACTGTAAAAGATTTGCTTATTAATTCCGTTAGAAAAAAAACCAAATTTCTGATTTTCATTTTGAAATATTTTATGACATAAAAATCTTTCATAGGTGATATTTTCTTTAGGCGTGATGTATTTTTGAAAACATTTAGTTAGAACATTCAAATTAGTTTTTTTTTTTTTTTTTTTTTTTAATCATCAGTAAAAGTATTATAAATGCTTGCCTCTTAATGATCAACAGCTAATATAAACAAAAGTAATTGGATTTTATCTGGCTTTTTTTCCAATTTACAGCTTAAATAATTTTAAATTCTATTAATGAACTTATCTATTTATTTCGAGAATTATTTTTAAGGATTTTTACATTTTAAACATATCGCTTTTTCATTCGTCATCTAATTATTAATATCTCAGGATATATTATATATTTATTACTGTATTATTCGTTGTACATTCCTGGCGACCACATATCCAATCACAAATTTTTGAAAGTATACAAATTTATAATTTTTGATCTGTTTCTCTTTTGCAAATGTGGCCTGAAAAAAATTTTGTTAATGAAAAACAGTAAAAGTTCGTGGAGCAACACTAAATTCTGCAATTAGACTTTGTGCTAAAAATAAAAACTGTGTAAAAGTTTACAGTTCCAATTAAATGGAAAAATAATTGTTGCTATAATTTTTAATAATGTGTATCTGATATTGGTGAAGTAAAAACAAATATAAAAGTAAAGGAAGTTTTTTACTTTTTTAATACAGTGCGTGTCAAAAGATTAAGCACAATAGCAATTTTAAAATAAAACTTTAAATATTGACTTTATTTCAATATCTGTCTTGTATAGTATATGTCAATAATATCTATTTTAACACCATATTCATTGAAATTAACTTTTAAATTTTATTCCAAACCATGGAGTAGAGGTCTGTACGGGCCGGAATTTCTAGGCCCGGGCCCGGCCCGTAAGAAATCAGTGAATACAGGCCCGGCCCGTTCTGGTCCGTCACAATTTCTACTATTTCTAAAAAATTCAGATTTTTATCATATAATTGAGATTTCTTTTTTATAGAATACTGCATACATGTCTATATGGAATAATTTCACAGTATATTTTACAGTATATTATTACTGAAGTACAGTATATTTATATACAGTACAAATTTATATAATGTGTGTATATTTTACACATTAGTAACATTAATGCTTACTTAGATTCTTAGATTTTCTACATTTAAAATAAAGATTTTTTTTTTTTTAATAATATGGTTTAGAAGAAAGAAAAAAAAAGAAAAAAAAGAAAAGAAAGTTAAAAACATCGTAACTTTTGAAGCTGTATAGTAAAACTAGATTTATGGAAATATTTCTATATCATTTTATTAAAGATTCCAAATCCAAATTCATTCTCAAATCCAAAAAAACTACTTTCTGATACTATTTTTTTTTTTTTTTTTTTTTTTTTGAAAACGCATTAGATTAGCAGGTGTTTTTATTCACAAATTATGTAATAGAATGGATTTATCTATTTTTTGATACAAGCAATTTAAGAAAATACTGTCAAAGTTAGCGTTTTAAATAGAATTTTCGGAAGCGACAGCATGGAAAGGGGGAAAAATCTGCAACCATTTGACAAGAATATCTTAAATCTCAACAAGTTTATACAAGTATTTTTTTTAACCAAAATTAAAAACTCTATTCGGTTCCATATCCCTTCAATAGTTAGGCTTGTCAATTTTATACTTTTACAGTTAAAAATTAGTCAGAAAATGTGTCAAACTTCCGCGTCGTTGAGAAGTGAATTTAAAAATCTCTAAGAAGTATCTATACAAAGATTACGTTAACGTAAGTTCTTTATCGCTATTAATAATTTTACAGATCATGTTGTCTGCTCTAAACTTCTTGAGAACAATTAAGTCTAGTTCCGGCTCGGCTCGTCATGTAGAAAAACAATGCAAGCTTGATCTCGTCCTTACATGAGTCTGCTAAAAAATATATTAAGTCCGGGTTACACACAATGTAGATATCCGATGCCAATATACCTCCCCCGAGCAGAGACTTCTCATTGCACACCAATCTCTTCACTGTAGAAGTTACATTTCTGCGTTGTCAAATTTAGTATCGACTCGTGACGCACATTTCTACATATGTTATTTTCGTTAAGGGTGCATTCGAAAAAACGCTTTTCCACCTTCAGCAGCTCGAAATTTTCCGATACAATTTCAGACACATTTTTAAAAGTAGAATCATGAAACTTGCTGAGGGGATTCTTGAAGGGACATATGAGGTGCCGAGTAAAGTCTTTTTACGCTCAATTCATTAGAATTTGATTTATAAGCAATTAACTTCTCTGGAAGACCCTTTTTTTTCGTTCCCTTATCTCCCACTTCGGAAAAATCAGTTCAAATTGCCGTTTTTGATTGCTTTTTTTGCAATATTTTGTACACTTATCAAAGAATTGACCTTTACGGCACCTTGTGCACTTTCTAAATAAGAGAATCTGCGAGTCTCATGCGTTTGAGAGCAAAAGTGAATTCAAAAATAAATCAGAAAACAAGCAGTTTGAATCGAAATACACCCTTAAAGCCATATTCATTGAAAATAACTCATATTTTATCATTTCTGCGTAAATCTTTATAACCGGTCGGTGGGCCCGCTAAATTTTTTTATCGGCCTTGCCCATATGGCCCGTTCATTTTTTTTGCCGGCCTGGCCCGTACAGATCTTTACCATGGAGTTTAAGAATAGAACAAAAATAACCGTGTCAAAAGTTTTAGCACAAAATCGTTTTTATGCAAATTTTACAATCTGACGTAAGCGGTTGCGCACGCAAAACATTTCTGGGTGTATAAGAAACAATCAGTTGTTGTTTTGAGTTAGTACAAAATGCCTAATTCGAAAGAATTTTCAGAGGAAGAAGTGATAAAGATCGGAGTATGAGAGCAAAATGTAAGTCTATTTCTGAAATTGCAAGTGCATTAAAAAGATCAAAACGAGGTATTCATCAAATTTTGGCTCATGGTAATGATTTCAAACGAAAATTTCGTTCAGGAAGGCTACGAATGACTAGTTTGCGTGAAGATAGCCGCATCAAAAGTTTGGCTTCAACTGGTAATTACTCCCTTTCGCAAATAAAATATGCAGTTGGAGGACAAATATCGAAAAAACGCTACCTAGTTGAGGTTTGGAATTAAAATACATCAAATACCGTAAAATGTCTCGATTACCGTGTCACAAACGACACCATAAACAAGTTAGATTACAATGGGCCAAAGAGCATAAGTCATTTGGTGAAAAGTATCTGAATGTCATATTCAGTGATGAAAAAAAAAAAAAAGGAACCTCGATGGCCCTGATGGGTTTAAGTATGGCATGATCTCCGCAAAGAACCTAGGAATGTATTTAGCCGACAACATAATGGTGGTTCTGTAATAGTATGGGGGGGGGGGGGGAAGGCTATTTCTTTTAATGGTCAGACATCTGTAGCATTCATCAGCGGTCGTGAGAAGTCTTAAAACTACCAAGAGACACTTGCCAATCATTTGCTTCCTGTTGCCGAAGTTTTGGAGGGAGAAAAATGGTTATTTCAACATGATAATGCTTCGATCCATACCTCAAATTCATCTTCATAGTGGCTTAAGTCGAAAAAGTGTCTGTTTTGAAACGGACGGCAATTAGTCCTGATTTAAATATTATAGAAAATATGTGGGGTATTCTCACTCATGCAGTTTATCTAGATGGAAAGCAGTATTTTTCAGTTAAAGATTTGAAAGATGCCATTGAGAACGCTTGGTTCAAAATTGAACCAGAAACAATAACAGAACTTCATTTTATCGATGGAAGATCGTATATTTAAAGTAATTCAGCAGAAAGGAGCAATAATCAGTATTAATTTCTTTTTATTCCTGTTCTACTAAAGAATAAAAAACTACTGTGCTTAAACTTTTGACATACTCATTTTTGTTGTTTTGATAAATTTTATTATTTAAGATAAATTTTATAGCATAAATCTGCTAATTATCTTTTTAAAACTAAAATTTGTAGGTTATGT
This sequence comes from Maratus speculifer, assembly GCA_964019185.1. NCBI lineage: Eukaryota > Metazoa > Arthropoda > Arachnida > Araneae > Salticidae > Maratus > Maratus speculifer. The sequence goes on along the minus strand of OZ025297.1, from coordinate 116,252,141 downwards.
GAAAAGGAAAGTAACTTTCACTCATTTACAAAATTTTATTTTGAAATTTTCTGTTGTACTTAAACTTTTGACACGCACTGTACACACTATTTTATAAGCATTCAATGTTTATCTTGTAAACCAAATTTGACGTTCAGAAATTCATATTCTTTCTGAAAATTTTCTGTTAAAATTAATTTAGACAAGTCACCGAACTAGATTAAAGAAAATTCACCCCTATATTAAGCTTGATAGGAGGAATAAGTTTTTGAATGTATTACACATTTATAATTTTAAATCTGTTTTTTTCCCAAGATGTGTTAAAAAATAAGAAAAAAATAAAAAGAATATTGCTCAGTTAAACTGATGGCATTGAGCTCACGGGCTACGCATACTAATTGTACATTACAGCCTTGTATTTTCGTTAATTCCGTCCGAAAAAAAATTAAGAAGGGGAAACAGCTCTCCCCTTTCTCCTTTTTTATACTTAATCATTGAACCTCCTAAACTATCAAGTACATGCTTTATCATATTAAAAAATCTATATCCAAAATTCAGAGCAAATCGGATAATTCTTAATAAAAACCCATTTAGCATTTATATAATTTAAGAGGAGTTATTCACCTCTTTTATACTTAACCATTAAACTTCCAAAACTATTCAGAGATTTGAACGAAATCTGACAATTCTGCTTGAAAAATCCATTTATACAAGTTAAGGGGAGGGACATTAGAACCCCCGTTCTCCCTGTTTATACTTATTCAATGAACACCTAATAACAGTCACAGAATCGCCTCATCAGAATGATCCTACATCTAAATTTTGAACGAAAACTGTTAATTCTGCATGAAAATCCCGTTTATATCAATTAAGGGGAGGGGCATGAACCCCCCGTTCCCCCTCTTACACATATCGAATGAACTCCAAAAACTAATCAGGGAAGCGCCTTATCAGGATATACCTATATACAAAATTTCAAGTAGATCTGATATTTTTACCATGAGTTATCGCGTTACGCACGTACGAACGTACATACAGAACGGACGGGCACATAAGCTCTCAGGCTATGATAGCCTGTGAGCTAAAAAATGAAAAAATATCTAAACTACCTTTTAAGGATTTTTAAAATTGATTGCTTAACGTACAATCAACATTTAATTAATTTAAAGCTGTTAATTGATCAAAGAGTATTCTTCAAACAATATAATGTTCTCTCTCTCTCTTTTTTGTTACAAATTTATAATTTTTACTCTGCTTTTTTTTTTTTTTTTTTTTTTTTTCAAGATGTGGCAACAGAAAAAAATGAAAAATTATTTATACTACCTCTTTAAGATTTTTAAAATTTATTGCTCAACGTACAAAAAATATAACTTTCTCTCTTTTTTTTCCCATTAAAAATCTTTAATTTTTGTTTCTATTTATTTTTTCAAGATATTTGATAGAAAAGAAACAAAAATATTTAAACCATTTTTTAAAGATTTTTAAAATTGATTGCTTAAAGTACGACCATGATTTAATTAGTTTAAAACTATTAATTGATCAAAGAGTACTTTTCAAAAACCTTAACGTTTTCTTTTTTTTCTTATTAGAAATTTATAATTTTTGCTCTGTTTCCTTTTTCAAAATGTTGCAACAAGAAAGAAAAAAAAATATTTAAACTACTTTTTAAAGGATTTTTAAAATTGATTGCTTAACGTACAATCATGTTTTAATTAGTTTAAAACTATTAATTGATCGAAAAGTATTCTTCAAAAAATATAACACTCTCTTTTTTTTTCCCCTATTATTTTGACCTGTTTCTTTTTTCAAGAGAAAAACTAGTTGGATGTGTCAATCCCAAAACTTTCTTCTATCTCATATACATTTTGATATATATATATATATATATATATATATAAACATGGTGACCCCAAAGTTACCCACTATCGAATTTCCTCGAACATTTGACCTAGCCTAATGAGATTCTGGTAGCCGAAAAGCCTAAAAAGCAAAATTTAATTAATATTCTGAGAAAAGGATCTTAGTAGTGCCTCATGTTGGGTAATTTATACTAAAACCTAATAAGCATCTATTTATGTCAAGACCTAACAGAATCTGAAATTTGATGGAATTTCGTCCATTAGTTCTTGAGATATAACTATAACAAAAAAAAATTCCAAAACGTAGCACAGCAAAACCATACCTTGGCCAATTTATGCCAAAACGTAAAAAGCGTCTAATTATATTATGGTGTAAAAGAATGATGAAATTCTGTGCATTAGTTCTTGAGATATAGCTAGTTTTAAAAAAACCGTGTAAAATATAGCACAGCAGCGCCATCAGTTGAAGGATTTATAACAAAACGTAATCATCGTGCAATATGTTATATGTCATTTTGTAACAAAATCTGAAGTTTGATGAAATTCTGTGCGTTGGTTGTTGAGATATAGCTATAGGAAAAATCGTGCAAAATGCAGCATAGCTGCACCACCTGTTGCAGGGTTGATACCAAAATGTAATCAGCGTTTAATTATGTTATATATTCTAGTGTAACAGAATCTAAAATTTGATGAAGTTCTCAGCATTAGTTCTTGAGATATAGCTATCGCAAAAATCGTGCAAAATATAGCATAGCAGCGCCACCTATAGGTCAGTTCACACCAAAAAACTTATCACCGGCTATGTATCTCAAGGTATCGCCGAATCTGAAGTTTGGTGAAATTCTGTGCATTAGTTCTTGAGATATAACTATCATGAAAATCATGAAAAACGTGGTGTAGCAGCGCCACCTGCTGGCCAATTTACACCAAAACTTAATCAGCATCTATGTATATCAAGGGGTCACAGAATCTGAAGTTTGGTGAAATTCTCTGCATTAGTTCTTGAGATATAGCAATCTTGAAAATCATGAAAAACGTAGTATAGCAGCGCCATCTGCAGGCCAATTTTCACCAAAAACCAATAGGCACTAATTCATATCAAGGTCTAACTGAATATAAAATTTTATTAAATTTCGAGCATTAGTTCTTGAGATAGAGCGCCCACAAATTTTTTGTCACATACAGACAGACACACAGACAGACAGACAGACAGACAGACAGACAGACAGACAGACAGACAGACGGACAGACTCACAGACAGACATTTTCTAAAAATAGTCAAAACGTGTTCAGGACCTTCTAAAACGTATAAATCCGTCGAAAACCGGAAGTCGAAAATTTTCATGAATCCAATACTTTCTTCTTGTAAAGATAGAAGAAAGTAAAAAGAAATATATTTAAACCATCTTTTAACTAGTTGGATGTGTCAATCCCGAAACTTTCTTCTATCTCATAAGTACATTTTAATAATAATAATAATAATAATAAAAAAAAAAAAAAAAAAAAAAAACGTGGTGACCCCAAAGTTACCCACTATCGAATTTCCTCGAACATTTGACCTAGCCTAATGAGATTCTGGTATCCGAAAAGCCAAATTTAATTAATATTCTGAGAAAAGGAGCTTAGTTGTGCCTCATCTTGGGTAATTTGTACTAAAACCTAATAAGCATCTATTGATATCAAGACCTAACAGAATCTGAAATTTGATGGAATTTCGTCCATTAGTTCTTGAGATATAATTATAAGAAAAAATTTGCAAAACGTAGCACAGCAACACCATATCTTGGACAATTTATGCCAAAATGCAAAAAAAAAAGTCTAATTATGTTATGGTGTAAAAGAATCTGAAGTTTGATGAAATTCTGTGCATTAGTTCGTGAGATATAGCTAGTTTAAAAAAAAAAAAAAAAACGTGTAAATTATAGCACAGCAGCACGATCAGTTGAAGGATTTATAACAAAACATAATCATCGTGTAATTATGTTATACATCATTTTGTAACAAAATCTGAAGTTTTATGAAATTCTGTGCTTTGGTTGTTGAGATATAGCTATCGGAAAAATCGTGCAAAATGCAGCATAGCTGCACCACCTGTTGCAAGGTTAATACCAAAATGTAATCAGCGTCTAATTATGTTATATATTCTTGTGTAACAGAATCTAAAATTTGATGAAGTTCTCTGCATTACTTCTTGAGATATAGCAATCGCAAAAACCGTGCAAAATGTAGCATAGCAGCGCCACCTATAGGGCAGTTCACACCAAAACCTTATCAGCGGCTATGTATCTCAAGGTATCGCGGAATCTGAAGTTTGGTGAAATTCTGTGCATTAGTTTTTGAGATATAGCTATCATGAAAAACATGAAAAACGTGGCATAGCAGCGCCACCTGCTGGCCAATTTACACCAAAACTTAATCAGCGTCTATGTACATCAAGGGGTCACAGAATCTGAAGTTTGGTGAAATTCTGTGCATTAGTTCTTGAGATATAGCAATCTTGAAAATCATGAAAAACGTAGTATAGCAGCGCCACCTGCAGGCCAATTTTCACCAAAAACCAATAGGCACTAATTCATATGAAGGTCTAACTGAATATAAAATTATATTAAATTTCGATCATTAGTTCTTGAGATAGAGCGCCCACAAATTTTTTGTCACATACAGACAGACAGACTCACAGACAGACACACAGACTCACAGACAGACGGACAGACTCACAGACAGACATTTTCTAAAAATAGTCAAAACGTGTTCAGGACCTTCTAAAACGTATAAATCCGTCGAAAACCGGAAGTCGAAAATTTTCATGAATCCAATACTTTCTTCTTGTAAAGATAGAAGAAAGTAAAAATGTAAAAAATTGATTGCTCAAACGTATAATCATATTTTAATTAATTTAAAAATATTAATTAATTAAAGCATGTTTTTCAAAAATATAACGTTCTCTTTTTTTTTTCATTAAAAATTTATAATTTTTTACCTGTTTCTTCTTTTTAAAATGTAGCAACAGAAAAAAAAATATATTGAAAATTACTATTATTTAAAGATTTTTCTGCGTCTTTTTTCAAAATATGGCAACAGAAAAGAAAAAAATATTAAGATTTTAAAAATCGGTTGCTTAAACGTATAATCTTAATTTAATTAATTTAAAACTATTAATTAATCAAAGAATATTTTTCAAAACATACAACGTTCTCTCTTTTTCTTTCATTAAAATTTTGTAATTTTTGATCTGGTTCTTCTTTTCAAGATATAGCAACAGAAAAAAATATTTAAATTACTATTTAAAGATTTTTCTGCTTCTTATTTCAAGATATGGTAACAGAAAAGAAAAAAAACTACTTTTTAAAGATTTTTAAAATTGATTGTTCAAACGTATAATCATAATTAATTAATTGAAAACTATTAATTAATCAAGGCATGCTATTCAAAAAATATAACGCTCTCTCTTTTTTTTTCAATACAAATTTATAATTTTTGATCTGTTTCTTTTTTCAAGATATGGCAACAGAAAAGGAAAAAAAAATTAAATTACATTTTAAAGATTTTTAAAATTGATTGCTCAAACGTACTATCAGAATTAAATTATTTTAAAACTATTAATTAATCAAAGTGTACTCTTAAAAAATATAATGTGCTTTTTTTATTACAAATTTATAATTTTTGATCTGTTTCTTTTTTCAAGATATGGCAACAGAAAAAAATGTAAAAATTATTTAGACTACTTTTTAAAGATTTATAAAACTGATTACTTAAGGTGCAGTCGCATGATTTAATTAATTTAAAACTATCAATTGATCAAAGAGTATTCGTTAAAAAATATAATGTTCTTTCTCTTTTTTTTCTTTCTTTTTTTAACAATTAAAAATCTAATAATTTTTTATCTATTTCTTTTGTCAAGATAAAAAAAAAAAAAAAAAAAAAAAAAAAAAAAAAAAAAAAAAAAAATTGAAAAATTATTTAAACTATTTTTTAAAGATTTTTAAAACTGATTACTCAAGATGCAACCATGATTTAATTAATTTATTTTTATGCTTTAAGAAATGTAACGTTCTCTCTTTTTTTTCTTATTACAAATTTATAACTTTTTCTCTGTTTTTTTTTTTTCAATACATTGCAACAGAAAAGAAAAAAAAATTAAAATATTTTGTAAAATAATGGTTGAATATATAATCATATTCAATTAATTAAAAACTGTTAATTATTTAATGAGTATTCTTCAAAAAATATGACGCTTTCTTTGTTTTGTTTTTTTCTTATTACAAATTTATAAATTTTGACCTGTTTCTTTTTTCAAGATATGAAAATAGAAAAGAAAGAAAAAAATGTTTAAACTAAGTAAAAAACTTGTTTAAACTTATAAACAATTTTATAACTAATTGTTCAAACGTATAACCATAATTTAATTAATTTAAAAGCATTATTTACTATTCTTTGGAAAGTAAAACGTTCTTTATTTGTATTATTTTCTACTTTTTAGCGTTTAAAATATTTCGTTATTGAAGTTTCATAATCAATTAGCTGACGCATAATTATATCCATTGTTGTTGCAATTCTTATACAATTGTAGCCACAAAGAATATTTGCAATTTATTATTTATGAACAGCTAACGGAAGAATACCTTAAAATAAATTTATTGATCTATTTTGTGGAATAATTTATTAATTTTAAAATACGATTTGCTAATTGATAATTAAAGTCTAAAATATTAAAACGCAGTATTGTCACCGGAATCACACCTGTGGACATAATTTTTACAATTACACCATAGCAAGAAGTGAGTGAAAAATTGATTAAAACATTTTAACCAGAACTCCCCCCCCCCCCCCCCCACACACACACAAAATTGTTTGTAATTTAACAAATTACAACGAGTATTTGGAAAATGATATTTTCAAAGACTCAAATTTTAACGACTTATAAATAAATTCTAGATTTAAATTAATAATAATAATAAACATCGTTTTTAGGATGATTATAACAAGTCATATATTGCGTACGCCGTGCATTAAACATTAATATTCCTAGACCAACGATAAAAAAAAAAAAAAAAAAAAAAAAAAAAAAAACAGTAGATTAAAGATAGAACTTTAACTGTTTGAAATGTGCATTTTTATTTGACGGAATTAATCAGAACGCCTCATATTACGTACGACATGGATTAAACATTAATATTCCGGGACCCATCACAAACAAATTTTAAACGAAATTTCAGTTTTACAATTTTCGGAACTGTAAATTTTTTTACTTCAAAATATCGCACATTTAAAATTTTTACACTGTTGCGTAGGAAAAAAAAAAAAAAAAAATGCACTTTTTAATGAAATTTGTTTGAAATCTATCATAATTTGGTGTTAAATTATTAATTTTTTTAAAAAGTTTTAATTACTATTTTTGTCATTGTATGAAGTATTCCATTTCTGGACATTAAACTTTGACCAATCGGAAAACGAATAAAATAAATCAACTTTATTGCGGAATTCAACCAATAAAAAGCTTCAGATATGTTTTAGATTTCCAAATTCTCTACCGAGAACAATAACTATTTTTTCCCACAAAATTAAAAAAAACAGAATTTGAGAGATTTTAATTTTTGAGTATACTTCTATCGGAAAATAATATTCTTCGTCTTAGTTAATCGCAAATTTCTTTCCTAAAATACGATAAGTGCTTCTTTAAATAAAAGTTAGTTGTAAGAATTTTGAAAAATAAAACTGGCAGAAAATCCTGAAATGCGGATTAAGGCACCACTATAATCACTGAAAAAGACACGGATGATAAAGTAAAGTTTACGCGTTTTTTTTTTTTTTTTTTTTTTTTTTTTTTTTTTTTTTTTTTTTGTCGCTCAAATTTTAATATTTTTACATGATTTTTTTTTCATAGGATAGCTGAGGACGATCCACAACCGGCCTAGTTTTTACTTTTTCGATTTTGCTTATATATATATTTTTTATATTGTGATAGTTTCAACTTCAGAACCAGTTTAAATCGGTTTTGAAATTTAAAGTACTTTTTTTCTTTTTAATCTGAAACCAAAATTGAAAAAGTAAAAGTTAGGCCGATTGTGGATCGTCCTCAGCTATCCAATGAAAAAAAAAATCATGTAAAAATATTAAAATTCGGACGAGATATTTGAAAAGAACGCTCCCATAGACTTTATATTATTATCCGGATCTTCTTCTGTGACTTGTGTTGCACCTTAAATGCGTGCTTTATTTGATAATTCTGAATCCTCTATGTGTACAAATTCTTTTGAGAGCTACTATGTGTGTGTGTACGTGCAGTTACGCGTGAATATTTTTCATCTTTTCCTGATAATAGTTAAAAAATATTTCAAAATTGAGTTATATTTAATGCTTAAATTTCAAGCAATTTCCTTTAAGATATTTATTTTTTAGAAAAATAACTATCTAATTTTTCTTTTTTCTGTCTGACCATATTTGTATATATTTTTTGTATATGACATTAACGGAAATTTCCACTCCCTTGAAAATAACCGCTATCGAATGTTAAACCTATGAGCAGGTTGTTTTAGAATTTCTCATTTAATTTTTTTTCTTTTTCTTTATTTATTATCATTATTATTTATTTTTTTGCATAGGTTAGCTAGGTGGATCTCTGGCTGTTTTTTACTTTTTTGATTTTGATGTCAGATTTTTTAAATCAAGGTTCTTTCACTTTTACAGCCGGTTTCGAAATTGAAAATACCCTTATTAACCACCCAGCCACGGGAAACGCTCGTATCGCGTTTCACAAGTTGTATGCAATTCCGCGGGGAACGCTATTTTTGCGTTACAGTGGGCTACTTTTTAAAAATTTAGCTTGCTTGCTTCCCATCACTTTTTTGAAAGCGTATATTTTGGCTTATTCTAACATTATTTTATCTGTAATTAAATAAAGTGACTATTTCTACTTCAAAAAAGTAATAGGAATCCAACAATCTGAACTTTAATAAAATTAAAAATATGCCACAGTTTTATCCAAGAAAATGAAAAAGTCGCCCACAGTTGAGTAAGTTTTAAAAAAATCTGCAACCAAAATCGAAAGAGTATAAAATAGACATATTAGAAATGAACCTCAGATATCCTATGAGAGAGAAAAAGAAAAAGCTTTAAAATATTCAAACTTAAATGAAAAAAAATACATGTGGCACTCGGGGACTGCCGCGGTAAAGCTATTGCATAGCATTTTTTATCAACTTATGCAACTATAATTATTTATATATTTTTTTATTAATGCAGGTTTTTTTTTTATATTAATTCAAGTTACACCTTTTAAGCGTGATGAGCGATAAGAAAACAATTTTTTTTCTTTTATTGAATAAATAAGGAGTTAATATCGTTTTAAATAATTTTATTATCTTACAATACATGTAGGTTAATCAGGAATTTTTATCATTGAAACTATAGGTTTATGGTAACTGAAATAAGAACCATAAGTTTGAGACTTGATATCCTCTAAATATCTGAAAAATACCACGTCAATGTCTGCCGAAGTCTACCGAAGAATACCGTGCCCAAGTCTGCCGAACTGAAATTCGTTAGCCGAAATGTTAGTTTTTTTTCTAGTTACGGAATTTCTAGATTAGGTCGCCGCTTTCAAAGCCCGTGATAAAGTACCAAATACTTAATAAATTACCAAACAAAATTTGGCCGCCCTACGAAAATTAGATCGCGAGTTATAAGCATTTTAAATTTTGCGACCCTCACCGTGGGGGTCTCCTGTCCCCAAAAATTAACACTGTCCCATAATAAATTACCAAACAAAATTTGGCCGCGCTACGAAAATTACTAGATCGCGAGTTATAAGCATTTTAAAGTTTTCGATCCTCACCATTGGGCGGGTCTCCAATCACCAAAAGCTACATTATCCTACCTTGTTTTATTTTAAGACGATTCTTTTCTATACACATTCTATCAGGAATTTTTATCATTGAAACTATAGATTTATGGTAACTGAAATAAGAAATATAAGTTTGAGACTTGATATCCTCTAAATATCTGAAAAATACCGCGTCAATGTCTGCCGATGTCTATCGAAGGATACCATGCCGAAGTCTGCCAAACTGAAACGACGTTAGCCGAGGGCTAGGTTTTTTTTCTCGTTACGGAATTTCTACATTCGATCGCCGCGCTCAAAGCCCGCGATAAATGCTATGCAATAGCTTAAAATTTTGAAAACAACTTGCCCATAGGTTCAACATTACGGAGTTGGTTTATTTAAATGAATGAAAAGTCGCCTTAAGAAGCTCAGTAGCTTAGTGTCCAGCACGTCGCGCTACTAAGTTACATTTCCAGAGTTCTATTCCAGATTGGCCCATGTTCAATTAATTTTTTATACTTTAGAAGACGATAAAATGGGTGCCAAGGTTGCTTGGAAACTGAACACCGATGATCCCGATTTAGACTGATCCCCTGAACGAGACAAATGTTGTAATAAGCTTTATGGTTCATCTTCTAGAAATTAGGGCTGGGTTCTTGTAGGCCATGATCTTATATGGATTAAAGGGTCGCAAATTTAGTTTTTTTCTTAAAACTACTGGTCACTCTTTTCAGAATTGCCGTCTGTAATGTTAAGTCTATGGGCGTTTGATGCATTCATATATTCAAAATATATCCTGAGGAAATTAATATTTTAAACTTCTTTTTTCTATATACTCTTCTGAAAGCACTTCTATTTTTTTCTATGTTCTTAAAATATCTCTAAAAACCACAATTAATTTTACACGAAAAACTAAAATTTTACTTCCCACTTTGTCAGTTTTTAAAACATAAAATATTAAATAAAGCAAAGATTTAAAAAATATTTTGAGAACTAATAAAAAATAGGACATTATTTAAGAAGAGAAACTAAAAAAAGAAGTTAAAATATTAATTTCTTGAGGAGATATATTACATATAAATATGCATGAAACGCCCGTAGACTTAACATTATGTTATTTGAATTCGGAAAATGAGTAACTAGCAGCCTTAAGTTTTACTTACGAACTGCTTACTTGTCGATTCATGTTTTAACTTTTGTAAGAATTTTTAAAAGAATTACAAAGTTTAAAAAGGATGCGAGATATTTTTTGTGTATGTTACTAGATCTGTCCGGGGGAAATCTGCTTTACAGAGATTAAAAATACACCCGGTAGAAATCTCGATCTTGGCAATGAACTTAACACGTTCGCTGTCGCTCACGCGAAAGCACGTGATATGGCCCCAACGTTAAGGGGCCGCTCACGCGCTAGTGCGTGATGTGGGGTGATGTCCAATAGCCAGTCACGCACTGGCGCGGGAAAATCTTTCACTGACTCTTTGTTATAAAAATTAAATCGGCTTCTGGGAAAAACCCACTTCTACAGTGCGGCATTAACTATCGTCACATCTTCATGTAAGCGGCAGCGAACGTGTTAACATTTTAGAGGCAATCAAATTTCTTCTTAAACTTTAGAGCATTTCAGAAAACGAAGCTCAACAAGCCGAAATAGTGAGAATATTTCTAATAACTACAACTCAGATGGAAGGAATAATTTTCTTGCGAAGAACTTTCCATACTCGTCTTTTCTTTTCTTTTTCATTTTTTTAGAGTAAAAGAGAGGTCATCATTAATTCCAAATAATGATCACCTTATTTAATAGGTGAAATGCTGTGATTGATTAGATAAAACGGAAAAGATTTATTTCTGATGCTCTCAAGGATTTTGATATTTTGAACACACCATAGGCGCATATTAAGTGTCGCTCGCTGTAAAGAGATTAATAGTACACGAAACTATTTAAATCGCTATTACTTGAAACGATTTTTTTAAACAGATTTCTAGTATATTTGATTTTAATTACGTATAGGAAGATAACATATTTATCGTAACATTGCACTAATAAGATTATGTTGATCACACTAAAGCACTTACACAGCCTAAATTTTTCTCCATCGAACTACATGCATCTCCACTGGAGTAATCAATAAACTTGTGGTATGTTTTCACGATTTATTTTCTGCCACCTATGGCTGTAACAGAAACAAAATGGCTGATGATAGACCTCTGAAACACTTTTATATAAAGGGAAAACGAGGAACAACTCCTCCCATTCCGTTTAACGTCAATGGGGCGTCCATAATGGGGCGGCACCTGACCGTTGATTAACGGTCAACAACCCGTGTCGCGACGCATGTTTCCACGGTGTAAAGAGTGAAAATTAAATCCCAGCGTCAAATCGGGGAGACACTTTTGAAGTATGTCGCCCGGCAGGGGGAACCAGTTGCTCGAAATGGGACTCTCAGAAGCTAGTAGCAGCTGTGGTGCGCCGCCGTAGAATTAATTGCCCGGGTAATACAGTTTTCGGAAGCGGGTCCCATGCAAATGAGTTTTACGTCTAATTAACTGTGCCCCGTTCTCGTTGTGCTGCCTCTTTTAACTGCCTCATTTGAAGGGATCGGACTCGATTTTCTGTTTATGGGAGGTATTGTTTAAAATTCTCCCTCTCTCTCTGCATTTATTTCAACTGCTCAAACAGTCGCCATTCCCATTTGCAAATGCACAGCGATTGAGACCTTTAAAAGAGCCGTTTCTCTGCCCCGATCTCTTCCTTACATAAATCTCAGCAAAGGGAGAAAGATTCCCGGGCACTTAATTAAACGGGATTCTCCGGAGAGTCGATGGCTCTCTCTCTTTCTATTTCGCCTCTTCCCAATGGATTAATCATCGGTGAGTTCTTCGGCTAAAAATTGGAGGCTCGTGATTTCTCCGGAGTTGTGTGATTGTCCTCCGTGGTCATTAAGGGGATATTTGACAAATTTAGGGATCCTCAAACTCCGTCAAAGAGCACGTCGGACTGTCTAAACTTTGAGATGTTTATGTTAGGTAGTTGGGTTATATGTGTGTAATAAGCTGCCAGTTAAGAATCAACCAGATATTTCAGAAACTGTCTCCCAATAAATAAATAATGCATTTTATCGATAAATATTCAGTAAAGATAGAAAAATGAGCCCATGGTTACTAAAGAAAAATTTGACTGATTTAAAGATACCCAAACTCTATCAAACAGCACGTTGGACTTTTACAGGTGACAAGTGTTTCAATTTTGAAAAATGTACGTTAGGTAGTTTGATTAATTCTTAACTGGAAATTTATTACGTAAAACATATATTTTAGAAAAGGCTGCTTCATAAATAATATATTTGAGAAATAAATACTTATTATAAATAGAAAATTAATGCAAACATTTAAAGAGATCAAACAATGACAACTGAATTATATGATTTTATTCCGTGGTTATTAAGGAGACATTTGACAAATTTAGGAATCCTCAAACTCCGTCAAAGAGCACGTCGAACTGTCTAAACTTTGATATGTTTATATTAAGTAGCTGGGTTATGTGTGTTAAGAATCTATCAGATATTTTAGAAACTGTCTCTCACTGAATAAATAATGCATTTTATCGATAAATATTTATTAAATTTAGAAAAATGAGCCCATGGTCATTAAGAAGATTGTTGACTAATTTAAAGATTCCCAAATTCCATCAAACAGCATGTGGGACTTTTACAGGTGACAAATGTTTCAACTTTGAAAAGTGTACGTTACATAGTTTGATTAATTCTTAACTTGAAATTTATTACATGAAACATATATTTTGGAAAAGAACGCTTCATAAATAATATATTTTAGAGATAAACGCTTATTATAAATCGAAAATTAATGCAAACATTTAAAGTGATCCAACAGTGACAAGAGAATTATGCGATTTCATTCTGTGATTATTACGGAGACATTTATCAAATTTGGGGATTCTCAAACTCCGTCAAAGAGCACGTTGGACTGTCTAAACCTTGAGATGTTTACGTTAGGTAGTTGGGTTATGTGCGTAATAAACTGCCATTTTAAGAATTAACCAGATATTTTAGAAACTGTCTCCCAGTGAATAAATAATACCGATAATACCGATGAATATTTAGTAAATATAGAAAAATGAGCTCATGGTCATTAAGGAGATACTTGACTAATTTAAAGATGCCCAAACTCCGTCAAACAGCACTTGGACTTACAAGTGACAAATCTGTTTCAACTTTAAAAAGTGTACGTTAGATAGTTTGATTAATTTTTTAATTTAAATTTATCACTTAAAACATATATTTTAGAAAAAGCCGCTTCACGAGTAATATATTTTATAGATAAATACTTATTATAAATAGAAAATTAATGGAAACATTTAAAGGGATCAAACAATGACAAGTGAATTATTTGATTTTACTCCGTGGTTATTAAGGAGATATTTGACAAAATTTAGCGATCTTCAAACTCCTTCAAAAATCACGTTGCCCACAAATATGCCAAAGCTGTTTAAATGTTAAAACGTGGATGTTAGTTATTTTGATTAATTTTTAACTGACATATATTTCAGAAAATTTCTCATAATAAATAATATACTTTATCGATAAATAATAATAAAGATGTAACTTTGTTAGAAATAGAAAAAATTCAAATTTTTAAAAGGATCAAATGTTGACGAAGTGAATTATATGATTTTCTTCCGTAATCATTAATGAAATATAACGTGTGATTTCACGTGACAAATTCAGGGATTCTCATAATCCGCATAGATCCTCTTGGATTCAGATATGCCACATTTGTTTAAACTCTGAAATGCGTATGTCATTTATAATTTATATTATAAAGTGGTAAAGATTGTTTATTTGTAGGGGGTAATCTCCGGATCTACCGAATCGATTTCAAAAGTGATGGTACCAAAATGATGGTGTTTGCCCTGAATCAAACATACAGCTCATATTCAAAATATTAGAATAATTGAGAAAAAGTAATAAGAAAAAATTATTTGTCATTTATTTATTTTTTATACTAAGTAAATGCAATTAAATTTCTTATAAATTAAATCTGGAATGTTTAGATAAGATTTTAACATTTATAAAATATAAAATACAGCACAATAAATTAGGTATACAGCTTCCTTAAACACACCAGAATATTAGAATAAAATTTAGATTGGTTCAAAATATTAGAATATTTTATTTTACGCAACAATATTACCTTATGAATATGAAGTAAATGGTAGTTAATATTTTGTAGCATCCCCTTTAGCTTTCATAACAGCGTACAATCGATCTTGCATACTATATACAAGGTGTTTACAAACATTTTTATCAATATTAGCCTAAATAGACTTTATACGTGCCACTAACTCAGTTTTACTTGAAGGAGGATTTTCTTGAAGTTTTTTCTTCATTATACACCATAAGTTTTCGATGGGATTAAGATCTGGTGAATTTGGTGTCCAAGGAAGTACCTTAATGTTGCGTTGGCGGAACCAATTCTTAGTTGACACCGAGGTATGCGGGGACGCTAAATCTTGTTGAAAGATGAAATCATCTTCAAATAAATCTTCTGATGATGGAATCATGTAATATTCTAAAATTTCTTGATATATCAGAGAGTTAACCTTTTCGTAGACGATGCATAACTTTCCAGGTCCTTCTGCACTCATACAACCCCAAGCCATGACACTAGCAGCAAATTTTACGGAACGTTTAAGGCATTCTTTATCAAATGCTTCTTGCTTCATTCTCCAAACTCGAATACCTTGATTACCATATGAAACACAAAACATACTTTCATCACTAAATAATATATTTTTCCAATCTTCATTGCTCCATAAACGTCTTGATTTACACCAATTCAATCTTATACGCTTTTGTCTTGCAGTCATGAGAGGTTTTGTTTTCGGTACACGAGATTCAAATTTAAATTTATGGAGACGTCTTAATGTTGTCGATGTAGAAACTTCAACTCCTTCTTCTTTCCATTTTCGGTGCAAGAATCGCACACTTTTAAAACGGTTTTTCTTAACTATACGCTTCAGTTTCCTGTCATCTCTAGCAGATGTTTTTGGTTTTCGGCCACCATTTCGGCGATTATTTTGAAATTTTCCAATTTTTGAATATTGTGTTAGTATTTTACTAACGCTCGATTGCGAACAATGTAAATAATTCGCTATAAAACATTGATTTTTACCGTGCCGATACAAATCAACCATACGAAGTTTAGTAGATTCAGGAATATCACTCACACGGCCCATTTTAAGACGAAAAAGAAACAAACTGCAAAAAAGAATACTGATTTTAAATAAAATAGTCTGAATTTAATCAATGATGCCACCAGTTAAGAATTGGTAATAATTAAAGGAGAATTAATATGAAATATTCTAATATTTTGAACCACTTGAATAAATATTCTAATATTTTGACTTTTCAAAGTAATTTTTTTTGCAATTAATCTTTTCAAAAATGATATTAAATTTAAGATAACAAGTAAGTTTAATCAACAATAAGTTCTTAATAAAAATATCGTTTGCATATTTTCATTAAAAGACATTAAATTACCAAACGATATTTTCAATTTCTAAAAAAAAGGTAATTATTCTAATATTTTGAATATGAGCTGTAAGCTTTTATGATTGCATGTCAAAGTCACTAACCTAAAAGGGGTGCAGAAGCAAAAAGCATTCTAAAAAAGCCTGTGAATTCTTTTTTATTACTTTTCTAAGCAATAATGCAGTGCCTAATACAGTGCAATGATGTAGTTTAAACAAACTGTGGCTTGAATGTTAATTTTTGAATTATTTCTAAAATTATAATTTCTTATAATAAAAATGAGACATACAATTATCACTTGATATATTTCAACTATTACACGAGCAAAGGAGTTTGCTAGTATGTTATAAATAGCTAATTAAAAATTAAACAAATGTTTTAGAAACTATCTGCCAGTAAATAAATTAAGTATTCTCTATGAAGAGAAAAATATGCAAATATTCAAAGGGCTCAAATATTGACAAGTCAATTGCATGATTGGTCTCTGGTCATTAAGGGGATATGTATATGAAAAATCTGGACAGCCTCAAATTATGACAAAAAATGTCGGACATGTCGGACTTAGATTATGCTATATCTGTCTAAGTTTTGAAATGTGCATGTCAGACAGTTTGGCTATATGTTATAAATTGCTAGTTAAAAATTAAACAAATGTTTTGGAAACTATAGTCAATAACTTAAGTATTCTCTATATGAAGAGAAAAAAATATACAAATATTGATAAGCCTCAAACATTGAGAAGTTAACTGCATGATTGTCTTTTGGTCACTAAGGGACTACATACGAAAAATTTGGACAGTTTCAATTTCGGTGACACAAAAATCGATGTTTGAACCGATTGTCTGTCGGTTCAAACACCGACAAAAAAAGCATGTAGGACTTAGATATGCTAAATCTGTCTAAGCTTTGAAACATGTAATGTTCTCTAATTCGATTATGTATTCAGGGAGAAATCAGGTCCTTTAAAGGATCCTTCAGAAAATTTTTCTTCCCAAAACAGGACCCTTCATAAAATGTTTCTTCACAAAACTTTTCACCTCAAAATATTACTCTTCACAAAATTCTTTGTCTTAAAAATAGGCATTTTATAAGATTTTTCCAGCTCTAAACCAACATTTTCACAAATTTAAATTATTTAAAAGTAAAATCTGACCTGTCATTTTTACATATTTAAAGAAAATATATGATTTTACATACATATACCTTCTTAAACGTAAATAAAAAAGAATCTGAATATAAAGACAATTTCAAATTCACAAAATTAGGACAAGATTTTTCACAAGTGTAAAAAAGTTGTTTACAATTTCCTAAAAACAGAACCCTGAGAGAAAAGCCTGGACAGACCCATGGAGTTATAAGTTACCAGTTAAAATTTGAGAAAACATTTTAGAAACTGTCTAACAAGTGAATAAGATTCAATTTCGATAAATAATCCCCATAAAAAGAAAAGTTTTTAAAAATATTGAAAGTAATACATAATGACAAATCAGTATCATTATTGTCGGCCTTGATCACAGAGGGCATATTTGACAAATTTAGAAAGGAATCATTAAACACCGCAGAAAAACACATTGGATGCTAAATCTGTCTAAACTTTGAAATGCCTAATGTCAGATAGTTCAGATATGCATTATGAGTTTCAAGTTAAAAATTAAACAACTGTTTTAGAAACTATCTGACAAAAAATAAGCGAATTTTAATTATTGATAAATAATCATAGTAAAGAAAAAAAATTACGATTATATTGAAAAGGATTAAACATCGTCAAGTCAATTGTATAATTGTCCTCTGGACGTTAACGAATACTTGAAAAAATTAGGCAATTTCAAACTCCACCAAAAAGCATTTGGGCGTAGATGTGATAAGTCTGTGTAAGCTTTGAAACGTGCATATTATCCAAGTTGGTTATGTGTTATAACTTTGAGTTAAAAATTATATAACTGTTATAAAACTGTTAACGAGTGAGTAAAATTCTTCTTCTATAAATATTGTATTCTCATGATAAAGAGAAGAATTATGAAAATATTGAAAAGGATAAAACATTGACAAGTCAATGGTATGATTGTCTTCTGGTCATTAAGGAATACTTGAAATATTTAGGCAACTTCAAACTCAATCAAAAAGTATGTCGGGCTTATAAATATGACAACTCTGTATAAGCTTTGAAATGTGCACATTATCCAAGTTGGTTATGTTATTAAAACTTGCAGTTTAAAACAAATATCTGCTTTAGAAACTGTCTGCGAATGAATAAAATTCAATTTCAATAAACATTTACCATAAAAAGAAAAACTGCAAATATTGAAAATGATAAACAATGTCAAATCAATATCATGATTGTCGTCCTTGATCATAGCGGGCATATTTGCCAAATTTAAGAAATAATCCTCAAACACCGCAAAAAATACGTTGGATGATAAATCTGTCTAACTTTGCAATGTGTATGTCAGATAAGTTTGGTCATGCGCTATAAGTTTCTAGTTAAAAATTAAACAACTGTTTGACAGTTAATAAGATAAGTTTTCTATAGATATTCATTATAAAGAGAAGAATTATGAAAATATTGAAAGTTATAAAACATTGACGAGTGAAGTGTATGATTGCCCTCTGGTCATTAAGGAAGACTTGAAAAAATTAGGCAGTTTCAATCTCCATCAAAAAACATGTCGGAAGTAAATATAAGTCTGTGTAAGCTTTGAAATGTGCATATTATCCAAGTTGTTTATGTATTACAACTTGCAAGTCAAAAATTTAATTACAGTCGACTCTCGTTAATTCGAACTCGTCGAGACCACAAGAAATGTTCGAATTATCCGAAGTTCGAATTATGGACAATATGAAATGAAAACATGCTTAATATGGTGCTATTACAAATGAATTAATGTTATAAGTGTTTTTAAAATTTATTTAGCCTGTTATCATTAGAATATGACATAATATTAAATTGGAATATAGAATACATTAACTAATTAAAAGATTAGAAACAAGCACAATGGAAGAAAAATTTGAAGCATCACTGAAAGACATACGGGGCACTAAGAAAGTGGATATAAAATGCATTGGATTATATGTCTACTCGTTCGGAACAATTTTCACAAAAATCAAAGAAAGAAAGTTATTCAAATGATCTGAAATCCGTGATAAAGAAAAGAAAAATGAAAAATCGGGATTCTCGTTAGTTCGAATTAAACGAAGTCAGGAGAAAATGAGTTCGAATTAATGAAAATTGTTAACATTATTCTGCTATTAAAAATTTCGGGACTTCATGTTTAGTTCGAATTAAGCGAAGATTCGAATTATCCGATTTCGAATTAACGAAAGTCGACTGTATTTGCTTTTGAAATTGTCTACGAGTGAATAAAATTCTATTTTATAAATATTCACCATAAAAAGAAAAAACTATGCAAATATTGAAAATGATAAACAATCACAAAGCAATTGCATGATTGTCGTCCTTGATCAGAGATATTTGACAAATTTAAGAAGCAATTATCAAGCACCGCCAAAGAACACATTGGATACCAAATCTGTCTAAACTTTGAAATGTGTGTGTCAAATTCTTTGAATTTACGTTATAAGTTTCTAGTTAAACAATTGTTTTATAAACTGTTTTACTATGAATAAAGATACGTTTCCTATACATTTTCATTATAAAGAGAAGAATTATGAAAATATTGAAATGGATAAAACTTCCACATGTAAATAGTGTGATTGTCTCCTTGTCACTAAGGGATATTTGAAAAATTTAGACAACTTCAAACTCCATCAAAAAACATGTCGGACGTAAATATGACAAGTCCATCTGAGTTTTGAAATGTGCATGTTATCCAATTTGATTACGTATTATAACTTCGAGTTAAAGATTAAATAACTGCTTTAGAAACTGTCTACGAAAGAATTAAGATGCTTTTCCGGCAAATATTTATTATAAAAAGAAAAATTTTGCAAAAATTGAAAATGATAAACAATGATAAATCAATTGCATGGTTGTCGTCCTTGATCACAGAGGACATACAAATACACACAACATACTCGTTAGTCTCTAGTTTGTCTCCATACAACCAAATTTAATGCCAGTTCCAGAAAAATAGGCAAACAGTCATAAAAACAATATAGTGCAAATGAAATATAAATGTATTAAATATTTTATGAAATATAAGTAATTATATGAAATAATTTTTATCTGTGCGTGTGTGAACGGTAACAAAGACATTTTTACATAATTTAATAGACAACTCTATGAAGTAACTCATAAAGAAAATCCAGTCAAATATCGTGAAAATTTAGAACGATATCGGTGATAGGAGTTAGCTGATTTTTAATTCTTTCTATACATACTAAATATGTATACTTTTAATAACAAAAAGTGTAATTTCTCAAACTTTTATTCATAATATTTTAAAAAAAGATAAGATATAAATAAGATAAGACATAAAAAAAGATTCAATAAGGGGTTAAAGGTAGATTTTTCAGTGTTTCCTACCAAATCTATTTTGTTAACATTTTTTTCATTTGGATACTGTTTTTTATTTCTTATTCTCCAAATCACTAATGTTGGTCAAAAGCCAGTGAGAATCCTGAATTCAACCTATAGCTTCTAAATATTTTTACTAAAAATTTTAGAGATTCTGTATATAAAGATGCTTTTTAATTTCATGAAAAAAATCTTAACACTTTTTTATTCCGTTTCATTGCTCAAAAATTGGTGTCATCTAAATTTTGTAAACTGCAGCGCTATTTGAAAAGACATTATACTATGTAAAAAAAAGAATTGATATATTTCCCAGTATACTCTATCTTTCGTCAAATCTCCCATTAACGTTATGTCATAAAAACATGTATACGCCCATTAATATACTTTTTGGAACGTTAAATAGTCCTCTGGGATTACATTTTTTTTGCCTTCAAAAGCCTCCTATCTTAAAGCAATAAATATTAGTATATATCGAAAAAGTCATAAAAAGGCGAACGTCATAAAAAGCGAGTCAAGCTAATCAAATAAGGAATAAATATATTTCCTTTACATAAAAAGACATATCTAAACTGAAAAGTCACTTTTTTAAATACCTAAAAGCCGGGTTATTAATTCTATGCTGCGTCATCAAAGAGATGGAAGAACGTCTTTATTTCCGATAACGACGTTTCAAGAAGCCGGGGGAAAAAATGCGAAATGCTTTTAAAAAATCAAGAATATGCAAGAGCGTGAGGGGAAGGGAACTGAATAATTTGGGTTTTGGCTCCAAAGGGGCTGCAAAACCTCTTTCAACCATTAGTCGAGGATAAGTTGGAAAATAATGCAGAACTAGTCACTTGCCGCCATCTTTGAATTTTGTAATTTAGTTGTTGAAATTAACAAGTGATATCGAATGATTCTTGTATTTTTAACTCATTTGTGCTTGAATTTTTGTTTTCTAAAATTTAGCGGAAAAATCACTTTATGATATTCCAAAAAGAACTGGTAAAATAGTTAAAAAAAATACGCTATTTTTTTTTCTTGATAAAATGTAAACATACTAAATATGAGAATATGCGTAATACTTGTAATGCAGGCCTCAGTAAAAGTTTAGACACTGGTGTTATTTAACCTTTAAATAAAAAATACGAACTGTTGTGTTACACAAATGGCTACACATATTTTTAAATATATATGTTAAACATTTTATAATAGTAATAATGGTTTTAATATAGGACAATATTTAATTTAATTGAAAAACGTGAAACTTGCATATGGCAAATGTTAGGACACTTTTTCAATTTTTTGGCAACTGTTCACGAAAAAATGCAATTTCAAACTTATGCTGTCTTATATCTGAAGTATTTAAGTTTACCTTACTATAGTATTGCGGTTAATGAAGATTCCGCGAGCTAGTAATATTCAACTATAGATTTGGTAACTGAAGTAGGGAAATTGAAATGAAAAGGGAAGACTGTTGCAAAAATTTCAGTTACATTGAATCGTTCAAAGAGATCTGTCTACGAATTATAGTCTATGTGTGACTCCTTCTAAACAAAACATAAATCTGGAAGACCTTATGTGACCAGAAAATGAGATGACAGAAGGATCCATAAACTGGCATTTACACAGATAATCATTGCTAGTCACATTAAAAGTAAGTGCGAACTTTTTGTGTTGAAGGATATAATTCGCAGATGATTTAAAGAAATCAATTAAAGGTAAATCAATTTACAGGAAAATGATAAAACACCCAGCTTTGAAATTTCTCTACAAATTGGCAAGAATGCTTTGAAATTGCAAACATATGTCATATGGACCCAAGTGCTACACTATGATATTCGGTAACGAAAAAAAGTGGAATTTGAATGGCCACAACGGGGGACATGCTATTGGCACAACTTGCGTAAAGAGCTGGGGACTTTCTGTTGTCAACAAGGATGTGACTTTAATGATTTGGTCTTCTCTTTGCTCTAATGCTCGAGTATCTGGAGTTATTCAATGGTTGCCAAGCAGCGCTAGACTACGTACATACGCTGAAAAACAATTTGCAGTCAATACACATACATTTAACGTCTGAATTTAAAAAACTATTAAAAGATTGAATAATATAAATTAAGACAGACTTGAATACATTTTAAAAAAAATTAAAATTTATATAAAAAAATTAAAACACTGAAAAACATTTAAAAATACAGAAGTAAACGTTTCGCCAAGCTACACACAAGGCCTCATCAGTACAAATAATAATTCCTTGCAAAACAAACATTGAAACAAATCAAGAGTTACAGTTAGTTATTATTTTTTAGAAAAAGATAATATTCATCGCTAATTCATAATCATATCTATGAATTCATCGATTTTTTAGTGTTTTAATTTTTTGTATATAAATTTCATTTATTTTTAAAAAATGTATTCAAGTCTGTCTTAAATTATATTCTTCAATCTTTTAATAATTTACAGTCATTTGGAGAACTTTTAGCTGGTTTAAAGTATGTAATTTAGCAAAATGTGCGTCTATTCATGTTGCACACACACACACACACACACACAAAAGCAAAAAAAAAAAAAAAAAAAAAAAAAAAAAAAAATTGTTTAACTCTTAAAATACCACTGATCTCGACTGAACAGCGTATGGCCCTGATCTGGACCCGATCGAAAACCTTTGTGACATCATATCTCTTAAGGTTTATGTAAATTGTTGCTATATTTTTCTGTTAATGAAATTCGAGCTGCTGTTGAATATGTTTGGTACAAAATAGACTCCCCAAGTGACGCAGGATTACGTTTCTTCGATAAAAAGTCACATTCTTACATTAATTGCAGGCAATGTGGCTGCAACTCGATTTTAATTTATGGTTATTTTTCTGTAAATAAACAGATTGTCTATACTTTTGCAACTATGTTAATTTTTTTTCGACATTTTATATTATGTATAAATATAATTTAGAATTTATTGTTTGTAATTAAAGGATAAATCATAAGTAATAAATGACAAACGAGTTTCATTAATTCGTTACATCATACTTCTGAATATAGAAGTGAAATTGATCATTGTCTAAACTTTTGCTGAGGACTGTAGTATAATATGCATAGTATAGTTATATATTTTGTCTATAAAATAAGCTTTGGAATTGTATATTATATACTATAATTAGTATTTTTTATGAACTACTGAAAAATTATATTTATTTCTTTACAAAGATTAATTACATTAGAAGTGTTAGTAATAATAAGCTAAGTATAATCGTTATATAATCGTATTTGGGGCTCATTTTTTTTCTTACTTAAAGGCCTTTGAAACCACCTTTTCAATTTTGACTTGAATGTTAAATCTGTGCACGCAAATATTAAATACACCATAGAGAATGAATAATAATAAAAAAAAAACTTTTAATTTAAATTAGCAAAAAAGCCTTAGAATCAAACTTAACGAACAAGCAAGCTATAAAAATATGAGCAGGGAGAAAAATCAGTTTGAAGTTTTCATTTGTACGGGTAATTGAGCCAAATCTATTAACTTAAATTATAATATCTCACGATACTATAAATCGTATAGGTAAAAATGAGGTGTCACGAAACATTCACAATTAAAAAAACTTTCAGTTAAAAAAAAAAAAAATCGATATTTTGATTAATTTTAAGGTATTGCAACCCCTTAATTATCTTGAAGAAGATTTTACATAAATAACTATCCCCTAAATAGCTAACAAAAATATGTACTCATTCGTGCCTTGCCTCTTATATTTTGTACATTACAAAAATGCTTAAAAAATAGGCTTAGACGTATAATTTCTCAAGTGTAAAAAATACGTATTTCAAAAAGTCTACAAACTAAAATTATGACTTATCAGAATTACACAATAATTTTATTAGAAGTTTGGTTAAGTTCGTGAAATCTGTTTATTCTGAATGTTACTTTTGTCGTTTAAGCCTTATCTCTGTTTTTTGTATATATTTTATCTCTGTTCTTTGCATATATTTCTGTGCCTTATCATTTTTAAAATCATAATTAAAAACAAATTTAAATAAAGTGAAAATAATTTTAGTTAAACTATAAATTATTCTGCTTGAATCTATCTCTACCAAATATTGCACATCTCGTCTGGAATTCGTTTCTGAACTTAATAGATTCGGCTGTTATTCTGTTACTGATTGAAAGAAAAAGTTGATAATCATAATCGGCGGAGTCGATTAGTTCTTTTCATCAGTATTGAAGTGGTATCGACAGTACTCAAAATCAAGTATGAGTAAACCTCGAAAATGAAATATAAATGTGCACAATTTCTGTGAGTTCAATTTCAAGATATTCAAATGGCACTTGTACGGTAGCATGTAATTTTCAGGCAAAGGAATGTGGGGTAATTAACAGACAGCAATAATACTCGTACACTAATCGGAATCAGGGCAAAACAGTTTTTATTTTCGCTAAATCAATTATTTTTCTATTCCATTTAAAATTTGTTAGTAATCAGCAGCTTACTCTGTCTTGTAAAAAATTGTTTTCCTACATGCTATAAAAAATTACTGTTTAACTTTTTGCTTCATTGATTTCAAATTACAATTTCTCGCATGTGACAACTCCAGAACAAATTTTACTTTGCTTTTGAATAATAGGGTATGTTATCTTTTTGGAAACAACCAAGTAATGTTGTTTGGATGTTTACAATAGCTTTATTTTCTGACCTAAAAACAATTCTAATCATTAACACGTTGAAAATTGCACGTCAAATGTGGCAAATGAGCTGTGTTCGTACTATAAGTATTTTTACAAATATTCAGATTTTGATGCAATAGCTGTTAAATTTTTATGCAAAAATTCTTCAATACAAAATATGATATGATTATAAACCAATTATAGACATATATCAATTAGAGAGCAATCCAACTATATTAATGCAAGTTAGAGTACGCACAGACAAACCGAATTCTTAAACATTTTCAACTGTGTTGTAAAGTGTTAACATGCCTAATAAATTGAAATTTGACGTTCAGAAATTTATGCCCAATAGACGGTAGCATATTTTAATTCTCTGCACTGTATTTTGTCTACTATCTTTACATACGTACATGTCATTATTTAACTAAAATTTAATTAAGACTAAAACACGCTTAAATATAGTGAAATCAAACTTCCAGAGATTGTCTTCAATAGACAGCCACGTATCTAATTCTTTGTGTAGCCCTATATATCATTTTTCTACATTTTATAAACATATCTATGATTTACTCAATACAGTTCAGTGTAAAAATAAATAACTTATTTAAAATCCACCTTTAAGCTACCATTGTTTATATTCTTTAACCTGTGCATCAGGGGCGTGCGAAAAGAAAATTGTGCCCGGGACAAAGTTTCAGTTTGGCTCCTCCCACTCAACTTTTTCTTGTGATAGCCCAAAAAATGAGGTTGGTAGTATAAATTTGTTACCCCCTAAATTTCCGCTTCCGGGGCGACCGCCCCCTTTGCCTGCCCCTTTCGCACGACGCTGTGTGCAGTTTCTGTTGTGTTACTCTGTATAGGATATACAGCATTTGTACACACAACGCAATATGCAACAATTTAATTAAACTTAAAAACTCATATCACAACTAAAAATGCACTTCTAGCAATCATCTCTAATATACAATATTTCGGTTGCAGTATAGTACCCGAAATATTTTGTACGCCCCTATAAATACTCTGGACTTTCTATGATACAGGATATAACTCATAGTAAACTTCAGCAATAATTCGTATATAAATTTCGTTATATATGAAATAATTTAACATGATTAAAATACGCTGAAATAAAGTTTCACCCTTATCATTATGTAACGGAATTATTTCGTGTGGCCCTGAATGAATAATAATCATTTTTTACACCGCCTATTGTAACAGATTATATATTTTATAACACTTCAGTAAATGCATAACAATTTCATTCTATTTGAAAGGCTGTAACACCATTAAAATACATTTAAAAAAAAATTTCCCCATTGGCTGTATGTAACGTAAAACTTTTGGCCGTCCCTGTAATTAAGATATACATCCCATTTTCATAAAATTTGAAATGAATCGGCAAAATTTTGCAATAATTATATATTTAAAATTTCAAAGAATTCGGTTGGTTAGTTTTTGCTCTATTGGACAGACAGAGAGACAGATGGACGGACTGAACGACGACTATAGGTGCTTTGTATTTGCATACTAACGAATGTGCCTAAAAAAAACCAGAAAAACATTTTACTTTAATCAATCTTCATTTTTCGATTCCGTATGAGGGCCAAAAAATTCAACTTTCGTGTCAAACTTTGGAAGTTCCTTTCGTGGTTTGATTCCAAAGCGGATGTCTCCGTCCTTGATTATAATTATTTTTGAAATCATTAATTTAATTAATTAGTTATATTTTTCATTAAAAAATATTAAAAACATTAAAAAAAAATGCAATACAAATAACTATTTGAGGTATGGAACCTCAAGATGACATCATTTTGAGCTGAAATTTGGAGACAATTTCTTGCAGGCAGTTAACACCATATAACTCAGGCAATGTGAATTTCGAGAAAAAAATTTTTTCGCTCCACTCTACTGCATAACAAGTTAGGAAATAAAAAACAGAAAAGCTTATATTTTTGTTCAAATTATTATATAAAATATATTTTATGCATAAAACTTCATTATATAAAACATAAAATTTTTTGACGCGTGGTATTGAATTCTCTAGTTTGTTTTTTGATGTGTGTAAACAGCAAATTGTTCATTTTTTCAGAAAATTGATTTTGTCTTTCATTAGTTGATCTTCAGTTTTACTGTAAAGAAAAAAAAAAGTGCATGAAGAATATTGTTTTATTAAGACATTATAGGAACTGCGATATGTTTTAGTTTATAATTTATATTAAGCTAGGACACATTTATAATTGCCAATAAGCGTTCTATTTTGAAAATATCAGATATATACCAAAATATCAAGTTTTATTTTACATTTTCAAAAATATCACGATATTTTCAATCACTGCGGCCATGCATGCATTAGTTGAGATGAATAAAAACAGTTAGCATTGCAAAATTTGAATTTAAATATTATTAATTATAATATTAATTTAAGGAAAACAAGTTAAAAATGAAAAACTGGTGATGAAAAGTTTACACAAATCTTTTCCCCTTAGATAGCGAGCAAAAAGGCTTTACTATAGTTTCGGTAGTCATTAATTTGCACCCATCATCATCAAGTGATCAGTAGTATATCGGGGTGCAAAATGATAAGAACGATCATGTAATTGCTTCAATCAAAAATATAATTATATTAATCCTCACATAAATCATATAAATTTATTGTATCATACTAAATACTCAATATAATCATAACAAAATTCTAAAACAATTTTTGCAAATATAATGTATTACGTTGCATTTTTACTCGATATGCACTGAGAGCAAAATGATAAGAACGACGCAAATTTTTCTAAATTATAGAAATATTACATGCAAATTAGGCTTCTTTTACATTTAATAATTTCAATGCAACATTATAGTATAGAGTTTACATAGTTTTGAATTTGTTGAGGTCACAAAACACGTCATATCTTCCAAATTTCAGATTTTAATTCTGCTTTCAAGTTGTACTGCACGTTTTGAAAATTTTTCATTATATATAGTGTGCCCTAAACGTTGTTTATGAGATTTAGATTTTGTCCACTGGCTGGCCAATCAAATTTGAGAGTCTTCGTTACTTTCAAATCACTTTTTTACATCTTTTTCTGAGTGAATTTATAGGCACTGTCTTGTTGAAAATTTCATAAAAGTCGGTAATTTTTTTAATTCAAGTTCGAGAAATGGCATTCTAACATGCGAATAAAGGTATGCCTATTTTGTTTATCAATCTACAAAAGCAATTATAAGCTTGCCTACCGAAAAAAATAGCCCAAACCATTAGAGAAGCTCCACCTAATTAAATACCACCTAATGGAAAATATGTCTTTTTCATTTTGAAGCTATACAAATATGAATGAATACTAATCCAGAATATTGAAATTAAACTTTTTTCAGCACTGAAGATAATTCTAAACCAATTCGTTTGCTGTATCAGGTGTTTCTCTGAAAACAAAATGTGGGCTTTTCTACTGCCAGATGGTAAATGCGAACATCGACGTGGTTTTACATTAGGACTCTCGACATTTTGAATTGTTCTTTATATGAACTAACTACTATAGTTCTGCTACTAGTAATATACTGATGCTAGCGTCTTTATCTGGCTTCCTTTGCTGTCGTTATTTTACCTGAAACCATGTGAATAATCATACTTTCGGATAGTTTCAAAAGACCTTTTGGTCTCCCTGCAGATTTTGTAGCAACATAAATAGTTGAATTCTGTAAGAAATTAAAAATGACACTCTTTGAAAGTTTAATTTCATCAGCAATTCTTTGAAATTACATTCCGATGTTGTTATAAGATATAATTTGCCCTTTTTCGAACTCACAGTGCATTTTCTTTTACCCTATAGTTCAAATGCTTTGCGATTTAAACGAATATACTCAGAAACTCTTTAAAATGCATCTTTAAAAGATATTCAAAAATATACGCCAATAACGTTTTAGAAACATCGATTGCGTTCTTATCATTTTGCTCATGCGTAAATTTAGCAAAATATATTTTTGAAATGATTAAAAATAATTATATAATTTTTGAAAACAATTATTTTAATATTAATTGAAATATTTTGTATCTAATTTTAACACAAAGGTTTACGCATTTGCATGGCAAACGCAAACTGATTTCTTTGTTTTTGTATTGTTCCTAATCATTTTGCATCCTACTATAGAAAGGAGTTAACTCAATTACTCAACAAGGATAAAATATTTTCTGAACTTTTTGGTCCAAAGAAGATCTTTTACCCTTCTTGAATAATTTACTCCTTTCACTTTCTGGTTACCTAAGGATGAGAGATGTTAATTAATTGCTCAAAACTAATAGGCCGGGGAGAGGCAGCATAGACAATCACCTCATCGAATTCATAAATGAAATTCCAAAAATTAGTTAAAACTCAATTCGCATGTTAATACGCAAAAGGTCTGCCAAGTCATATCTAAGTGGAAAGCAGCCGAAAACCCGGTATTAACAATATTCTACTAGATTTATCATTGTGTTTTCCCGCAAAACCCACAGATATGAAAACATGCAAGACTGGGAGGCAAACACAATGAGTTGAACACAGGTGTATAAGAACATCTGACAATGTCATGCATCTGCGAACAAAAGCTAATTAAAAAATCCATTAGAATGTATTCATTTCGAGATTAAAACAGCTTTAATAAAAAAAAAAAAATAACAAGTTTTGTAAGAAAATCGGTTTAACGGAAGCCCTATATATTATATATAGCTATTTTCAGGATCTCTTAAACTTCATTATATTAGGAAATTAGGAGTACTTCATTTTATTAGGAAAACAATTCCGAAGACCGCATTATTCATCAAAATTCTAAACCAAGTTTAGGTTTTTTTTTTTTTTTTTTTTTTTTTTTTTCAATTTTGATAACTTTTAAGTATTTAGACCCGTTTGTGCCTTTTTTAGACAATGAATTTAACTCTGATGATGAATTAAGAATGACGGTCAATAAACTCTCTGCCCTTTTTTGTCAAGAAAGATAAAATAATCAATAGATAAAATAAAATAAAATAAAGAAATTGTCATTATTTGTTCCCGTCCCCTTAAAAAAAAAAAAGCATTTATTTACTGAATTTTGAAAAAACTAAAAACTAAAAGTTATAAAAGATAAAAATGTAAAATCAAAGCAAACGTCAACGTATTCATTTTTTAAGTTCTGCAGTAGTTAACTTTTTGTAATTAACTTTTGTTTTGAACAATTTTCCTTTTTTTCTAATATGAAAAAAAAATTTTAGCAACATTAATTGTTACCTTTTTTTCAACAATTAAAATCTAGATATAAACATGACCTCCATTAAGTGACCACCTCTCGAAACGACCAATTTTTATTGGAACTGAAAATGGTCGCTTTAGGAGGTTTTACTGTATTTGAACAACTTTTGCTGTACTTCTCAACTTGACATATGACACACCTGTTACAGAATTTCTTTCCGTGGTATTCTAAAATGGCGGTTGTGGACGGACCGTCTTAGAGCAGAATCTCGAGCCCATCACGCTCCGAAACGATAGAAAGAATGAGCAGGGCTACGGATGTTAAATGGGGATGGCGAATTGCGGATGCATTTATGCATCTACTTTTGTCTCATCATATGCATCTGCCATCAAGAAGAAAGGTTTCTTCTCTCCTCTTTAGCTTGATAAAAATCGCACTCCCAACTTTTTAGCCCGGTTCGCAGGATCCATTAGCTTGATGGAAGATATCTACCCCGCCTTCCCTCCTCCCTCTTCCAATTCATCCGCCACTGTACCATTGAGACAGACAATATTCCTCTGTTGTTTTATGCATTCTGATCTTTTTTTATCTCTCGTGCCTTCGCTGTGATTTTCATCAATGGTCGCTTTTCTTGTCGCATCCATATGCAAGTCCCTCCTTTTCACTTAATTCCATTAGGGGGAAGCTTCTTCGCAAGACATTTGGCTATCCGAAGTGTCCCTCTTTACTTCTTAGCAGATGTAAAATGATTACGCATTAGTTTCTCTGTTTTTCCAGTTTTTTCTTTCTTTTGTTATTGTTGTTGCTTTTTTTTTTTTTTTTGATCTAGCGAACAGCTTGCACGGTCTCCATCAAATTACGGAAAAGTTTCGTGTCCCTTTGGATTATCACTCCAAGCATCATTTGATTGCCGTCTTTTGTTTCTCTCGGAAACATTGTTATTTTCGTTTTTCGCTGGTTGTATATGCATGAAATGCTTCTTCCTCTTTCCGTTTTGCGAGTCTTTAATGTTAAAATTTGAATATAACAATGATATTAGTCTCAATTCATTCTCCTGTTTAGATCAGTTTAGACAAATGGCGTAATGTATATATGTATTATGTCTTGTTGATGACTAGATCTTTTGTAACATTTATCTTGATGTCTTATTAGAGCCTTTTTTTTTTTCTGACACATATCTTTAATGATAAAATGCGATGAAGAAAATTTTTGCGCAAGATAATTTGTCAAGGTGTAATATGAATTTAAAAGATTTTAGTGAAAATGAAATTCTTTCTTTTTATTTCTTTTATGTCCGGGAAAATTGTTTCGCTACTGATTTATTTAGAACACACCTTCGAATATTTTAAAATGTTATTTTGATACTTTTAAAATGTGCTTTCTGTTATTTATTGTACAAATCAACGTTATATTTACCTATTTTACAGGGTACTAACTAGATGGAGGAACGAGGATTGGGTCCTCTTCTCTTCCTAGCAATTTCTTTCATCTCTAGATTTCACAATCTTTTAACACTAATATCATCTGTACTACATATAACTTTTTTTTTTAAACTTTGTAAAAAAAACTTTTATGACAGAAGGGACTTGCCCTAAAAATTATATATGTATAATCAAATTAGAGGAAAATAGACAAATTGTAAATTAGTCTTCATCATAAGAGTTCAAAATTCCCTCTGATTTTGCTGGCTGCTTACAACTAAATGAACATCGTTTCTGTTTTTAACAAAAGTAAATAAAATAAAATAAATAAGTAAAAATAAAAATCTTTTACTGTTAAACGATTTAGTCGCATTACCTCCCAGTCTTCAAAATAAGTGGTAGTGTGACTCTACATCAAAAATGATAACAACTAAGTAGTCACCAAATGTGGTGTTTGTTTACACCAGTCGATTGCTGGTGGTTTATTACACCAATTTATTGGTGGTGTTTCTTTACACTACTTTTAGTGGCAACTTATTTGCCACCATTTTTGGTGTAAGGTATAACAAATATATTTTTTCAGTGTATGTGAGCAAATTTTTAGTCATTTTGTAAGAAAAAAATAGCAAATGCTAGAACCCCTCCCCCCTCCCATCTTTGCTTAGATAAAATTTTATGACATTCTAACATCAACACTGCTTGCCACAAAAAATTACAGTTAGGGATAAATTAGAAATTTGTCGAGCAAATTTATACATAAAATATGCATATAGGGGTATCGAAGGAAAACAAAACCGGTTTAATATACTGTTACTTATTGCATTAAAAAATTCATTGAATACAAAATGGTTTTAAACATATAATTATTTATCGCATTTAATTAAAAAAAACTGTCTGCTACACATCTTGAAGATGTTTCAGTGAATATGGATTCCAAATTTCATCAAAATTATTCGGGTAGTTTACGAGGAAACGGATCTTAAAGCTCGCATACTTCCCATAAAATAACACCCAATTTAATTTTTCCTTAAGGGTGTTCTTAAATCAAAAAGGGCCACTTTGTGACACATGCATTAATTTATTTTTGTTCGGAAATGCATGAAAATAGCAGGTGTTGTTATTCAGAAACTCTCTAATTGCACTCATTCTTTTGTTTTTTTAAAAACCCAATAGATTTTTCATAACAAGCCTTCAAAGTTGACACTTTTGAGCATATTTCCCGACGAAAGCAGAAAAAACGGTCGAAAAGGAGAAGAAAAACGGGTGATTGCGTCATCGAAATAGCTTATAACTCGATAAGTAATTTAATTACCATAAAATGGAAAAATAAGTTCAATTCGAAATGGCTTTCATAGTCAGGCATTAAAATTTTATAACTTTCTGTTAAAAAATGAATTTGTAAATGTGTCAAAACGTTTTTCGCTTGTTGAGCGGATCAGTTAAGACACACCCTTAAGATCATCAATACATGAGAAGGATAATCTTCATTTTTCGAGAACTTCTTAGAATATTAACATATTTTATAGTGAACCATATTGACTTTTTAACTATCACAAAGAAGTTTGCTTCACTCTATTGTCTTTCTTTATATCTTCGATGATGGCTCATCAATAAATAGCAGCGAGAACAAACAACAAGCATAATATTACATTTTAGTATCATGGCGATAACGATCTATCTCTTTTTAAAACCCATCACTATAATAATAGTCTTCTTTTTCATGGACTTTGCGAAATGTTAAAGAGAGGCGTCTTTTATAGTCAGCCATATTGAGCCTTTCAACAATTTTATAGTCAGCCCTATTGAGCCTTTCAACTATTTTAAAGTCAGCCCTATTGAGCCTTTCAACTATCACAAAGAAGTTAGCCTCACTCTATCGCCTTTCTTTGAATCTTTGATGATGGCTCATTACTGGCCAAAATCAATGCAAACAAACTCTCATTACTCCTCAATCTTTTCCTTCTCATCATCGACTCAAGCTGATGACCCGCGTGTCTATTTATCTCGCACTATCTCTTTCACTCTTTCCAGTGATGAGAACACACACAAACCCTCGGGCCTGGCCGGCTTATCTTCGTAATTTTGGGGGCCAATAGACGGGGCGTTGTGAAAACTCGGCAGAAGGATCGGCTTAAAAGTGATTGAAATCAGAGTGGAAGCTGCTCGCTGTTGCACCTAATCTCCCTTCATAAGAATTCGGGCCTCTTCTAAAGTAATTCCTTAAATAAACGATGGCGCTAGACCTGGAATATGCTAATAAAACGAATACTAAGAGGGTTTTCCTGTTATCTTGCAGCACTGAAAAGACCGTATGCTCATTTTCTACGTAATCCTGCCTGCTCAAACCAGCAGACAGTTTAATTCGACTGAGATAGTGTAATGATAATCGCCGGGGCACCCCTCTTTTTCCCTACCACCCCCCAACAGCAACGAATCACAATTTAGTAAAGGGGGGAGCAAGAAGAAAGGGGGAGGGCGTTATCACGTTGTTCTGTAGAACGATTAAATCCCTAGCCCGCCTTTTGTTGTACTATCTCATTTGCCGTCATTTAAATGCAATCGTAGGAGCGACATTTACGAGTGACGTTAGCAAAGGGGTTTTAATTTTGTTCATTTCGGCGCTTATTTTTCGGCGCAATACCCCCCACTCTCCCCCCACCTTTTATTTATGGGACATAAAGCTCTGGGATTAAAATCGGGCCCGCTGTTCTGTCGCCGGGCAACTAGGCGAATAGGAAGCGGTGTTACGCGCAATTGGCCGCAGTGGAATTGATCGCGCGTACTTTAAAATTGTTCCGTTGTTTCTTTGGTTTTGCGTTCGGCGTTTATGCCTGTTCATAAATGGAGCGTATGAAGCCCAATAAAGGTCCCCCCGTTTTGCATGCGCGATTTAAATTGATTTCTCATCATTCGTTTTAAATATTTTCGGCGATCCAGATTTTTGTTTAGTTTTGGGTAGTTTACTTCTTAGAGTCTTTTCCTCTTCATTGATGAAGTGTATTTTCACCGAATATTTAGATTGTAGCATATAATCATATATCAGCATCTGATGCAAGAGTAATGTTTCAAACAACTTCTGCATAAAACGCAATTCTTCTCAAGCGAACTAAATCTTTTGCTTATTTATACAGACTATTCAAACAAGTACAGAAATACCGCCAAAATTTTAACAACGTATTTGCTAATTTTAACCTTTTGTAGCAAAATTATAAAAAAAAAACTTAAAATATAAAAGATTTTTACTTTATTTTACTTTATAAATTAGATTTATAGTTTAGTTTTATTGAATTCTATAAAATCTTTGGACACCAGCAAAAAAGGAATTATATGCAAAATGCGAATAAATGTTATTATTAATTAATTATAATTTGTCATTATAATGAATTGCAATATTTATTTTAAAACATCAATTAATAGTTTGAGATATTCATATTGAAATTAATAATAATTTTTATGCAAGAATTATCATCAAAATTAATAATAAGGAGTATTCATTCTTTTTTTAAAATGAAAACGCGTGAAGTCCAATAAAGATCCACTCGTTTCGCAAGCGCGATTTAATTTAAGACCGGGATGAGGTAGCACAGACAATCACCTAATCGAGTTGGAAGCTGAAATTACAGAAGCAGTTAAAACTCAATTTGCATATTAAAATGCAACTGATCTGCCAAATCATATCTTGCTGAAAAACACCTGAGAATATGATTTTAATGGTTATCTGGTAGATATACCATTGAGTTTTCCTGTTCCCAGTCCTCCATGTTTTCATACTTTTGGGTTCAGGAAAACACAATGATAAACTTACCGGTCAATCACTAAAATTGGATGTGCTTTCCAAAAAGATTTAACTTGATAGACTAGTTGCATTTTAATATGCTAACGGATTTCTTACCTAATCCAAGAATTTCAGCTTCCAACTCGATGCCACTTTGGGGCAAAATCCCAAAAAGCTGGCCAAAATATGAAAAAGTTATCCAAATTGCACGAAATTTTGTACGCCGGTGTTTTTCAGGATGCCGATTACGATTACAAAATTAGAAAAAAAAAATGGCGGATCCAATATGGCGGAATAAAAATTTAAACGCTTCGAAAGCTATATTCAATTTGTATGAAATTGTTATTTATGAATCATAAATTTGTATACTTTACAGGATGCTAATTACGATTCAAAAGTTAAATTTGAAAAATAAATAAATAAATAAAATTACAGAATAAAATAAAATAGTTAGATTTAAATAAAATTTAAAGTTTCGAAGGTAAGCTTTATAAGGAATTTTCAAGAAACCATAACATTTTTAACCGAAATTTCAGTATGTTAATGAAAACTAAAATATTATAATATTTAATTTTTATATTATTAAAATAAAGCGAAAATATACAGGGTATTTCGCTACCAGACCGACAAACTTTGAGGGGTGATAGTTGACATGCAGACACACATTATTAAACAGGAAACCATGGGGCGCAAACGTCTTGTGTAGGAGCTAGGGGTTTTAAGGTCCAAAAGTTTAAGGTCCAAAATTTCAAACGATGATAAAAAATGGAAAAAAAGGTCAATTTGTTTGCGGTTTTCGCTAAAATCTTTCTTTATATCACGAATTTTTTCTAAAAAAATTTTAAAGGTTACGTTCAGAAATTGACGATAGAGGGCGCTTTAGACTTTAGAGTAACAAACAACTACTTTTTAACGTTATTTTGTGTACGGGATTAAAATTATTCTAAAGTTTAGACTTTAACTTAAATTTTAAGCTAAAAATTGGAAAGACTGGGATAGCGTAACTAGCGGAAATCGAACTGTGAACAGAGGGAAGGATTTTAAATGCTCATAAACATCGGGCAAACTAACCGATCTTGTTGCGGTTTGCGTGTAGGTCATTCCCTCGGTAATTATTTCATTAAAAATGACGTACAACTAGATGTCCTCATTTTTTGATAGAGTGCGCTTCCAATACGTATAGGACATTTCAAAATTATTCCTGGGTGTTTTTCTTCCAGATTAACATACTTCCAGGAAATGTTAGGGATGCAAAGACGACGCGGAATCACATAGGAGTTTAACGTGGGAAATGCCTTTTTTGCGAGTAACGGTTAAAGGAAGCAGAGAAAAAAGCAACAGAAACAGCAACACGTTAATGTGACCAAGAACAGTTTATTTAAAGGTTTTACTACAAAAAGTGTCCGAAATTACGACCAGAAATAGTACGGCATGCTTGACAGCGGCGTCACATGGAATTCCTGACGCTTTGAAAGATTCCGGGCATCTCTGATAGCTTTCTGGCAGCTACAGAAATAAGATCTTCGATGTCTTCAACTGATGGTACGGGAATCTCATGGTACTGGTCGTAATTTCGAACACCTTTTGTTAGTAAAACCTTTAAATATTTTTTTTTGTCGAAATTAACGTGTTGCTGTTTCTCTGCTGTTTCTGTTGCTTTTTTTCTGCTTCCTTTAATCGTAATTCGCAAAAAAGGCATTTCCAACGTTAAATTCCTATGTGATTCCGAGTCGCCTTTGCATCGCTACCATTTCCTGAAAGTATGTTAATCTGGAAGAAAAACACCCAGGAATAATGCCATTGAAATGTCGGAGATGTGTTGGAAGCGCCCTCTATCAAAAAATGAGGACACCAAAGCTGTACTTCATTTTTAATGAAATGATTACCGAGGGAATGACCTACACGCAAACCGCAACAAAATCGATTAGTTTGCCCGATGTTCATGAGCATTTAAAATCCCCCACCCCTCTGTTCACAGTTTGATTTTCGCTAGTTACCCGATCCAAGTGTTTCCAATTTTGAGCTTAAAATATAAGTTAAAGACTAAACTTTAGAATAATTTTAACCCCGTACACAAAATAACAGTAAAAAGTAGTTGTTTGTTACTCTAAAGTCTAAAGCGCCCTCTATCTACAATTTCTGAACGTAACTTTTAAAATTTTTTTAGAAAAAATTCGTGATATAAAAAATGATTTTAGCGAAAACCGCAAACAAATTGACCCTCTTTTCCATTTTTTATCATCGTTTGAAATTTTGGACCTTAAACTTTAATGGTCCCTAGCTCCTACACAAGACGTTTGCGGCCCATGGTTTCCTATTTAATAATGTGTATCTGCATATCTACTATCACCCCTCAAAGTTTGTCGGTCTGGTAGCGAAACACCCTGTATTTCACAAATGCACTTTCTGAAGGCAGCAGGACGTTTCGGTCCCGCCATTTCGGTCCTGCCATTTCGGTCCCGCCGTTTCGGTCCAGAGACACTTTGGTCCCAAGACATTTTGGTTCCGAGCCGTTTCGGTCCCAAGACATTTCGGTCCCAAGACATTTCGGTCCCTTTTCCTGCAAACTGAAATTTTGTGAAATAAGACATAATTTTATAGGGAACATTGCAGAGTTTTTAAACTGAAGGCCATAAAATTTTGGTATAAGGTGATTATAAGTGCCCGAAAACCGCACACGTATAACTCTTATCCAAAATATTATAATTCACACAAATTTTGTATGGTAATCCTAATCATAATTGGTAATCCTAATGATAATTAGTAACCATAATTATCAAAACAGTTAGTAATTTTAATATAAAATCAAATTAATATTTATTGATTAATAACATTATTAATGAATTATTTACATAATGAATTTTACTTTAAAATATACTCAATACATAATCCATTTTATATTCAAAGCATCATTATATTTCCTAGTAGTTCTAAACTGAAATTTATCATTTACTTGTTTATTTATTGTATATTTAAAATTACAGAAATTAAAAACAATTAGTATAGAAAAAAAAAAAAAAAAACTAAAATAAGAATTTTTTTTTTCTGGGAAAATAGGAGCGAAAAGGTAATACAAATAAATAAATAAATAAAAGCTTAGATTTGTGACTTAAAAATTGAAAATAAAATTATTTAAAATATTATTATATTACATTTTAATATATTTAACAACTAATTATTTATTTTAAATTAAATTAAATTAATTATTTTAAATTATATATTATATTTTATGCATAATATTTATATTATTACATTTTAAAATATTATTATAGTAATTTTATGTAAGTAAAAATACAAAATAAACATGTTATTAGAAAGAAATAGGCCCAGTTTCAATAAAATTAACTTACAAAAATCGTCTTCATGGCGTGAGAAGACTGTTAAAAAATGAAATCAATAAATACTATTATTAAATAAAAAAAAAAAATAAAGAAGAAAAAAAAAAAAAGATAGAAAGAAAGAAAATGGTGGAGGCGAATTTCTGAAAACAAATTTTTTTCATGCATGCCCA
This sequence comes from Maratus speculifer, assembly GCA_964019185.1. Lineage (NCBI taxonomy): Eukaryota > Metazoa > Arthropoda > Arachnida > Araneae > Salticidae > Maratus > Maratus speculifer. Next base: position 116,212,917 of record OZ025297.1, on the reverse strand, counting down.
GTTACGAAATCACCATTGCTTTCGCAATGTTAATAATGGAAAGTAACTTATGAAAACAAATTTATAAGATGCAACTTTGTATTATAAAAATAATAATAAAATAAAAAATTTGTTCTTCAATAAATATATCTCATTTCTGAGTTATCAAAGGAGAGGGTGTAGATGGATGATTTGAGAAAAAAAAAAAAATATTATAACTTATAACTGTCTAATTGAATTATTAAAGACATTTATAATTAAACTAATTGAAAGGGAAAAAAATAGCTCAGTTTTTTATTATTTAATTAATGCTAATTTAAAGGTTCTAAAAAAATGTACGTAAACAGCCAAAAAAATATTTATGGCAGTTTATATAAGATACTTTTTGGTTTATAGTAGTTTATAGAAGTTTGTATAAAATACTCATATTAATAATTATTAATAAAATTTAAAATATTTATTCTGATTAATAATAATACTACTAAAAGCAAAAGACAATATCCCCTAAACTTAAATCACATTGTTTAATCAAACAAAATTTTCAATTAGCTGTGATTTCATTATCACGAGCTATAAAAGTTTAAATTTATCGGACTCTTATATTCAACTTTTTATAAAACTCGCGGGGAGGGAAAGAAATATTTAAAAAAAAAAAAAAAAAAAAAAGCCCGAATAAAATTGAACTTATAGCATTTGGTAGGCTTACAACAATTAGAATCCGAGTTATGAGGTAGCTAACAAAAAAATAACAAAGGACCGAAATGGCAAGGGAGAAAAGTTGCTGGGAACCGAAATGGAAACCGACCGAATTGTACCGGGGCCGAATTGTCTCGGGACCGAAATGTCTCGGGACCGAAATGTCTCGGGACCGAAATGGCCAGGGACCGAAATGTCTCGGCACCGAAACGGCGGGACCGAAGTGGCGGGACCGAAATGTCGTGTACCCCTTTCTGAATCAACTGTAGTATAATAAATAGATTCTTCAGTTGCTGAGGTGTCGAACAGTTATTAGAACTTGTTAACGGTACTAAAAAAAGTAGTAGTACTAGAGTAGTACTAGAAAAGTAGTACTAGAAGATGCTGTGACTCTAGGTACAAGGATTTTAATTTCTTCTACGGTTATTTACCTAAACTTGAAATGAAAAGATCAAGTGACTATAAAAAACGTAAAAAGCGTTTTTTACTTTTTTTTTTTTTTTTTTTTTTTTTTTTTTTTTTTTTTTTTTTGTAGTACAACATTTTTTTAAAGAAATCTTCTCGATACCTTTTGATAAGTTTGTTGCGCAGCTCTTCAGAATATTCCGACATTTTCAAAATGACAATAATGAAGAAGATATTATTTCTTTGACATTAACAAGTAGTTAGTGCACTAAAATAGGCATAGAACCAGGAATATATTTCAACGAAACTACGAGTTGTTTGCAAGAAAAAATAATCTTCGAAATTAATTAAATAAATGACATGGCAACAAGAAATTATGATGTAGAATCGTTTAATCAAATCTTCGCCTATGATCATTATAGAAGTAGAAATATGAATTTTTAAGGGTGTATTCTAAAAAATGCTTTTCCACCTTCAACAGTTCGAAATTTTCTGATACAATTTCAGACGAATTTTGTAAAGTCGAAACATGAAACTTGCCGAGGGAATTTTTGAAGAAACGTATAAGGTGCTGTGTGATGTCATTTTATAAACAATTTATAAACATGATTTATAAACAATTATCTTCTCGCTATGACTCTTTTTTTTCGTTCACAGATCTCCCGCTTCGGAAAAATCGAATCAAAATGCCGATTTTGATTGCTTTTTTTTTGCAATATTTTCTGCATTTATCAAAGAATCGACAATCACGGCACCTTGTGTACTTTCTAAATAAGACAATTTGCCAGTTTGATACATTTGAGTGCAAAAAGGAATTTAAAAATAAATCGCAAAATAAGCAATTTGAATCGAAATACACCCTTAAAAAATCAAACTTCATTGCCATATTTTTGCTTCTAATTACGGTCTTTGGTTTATCGACTAGAAATCGTAAATTGTGAGTGAAATCTATTTTGTATATTTTGATTTGCAAGTTCAATTTTCATATTCTCATGCGGTGTACGCGCTTGCCATTTTTTATTATCCAGTTTGTATGAAAATAAGCAACTCTCAAAACATCTTAGCATGTGAAGTGTACATTCCGAATTGTAAATGATCTTCATTTACTTTTAATTTCAAAAATGTGATATCGGTAAGAAGCTGTTTTGAGGTTGCCTGACATAGGTATAGCAAAGTTAAGTATTAAACTAATTCGTAATAAACGTCTACTTCATCTCTATCAGTAATTGTATTAAATGGAATAAGTTTATTCTCCCCGGTATTTATTGGTGCAAAAAATGGATCTTGTTTGGCCTAGTGAAATGAAGATCTCGGTTTTTTCAAGATAACGATTTATGAATTATTCGCAAGATGTATGTGTCCTAGTGGAACGGGAGAAGTGAAAAATATTTTAGAACATGATTTCCTACCATCACCATCGCAAAACTTTTTTAAAAAAATCTTCGACCAGATTTTCTATCACATCCTCACTTGCAAATCAAATCCAGATTGCTAATATACTCGTAAATCGGATTTCTTACATCCACTTGCATTAATAAACTAAACTGAAAAGTATGATTTAGCAAAAATTGGCATTAACAAGATAGTTCGTCTAATTACAATAGAATGAACAAAATTATCATATGGGTCAATCCATTTCAAGTGGTCCAGAAAATATTTTTTTGGGGTCGCTCGACCATTTTTAAAAAATCTGAAATTTTTTTTACAACAACCCTAACATGACGGAAGTTCAAAATGACCGTTATTTTAACTAGCATACCCAGCCCGCTTCGCCGGGCTTAATTTGAAGGTTTATTTAATAATTTATGTGTATGGTACGCTTCTCTCTCAGCTGGCGACGGATCCCCCGGTGACTCTACGCTTCTCTCTCAGCTGGCGACGGATCCCCCGGTGACTCTCCCCGGACCATCGGCACTCCACGTGCGTCGGGTGAGCGTCAGAACAAACTTTCAGCATATACATATGGGTGGTTGTACTTGAATGCACAGACCTGCGCGTTTTTTTCTATCTTGCTTTTATACCTCTGGACCGAGTTGGCGCATTGCCAAGATTTGCTTCCTCTGGACCGAGTTGGCGCATTGCCAAGATTTGCTTCCTCTGGACCGAGTTGGCGCATTGCCAAGATTTGCTTTCCCCTGTGCCTCAATTAATTAATTAATTATCCTCAGAATTCCTTTTATTTATAGAGATTTTACTATTTTTTGTTTGTGCGTGGCGGCCATCTTTGTTTCATCGTGTGCAGCGATTTTCTCAGATATTAGGATACACAAAATTGTAAATATCTCGTCTTTTATTTTCCCAATTGAAATGGGGTTTGCAGCATTTTTTTCAGAATAAAATAGGCTAAATGTACAGTGGTAGAATAATTTTGAAAAATAAATTTTTACCGGTGAAATTTTAGCACAAAATTTAAGATTTTTTCCGAAATCTATCCATTTGCAAGAGGAAGTTTTTTATGCAAGGAAAACTGTCAACCTTACACAATTTTTTCTACAATTAGGTCAAAAGTGTGTATACTCATACACCAAGTCCCAGATCTAGGAGTTAATTTCTCTTTGCGAAAAAAATTCCGAAATTCTTCAAAAATTTCAAAAATCGCACTTTTTAGGCTTTGATATCTCTGGTGGGGAACAAGATAAAAATTTGAAATTCTGGCCTTTGATAGCATTGTGTAGTAGTGTTATGTACAAAAAATTTCAAGCAGGAGATTTGACTACAAGCTGAGATATGACATGGACAATTTATGAAAAATAATATTGTCAAACTATTGTAACGTACTATGTAATTGTTCCACAAGGCTGCCAACCTTACACAATTTTTTCTACAAATAGGTCAAAAGTGCGTGTACTCATACACCAAGTCCCAGATCTGGGAGTTGATTTCTCTTTGCGAAAAAAATTCCGAAATTCGTCAAAAATTTCAAAAATCGCATTTTTTAGGCTTTGATATCTCTGGTGGAGCACGAGATAAAAATCTGAAATTCTGGCCTTTGATAGTATTGTGTAGTAGTGTTATGTACAAAAAATTTCAAGAAGGAGATTTGACTACAAGCAGAGATATGACATGGACAATATGTGAAAACAATACTGCCAAACTATTGTAACCTTCTATGTAATTGTTCATACCTCCAAAATTTTAAATTAATTATTTATGGTACAGAGTTAAATGTTAATTACAAATAGCTTCTTCAAATGCGTCTGTGTGATTTAAACAATTCAGAATGTATGCTAAGCCAATACACTATTTGTCCAGAGGAACAAACCTACAACAAATGCTATTGCAACAATTTTACTCGGTACACATTTCAGGAAAAGTAAATTTCAGACAATGGGTTGCAACTGATCGAGTCGACATGGTTTCAATTATTAAACCTAGAGAATTTTACTCAAGTTAACAAGGGATGACAAGACTTGGGTAGCTTCAAATAAAATTTTGAGAAAGAACAGCCTGATGGATTGACAACAGTAACTGGTCGAACTCATAACATCTCTCGTAAATAGTGTTAAGCTCTTTGTTGAGCGAATATAGTATCTTTGTAAATTAAACATATATTATTAAACTGTTTTCAACAAACGATATTTTCTGTGTAAATATTGTAATAAATGAGACTAATCTCATTTCTCCTAATGTACTCATAATAACATTTCTTAACATTTTTTAATCACCGTATCTCAGCTTATAATCAAATCTCCTTCTTGAAATTTTTTGTACATAACACTACTACACAATACTATCAAAGGCCAGAATTTCAGATTTTTATCTCGTGCCCCACCAGAGATATCAAAGCCTAAAAAGTGCGATTTTTGAAATTTTTGACGAATTTCGGAATTTTTTTCGCAAAGAGAGATCAACTCCTAGATCTGGGACTTGGTGTATGAGTACACGCACGTTTGACCTATTTGTAGAAAAAATTGTGTAAGTGTGACAGTTTTCCTTGAATGAAAAATTTCCTCTTGAAAACGGATAGATTTTGGAAAAAATCTTAAATTTTGTGCTAAAATTTCACTTGTAAAATTTTATTTTTCAAAATTATTCTACCTCCATATATTTAGCCTATTTTATTCTGAACAAAATGCTGCAAACCCCATTTCAATTGGGAAAATAAAAGACGAGATATTTACAATTTTGTGTATCCTAGTATCTGAGAAAATCGCTGCACACGATGAAACAAAGATGGCCGCCATGCACAAACAAAAAATAGTAAAATTAAAATAATGGTCATTTTGAACTTCCGTCATGTTAGGGTTGTTGTACAAAAAATTTCAGATTTTTTAAAAGTGGTCAAGCGACCAGTGCTGGACCACTTGAAATGGATTGACCCATATACAGGGTGAGTCATAAATATCGAAACAATAGGCTATCTCCTTAAATATTGCCCCTAGACCCATACTTCCAATTGCAAAAATTCATAAAAAAAGATGAATTTTTTGATAAGATAAGTTGCAACTCCATGGGGGGTCTGTTTTAAAAAATAAGAAAATTAAATTTTTATACGGGCCCCAGAGGATAAAACTTCCAATTAGAAAAAATTACTTTATCCCTTCCTGAATTGAACAAAAAAAATTTCATCTCGATATCTGCAAATCCCCGAAAGATATTAATATCCAAAATTTTCCAAAATTCCTGACTTACACCATTTAAGCATGCCTCTGAGAGCAGCAAAATCAGTTCATTTGAAGTACAATTAAGGGATCGACCATAAATTTACGTATTGTTAAATGTCGATCCAAGACAACACTTAAACTTTTAGATATAAAATAAAAGCGTATAGGTTTTTGCTTTAAATTTCGATGAAATATGCTAGATGTCTGCAATATTTCGACCTTGCCGCCAACTTCGTAACCGGCACGACTCATTGAACGGACCGTCTTATTAAACACTTATTAAAAGTGTTATCAAATTAAGTGATATTAATTAAACTCTCATTAAAAGTGTCTTAAAAACTTATTTGCTCAGGCAATAAGTTTAGTAAATATAGTAATAGCGAAAATGACTCTTCTATTAGCGGAATCAATGGAAATATATTTTAATAAATTACATAGAAATATTTTAAAAAATCTACTTTGTACTACAGTTAAACCGCTATAACGGACACTCCCGAATAGCAAACACCTCTGTTTAACGGACTATTTTCCAATCCCCTTTCTCAAAACCTAAATTTGTGTATGTTTAACCTCTGAATAACGAACATTCCGAATAGTGGACACTATTTAAGGCGATAAAGGATGAAAAAGTATTTTTTAAGGACAAAAAAATGAAAAAAAGTAAAAAGGCCTCTAAATTTATCAGGGAATTTTGTGATAAATGAGCTGGGGAAAATCCCCCCCCCCCCACGTTCAGAGTTGAATTGAAGGGGTTGCCAAGGAAGGACATCTTCCAGAGCATTGAAATATCCCCTCGGAAAATTGAGATTTTATGCTTTTAACAGCCAAAAAGTGCCATCTCCCTCCCCGACTGGAACTCTATAATGTCCAATAATGTCACTTTGAAAAACAAATTACATGTAATCGCAAGAAAAAGTTAACTTTTGTAACAGGGTTTTTTCACAAGCATGTAATAAACAGTGGGTAAAGGTGTGTACAGTTTTATTTAGCCCCATTGCTTAAAAAATAATTTTAATTTCTGATTAATCATATAAAAGAGGTTTTAAGACATATAAAAGTCAATTAATAAAATTTTAAACGTTTCTTAGCACTTTTTGAATATTTTTGATTTTCCCAATAGCGGACAATTTCTGCGTTCCTGAGGTGTCCGTTATTTAGAGATTTTACTGTATTCAGTTTCAAAATTTATGAAAGTTTTAAACCTATTTTTGCTTTCTTCTATTTTTACAAGAAGAAAGTATTGGATTCATGAAAATTTTGAATTCCGGTTTTCGATGGATTCACACGTTTTAGGGCTCAGAGATACCGAAAAACATGTTTTTATGAAATGTCTGTCTGTGAGTCACAGCACAATGAAAAAATTTGAAATTGACATGATAAAAAAATAAAGTTTAAATCAACTGACGCATTTAAACAGTAATTAAAGAAGGTGAAAATGGCAAAACATGAACAAAATCTGAAATCGAAACTATACAGCATTTAAACGTTAGAAGCCCATCTTTGAACATCTTAAAACTAAATGCACTGCATCAAATGTTTTTATTTCAGTATTTCTCATTTTTAAACTGACATACGTCAATAACCGTCGGTTACGGTAACTTTTCAGCTCAGAAAAATTTACTTTTAAAATATGATTTGTTTACAAAAATTACATTTTTTTAATATTGCTATTTTAAATACTTTTATTTTTTTTAAATACATATTATTTAAAATGCTGAATTAAAATTGAAAATTAGACATTTTCGTTTAATCAAAAGAAAAAAATTCAACGCGACAAATAATATTTTGAGTTATAACAATTTTAATTTACTCAATTTTTTTTTGAAAAAAAATATTAAAAAGTCTTATGATGTGATAATGCTTATAAATTATACGGTTAACCACCACAAAACATTCAAAATTCCAACTTTATAAATAAATAAATAAAATAAATGTTTCCTGGACCCATTACAGCAACATTGTTTCTTCAATTACACGCATTTCAATTTGTGTCTGATCCCTTGAAACCTCACGATTTATTAAAATTGTCATAACTCTCTGAGTTTTGAAGATAACAAGATGAAATTTTTTTTGTTCATTTCAGGAATGAATAAGGAAAATTTTTCTAATTGGATGTTTTATCCTCTGGGGGCCATATAAAAATTTAATTTTCGTATTTTTTAAAATAGACCCCCCCATGGAGTTGCAACTTATCTTATCAAAAAATTCACCTTTTTTTATGAAACTTTGCAATTGGAAGTATGGGTCTAGGGGCAATATTTAAGGAGATAGCCAATTGTTTCGATATTTATGGCTCACCCTGTTTAAAGATAAGAAAATGTAATTCAATCGAGTTATAGAGAATTATGTTAATTTTTTCGTTACTTAATTTACTTATCAAATTAATTTATTCTTATAATTATAGTATTTATTTGTAATATAATAGGTAATAAACTATTTACGAAATTGGATAATCAAAAATTTTAAAAATATTTGTCAGTTAAATTAATATGAAAAGTAATCAATTTCAGAAATTTTGGAGCAGCCAAAAAATTAGCATTTTTACTTGCGGTTAGGTAAAATATGCGTGAAATGCAGAATGACAATTTATGGCAGCTGGTTTTTCATGAATCATTAGATAATAGTCCAGGCTATTATTTCCATTAAGTTTTGTCGTGGAACATTGTGAAACATTCGAACTTTTTGATGTTTGAAAGCAAATAATAATAATAATAATAATAAAATAAAATACTTTTTATAATATTTCATCAAAAATAATTATTAAATTATTAATTTTTATGTGCTTAATATTTTTTTTTGTAGTACATGCAAATAACATACTCACTATCATAGTGTGAATCCATTTTGAATCATTAAAATTGGATTATATTGGAAAATGTAGCGCGTATTTAAAACAAAAATATTCTACTGCACTCTAAAAAAAAAAAATGTGTAAATTTACACACAAAAATGTGTAAATCGATGATACAAAAACGACATGTCTATGTGTGTAAATTTGTGTGTAAATTGCGCCAAATGTGTAAATTTCAGAATACACTTTTTAATGTGTAATTTGATGATAAGTCCAAATGTGTAAAAGTTATCTGATAACTCTTGAAATACACACTTTAATGTGTGAATTGCACTGAAATACACATATTTCTGAGCACTATTTTTACACATGTGTAATTTTTACACATGTTTACATATGTGTAATACTCTTTTTTTACATATATTTTTGTGCAATAGGAAAATACCTACAATGTTGTGTAATATGCAAAATACACATGTTTTTGTGTTATGTACGGAATGCACAGATTTTTGTGTAATATTCTGTTTCTACACATATGTCTATGTAACATGGAAAACACATTTTTGTGTAATATTTAAAATACATAGGTTTTTGTGTACAAAGATTTACCTTATTCTTTGATGTGTAAACTGCGAAAAAGTTTTTAAAATAGCAAAACAAAATTACATGAAGAACAAATTCGTATGCTTGACTTGTTTCTAAGTACGCGATCGTAATTATGTAAATGCGTAATAACTATAGTTGTCATTCAATCCGTCCGTCTGTCTATCTGTCCGTTCGCATATAACAACGCAAAAACTACTTATCCGAATTGTTTGAAATTTAAAATACATAACTCTTGCATAATTTTATCAAGTCATTTCAATTTTTATGAAAATGAGATGCATAATTCAATTATAGAGACAGTCAAAAGCGTTCCCTTGCATAACGGCCCATGTATAAAAATAGTTTCAAGTGCCTTTAAATAATGTTACACGTTTTCGAACATAATAAAATTGACTTGCATCTATGAAGTATATACTACAATATAAATTCTGTATAATCTGTAGTACAGAGAATAGTTTTTATTAATTTACAGGGCCATACTAAAATATTACATTACATTATGGTAAAGAAGGAAACATTGTTTGGGACGCGTTTTAATTTTATAAAAATCAATCTGAAAAAAAGTTATAATTGCTTCTGTGTCTGTAATTGGATTTGGTGTAAACATTTGAATTTTTCGGGCTAGATTAAAAAAACTATTTCTTCTGATATCAAATGACATTTTTTTTAGAGTTTTTATTTATTTTTCTTGTAGTTTTTGAATGCAATACGCTTATAAAAAGTCTTCAATTTAAAAATCACAAACGAAAAACCATGAATTGAAATCTATGAAAAGCTGTCTTTTGTCATCGGTAGAAAATGAAATAAGAAATGTATACCATGTAAAATAATGAAAACTCGAAGTTTTATAGCAAAATATATTATAAACACGCTGAAATAGATAGTATTTAAACCGAATAATTATTTTAAATGCTATATAATGTTAAAACTGCAAATATTTACTCTTATGTTACAATATGTGATTTTAAACATGAAGAAATGATTTAAAACACAAAAATAATAAATTATTTTTTCCAAATTTGTAATAAGCAGAAAATAACACACTTCTCATCCATATTATAATTTTCAAGTGTTAAATTGTAAAATAAATGAACTTACCTTTGAAAAAAAATCTGTTCTGGGCTATCAAAATTCAAAATTCATTTTAGCAATAATGATCTAAAACAGCTCAAGTGATCAAACTCAGTGTCGTCGTATGTTGAGAATTCTAAGAACATATGTGGCAAAAATGCTATGATGGATGATAGCAGTAATAAATAAGACCCCCGATTAAGGGTGTATTTCAATACAAATTGCCTTTTTTCTGATTTATTTTTAAATTCGTTTTTTCTCTCAAACGCATCAAACTGGCAAATTCTCTTATTTAGAAAGTATATTAGGTCCCGGGCTTTTCAATTTTTTGATAAATGCAGAAAATATTGCAAAAAAATGCTGTTAAAGTCAACGTTTTAAACCGAATTTTCCGAAGCGGGAGATCTGGGAACGAAAAAAAGAGTCATACTGGGAAATAATAGTTTATAAATCTAATTCTAATGAATTTAACAAAAAATAAAATCACACGACATCTTATAGATCTCTTTAAAAGTCACATCAGCAAGTTTCGTGTTTTTACTTCTAAAAGTGAGTCTGAAATTGTATCAGAAAATTTCGAACTGTTGAAGGTGAAAAAAATGTTTTCGAATGCACCCTTAATGCTCGCTGGTCATTTTGACTTTAGTGTACATCGCAGTTATGTAACACGTAGATACAAAGGTGTAATTCACTTTACATTATGATCTGACTGAAGCAAAATTCAAACTTTAAAATATTTAGTTATTAAAAAATAATTTTAATCATTCATTGCGAAAATTACATTTTTATTTATAAAATTGTACATTTAAAAATAATAACTCTTGCTATCTATGATTATCATTTTTGAAAACAAAGCTCATTTTTCAGGTCTTATATGAAAGGTTTTGCACAATTTTCCAAGAATCTATGTTACCAAGGCCAATATCACTCTGATATCGTCATAAAATAATACAAGCGGATTTATAAGAATTTACTATAGTGGCTTTAAATGAAATGTGATAAATTTTTTTCCATATGATTGTCCGTTAGAAATCCATATAACCGTACTTATTTTTACCAGACACAGCTAAAAACAAAGTAGGAATATACAGTTAATAACTTTTTTTTTATGTGAATGAAGTATAAAATTGCAGACCATACATAAAATAAAATCACACTTTGGTATATTATCATTAATATTTTATTTACAAGAATGGAGGATAGTTATAAATAACAAAACTTATTTTAACACTCCGCCTACCAGACAGTTCCCCCGTCGGATCGGCCAACAAAAATTAGTTTAAAATTCCGTAAAAATAGGGTGTAAAAAAATCATGATTTAAAAAGCAATAATAATAAAGATCGAATTTTTATATTTAAATCATATTTCTTTTTATTTGAATCGGATTTTTTTTTTCTCCAGCATTGAAATATTGAATAGATGTAGGTTTAGCCTAGGTTTCTAAGATTAATAGATTCTAGGTTTCTAAAAAATTAGACCTTTATTTACTAACATAATCTATGTTTTTGCACTTTAATCAATAAAATTTAATTATTATTTAGTAACTACAAAAATTATAAAAACTGTAAATTAGTAATTTCATTAATTAATATAATACTATAAAGTTATATACATTAATATTTTGCAATAATTATGTAAAACTATATTAAAAAATAATGATTTTACATTTATTAAAATTATCAGTTGCTGCATTTAATTTTAAATTGATTACAATCTTTAATTAGGTATATAATGCATATTGTAATGCTTAAATTAGTAAACGATAATTCAGTATTTAATATTTATTCTAAAAAGAAAAAGGGCAGAATGCTTGTTCTAAGAAAAAGGCACTATTACATAAGAAAATATATAACTAATGTGCGTAGTAGCAATAAAAATAAGTACATAATTTTTTAGTATGATAAATATAAAAATCATTAATTTTCAATATTTCTATAAATCACGAATTGAAAAATACAATTAAATAACATGTTTTAATAATATCCTGCTTTTTTCCAAGAATAAAGTTCTATCATTTTTGTTAAGTCTTGGGTGCACATATTTAGAAGTACTGCGGTATGGAGGGATTTATTTCAAAAAAGATCTGGCTATATTTCACTATTTTTTAAAAGGTAGGGTGCATTTTGTTAATTTCAAAAGGGGCAAAGTGTTGCAGCCTTAACAAATAGCCAAAATGAAACAGTAATCAACAGAATTAATAAAAACAGCAAATAAGTAATTTCAATATGGCATAACCAACATAACTACCAAATATTATTGGTAGCTCGTTTTGCATTTGTACTAACAAAAATTACTGTTAATAGCATAAATCATACCTTACACAATGTATGTGCATACTAATATATATATATATATATAGCCGAAATTTAGCATACTTTAAATGCTTATTTCATATAAAAGAATAAACAATTTAATTACTTAAAGGAAATTATGACATCACAAATTATATTAGATTTAGATTTAAATATAATATTTAAATGAAATATCTTTTATGCCTTAACAAAGTTATTGTATTTAATGTTTCACAGGACTCAAAAATTAAGATTAGAAACAATTATTTAAAGCTTTTTTATCAGATTTTGGTGTACTGTATACAGTATTCCAAATTACATTAATTTTAATACACTTTCCAAATTACATTAATCTTAGATTTTAATACGTTTGTGTCATTTAGAACAATTAGATTTAAATCAATTTTGATTTAAATAATTGATTTTTATTTCAAATTGTTGATTAAAATAATGATTTAATCGCTAGCTTAAATCCACTTTTTAAAATAGTTAACACCCTAAGTAAAATCCAAATGAATGCGATAAAATTTAGAAATTGGTTTGTAAACTTGTTTTATTAGATCTAAATTCGTAAAAATCTCGAAACATTTAAAAAATATATCGAATAAAAGCTAATGAATTTTAACTGTGGTTGTATGCATTATTGTAATTTTTGTGCACTGTTTATCTTTTATTTCTTTTTTCGTGGGTTAATCATATATTTTCTGATAGTGTGTATCGTATAGATATTTTGAAATTCCTTTCATTAAAATCATTCACAAAATAAAATAATAAAAGCTTCTAGAATTTAAAAAAAATAAATAGACAATATAATTATGACATTTCAGCCTCATTCCTTCAAACATAGGAATTATTTATAGAATTTTATTTATTTCAACAAAATCATTGTAATTTAAAGAAAAGCAAACAGAAAAAATATTTTTCATACCTATTTTCCATCGACATATTTCTTCATTTTTTGATGGTAATCCATAGAATCATTTGTAGAAAACAAATAGTCCAATATTAATTACAAAAGCAGTGGCATGAATCTATTTTACACATACCAACAGCATTTGTAAACTTTCTTGGACGTATTTTGTATGAAACACAGAATTTTGCGATACTCTTGTAATATTTTTTGCTTAAATTTTTAAACTTAGACGGACTATACGTACATAAACGACTATTTTTACAAACAAAATGTTCTCGTTCTCTGTGTATTCCAAAGATCAACAAATAAACTATACTGTCTTTAATTAAAAAATCGTCTGCGAGTTTTCCCTATTGCACATGGCATATGCGCATGCAAAAATTATAAAGCAAAAAATGCTTACATTACTAAACTTTGAAGTTTATCACCTGTTCGTTCAAAACAGCAGGCTTGATATTTTTTTTTCCTTTTTGAAATCACAGAAGTATAAGTGTCGCAGAAGTGTGTTTTGTAAACGACAGCTGATCGTTGACAAAAAATCACCGTAAAAGATAAACTGACATATATACCTGAACCTGAAACATTTTTACACTCTTCTATTTTTGCAAGAAAAAAATACTAGATTCGTGAAAATTTTCGAATTCTTGTTTTTAATGGATTTTACACATTTTATAAGGTTAAAAATGTTTTTATAAAATATTTGTTTGTATGTCTGTGACTCTGTCTGTCTCTATGTGATATAAATTTTGTTGGCATTCTATCTCAAGAACTAATACATGGAATACGTTTTCATTTTATTTGAACCTTATACCTACACATGCATATATATATATTTGTGTGATAGAAATGTGATTCTATATGTCAATAATTAATTTATAACAAGCTGGAAATTGCATTTTAAACGTAGCAAATGAGATGCGTTCGTGCTATGACAAAGTTCTAAAAATATTCAGTTTTTGGTGTAATGGATACAGTATTTCGGATACAGTATAGTGGCCGAAATCTTCGGTGTGTCCCTGTAAATACTATCTGCTTTCTGTCAGCGGTGTAGTCGTAAAAAAAGCAAAGGGTATATGCATAAAACAGAGGGTATACCCTAGAGTGTATACACTGTAGCTCTTTTGAGAAACAGAGGGTATACCGAGTTCCTTAAAAAAATCCAAAGGGTATACGGCGTGTACCCGCGTATACCCTCCACTACATCCCTGCTTTGTATTATACAGGAAGTAACTTATAATAAACCTCAACAACGTACATAAAATGTGAAATAGTGTAATCGTATTATAACGCGCCCCGAACGGTATCTCCCCTATAATATTATGTAATGGAATACTTGTGTGTGGCCCTGGAAATTAATAATGAATATTCTTTGCACCACCGATTGTGCAGAACGTATATTTTATCATACACTTCTTAGATACATATAGATTGTATTATATTCGAAAGCGTGTAGCATCATTAACAAATTGGAAATTGCGCATCAAACGTGGCAAATGAGCTGCGTTCGTACTACAATTAATTTTATAAATATTCTGAGCTTAATACATTAGCTGTTAAATTCTTATGCTAAAATGCATGAATATAAAATTTGATACGATTATATATCTCCAATTCAGTAACACGAAAATAATAGGACCTCTTCTTAAATAGGACGCAATCAAGATCGCAAACGAAAATGCGTAACTGATTCGAAAACCACTGCTATTTTCATTTTTACTCTGTAACTCTTACAGATTCTTTTGTGTTACCCTGTATATGATTTAGAGCATTTATATACACAAAGTAATATGCAAAATATGGTTACACTTAAAAACTCATATCACAACTAAAAGTGCACTTCTAGCAAAAATCTGTAACGTAGAGTAGTTCTGGTGCAGTATAGTATCCGAAATCTTTTGTGAGTGCCTGTAAATACTGTTAGCACTTTCTATTATTAAAGAAGTAACTTGCAATAAAACTGAGCAACGTATATCAACTTAATTATATACGAAATAATTTAACATGATTGAAATACGCAGAAAACAATGTTTTCCCATATATCATTATGTGATGGAATTCTTTTGTGTAGCTCTGTAAATGAATAATAAACGTTTTTTCACCATATATTGCACCGAATGTATATTTTAATACGCTTCGGTAAATGTATATAATTTTTTTCCTGTTTGGAATGCTGTAACACCATTAAAATGAACTTGAAACATTTTTTTCTCATTGACGGTAATGTAACGTAATACTTTTGATTATCCCTGTAATCAAACTATACATCCGATTTTCATAAAATTTGAAAAACTCGACAAAATTATGGAACAATTTTATATTTTAAATTTCAAACGATTCGGTTGGATAGTTTTTGCTCTATTATATGCGAACAGACGGACAGACAGACGAATGAATGGACTGAACAACGACAATCGGTCTTACATACATACATAATTACGAACGGACCTAATTTTGTATCAGTTTGTATGTATTAATCACTTAAAAAATTTTTTATCGTTTTCGTTTTCGGCCGAAAATAGGATGAGTACCAAAATTCGGTTTCAGTTTCTGTTTTGATCTTAAAAATCGTTGATTCAGTTGATCCTTAATTATGATTAACACTTTCATCTGTATGAGTTAATCAAGCGATAACAAATTGCACATTTGATTTCACATGATAGGTACACATAAAAAAAGGTAATTTTTTGTTCAAAATGTGTAAATTTTATGACAAGTATGCTTTTGTAAAAAATTACTCACTTATGTGTGTACTTATAATTAAGTTTAAATTAGACTAGCACATAAATAAGTGTAAATCCAAGCATTTCTAGACATTTACACACTTGTTTGAGTTTTTCAACTGATAAAAAATTACACACTTACTTTTACATCCTAAATACACATATAAACAGGTAAATTTCAGAAAAAAATGTGTAAATTTTACGACAGGTGTGTAATTTTAGAAATTTACACATATATTCGGGTAAAATTAGCTAATTTACACATTTATTTTTTAGAGTGTGCATAATAGTATATACGGAGAATCATTGTTTGGGGCGTGTTTTAATTACATTGTACTATTTCACATTTTATGAAATTGATATACGTTGCTGAGATTTAATATCAGTTAATTCCTGTATAATAGAAAGCAGATAGTATTTGAAGGAAAACACAGGAGATTTCGACCACTATACTGAATCTGAAATACTGTATATTATAAAAGCAAGAACTGAATATTTTAAAAACTTCATTATAGTATACGAACGCACCTGATTTGCTACGCTTCACGTGCAATTTCCAACATGTTGTTTACGATAATTTCCCATTTTCAAATTATTTTAGAGCATTCTAAAAGTTTGCAATAATAGATAGAACTTCTATTAGTTACTAGTTTATTTTCAAGTTACTTACTATGGAAATAAATAATTTTCAATCGGGATTTTTAAAAATCATGTTGAAAGTATGGGCACTGTCATCATTGGAACTTTTGTGTCTCCATAGAAAACGTTTTCAGAGTTGAATTCTAGAAGTCATCCCCCCCCCTCCCCAATATTTAAATTTTTATTACTACTAATTTACACATTTCAAAAACATTTTATTTTATTGTCATGCATTTTCTACTTACGAATGATTATTTGAGAAAACAGTAACAAAAGCAGTCGTTGAAATTCGAGAAAAGAAATATGTTTATTTTACAGGGAAAAATTATTTTTGTAAAGTATTGTATTTGTTTATGCTATTTTAACAGATTTTTCTGATTTTAAAATAAAATGTTTACAATTTTTTTTTTCTATAAGATATACAGTTTCTCAGAGGTTTCATGACTAACAATTTTTATCTATAAAAACAAATCAAGAGAATCAAATCAATCATTATTATCCAGATACTTTCATTAAGTAAACAAACAAAATACTCTATAAAAAAAAAAAATTTCAAACTTGTTACAAAAAAAAATAATAATAATAATAATAATAATAATAAAAATAAAAAAATTAATGCGAAAAAAATTATAAATTTGTTTATTAAAAAAGCTTCATGAGCAAATTACTTAACAAAAAAGTTAATTGAAATGTAAAAAAAAAAAAAAAAAAAAAAAAAAAAAAAAAAAAAAAAATACTAAATCAAAATATTAATTGAAAACTACAAAAAATTTTTCATGAAAAAATCATTTAGTAAAACAAATTACCCAACGAAAAAAAAAAAAAAAAAAAAAAAAAATACTTAAAGCGAAAAGAATATTTGTAAACGATTAAAAATCGAAAATTTCACACCTTTTACCTAAAAGAAAAAAAAAAAGTAAATTAAAAAAATTAGTAACTGGAAAAAACAATTGTAAACTTGTTTATTAAATAAAGCTTCATTAGTAAATTATTTAAAAAAATCATTAACTACTCTTAATTTCAACAGTAACCTTTAAAATAATAGGACGTTATCACAGGTAAGTTTATATCCCTTCAACGAAAAAGAGAGAAAAAAAAAAATCTACCAAGAATGGATTCTCTCGTTCATTCTTTCCGGCGAAAGCGATTGTCCTGCCACATATAGTCCAAAAACCTACCGCACAAAACCCTATGTCATCGAGCACAAGAAAAAATCCTTTCTTTTATGGAAGAGTATTAATAGAGGAATCTAATGATCCATGTCTGCAAGAAGCGAAGTGGTGCATAAGCCAAAAATTAACACCACTAATGGTTGACTCGTAGGTTTAGCATTATGTTAGTCGTACAATCAAAAGTATGAAAACATGGAAAACTGGGTGCAGGAAAACACAATGCTAAGTCTACGAATCAACCACTAGTGGTAATAATTTTTGGCTTATGCCCCACTTCGCTTCCGGCAGACATGGATCATTAGATTACCCTATAACTGCTTTTCCATAAAATAAAGGGTTCTTTTTTCTTCTTGATAGCATAAGATTTTGTGCTGTTGGCTCTTGGACTAATATGTTAAGATCTCAATCAATCAGAAGCCAGCAGCATTCAAAACTAACGGGAGGGCAAAGAGGACATATGCCCCGTGTGCCAGAACAAAAGAGTGCCAAATGAAGTTTTTTTCCCCTCTATGTTTAACACGGTATTATTCAAATCTTTCTTTTGGGTATGCTAAAGCTAAAGCATTAAATAATCTAAAGATGATATGGAAAATATGAGAAATTACTACTCGAGGATCTTGTATAAAACATAATTTTTCCTTTAAATTTGTTTTCAAGATTTTAATTATTTAATATTTGGCAAAATAGATTAGGTAGACGTATTACATATACGTTACGTATTACGTATTATACATATTATGATTACATATTTCAAATTTTAAAAGTCATTATTAGAAATTATTATTATTAGGTTATTTCAAAGTCATTTATTAGAAAATTAGTTAAATTCTCTTTGTAAATATATCTTGCGGATGAAGGGGAGGAGGGGGAGGACGCGCAAAAATTCATGTTTGCCCCCGGTGCAAAAAAGCTAGTTTAGGCCCTGGAAGCCAGCTCCTATTCTCAAAGAAACCGGTTTTCCAGGAAAATTTAGCTCATTTGCCTTTCGAACACTGCTCAGGTAATGTACTAATGAGTAATAAGCAAACTCTTCATTTATGAACGCTTTCCTTTGTTCTATTCTTCTCTTACAGCAAACTCTTCATTTATGAATGATTTCCTTTGTTCTGACCTTTTCTTATAACAGAGAACAGACTCTTCATTAACTACCTTCATTAACGCTCTTCTTACACTAGAACCCTTCAGAGAATGTTGACAGGCAGTGGAGATGGACGCTACTCTGTTTATATTATTATCACACCCGCTAATCATTTTCTTATCTCCCTCCAATTTATCAGTCACTCCGCCATGCCCCCTGTTAATCATCTGTGGTCACGCCTCTCTTCTCATTCCTCAAGGCACTGTGCCTGTTGGCTTAGAACTCTCTTTTTCCTTCTACCAGCATTACTAGAATTTTACTATCCACATTACAATTTACTAAATTTTAATTGTAAGTTTCTAAGAGAAGGATCATTGAAGAAAAATGTTCCACGGAATTAATGCTAATTTGTTAGCAAAAACTATACCACGGTTGAACCATTGGTATTAGAAACAATACTGTGAGAAGTAAACTTGAGTTAAACGGAAAATTAATTCAATACGAAAGTACATTGCATTATTTTCACTCTCACACATACACATAAGAAAAAAAAAAGAAACAGAAGCATCTTCTCCCAAAATGCATTTCAAAAATGCATGTGGTTTGTAACACCCTACTTCCTCTTCCCCCTCCCCCAAGAAAAAATGAATAGAAAATTTTAAATGTCTCTTTACATGTGCATATAAATAAAGCATAACCCAACTCTATTAATCTCCCATTTTGTTGCGAATTACAGTGCATTAGGAAATATAAAAACCTATAGAGGCCTATTACATTCCTTTCAGCATTCGTGGTTTATCTCATCTGATAATCTCCGACTTAAAGCCTCCTCATCTGGCTCAAAATGTCGTTTCATCTTGCCACTTCCATTTTCCAGCAGTTTAAATCAAGCCCGTTAGAGGAAAGGGGTGTGATTTATGAGAAGTTGATGATTTATCATGCTGAAAGGAGAATCATCGTCTATGAGGATAGATGGCATCAGATGAGCAAATAAAGAGATTGTCTACCAATACTGAGAATGATGTGATAGCTAAGCGTGGTTCATAGATGGTTGTTATATGCACTACATTTCAGCACTGAAAATGTAAATACAGATGAAAGATAAGCGAATCAGTTGAAATGCGAATTCATTTTGTATTATGCTCGGTATTATAATAATATGATCATTTAAAATTGATCGGATAGATCTATTCTGTTTCATCATAAAATGGTTTTGAAATGTTTGAATTTTAAGTATTAGGCTGATTTATAGCTTTGTAATAAGTAGCCTATAGATCAGTAGTAAGGAGGACTGCGATTTTGTTAAAATTGTTCACATAAAAGGGTAATTTACTTTAGAAGATCGGGCATTAATAATGGCACGCATATTTTCTGTGGTTTATTTTTTATTTTTGCTTTTTCGTCTCCCATGTGTCATAAATTGTTCCACTCGCATGAAATCCTTCCCTTGTTGAAACGCCTCATTTTATACAAGTGTTGCTTAAGTACACCTTTGTCTAAACAGTATTATAGCATTGCTTTTAGGGTTCCGTATTTATAACGTGACAACGGAACCATTATAGGATAACTCCTATAATCACTCCTGTATCTGTCTGTCCGTCTGTCACAGCTATTTTACTCGTAAACTATAAAACATGGAAAGTTCAAATTTGGGGATGCAATAAAGACTATTGACCCACACATGTACATATTATTAAACATTTACAAATATTTTTAAGAGTGGGTGTAGGGGGAGGGTAAATTAAGTTACTCGAAGAAAAAAAAATATTTTCTTTGTACAACGTGTGGGATATCGTGTGACAGCTTTCGTTACGCTGAACTCAAAAATACATTTCTTTTGATTTTAAGAGTAATATTTTCAGAGATATAATCGAATACATAGTACAAAAATACCCCCCCCCCCTCTTCTGTTTCTGAATCTATTAAAACTAAAATTATGAAAAAATTAGAGGTCGTAGACATTAATATAAACCTTGCAGGAAAACTATTGCGATTATCCTAGGTCACCATAGTTTTTGAGAAAAGAGCATTTTTCGGTTGCACATAAATTTATAAATTTCGATTTATGGCCATTCAAAAAATGTGTTGAGGAGCACTGGAAATACCTATCATGACAAACTTATAGAAGCATTGTTGATAATGGTTTTCGAAAAAAAAAAAAAAAAAAAAAAAAAAATTAGGCGAGATATTACCATTAAAGATACGGACGGTTTGGACATAAATAATGACGAGGAAGGCGTACTCTGTGTACCATCGACTTTTAAAGCCAGAAAACAACTTTTAATGATATATTGGAGTATTGTAATGCCCAGTAGCAGTACAAATGTAATAAATGTGAAATGGTTAAAAAATAGACTAATTTAACTAGAATTAACCCATTAATGTCCAAATTATTTCTTTTATTAAAATTTTTATTTCAGATTTCTCACCACTTTTAAAAGAAGAGTATTTTTATCTTATTTTTTCAAGGAAATTGCCTAGCGAAAAAAATTACATAGTTATCTTCATATTTACTGGTGTGAAAGACGCTTTCTTGCTATTAAGTCTAATGAAATAAAAATATGCCACTGGGTGTTAATGGGTTAATCGGTAAATACAATGGGGTTCACGACTAGTTTGCATTGAATGGATCTCACAATACAGCCCTCGTGTTTTTAAGACTTAACCCCTTCGTGACGAGCGTTTTTTACAGACTTTTTAATCGTTTATCACCGGTTTTTCAAAACAGAAATTTTTTCATAGTGTAATCGAGAAAATGTTCGGATTAAAAAAGGCAAAATTTACAATAAAAATTTACTAGTGAGAAAAATTAGGGATTCTGAGCACTTTATGTGACACATATATTGATCGCACGTCCCCAAGTATGGTTTATTAAGAGTAGAACGGTCGTGAGCTGTTTGTTTGATTGCTATCATATGAATATATTTCCGTTCAAACCAGAAATTTTATTATAAAAAGTATAAGAGATACAAAGAAGAAATACATTAAATAAAAAAGTTAAACTACTTTATCGCAAAATTCTGGAGTGAAATAGTTTTATAAAACTTGTCTAAAATTTCCGCCTTTTCTAGTATTAAAATATATCTGGAAAAAGTAGTACAGATCATGGCGATGCTCTAAATTTGCGACATATTTTCGAAGCGCGCTTAGCAGAATGTCAGGTTTAAACTTTAAATAAGTGTTTTATTTCAGATACGATGTAAAACAAAAGATTATTACTACATTGAATTTATTTTTATGAAATGCCAAATAAAGTTCCTTAAAAAAAATAATATATAAGATTAAAATAAGAGTTATATAGAATAGTAGTATCTGATATTATTTAGATTTCATATCTCTTTGAAATTTTATTATATAGACATTCATTGTTTTCTAGTATATACAGCTATATTCATAGACGCCAACATCTCTTAATTATTCCAGCGTGTGATCGTATAGATAAACGTGTTTCCAACCGGAAATTTCAATTAATAAACAGTTTTAAAATAAAATTTGTAAGTGCCATGCTGAAAGCGGACACATTCTCTCATAATCATTTTCCGTTTTTAAACTTTTTTGCTTTTTCAGACTCCGGAATAAATAAGAAATGTTGGCATCTATGGTATCTACAAAATCTTATTTTTTTTCTTTTAGCAAAGATTTCTTTCAACAATAAAGTATAGTTATTAGTTCTAGTTTATTGTATTTATTGTACAGAACCCTCTGAGCGTTAGCAATACTCGCACTTGACTGTTTATTTGTTTAATACTGTTTATTATTTGCCGAAACAAATATTATAATACCGTAACAATCTAGCATTTTTTACTTTAAGTTATTGCAGACCAAAATATTGATATATCTATTGTTTCTTCGTGAAAGTATATTTGTAATGAAATTTATTTATGCCCTTAACAAGCAATCCTAATTGTTTTCCATTTTACATGTGACACTACAAAAGCATTAATCTACGCAAAATCGGAAGGCGACTGCGTAAACCATCACCTCATCAAGTTCACGGCTGAAATTTCAGGATTAGTTAAAACTCTATTCGCATATCAAAATGAAACAGGTCTGCCAAGTCATATTTTGGTAAAAATTCTTGAAAACTCAATTTTAGTGGTTGACTCGTAGATTTACTATTGCGTTTTTCTGCTTTCAGTCCTCATTATTTTCATATATGTTAAAAATCTGATGCTTTTACTGCATAGTCATTCCACCATTTTTATAGAATATCTCTATTCTGATCAATGAGAATGCTCCACAATAGAGTCAAGTAATCGCTTTTTATAAAAGTGGAAGAATGACTAATATGAAGGTATAATAATAGAAGGAGAACAAAGACGATGCTTCCACTTTTCACCCTAAAATCCTTCCTAGTATGGCTACCGTTTCTGGTGGTTCATGAATGAATAAAGAATGGTGAATGTAGCGCCCTCTGTATCTTGTTTCGAAATCGGTCCAATCACGATTCAAAGCTAGCAGACTACAGGTCATGTGACCCACAGAAGCAGTACGAATCGAGCATTACATTCGGGACTAAATTCTGTTGGGAAAAGAAAAGCCTATCTTCCAGGGCTGCGGAGTCGGAGTCGTGGAGTCGGAGTCGGAGTCGGACCCATTTTTGAGCAAATGAGTCGGAGTCGCTAGAAACAAGCCGACTCCGACTCCGACTCTGGCTTTCTTCTTAGGCATTTAAAGTGAAATTAAACCAATTATATATAATTATAAATCCATGGAAGGAATTATTATTGTTATTTTCGGATTATATCGGACTACTCAAGTTAAATATTCCCAATGTATTGCCCAGCGAAAACCAGATGAAAACTATTTTTAATTAAAAGCTCTAGTAGATCCTGGATTATTTTCGAACTTGTAAAATTTTCATCTTCAATTCTTCTTTCTTCTATCTTTACAAGATTAAAGTATTGGATTTGTGAATTATTTCGACCTTTGGTTTTTTAATGGATTAATACGTTTTAGAAGATCTTGAACACGATTTGATAGTTTTTCTGTCAGTGAATCTGTCATTCTGTCACTTCGTGATTCTGTATGTGACAAAAATTTTGGAGCTATCATCTCAAGAACTAATCAATGGAATTTCCCAAAACTTTACATTCTGTTAGACTTTGATAGAAACTGGAGCTGAATTTTTTGGTGTATATCAATCGACAGGTGGCGTTGCTATGCTGCATTATTCACAATTTCCACAGTAGCTATATCTTAAGAATTAAAGCACGGATTTTTATCAAACTTCTAATTCAGTTAGTTCTTGATATAATTAGGTGTTATAAACGTTTTCGTGTAAATTGCTCAACATGTGGCGCTGCTATGCTGCCTTGTTCATGATTATTGCAATAGCAGTGTCTCAAAAAAAAAAAAAAAAAAAAATTGCTCGAACTTTCATCAAACTTTATATTTGATTAGTTTCTAATCTAGATTAGTGTAGTTTGGTGTTTGGTTTAAATCGCCCGACAGGTGGCGCTACTATGCTGCATTTTTCACGATTTTGCAATTGCTGCTAATGCATGGATTTTAATCCAACTTTAGATTCAGTTAGTATCTGATAGAGATTGATCCTGATTCGTTTTTGATGTACATCACCCAATAGGTATAGAGCTGTTATGCAGAATTTTAAGATATCCGCAATAACCCTATCTCAGAAATGAATGTACTGATTTTCATCAAAATTGAAATTCAGTTAGAAGTTGATATAACTTGTTGACTAGATTTTGGTGTAAATCACCTAAGTGGTGGCACTGCTATGCTGCATTTTTCAAGAAGTATTAACATGTATGATACAGAAAAAAGTTTGGAGATTAACACACCTGACTATTTTTTTTCTTTCCATCGAAATTTTTATGCTCTGAAGAACACTAATTAATATCAAAATTGTACAGATTTCCCCTGTTTTGAGTCTACGGATCCGAAATAATAAAATTTCCGTTTTGTTTTTTCTTTTAGATTTAAGTAATTTGATTTTTCAGGTTAGTGGGACGTAAAATTAAAGAATTTTTAAAACGAAAACTATTTTTTTTCGTTTTTTTTTTCTAAAGCTCTAAGGATTGGATTAATTGTGATATTTTTGCCTTATTTTTCTTTCGTTCCCTTATAATTTTTACCAACAAAAACACTAGTATATTAGCTAGCCAGGAGTCGGAGTCGGAGTCGTTAAAATTTCCGGAGTCGGAGTCGAAGTCGTTAAAATTTCCGGAGTCGGAGTCAAAATTGGAGTCGGCCATTTTCCCCACCGACTCCGCAGCCTTGCGTATCTTCTCTGTTCTATTTTAACTATTCTACCTTCATGGTGACTAAGCAGCAATAGCTTAAGATTTTTAACAGAGATATAGAAGATTTTTGGCTGGAAAACACAACGATAAACCTACTAATCAATCACTAAATTTGGGTCTCCGGTGGATTCCACCAAGATATGACTTAGCAGACCAGTTGCATTTTAATATGCAAATCGAGTTCTGTCTAATCTTTAAATTTCAGCAGCCAACTCGATGAGGTAATGATCTATGCAGCTGCCATCTGACCTTCCTTTTGTGACACTGCGTCACTTTTTAGACCCTCTCCTCCCCCTCTCCTTTTAAATAGTGAAGTAATAAATGGATAGACCCTTTACTTATTATTCTTACGTTTTAAACAATAAATAAAGCTATCTATACTATAATGAAATAGAATTATTTTTTATCTGCAAATTCTTTGAACTGATTTTGACGTACACATTCATCCAACACATTAAAATATTGACATCACACGCACTATGGAACTGATTCCAATAGTTGACAGCAACAAAAACTGGCGATAAATTACAATTAAAGTAATAAAAATTATATATATATATTATTATAAAATCATATACATACACAGGACGCGTTTCGAGCTGTAAAATATAACAGCCCATATTTTGACTATTTCATATTCCATGAAAAAAAGAGGGGAAATCTGAAATTACGTGTAATTCTCGTTACTTTAAAAAGAAAAACTTTTTAACCCGGGAGAACTCGCTAGTGAGAATTTCTCTCACTGTGCCCAATTGCTTTTCTTTTACTTTACATTCACTTAATATCAACTTTTTTATTTGGCTTAGTGCTTTTATTCACAAAAGAAGTAAAGTAATCAAAATCACATTTTGAAATTTTATTAAATTAAATATTTTTAAATAACAGTCTTAATAAGGGTACGATGGAGAAAGAAAATCTCATGCAGCGAGTTCTCCAGGGTTAAAGACTATTTTGTCCACTTTGTATCACCTTAAATTTCTTGAAATAAGAATGAAGATTGTCTGACAACAATGCAGGGGTGAAAAGAAAATCAGATTCAGTCTTGTCACCAGCTGCTGGAAGGTCTTTGATCTTTATGCTCTTCAAATGCATTGGAAACAGATCTTTGGAATGTTTCGTATTATTTCGAATTCCAAAAATTGCCTTTTTATATGGGAGAGGCTGTAAAACTTAACGCGTTTCGCGTTTATTTTTATGGAACCGTCTGGTAAACTAAGAAATAAGTAAAAATAATCTATTACTGAGGATGAGATTGAGATAATTGTTGAAAGCTTCAAATTGTTTCCAAATCTAAACTTAGCCTAACTCTCTGACAAATACACGAAATCATTTTCATCGCACAGATTTACTTTTTTTTCTGAGATACTATAGATTTTTGGTTAATCAAGGTTTCTATTAACCGAGCCAATAACGAAGTCTGATTTTTCCCCCTTTGTGGATGAGTCTTGAAAAGACCCCACATTTTAGTTCACTATCTGAGTTATCATCTATTCTCAGAAGTCTGCATGGGCCCGGGCTTGATCCGAGGCCCATGCCCGGCCTTGCAAAATGAAGGCGAACTTGTCAAACGGGCTGAGACATTCCTGTAGAATTAACACAATATTTTTAACGGGCGTGGCCGGTAAAAAATTGAATGTTCCTTACACTTTCAAAATAAATGTATAAATAAATGAAATTTAAATAAAAATAAAATAAAAATAAATAAATAACTGCACATTTACGAAAGTTATGCTTGAACAGAACCAAAAAACATACATTATAATTCGAATTGATAACCTCTTCATTTTTTAAAAGTTGGTTAACAAAAGCAAAGATAAAAATGTTCCATAAATATAAAAAAATACGAAAAAAGAAATCATTATATATTTTCTTTAATCTGCAATAAACAAGTATGAAATTTGAATCACAGAATTTGAAGAAATATATAAGTTTCTATAAAAAATGATTTCTCCAAATTAAAAACGCAGAAAAAATTATAAGAGTCTCTTTTAATAACACATTATTATTACGTAGCCATTATGCGTAGTATAGGGTAAATCTTCTAATCTTTTTAAAAAGGAATGTTTTTTTTTTGTCGAATTTACACGTTTTAGACACTGGAGATTTCGAAAAACATATTTTTAGAAAAATAAAATGCCGTCCGCCTATTTGTGTGTTTGTGAACCCTCTGTTTCCCAAACATTGAGATAGAGACTTGAAATTTAATATGTACTTAGTATGTACTTTCATCATATGGACTTGTATGATGAAAGACTTGAACCGACTCATTAAAACAAACAAACAAAAAACTAATGTGAAAAATGATAAAACCTATAATTGCTAAAACTTTTGATTAATAAACAATAAACGTTATTGTTTATAGTAATTGTATAGTATTGTTTATAATATTTATAATAAACGTTATTAAAAATTAAATAATGAGAAATTAATTTATAATTTGTAATGTCAAATAATTTAAAAATAAGATAGTTCATGATAAATATAAACAAAAATTATTTTATCAAAATCGAAAAGATGAAAGATTAAACAAAGTCTTTCCTTTATGTTGCAATAAGGAATGCGAAATTCGAATCATATAATTTAAAGATAATCTGTGTAAAGATAATTTTCGTGTATTTTAAGTATACGAGGCTCTGAATAAAATGGCAGATAAATTACGAAAGCTTTTTCTTTAATAAATTTTTTGAGAGAGATTAATTTAACTCATTCATCTCAAAAACATTTTTTAAAGAAAGTTTTTTCTCCAAAGAAGAGTCTGGAATAACGTATCAAAGAAGAAAATAACAAAGTAAAAGAAGAAAAAAAATTATTTATGAAACTGTTTAGTAGATTTATTTAAAAAACACTAAAATTCAAAAATAAACACAATAAATGAATTACAAAGATTTTAAGGAATAACGAATTAAAATAAGCTCCGATTAGAGAAAAGAAAAAGGAGAGAGAGAGAGAAAGAAGGAAAGCGAATACATCATCAATAATAATGAAGATGAAAATACTTCTTTAAATATCAGTAGGTGGAAAAATAAAGAAATATTAACTACGCTTAAGATCTTTTTTGTAGTAGAGTGTCTGGAATAACGTGACAAAAAAGAAAGTAAGAGGACGAAGTTAAGAAAAAATATTTGTGAAAATGTCTAGTAGATTTGTTTATCGAGCAGTAAAATTCAAAGAAAAAAAAAGAAAACACAATAAACGAATTAAAAAGCATACAAAGAATGACTAATCAAAATATAACTCAGATGTGAATTATTATTTTAAGAGAGGAAGCTAATTCATCATGAATAAAAATAAAGTAAGAAATATTTCTTTAAATATGAATAGATAAAAAAATAAAGGAATATACATTTAATATGTTTCTCCCCCTCCCCTCTTGCAATAAGGAATGTGAAATTTGAATCAAATTTTAAAATAATTTAAATATTATCTTTGTAAAAATAATCTTCGTATATTTTAAGGATGAAGTACTGAAATAAAATGCAGGCAAAAGTGTAAAAGGATTTCTCTCTCATAAATATATTCCGACATCAGTCTATTTTAATTCAATTATATTTATAGCTTTTTTTTTTTTTTTTTTTTTTTTTTTTTGAAATTATATTTTTCTGCAATGAAGAGTCAAGAATAATTCTCTGTAAATTTATACAAGTTCTTGAGTTTAGTAACCTTAAAATTTGTTTGTAAAACGTCAAAATAGAAAGTTAAACACAACAAACGACTACAAATAATCTTCTATAATAATAAAGAGAGAAGGATGTTTGTCTGTCAGCGCTGTTCTCAAGAGACTGCTGCACGTAGAGTTACAAAATTTGGAGGGAAGGTACTTTTTTACATGTAGTTTTGCACCTCGAAGCCCGATTATCGATTTTTTATTTAGATTTTTTTTAATAATTTTTTTAGGCGATTTTTAGCGTTATTTTTGCGGTTTTATCCCATTAGTGAAAGGAATACGGTTTCATTCTTTTAACCCAAAATAGCAATTTTTTTTTCTCTTTTCAACAAAGTTTATTTGGAATTTGTACAGCGATTTTTGAATTTTTAACGAATTTTTAATGCGATTTTTAGTGTTTTTTCTCATTTTGCGGCTATTTTTTGAGATAAATAAAACGAAAATCGTTTTAAATTTTTAGCCTAATGCCCTAAATTTTGTGTTTGTTACGATTTTTAATGCGATTTTCAATGCGATTTTTAACGTTTTTTAAAGATTTTTGCGTTTAGCATCTAATTTTTTTTCATAGTTGTTCTATCAAAAACTTGAGCTATTGAGAATGCAATAAGTAGTATTTTTTTGTGAAATCTGCCTAAAATGTCAAAAATTTAGGTACCACTATTTTCGAATAGCAATTTCATAAACTATCTTAAATTCTTGCTTAAGACCGCTACACCCTCGAGTTATATATCAACTGATAGGTTATTTAACAGAGTATGGTTTTGATAAAGTTTTTGAAGAATAGAGTGCTCTACCTGGTGGTGGAAAATGGAACTAATAGAACGCTATTTTTTTAAATCTATAATAATAAAGAGACAAGTTTGTGTGTGTGTCAGCGCTGTTCTGAAGAGTCTGCCGTACGTAGAGTTACAAAATGTGGAGGGGAGGTACTTTTATACATGTAGTTTTGCACCTCGAAGCCCTATTTTCAATTTTTTGATTAGATTTTTTTATAATTTTTTTAGGCGATTTTTAGCGTTCTTTTTGCAGTTTTATCCCATTAGTGAAAGAAATACAGTTTCATTCTTTTAACCCAATATAGCATTTTTTTTTCTCTTTTCAAAAAAGTTTATTCGAAATTTGTACAGCGATTTTTGAATTTTTAACGAATTTTTAATGCGATTTTTAGTGTTTTTTCCATTTTGCGTTTTAAGATTGTTTAAAAGAAAACCGTATAAAAACATTTCATATTTATTTACTTAGAACAGGTATCACAAATAAAAATTAAATTAAAAAGTTGACATGTTTCGGTTCATTCATAAGAACCGTATTCATAACATATAAAATCAGTAGAAAATTAAAAAATTTAAAATTAAAAAATTTAAAATTAAAAAATTAAAATTTAATTTTCTACTGATTTTATATGTTATGAATACGGTTCTTATGAATGAACCGAAACATGTCAACTTTTTAATTTAATTTTTATTTGTGACACCTGTTCTAAGTAAATAAATATGAAATGTTTTTATACGTGAATCAAAAAGGTGAAGTGATTTTGTTTTAGTTTTTGAAAAACGAAAGCTAACAACAGTTTTAACATAAAAAGAAAACCGTTTCAAACTTTTAGCCCTAAATTTTGTGTTTGTTACGAATTTTAGATTTTAACGATTTTTAATGCGGTTTTCAATGTGATTTTTAATGCTTTTTCAAGATTTTTTGCGTTTAGCATCTATTTTTTTTTTCATAGTTGTTCTATCAAAATCTTGAGCTGTTGAGAATGCAATAAGTAGTATTTTTTTTGCGAAATTTACCTAAAATGTCAAAAATTTAGTTACCACTATTTTCGAATAGCAATTTCATAAATATCTTAAATTCTTGCTTAAGACCGCTACCCCCTCGAGTAATATATCACCTGATAGGTTGTTTAACAGAGTATCGTTTTGATAAAGTTTTTGAAGAATAGAGTGCGCTAGCTGGTGGTGAAAAATGGAATTAACAGAACGCGATTTTGTTAAAATTTGGAAATATAACAATGTGATTTATTTTAAATTTTAAAATGGTTTATAATATATGGTAAAAAATATAAACAAAGAATGGTGTGACACATTTCAGGGTGTGTGAAAGGAGGGGCGCGAACAAAATTAGAAAATGTAATAAGGAGATATGTTTTACACTTTAAGGTAGTTTATAACGCATGTTAAAATTTTTAAAGTACTGGCGATGCTCTGGAGAGACCG
The DNA here is from genome assembly GCA_964019185.1 of Maratus speculifer. Lineage (NCBI taxonomy): Eukaryota > Metazoa > Arthropoda > Arachnida > Araneae > Salticidae > Maratus > Maratus speculifer. The sequence continues at coordinate 116,181,805 of OZ025297.1, read as the reverse complement.
CTGCACGAAGTTATGTATGAAATTTTACACCTTGAAGGCCGATTTTCAGTTTTTTTAAATTTAATTCATATGCGAATTTAGTGGGTTTCGAGGCGATTTTTCCACATTAGCGAAAAGGAAAGCGGTTTCATTCTTTCGACCTAAATTAGTGAATTTTATTCTCTTTTCAATATAATTTATTTGGATTTCGTGCAACGATGTTTGGATTTTTAGTGAATTATTTAATGTAAATTTTGCCGCTATTATTCGACATTAGTAAAAGGAATTTTGCTTAAAACTTTCAGGCTGATGTATTAAATTTTAGCTGTTAAGATTTATGAATTTCAGCTAATTTTAATGCGATTTTTCGAGATTTTTTGCGTTTGATGTCGGATTTTTGTCATTCATGAGATAAAAGAATTTCGGTTTCTAACTTTTAGCATAAATAGTACAATTTGTTCTCTGCGCTTTTATGAATTTTGCCAATTTCTAATGCGATATTCAATGTAATTTTTAGTTAGTTTGGGGATTTTAGGTGTTCCGTGTTGACTTTTCCTTATTCATGAACGATTTCCGATTACAATATTTTCGACTGAATATTAAATTTTTACAGCCATGACTTAAATATTCAGCGATTTTTAATATGGTTTTCGATACGATTTTTAGCCATTTTTTTAAGTTCCTTGGCGATTTTCTGCCATTCAGAAACCAATTTTGATATCAAACATTTTGTTTAATGTAGTTATGTTTCGAATGCAATGTTTTATCTCTTAATATGCTTTTGGCGTTCCATGCCTACATTTTGTAATTTATGAATGATTTCGATCATAACCCCCCCCCCCCCCCCCGCCCTGCCTTAATATTATTTTTTTAAGCATTGACTTCCAAATATTTAGCTATTTTTAATGCAATTTTCAATGTAATTTTTAGCCATTCTTCAAGTTCCGTGGCGATTTTTTTACATCCGGATTTCAATTTCAAACTTTTTGGTTAATATGGTTAATTTCTTGATTAAAATATTTTATATTATAACAGTGGATTTTTACCCTAGGGATTTTTTAATGTTTTACGACTTTCATTACAATTTTCAATGCAATTTTTGGGCTTTGTTAGTCTTTTTTTTTTTTTTTTTTTTTTTAATTTTTAAAGGAATTCGATTTTAAACTTCTAGACTAGAGTTTGGTTTCAAACTTTTATCCTTTACGGTAATTGTTTTGCTCTCTTATTTTGATCTACAGCAATTTTTAATGCAGTATGCTTTTTTTTTTTTTGAGTTCACGGCGATTTTTTTTAGATACGGAAAAGGAATTCGGTTTTTAATTTCTTCGCTAATATGATAAATTTTCTCCTGTGCGATTAAAGATTTTTATTGCGATTTTTTAGCGGTTTTTTTCGTATTTCAATGCTTTTTATATTATCGAATTAATTAGATTCAAAACATTTATCCAAGTAGAGTAAATTTTAAGTTCCGTGATTTTTGAAAATTTTGCCATTTTTAAAGCGATGTTTACGTTTCTTCACGACCCGCTTCGATTTTTTAGAGGTTCAATTTTTGGCCGAATTTATTAAATTCTGATCTCTTTTCTTCAAAGTTTATTCGAATTTTGAAACACAATGTTTGAATTTTTTTTTATATTTTTATGAGATTTTTAATGTTTTTTGAGATTTGTAAGATTTTTCCACATTAGTAAAAATAATCCAACTTCAATTTTCTAGCCCATCTCTTTTCAACGAAGTTTAGACGAAATTCGTGCAGCATTTTTTAAATTTTTCGAGGTTTTTATTATGATTTTTAAAATTTTTTCGCAATTTTTGCGATTTTTTGATGAACCCGGGCAATGCCGGGCAGAACAGCTAGTAACTAATAAAAATGTAACTGTGGTATAAATAAATTTCTGAAGGAGGAAAACATTTAATCATAAATAGAAGTACGGATAAAAATATTTCTTTAAACATGAATAGAAAAAAATACATGTTAAAAAAGAAATATATGTTAAATATACGCTTTTTTCTTTAAGTTACAATAAGGAATGGGAAGTTTGAATCGAAACTTTCAAATTATTTAAATATTTTTTGTTTAAAGTTCATATTTCAATGACGATTTGCTGAATTAAAATGTAAACAAATTATAAAAGATTTTTCTCTCTTACAAATGTTTTGCGAAGGCATTCTACTTTAATGCATTCATTTGTGTAACTTTATACTTTTCAGCAATTTTTTTTTTTTTTTTTTTTTTTTTTTTTTTGTAGCGAAGTGTTTAGAATGAACAAAGAAAAATAACAAGAGGACAAATTTAAAATAAAATTATTTATAAAAATGTTTAGTAGATTTGTTTAAAAAGCACTAAAATTCAAAGAAAAACAAAATAAATGAATTACAAAGATAGCAAAGAATAACTAATCAAAATACAATTCTGACGTAAAGTAATTTTGTAAGAGAGGAATTTAATTCATCATCAGTAGAAATAAAGATAAAAATATTTCTTCATATATTAGTAGATGGAAACATAAAGGAATATACATTAAATATGCTTTTTTTTCTTTAAGTTGCAATATGGAATGTAAAATTTGAATAAAAATTTTCAAATAATTTAAATAGTATTTGTGTGAAGATAATTTTCATATATTTTGAGTGCGATGTACTAAGGCAGACAAATCACAAAAAAGGTTTTTCACGAAGATATTTTTAGACATTAGTGTACTTTAACTCATTCATCTCTAAAGAATTTTTCAAACGAAGTTTTTCGTCACTGATGGGTCAAGAATAACTTGTGCAAGAAGAAATGACGAGACAAAGTTTAAAAAATATAAAATAAAAAGAGTAATAAAAATATGAAATTATATATTAGATTTGTTTAAAAAGAATTAAAATTCAAAAATTTTTTAACAATAAATAAACTACAAAGAACAACTAATCAGAATATTAATCTGATGCAAAATGATTTTTTGAGAGAGGAAGCAAATTCATCATAAATGAAAATCATGATAAAAATATTTCTTCGAATAATTATGCATGGAAAAATAAAGGATTATGCATAAAATACACGATTTCTTTAAGTTCAAGTAAAAAATGCGAACTATGAATCAAAACTTTCAAATAATTTAAATATTATCCATGTAAAATAACCTTTTTATATTTTAAGTAAGATGTGGAGAATTAAAATACAGACAAATTATAAAATATATTTCTCTCTCATAGATGTATTGCGTTATTAGTCAACTTTTATTCAATTATATCTTTATAGCTTAATGCTTTGAACGATGTTTTTCTGTAGTAAAGAATCTAGAATATTGTGACAAATAAAGAAAATAAGGGAACAAAGTTAAAAAGATTGTTTTGAAAACTGTTTAATTGATTTGATTATAAAGCAAATAATATAAAATTCAAAAGTAAACACAATAAAGGATATACAAAGGCTACAAAGAATAACTAATTAAAAATATATCTCTGATATAAAATAAGTTTTTAAAAGAGCAAGATAATTCATCATAGATTAAAAAAAGGTAAAAATATTTCTTGAGATATGAAGAGATGAATAAATAAATATATATTAAATAGACTGTTTTTTTTTTTTTTTTTTTTTTTTTTTTTTTTCCCAAAAAATTGGAATAAGGAATTGAAAATTCAAATTAAATAATTAAAAAAGTATCTATGAAAAATTCAATCTTCATATATTTTAAATATAGGATGTGCTAAATTAAAACGTAGACAAATTGTGAAAAGATTTTTTTTTCGTATGCATTTATTGAATCATTACTCTACCTTAATTCGTTCATCTCTACAGTTTCATTTTTAAACGAAGTTTTTTTGTTGTGAACGACCTGGAATAAAGTTACAAACAAAGAAGAAAATAAGGGGCGAAAGTTAATGTAAATCATTTATGAAAATGTTTAGTAGATCTATTTAAAAAGAACTAAAATTAAAAAATAAACATAATAAATGAGTTACAAAAAATATAAAAAATAACTAATCAGAGTATAACTAAAACTAGTCGGAAATTGCAAGGCAAATTTAACAAATGAAGTGCGTTTGTACTGTAACGAAGTTTAATAAATATTCAGATCTTGGTGTGATATTATACAGTACTTCGGATACGGTGTAGTATCGGAATTTTTTTGTGTGTCCCTGTAAATACTATCTGCATTTTATTATGCAGGAAGTAACTTGTAGTTAACCTCAGCTACGTATATCAATTTCATAAACTGTGAAATATTTTAATATTATTAAAATGCGCCTCAATCAATGTTTCGCCCTATATCATTATGTAATGAAAGAGTTTGGTTAATGAATAACAAATATTCATTGCACAACATATTGTACAAAATGTGTATTTTAGCATACTTCATAGGTCCATTCATTCCCTGTAAATGAATAACAAATATTCTTTGCACAGCATATTGTACAAAATGTGTATTTCAGTATGTTTTATAGGTGCATTCATTCTCTATAAATGAATAACAAATATTCTTTGCACAACATATTGTACAAAATGTGTATTTTAGTATACTTCATAGGTCCATTCATTCCCTGTAAATGAATAACAAATATTCTTTGTACAGCATATTGTACAAAATGTGTATTTCAGTATGTTTCATAGGTGCATTCATTCCCTATAAATGAATAACAAATATTCATTGCACAGCATATTGTACAAAATGTGTATTTTAGTATACTTCATAGGTCCATTCATTCCCTGTAAATGAATAACAAATATTCTTTGTACAGCATATTGTACAAAATGTGTATTTCAGTATGTTTCATAGGTGCATTCATTCCCTATAAATGAATAACAAATATTCATTGCACAGCATATTGTACAAAATGTGTATTTTAGTATACTTCATAGGTCCATTCATTCCCTGTAAATGAATAACAAATATTCTTTGCACAGCATATTGTACAAAATGTGTATTTTAGTATGTTTCATAGGTGCATTCATTCCCTATAAATGAATAACAAATATTCTTTGCACAACATATTGTACAAAATGTGTATTTTAGTATACTTCATAGATCCATTCATTCCCTGTAAATGAATAACAAATATTCTTTGCACAGCATATTGTACAAGGTGTGTATTTTAGTATACTTCATAGTTTCATATCAATTTCATTATGTTCGAAAGAGTGTAACGTTATTAAAATGCACTCGTCACTACTTTTTCCCTTTGACCGTAATGTAATGGATTTCTTTTGATTGTTCCTGTAATTAAACTATCTATCCGATTTGAAATGACTCGACAAAATTATGCAAAAATTATGTATTTTAAATTTCAAAGTATTCAGTGGGTAGTTCTTGCGCTTTTATATGCGGACAGACTGAATGACAGCTATAGATGCTGCGTATTTATATAATTACGAACGCACCTTAAAAGATAGAGGTTTCTTAAACTATGAAAATTTACTACTATTACGAACGGAAATATTCGATAACAACTTCCAAATTGCCCAATAATAATAATAATAAAAAAATCATTTATCTTTAAAAACCTTAGAAAACAATTTATTTTCGAAATTTATGTAAAAATTTATAAATAATAAATTTTTATTAGCTGACCGTAATTTTCGGAAACGTTTTCGAGTAACTTTTACAATGCATTAATCAGTTCTCTTTACCCAACTATATATATATATATATATATATATATATATATATATATATATATATATATATATTTATGCAGTCGGCTCTCGTTAATTCGAACTCGTCGGGACCATAATAAATGTTCGAATTATCCAGAGTTGAAAGTATGAGAGAAAAACATGTTTAAAGGTGTAGTATTACAAAGGAATTAATGTTATAGTATTTTTAAATTTATTTCGGCTGTTATCATTAGAATATCATTATAAGAATAAAAATTATAGTATTATTAAATCAGAAGATATGAATGCATATCTTCTAAACTACTTAAGGGACTAGGGCAAGCACAAACAAAGTAGTGGGAGAGCCATTGATGGACGGGGCACTAAGAAAACGGATATCAAATGCATGGGATTATATGTTACTAGTCAAGAATAATTCTGACGAAAATAAAAGAAAGAAAGTTATTTCAAGGATCTGAAGTCCATGAGAAAGTAAGGGAAATCGGAAAGAAAAATCGGAACTCTCGTTAGTTCGAACTAAACAAGTTCAAGAGAAAATGAGTTCGAATGAATACAAATTTTTAATGTTGTTCCCCCATTGAAAATTTCGGGACTTCACATGTTTGGTTCGAATTAAACGAAGATTCGATTTATCCGATTTCGAATTAACAAAAAGCGGCTGTATATATTTTTGGATGCTATAGGAACTTAACTAAACATTTTCAGCTGTAAATCTGAAATTGTGCATGTAATTACAACAGAAAAATGTTGATTTTAATGTTACTGGCGAAGTTGTTAATGCAGTATGTTTTTGAGTTATAAATGTTTGCTGGACATAAAAATACATTCTTGAGAACTCACTGTATCCGAAAAACCATTTTTCCGGGTAGATAGAACTGTTTAATGCACTATAAAAGTTTCTCGAAAATATTTTCGAAAACTAAGGGCAGCTAATAAAAATTTTCTTTTATAAATTCTTCTTTAAATTTTAAAGATAAATTCCCTTGAGGTTTTTAAAAGTAAAGGAACGCTTTCCAGAATCTTGGCTGACACGGAAGAAAATTTGTATAATTCGTTCGTGATTATAGTACATTTTCATAAATTAATAAATATCTGTTTTTTTAGGTGCGTTTGTAATTATGTAAATACGTAGCACATATAGTCGCCGTTGTTTAGTCCGTCCTTCCGTTAGTCCTGTCCGCATGTCCACATGTAACAGAGTAAAAACTACCAAACCGAATCATTTGAAATTTAAAATATATAATTGTTGTATAATTTTGTCGAGTCATTTCAAATTTTATGAAAATCGTATGCATAGTTTAATTACAGGGGAAATCAAAAGTATTCATTTGCATTACAGCCAACTGGAAAAATAGTTTCAAGTGCATTTTAATGATGTTACACTCTCTCAAACATAATAAAAGTGATATGTATCTATGAAGTATATACTAAAATATACATTCTATGCAATGTATATAGCAAAGAATATTTATTACTAATTTAACGGACCACGCGAAAGTATTTCATTATGCATATTGGTAATGGGGAAACTTTGTTTAGGGCGCGTTTTAATTATATTAAAATATTTCATATTTACTGAAATTAATATACGTTACTGAGGTTTACTACAAGATACTCTATGTTTAATATAAAACAGATAATATTTACAGGAACGCACACAAGATTTCGGCTACTATATTATATCCGAATTTTTACATACTATAACAGGAAGATCTGAATATTTAAAAAAATTTGTTACAGTATGAACGCTCTCATTTATTACGTTTGACGTGCAATTTCAGACTTGTATTACAGTGTGATGTAAAATACTTTTTTTGAGAGGGAGATAATTCATCATAATACAGAGTTTATATCCTTCAAGGGCCTATTACCAGAATTTTCGTGAAGTAATGTTAGTCTTGTTTAATGAAATAATAAAAAAAAATTCCAGCTTCAGGCATAGTGACCTGTACTTTACAAAATTTCTGTAACTAAAGCATCGAAAATCTACTGAATCCCCTAATACGTACGAACCCTGTATTATCTAATATGAAGAAAAAGAAAGTAGAAAACAATAAGAAAAAAAATCTTTAAAACTTTCTAACTTGACCAATATACTTAATGTGAAGTTTGGATTAAAAAATAAAGAACTGTGATTGGCAGTTAGATGGTGACAAAACTAATGATAACTTTATTTCTGATTTATAAATATCAAGTATCTAACCCCTCTGGGTACGATTTTTTTTTCATTCGGAAAACAAAATTATTTTTACTGAAATAACATTAATCGTACCTATCCAAATAGACTTACTGAAGTTTAAAGATCATCTCATTGCCTGAAATCTAACGAAGCTACTTTTTTTTTATGTACAATTTATTCATATTGATATGATTAATTAAATAAGTGTTTTTTTTTTTTTTTTTTTTTTTTTTTTTTTTTTTTTTTTTTTTTTTGACACTTGGAAAATATCAGAGCAGGGTTTAACAGATATTTCAACTTTCTAAGGATTTTTTTTCATTTTATAACACATGACTCGTTCTCGAAAGTAACCTCTATTTTAAATTTAAACTGTAAAATATATTTGGCAAATTATCAAAACGTGGGATCATTAACGTTAACTATTAGTGATTTTTTTTATTTTCCAATTTAAAACCAATTTTTTTTTCTTTTTTTTTACAATACAGTATATAAGTCTATAAACTTATATATAAACATTAAAAGACAGAAATTATTCTGAAAAATTAATTATAAAAGCATTTAATTAATCAATCTACATGTGAAAGTTGAGCGTGTTTCTAAGTAAAATTATATTATTACAGGTGCTAAATAGGCTTTATTTACAAAAAACACATTATTTTTCATAATAAAACACTATAATAAATATCTTATTTTACGTTGCAGGACATCAGATCATCTTTAAAAATAAATTTACGGAAAAAAAAAAAAAAAAAAAAAATCGGCGTTTAGATCGTTACGCAATTCGGACATTCCAATTTCTTATTTGAGAAAAGTGCATTTATTGCAAAAAAATGCTACGAAAATACACATAGATGCTTTCAAATTAAACAAAAATTATTTTAAAGATAGATAAAAGAGATTAAAGTACTTACTTAACGTGTTTTGCGTGAAAATAACAGCTTTGTTTAGATCGTTACTTTTGGACATAAGAAAATACAGAAAAAGAATTTCTAGAAAAGTCCTTCTAACTTCAAAAAGCAATTAATTGGTAGTGCCATTTGTTAACAAAATTACAAAATAATTATCCATTTCCTTTATGCATTCGCTGTTTATCATTAGAATCTCGTGGAAACAAGTTAAAACTTCTTTTTTCTTGGTACATTGGAACAGTTAACGTTATAAATGTCCAAAATTGGCCATTTTAGTTAAAAAAATTTTTAATTTTAAGATATTTATACAAAACTTTTAATGTAAATTATATCAATTTTTGTCTCAGAACAGAATTAAGAATTCAGTGAAAATTAAAAATTAAAGTCAATGATGCTTAAATTTTTTTATTCAAAAGCTTAAAGTTATGATGTGTGTACAGTGCCTACCTTTTGAGAACGTCTCATGTATAAAATAAAGCAATTGCCAACGGTGCAAAGAAAATTAAGCAATATTTTATTATTATTGTTATTATTAACTGTCAAAACATAAATGAAGTCATAATAAGAAAAGCATGTAACGGAATGAAGGGTCTGGTGGGTGTTGAATGCCGACATAACTCAGAATATAAGATAAAAAAAAAAAAATAAAAAAAAAATAAAAAAAAAAAAAACTTTATTTAAAACGGTTAGGTCTGAAGGGCAGTGGAGCAGTTTTGTAATTTTAATAACTAATAACTAAATAATATTTTAATAACTAAAAGATTAGAATCATAAACTTACACACAGCTCCGGCACGAGCTTCAATCGGGTCACTTCGAATTACTTCTCATTTAAATTTCAGTTAGACTTCTAGATAAAACTTTATTAGACAGCCCGTGGCTGTATATATACTCTTTATTAACTTTGAAAATATTCAAAGTAATCAATATTAACTCTTACCAAAGGCAAACTTCTTGACTCGCCTTCCAAAACTCCTTGTCAACTCACTGAAGGTTCTATAATACTTGATATAACTCGCTCTGGATCAATCCCACTGCTTGTCGTCACCACCTAGCTAGCTTCTAGTCACTACTAGCTGGCTAAAGCCGCTAGACACCCCACACACACTCAAACTCCAAGCTTTTATATGCTGCAAACTGAGATACTACAAATTCGCATATTACTGCTAACCGCGACATAACTGTAGAATCCGAGAAAGACACACACACTCTAGAAAGTTAAAGTAAAAGAGAGGATAGATGTCGCTTTCACGCTTACACATGTTAAATCATTGACGTCACGATCTCAAAAATGCTAGAGTGTCTTTATTACAAAGGTCACTCCCTCACAAGCATAGCCATATACTATCATTTCTACACGAGAAAATAACAAACGTAATTGTTAAAACAAAATAACATTCGATGAAATAGTATTAATAGTACACCAGATACGAAAAAAAGGATCAATAATTTACTTCAATATCTAATAAAAACAAAGATAAAAATCTTTTCCTTTTTATTCATAAAAATGAAAAAAAAAATAGGAAGAAAAGAAGGAAACAAAAATGAAAAGATACTGTTACATTTTTCTCTAAGATGAAATAATGAATTTTAAATTTAAATTGCAGAATTTATGATATCTTTGTATATTTAAAGTATGATGCTCTGAATTAAAATGCCGATAGATTAGGAAAGATTTTTCTCCTTTATAAATTGATTGAGACATTAGTCTACTTTAATGCATTCATCGCTATAATAAGCTTCATTGTTAAAAGGAAGGCCCTGGAATAACATAGCAAACAAAGAGGGAAGCAAAGGCATATATTCTTGTTTGCTTTAGAATTTGTTTAGGATTAACACCGAGGCAGAGAATACGTTTTCGGTCTGACACTGATTGATTGGCAACGGAGTTTTACATATGTAAATATGCCAAAGGGATTTTCAGTAAGGGAAAAATGTTCATATCCCAATTAATTTGACGGTCATATTTTTAATACTCAATTAATGCCGTGTTTAACTGATATGATAATATTCTTCGAAAATAAAAATTGTCTGCCTAAAGTAGAAATACATATTTTAAATTTATTTTGCTTTATTAAATCTTAGCCTTAAGATAAATTTTGGCTTTGTTATTTCTATGCTCTCTAATAGGAAAAAGCAGTTTTATGTCTACAAAGTTTAAATTGAAAACAAGTATATTGTACAATTTAAACCAATAATAATAATAACTACACTCTATTAAAAGTTCATTGTGATTCAAATGTTGTTTATTGGGCACAAGGCATAATGTGCTTAAAAAAAAAAGGTTGCTTGATTGATATTTTTCTAAATTAAGTTAAAAAAGAGAAAAGTATTTATAATAAAAAACTATTTGATAGTAACTATGTAAATCTTAAACTAATTATCAAAGCCATTTATTTCATTGTTGATAAGGAGATATGACGTTAATAAAAAGTAATTCAAAGAGATTCAGCATTATATTTTTGAAATATAATTATTTTATGAATTATTAAGCTTATTAATAATTTAATATGAGTATTTTATTTTTCAATGATTTTACTCTGGTGATTAAAATTTTTTCATAATTATTTACGGAAGTTACAGAGCCAGATAGATGAAAATCGAACAGATAACCATTGAAAAATGAAATATCAAATTAACAGTTTGCCTCATCATTTTTTAAAAATAAAATTCCAAAAAAATCATATACCATTTTTTGCAATTACATCATTGCATTTCATCATTTGCAATTTACACTACAAAACTTAGATAATTGCCAATCAAATGTTATACATAATTTATTATATAAAATTAATTATTATAATACAGGAATATTTTTTTTCTTTTCAAGCTCCGGGCAGAGTAAAAAAAATGCTAAAATATATCGCAGTGATAAATTATGCAACGATCGAGTTTTCTCGTGATAATTATTCATTTTAATATATATGAACTCGAAATAACTCGGGATAATCAGGGAAAAGGTAAAAATTCTGTTCTCTTTTTCCGGTTATCTTTTAACTCAATAGATTTGGATGAGCTTTAATATTAATTTCTATTTGTTTTTTATGTTTTATTACGTAAATACGTACATTTTACTGTAGATATTCTGAGCTCATTAAAACCCCATTCAACAAAATTGTTATATCCTCCGGTTAAAATATAAAACAAATTTCCAGTTTCCAGAAGTGCTGCCACTGATTTAACAAAATACAAGGTTCGTTGATTTAAATCAGCTTGACTAAAATCACCATTTAAATCAATTGATTTAAAAATATCCTTGATTTAAATTGTTTTTTATTTTTAATTATTTATAAAATTCAAGATATTGATAAACAATAATGTACTACTTTAACATAATTTAGTTTTATAAAATACAGGTAATCAAACAGCCTTTATGAAGATAAAAATCAATCTTTGTTAAAAAAGTAAAGTATAATGTAAAACTTAAAAATAAAAAGTTCTTCAAATTTCATTTAAATCAAAGTATAAAATGAACTTACAACAGTAAGAAAATATATGCAGAAATATTGTAATATTGTTAGTGTTAGTATTTAGAAAAACTTTTGCAAGTATAGGTAAAATAAAATTATATAACTTTATGTGCTCTTCTTTGGTAATGCTTATTATATTAACGTTTAACCAAATCTGAGCCATTCAATGAATTTTTGTTTAAGTCTACTATAATGTAATATTTCTAATTCCATCCTCTAAAAAGTGAAAAGTACCTGTTAAAGTTATCAAAAAGATTAATATTAAAAAAAAAAAAAAAAAAAAAAAAAATGATAGAATTCATGATCAACTAAACTTTTACTGCAACAGCATCTTTTGTTTAGAACGAATGTTTTCTGCATCTGATTTGATATATTCAAAAATTAGGAATCGACTGATAAATCTGCCTAACTAATTTTGCTGTTCCAGCACTTTAACAGAACAAAAATTAACATGTTAGTTTGCTTCCAAATTGTTTTCAAACTTTTATGCCCTGCAGTTATTTATTTTTATTTTAACTAAAATATTTAAAGTTAAATTAATTTTTTTGACATCTGATTTGTAGTTTTCCAAGATTTTTGTAATAAACATCTTTCCATAGTCTAAAATGTTACTTTTTAATCATTTAATATTAATAATGCTTATTGTTGTAAATGACGGTCGTGAGATCTGTTTGCCCACTAATCTTTATGTTAAACTGAATAATGAAATAATTCTACTACCTTTTCTGGTGATGAGCTTACCATAGAGGTATAATCCGGTTGAACTTTAGCACCCGCGGTCTGATCTTTGCACTGAAATATATATAGAAAGCTATTAGTGGAATCCAAATGCACAGTTGTCTTTGTTGGAAAAATGACTTTATTGTTAATCTCGGTTAAAATGATTTAGAATTGGTAAAAATCGCCCCTTTAAACTACAAGAGAAGCTTTAAGCTTTCATTCTTATAAAATTTAGAGATAACCAGCGCTAACGCTTGGAAAATAAATATAAAATTATACGGGCGTACAAAATTTAATTTCTCAAAGTTGAGAGAGAGCAAAAGACTACAACATATGTAGTATTTCCATTTCTCTTGGGTGCAAAAACTCCGGACCATGCTTCGAACCAGGGATCCAATACATCCCTGGTTCGAATCCTGGCCCGGACTTTTTTCACCCAAGAAAAATGGAAATATTACATACGTTTATAGTTAATTTACCGATTGAATAATCGTGTTTAAAATTAATTTATTGTAGTTTCGTATGCAGCGATTTTCTGCAGTTCCATATATTGACCTTCGATTTATTCTGTTGAGCTGATCCAGAGTATCAGACCAGATTAAGTGATCGTTGAGATTAATTGGGTGAAATAGTCCTCCAGTGTTCGTGTCCGGGATGGCTCAGTTAGTAGAGCACTGGCGGATTCAGCCATTACATCCCTGGTTCGAATCCTGGCCCGGACTTTTTTCACTCAAGAAATATGGAAATATTACATATGTTATAGTTAATTTACCGATTGAATAATCGTGTTTAAAAAGTCGTAGTTGTTTTAATCTATTACAAAAGACTACAGTTAAGAAATTAAACGTTCAGCATAAAGGCTTTAAAATGAAAAGTTATAGAATCGGCAGTTTTTTCACGTCTCTTCTGTAGTGGAGAGATGTAATTTTTGCTTGCATAGTGCTGACACTGGTTGAGTTTTAGTGAAATTATCTTGAGTTCTTGGCTAATTGAGAATATGAAAATAATGGATCACACTGTATAAAAGTTAAGCTACAATTAATGCATATTTCACAAACGAGAGGTTGATCAGTTTATTACGGCACAAAACACACGCGTGAAGTTCTGACACTTCTAACACTTCTAACATGCATGTGTGTGCACATTTTTTTATTTTATAAACTAAAAGAAAAGTAATAAAATAATAGTACTGTGTGAGATTTAAAAAAAAAAATAAACATCTGACTTAAATTTAAGAAAAAAATCGGTTATTTAAATTTTTATTACACACACACAAAAAAAAAAAAGTAACAAGATATAATGCACAACTGACAGAAATGCAAAAGTCGTGCATGTTCGTCTTTTCTTTTACGTAACTAACCTAAGTTAGTTTTTTCACAGTAAAAAAAAAAAAAAAAAAACTGTAAATTTACAAAACTTTTTTTAGGAAACTGGGATTCCAAAAACTTTTTCTGTAACAGAAAAAAAAAAAAAAAAAAAAAAAATCGGTTACATGCTGGGTTGTCGTTGTTTTTTGACCAACATTAACAATTTGATGAATATAAGAAATAAAAAACAGTAGCCAAATGAAAAAAGAATATTGCCCAGTTAAACTGATGGCATTGAGCTCACAGGCTACGCATACTAATTGTACATTACAGCCTTATATTTTCAAGGGTTAATTCCGTTCGAAAAAAATTTAAAAAGGGGAAACAGCTCTCCCCTTTCCCCTTTTTTTATACTTAATCATTGAACTTCCTAAACTATCAAGGACATGCTTTATCATATAAAAAATCTATATCCGAAATTCAGAGCAAATCGGATAATTCTTAATAAAAACCCATTTAGCATTTATATAATTTAAGAGGAGTTATCCCCCTCTTTTATACTTAATCATTAAACTTCCAAAACTATTCAGAGATTTGAACGAAATCTGACAATTCTGCTTGAAAAACCCATTTACGAGGGCTATCCAGAAAGTAGATTACGTTTTGGAATAAAAAATAAACAAAGAATAGGAAACAAATTTTATTATATACAGATGAAAGCCACACTCAAATACTACTTTTTTACATAGTCACCATTCAAATTAAGGCATTTATCGTAGCGATGTACGAGCTTGGAAATTCCTTCGTCGAAAAATTTGCCGCCTGCGCCTTCAACCACTTCGTTACCTGTTCTTGCAGCTGTGCGTCGTCATCAAAACGCTACATAGCCAGCCACTTCTTCATTGCTGGGAATAGGTGGAAGTCGCTCGGTGCCAGGTCGGGACTGTACAGCAGATGAGGAAACAACTCCCACTTAAAAGATTCAAGAACGAGTGACATTTGCCGTGTGGGGCCGGCTGTTGTCGTGAATCAACAAGATCTTAGAGCTCAACATTCCTCAGCGCTTGTTTTGAATTGCTCTTCTGAATTTTTGGAGAGTTTGGCAATACCTTTGAGAGTTTATTGTAGTGCCTCTTTCCAGGAAGTCCACCAAAAGCTGCAAGAACAGGTAACGAAGTGGTTGAAGGCGCAGGCGGCAAATTTTTCGACGAAGGAATTTCCAAGCTCGTACATCGCTACGATAAATGCCTTAATTTGAATGGTGACTATGTAAAAAAGTAGTATTTGAGTGTGGCTTTCATCTGTATATAATAAAATTTGTTTCCTATTCTTTGTTTATTTTTTATTCCAAAACGTAATCTACTTTCTGGATAGCCCTCGTATATAAATTAAGGGGAGGGGCATTAGAACCCCCCGTTCCCCTTGTTTATACTTATTCAATGAACACCTAATAACAGTCACGGTATCGCCTCATCAGAATGATCCTATATCTAAATTTTGAACGAAAACTTAATTCTGCATGAAAAACCCATTTATATCAATTAAGGGGAGGAGCATGAGCCCCTCGTTCCTCCTTTTATACATATCGAATGAACTCCAAAAACTAATCAGGGAAGCGCCTTGTCAGGATATACCTATATACAAAATTTCAAATGGATCGGATATTTTTATCATGAGTTATCGCGTTACGCACACACGTAATGCACGAACGAACATACATACATATAGAACGGGCGGGCATAGTAGTTGACTGCATTTAACTGTCGAAAAATTTTTAGTCTATTTTGATTTTGTCTCGAAAATTTAACTGTCTAAAAATGAGAACCGTATTTTAAACATTTTTTTATAAAAAGAAATAATATTATCGTAATTATAGTAATATGTTTGACAATATATAAAGAACAAAAATAGTCATTAAATCCAAATAAATGTAAGGCATTCAAAATTTAATTTTTGAAGAATTAATTGTTTAAAGGAAAAATCATCAAAGGTTTAATGAAAACTGAGAAAAAATTAATTCTTTTCTTATTTATTACATTCTACATTATTCAGAATTAGGCAGAACCTTTACATTAGGCAGAACCTTTTGCAGCGCTAAACGTTATGCTGTTTGAAGGGAAAAAAACGTTTAATTTTTACGTCAGGAAGTCATAATTCAATTTCCAAAACAAGCTTTTAGATTAAAAACACCAATTCATCAAAGCCCTTTTAATGGCGATAGAAGCGAACAGCGAAGTGTTAAAAATTCATGAAGCTACATAAAACATCGCGTCAATTACCGGCGATCTATTCACGGTAAATACTAAAAATCATGCATCACCCGCTAATATTTCATACCATTTCGGAGCGAAATCGAATTACATACAAGGAGGGTTCACAAAGGATCACAGGACCTTATGATTCACTGGGACCGTTTCAATCCCTTAGAGTGAAACGCGCAGGAATTAATGAACCAGAAATGACAATTTTGTTGGCGTTTTACTTTTTCCGAAAGCAGGAGCCCTGGAACACCCCCGTTATTTGCGAGATATTATAGCAGAAGTCAGCGTCGCTTAATTTAATAACTGAGTAAGGGGAGGAGAAGTTTAGCTTTGTTTTCGTTGGCGGATGAATCCCGGGATTTAATGCAGCAATTTAATTACCAGTGGTTGGTTTCAATGGATGCCGCTCACTTAAGTGACAGACCTACAAGAATAAAAGGACAATCCTGTAGGAAGAGATGTTTGTGGCCGATTAAATGTCTTTTAAATGTTTTAGACACCAAATAAAAGGAATCAAGCAATGCTTAAGCGGAAGTACTTAGATTCATAATAAGACCTAAGTCAAATCACAAACAATGCTATGAAACAAATACTTCATAGTAAAATGATTACAATAAAATGCAATCTTCACGATTTTTTTTCAAGAATATTTATTAAAAGAATTCAGAGATTTAATGCAGCAATTTTAATACTAAAGTGATTGGTTTTAATGGATGCCACTGACTTGAGTGATAGACGTACAAGAATA
This sequence comes from Maratus speculifer, assembly GCA_964019185.1. NCBI lineage: Eukaryota > Metazoa > Arthropoda > Arachnida > Araneae > Salticidae > Maratus > Maratus speculifer. The sequence goes on along the minus strand of OZ025297.1, from coordinate 116,164,632 downwards.
AAAGGACAATCCTCTAGGAAGATATGTTTGTGGCCGATTAAATGTCTTTTAAATTCTTTCGATACCAAATAATGGGACTAAGTAATATTTTAAAGGAAGTATTTAGGTTCATGTTAAGATCTATTTAAGTCACAAATAATGCTAAAAGGAAATATTTTTTTTAAAAGTCAAATGATTGTAATAAATTACAATGTTGAAGAATTTTTATAAGACTATTCAGTTAAAGAACTCCGAGATTTAATGCAGCAATTTAATTACTATAGTGGTTGGTTTCAGTGGATGCCACTCACTAAAGTGACAGACCTACAAGAATAAAAGGACAATCCTGTAGGAAGAGATGTTTGTGGCCGATTCAATGTCTTTTAAATTCTTTAGATACCAAATAGGGGAATCAATCAATATTTTAAAGGAAGTAAGATTCATGTTAAAACCTAGTTAAATCACAAATAGTGCTAAAAGTAAATAATAATAATAAAAAAAAAATAATAATTTTTAAAGTCAAATGATTGTAATAAGCTTTAATATTCGAGATTATTTTTCAAGAATACTTTGTAAAAATACCCCTCGAGATTTAATGCCGTAATTTAATTCACAAGTTGGTGGTTTCAACGGATGACACGGATTTAAGTGACAGGCATACTAGAAAAAAGAATAGCTCTATCCGAAGATATTTTTGTGGGTGATTAAATGTCTTTTATTTTTTTTAGATATACTAAATAATGAAATCAAGCAGTATCTGAGTGAAAATACTTTGGCTCATGTTTACATCTAATTAATTAATAAATAATGCTACAATATAAATATTTTTTAAGTCAAATGATTGGAATAAACTATAACATTAGCAATAATATTAGCAAAATTATTCCGAGATTTAATGCTGTAATTTAATTAACAATTGGTGGTTCCATCAGATAGCACTCATTTAAAACAAAGAAAACAAGTGGGTAAATATGATCACAGATCGCACAGAGGGTTTCGTATAATATTTCTTTCAAAACAACGTATCCTTTAATTAATAAATCCAAATTGTTAATTTATAATTATTAAATTCTAACATAGATGGTAGCACAAATAAATTTAATCATAAAGTAATTATAAAAGGAAGTCATTTATTTTAATCAAATTAAAAATGTTCAAATTATTTTTTTAAATAAAATCCAGATTCCTAAATTTTTTGAAAGTTTGAAATTTAAAAAAATTAGCGGAGATGTAAATAAAATTATAAATTTCTAAAAACGAAAAAAGTTATTTAAACAAAATTTAAAATGAATCTTTAATAAATCGCAATAGTTTTTGAAATCAAAAGAAAATTGAATTCCAAAAAATATCAGTAATAATATATATATATATATACATAAACTCATAAATTGGTGAAAAAAAAATACTAAATTTATTTTAATTAAATTCATCTTAATATGAAAATTTCAATTCTAGCACCGGAGGGGGGGGGGGGGGGACGAACTAAGAAAAATCTGTTTAATAGCACGATGCTCTCAGCTATGATATCTTCACGCAAAATGCTGAAATTAAGGTTATTTTTAAAAATTTAAATCGTAAAAATGAAATGATGAGATTGAAAAGATTTATTTAATTAAAATAATATGCTTTTTCAAAATTTTATTATTTGTCGTGTGACACGAAGTATTCAGTTATAAGTACACAAAATTTGATGGCTTGACTTACACAGTTTTTGTGTACGGAGTCTGTGACGGACAGACAAACAGAGAACTGAGACGAATAGAGTATCGTCAGGACTGAAATCCTATACATACAGGGTGTCCCTAAACAAATAGTATATACGCTAGGGGGTGATAGAACACATCAAGACGAGTAATAGTAAATAGGAAACCAAGGGTCCCAAACGTTTTCCAAAGGAGATAGCCGCCATTATAGTTTGGGGTCCAAAATTTTTAATACACATAAGAAACGGAAAAATCGGTCGATTGATTTACGGTTTTCACTAAAATTATTCTTTATGTTGGTATTTTCTTGAAAATAAATTATAAAGATAAATTTCGAAAAATGCCGATAGAGGGCACTTTAGACTTTGAAGTAATGAAAAACTATTCTTTGCCGTGATTTTTTGCATCTCATTAAATGGTTTCGTAATCTTAGACTTAAACTTAAATTTTGAGCTCAAAATCGGAATAGTTGAAAGCGGTTAAGTAGCACAAACTTAACTGTGTTCAGAGGGTTTAAATTTCAAATGTTTATAAAAAACGGAAAAATTGGTCGATTGATTTGCGGTTTTCACTAAAACTATTCTTTATGTCGGTATTTTATTAAAAATGAAGTATAAAGATAAATTTCAAAAAATGCCGATAGAGGGCGCTTTAAACTTTGGAGTAACGAACAACTACTTTTTACGTTATTTTTTGCATCTGATTAAATGTTTTCGTAAACTTAGACTTAAACTTAAATTTTGAGCTCAAAATCTGAATAGTTGGGAGTGATTGAGTAGCACAAACTGAACTGTGTTCATAGGGTTCAAATTTCAAATGATAATAGAAAACGGAAAAATTGGTCGATTCGTTTGCGGTTTAAAATAAAACTATTCTTTAAGTCAATATCTTCTTGAAAATGAATTTTAAAGATAAATTTCAAAAAATTCCGCTAGAGGGCGCCTTAAACTTCAGAGTAACCAACAACAAATTTTAACCGTTATTTTTTGTATCTAATTAAATGCTTTCCAAAACTTGTTAAATGTTTTCGAAATCTTAGATTTAAACTTAAATTTTGAACTCAAATTCTGAATCGTTGGGAGGGATTCAGAAGCGCAAACTGAAGTGTGTTCAGGAGTTGAAATTTAACCCCCCCCCGCCCCCCCCCCGTCGAACACAGTTCACTTTTGCGCTACTTAAACACTCGCAACGACTCAGAATTTGATCGCAAAATTTAAATCTAAGCATTTGAAAGCATTTAATGAGGTTTTAAAAAATTACTGTTAAAAATAGTTGTACGCTACTCTAATGTCTAAGGCGCCCTCTATCGGCATTTTGTGAAATTTATCTTTAAAATTTATTTTCAAGAAAACACTGATTTAAAGAATAGTTTTAGTGAAAACCGCAAATCAATCGACCAATTTTTCCGTTTTTTATAATCATTTGAAATTTAAACCCTCTGAACACAGTTAAGTTTGTGCTACTTAACCACACCCAACTATTCAGATTGTGAGCTCAAAATTTAAGTTTAAGTATAAGCTTACGAAACCATTTAATGAGATGCAAAAAATCACGGCAAAAAATAGTTTTTCATTACTTCAAAGTCTAAAGCGCCCTCTATCGGCATTTTTCGAAATTTACCTTTATAATTTATTTTCAAGAAAATACCAACATAAAGAATAATTTTAGTGAAAATCGCAAATCAATCGACCGATTTTTCCGTTTTTTATGTGTATTTGAAATCTTGGACCCCAAACTTTAATGGCGGCTATCTCCTTTGGAAAACGTTTGGGACCCTTGGTTTCCTGTTTACTATTACTCGTCTTGATGTGTTCTATCACCCTCTAGCGTATATATCATTTGTTTAGGGACACCCTGTATTTGTTGTTTTTATAACAAATATGAGAGAAAGATGCTATGAGAAGATATATTTGTGGCCAATTAAATGTCTTTTAAACTCGTTAGATGCCAAATAATATATTAGTAATAATAAAAAAAAGTAACTGGCAATACTTCGAATCGTAACTAGAAACGAAAGTTAAAACAATGATGTTATTAAAATGGTTTTTAAAATCGATTGTAATAAACCATAAATCTGTTTAAGATTCCCTCCCCCCCCCCCAAAAAAAAAAAAAAAAAAAAAAAAAAAAACTGTTTATTAAAAGAATACCATGATTTGATGCAGGTTATTACTTTCTTCTATTTTTACAAGAAGAAAGTACTGGATTCGTGAAACAATTCGACTTCAAGTTTTCAATGGATTTATACATTTTAGAAGGTTCTGAACACGATTTGAAGGTTTTTAAAAAATGTCTGTCTGTCTCTCTGTGAGTCTGGGTGTGACAAAAATCTTGTGGGCGCTCTATCTCAAAAACTAATGCTTGGAATTTCACAAAACTTTATATTCAGTTAGACCTTGATATAAACTAAAACTGATTAGTTTTTGATGCATATCGCTCGACCGGTGGTGCTGCTGTGCTGCCTTATTCTCAATTTTCACAATAGCTCTGTCCCAAGAGCTTATGCACGGATTTTCATAAATATTTAGATTCATTTAGTACTTGATATTATTTGGTGCTTACTATTTGTCAGGTTCTGAGACCACACCTGCTACAGATTGGAATTTCCGTTATTTCTCTATCTTAATCTTTTATGTATTGTATGGCTGTGTACTAGAATTTCCAAGGTGACATTCCTTCTTTGTTGAAGGGAGAAGTGACAGGTAATCCTATGCAGGTGGTGTGTGAGAAAGAGAAGATTACTCAGAGGCGTGTTCATCCGTCAGTGAGGTATGTGGATGATGCGCAGACCAGGAACATGTCACTAATCAAGAAAGGAATATGGAATGTGACCAATGAACAAGCTCCAAAGGGGGTTGACATGGGGGAGACACAGTGATTTGAGAAGAACAAGTCTTATCTCAGATTAGTTCGTACCTGGGGCTCGTACCTGGAGGTGTGTGTAGGACCGAGGTCCTGATAGAGTGTGCTCTGTGTTTTAGAGCGTAAGTAGTGCGTTTCTGGAGAGCAAAGGACACAGACGTCCTGGTGTTTAGTGCTCTGGGACGAGAAGTGCAGGCCGAGTATACATGTGTTGGGAGATTCGAGATTAATCTCCGATAAAGTGAATCTAACGTGCATTGAGTGTGAGGTGGAAGGTGTAATTTGAATAGTACACAGCCAACCTTTACTGTATTTAATTTAATGTTGAACCGGATCACCTATATCCGAGTTGTAATTGTATATAATTGTAAATAGCATATTTAGTGTGTACATATATTCTAAATAAACTGTTAATTCAGTTAATTGACAGCGTCAGTGTTCATTTACACAATCCTCACAGTGGGTGACCGATATCACCAAATAATATCGGTGGTGGCAGCTATAATTACCACGGACTTTCTTCAAAGTTGTGCGGGCTGAGAGGAACGTCCGACAAATTGGTGGCAGCGGTGGGATAGAATCGCCTGAGACCAGTGACCATCGAGCCGTGTTGCAGTGTGTTAGTGCGGAGTACCCAGTGGAATTCTTGCGTGGTAATGCCGGATCGTCGAATGTGTGCTAAAGTGTCGTGCCGTATTGTCGAGTGTGTGCTAAAGTATCGTGCCGGATCGTCGAGTGTGTGCTAAAGTGTCGTGCCGTATCGTCGAATTTGTGCTAAAGTATCGTGCCGGATCGTCGATTGTGTGCTTAAGTGTCGTGCCGGATCGTCGAATGTGTGCTAAAGTGTCGTGTGTATCTTTATTAGAAAGAACTGAACCTAGTGTTGTGCCATATTACCGCTACATCGTGGAACTACCTGTGAATAGAAGAGTACCCCAGCAGATAAAGTATTCACCCAACAGGTCACCCAATATATACATCACCCAACAGGTGCAGTTGTTATGCAGAATTTTTAAAGGATTTTGCAATAACGCTATCTCAAAAACTAATGCATGGATTTCCATCAAACTTCATATTCAGTTAGAAGCTGGCATAAGTGTTTGCTTACTAGATTTTGGTGCAAACGAACTTAGTAATAATGCTGTTGCATGCTGTATTTTTTCAGAAATTATTAACATTTATAAGATAGAAGAAAGTTTTGGGATTGCATCTGACTAGTTAATTTGTATTTGTTGGTTTCAATCAACACAACTCAAATACAAGGGGAAAAAATGAAAAATCATGCATACGACATAGATTATGAGATATGCCCCGACTCATTCAGAGTTCTATAACAAAACTTCATAGTTTACTATGGTTAAGGATGATACTTTATTGAACAATTCGAAAAACGCATAATGCATTTCAAAACCCAATTTTTGTGACAAATTTAATGTTCTCTAAACTTTTTGAGCATCAAATATAGGAATCAAAGAATATTTTAACGGGGATACTTTGATTCATGCTAGAAAAAAAAAAAAAAAAAAAAAAAAAAAAAATGGAGAACAATGTTATAAAAAAAGGTATTTTTTAAAGAAAAAGAGCAACATTATTTGTACTTCACACAGGAATACTTTTTAGGCTTCTTGGAAGAAACAACCACAGATTACAAGAAGGTTTGGGAACCTATGGTGAATAATTATTAGTAATTAATCTAATGCGAAACAGTCTAACTTTTCAGCAAGAACGCGCCTTAGCTGGTGGCAAACTATAAAAGCCGTCATTATTAACATAGAGGTTGACCCACAAAGTCTAAATTCCTACATAAGTGAAGCTTACCTTACTTCTCAACAAAATTATCTTACATTTAGTCATTTGTCATATCTTTTCAAGTACAACCTCCAGGTCTTCCTTCAAAATCATAATATGCCAATTGCTTACTGCAGTCTTCAGTTAATCATCACTTCCAATCGTGCACAATTTTTCCTGTAATCAACTGTATCAAGATGTTCTGGCATAATTCTGCCAAGCAAAGAACGTGAAATATGTGAGAAAGTGATGTACAGTGAAGAAAAGAAAATTAAATAAAAATAAACACCCCCTACTAACTCTGCAAAAAATTATCGTCGAAGAAAATTACTGCGGTATCAAACGATTTGAAATGATATCTATTTCCGAATGATGTATGTAAAGTTTGCTTAGGCGGCCATCTACGTATTGAAACGAACCCTAACTTTATTTATTTATTTATTTATCTTTTGAATAGTAATACTCAATTCCGACAATAAATGAACTTTGCACTCTTCAATAAGTCTAAAAACAAATTTTTATGCAATTCGTACAAATTTCCGATGAATTTATTAATTTAAAACGAGCCTATTTTACGGGCAGTATCCAAATTGAAGTTGGGTACTTGATTGTAGACTGAGCGAGCCCCCTTCTTGATCAAGGCTTCTTAGGCGCGACTCAAGCAGTCACTGAAGGCTACTAGATTATGGCATAGCATAAGAAGTTTCAAAATATCTAGTCATTTTCATACCGTAGTGGCCATTTAAACCATAATTTTGCCACTCTTTATGCATTATTTAAAAACTACTTGGAAAAAAAAATGTGAAATTTTTTATTTCCGTAAAGTGGGATCTAATAAATCTAAATTCATAAGAAAAACTGTAGGTTGTGATTCATAATTTTTCCGAATATTAATTTCATAATTCATAACTCATACAGTAAAATTATAAAAGTTTGAAATTCAACGTATTTATATTTGGATATTTTAATATTATTGGAACATAAAAAGTTAGCACATTAGGAGTATATAATTTCAGGAGATATTAATAAAAACAAGAAAATGTAATTTAAGATTAAAAACACTAAATTTTGAATGTTTATAATTCAAAGACTTGTGATTCAAATGACTTTAAATTTGGTGTCTAGGTATAGTTTGATCGAAGATTTGGAATATCTTGTTGAAATTATTTACTTCCATTATAAAAAAAAGGAAGTTTGGGTTCATTTTAATATGAGAAACCAGAACATGAACAAATAAACAAAAACCTCTCGCTCAACCGCAATATATATATAAAAACAACTAAAAAATATAACCTTTCATAGGAGAGGCAAAAGCAGATAAGAATGATTTTACTATAATATATGTTACATAAAATTTTAACCCTCAATTCCGCATGCAACTGTAAAACGGAACATAAAAAAAGTAAAACCCTAAAGAATGAAGACGTAGAAGAGGTTTGGTGGATTGGGTAAATATATTCCCCTACACAATATACTGTACTTCTGTGATCGCAACTAGACATACAGCTTAATTAAATGATTTTCTGGATAACTATACACTTATTGGCACGTTTAGTATAATAAGAGCACATAAGTCAGACCTATTACCGCAATAATTCCCAAAATGACATATATGTGTGTATTTGTTGTTGTGTCAAATTTCTTGCAGGTGAGCTATGTATAAATAATTTTGATTTTAAAGAAAATTTTCCTTAACATGAGTTTTCGGATTTTTATTAAACAAAAATTAAAAACTAGTAGCATACATGGTAGAAGAAAAGAACATTTGAAAGAGCGTCATGGTGTTCGCGGGGCCGCTTTGGATAGCCTAGGTCTAATGGATACTATTCAAATAAATGATAGATGTACGTGTAATTAAAATACAATTCCTTGAGATGTGATTTTTGGAACAATTGAAAAAATTAAGGAAATTAGAAAATAGGATTACTCAATACCCAGCGCTTCAAAATTTAGCTTTTGCTATATAAAAAAAGTTGAGGTCTGCAAACGACGTAATACTTTGATTTTCTTTTCTTAAAAATCATTTTTGTAAATTTTAAGTTTTTCAAAACAATCATAACATTTTGAAAGTTTTAATTAAGTATTTTTTTCTCAAAATTGAATACATTTTTAAAAAGCATAAAAAAATAAGACAATTTTGAACATTAAGTTTCTGATAATAAAAATTAAGTTTTCAAATATGTATACCAAGTTTAGTGTTTAAATTTCTCCATAAACTATCATATAATTTTCAACCTGCGACAATAGCTGAAGCGTGCCTTTCAAAGGAGAAAGCCATGAAAAATAAAAAAATAAAGAATTAAAAAGAATATAAAAAATAAGAAATAACTTGAAAAGTAATATTTGTTTTGTAGAGTACATCGATTGATAAAAAGAATAAATAAAAAAAGCAATATTTTTTAGTACTAATGGAAGTTTGAAGCTTTTTTTTAACTTATGAATACATAACAAAAAATTATAAGAAAATTTCGCTAAAAAACACACATCTAATATTTTCTAATCAATAACACTTGATCAATCGTAGTTATTCCCCATATAACGGTAAGTTTAAAGAGAAAAAACACTGTTTAAAGACATAAAGATATTTTATTTTAAGATATATTATCTGGAAAACAATTTTAAAATTCGAACACAAACTTTTTCAACAAACACTTTTTTCACACACCCTTCTTTTTTTTTCTTACTTTTTTCTGAGGAAAACCGGACGTCCAATGATTGATTGGATAAAGAGCCGTTCATTCCGGAGTTCTGCAAATATATAAGGAGCTATATATATTGAGAGAAAGAGACAGGAGGGGGAGGTTAAAGGAGAGATGAGAAAGTGGGTGTAAGTTTATGTGTGTTCGTCCGTTGATAGTTGGAGCTCCATATTTCTTACGGTCACTCCTTTTGAATTTTTCATTTTCCAACTTTTTTTTTTCCCTCCCCAGTCACCCTTCGCGCCGTTTCTCCAGTTTTTGTTCTCGAATAGAATCTGTTCGTCTCTTTCCCACTCTTTCGACCATTGGAAAAAATGTTTTACTTTTTGTAAGTCTTTTTTTAGATATTCGAAAAATTTTTGACTTTTCAATAAACGGTAGGAAATGTTTAGGTTTTAAAGTGGAGTTTGATTTGTCGGCTTTAACTTCGAATTAAACGCCGTAGCATTTGATTCTATTTTCCCCCCTTACCTTAGAAGAAGGATTTTTTTTTTTTTTAAATTCGCTCCCCCAAGAATTTAAAATAAAACAGAGAATCGAATAAATAATGCACTATTTGTTAATTCCAGAAATCGCAATTTTCCATTGAATGATATCTTATTAGAAGAAACAAACAATATTGTCATGAGTTTAGTAAATACAAGGAGCATACAAGTTCAAAAATGGTATTAATGACTCCCCCCCTCCCCCCTTGTAATTCAATTGTACTACTTTGTTCATAGACTTATAATAATATGTCACTTACCTTTTATTATTTACAGAAATTATGAACTTCCTTGAACGATAGCTTTTAATAAATGAATAAATAAATTAATTATTTATTAACATCCGTCAGACCGAAATGTAAGAGCATGGAATCGTATATAAACGTAAAAGGTAATATTTTAAAATAAAGAAAATATTTTCATATTTAAACTTTCACTATATAAAAGTAAATTTGAAATGAAGCTGTCGAATCTCCGTTTTCAAGAGTTTAATTCAATCGTCAGTTGTCTCAGGTAATGCTCAAATACTAATCTATCAACAAGTAATCCCAGTCTTCTAATTCGATGGAAACCATCCTTTGCGAAAAGTGCTTCGATGAGAACTTTCTATAAACCACAAACTATACTAAACGTGTACTTAAGTAACTAAAGAGACAGCTCTTTAAAGCAATGTCCATGGCAGTTTTTGTCAAAGTTAACTCTGGAATTTGGAATTTGTATATGGTAACAGGGCATGCAACTATTAAAGGTAACTAAATTCGAGAGCACTAGACATTTTCTTCTTTCCAAAATTTAAAAATAGGTTAAGGAAAGGTTAATAAAATAAGGAAAAGTCTTTCCGTTAGAAATGACTCATGATAATCATCAAAATGAAGTCTTACAGCCTGTGGAAAGTCTAGAGGCTAAATCTCTGAACCATAGATGATATCTTTTGCCGTACTCAGTTTATCAACCCCCACTCTACCCAGATATTAGTAGATAACTTAAACCTGCATCCAACTGTACAATGCACAAAATCCAATCTGAGGTCCAGACACTTGATCTCCATCTCACTATTTAGTTATTGGGGTCTGCTCATATTCTTGTCACTATCCATTTTGATTAAAGAATTATTTCTTGATTATGTGCTTTAGTTTGCTTGTTTTGTGAAAAAGGCAATGTCATCTTGAAACCATTTCAGTTAGCCGGAAGCTTTGTGTAATTGCGTGAGGGATAAGCATTTTTTTTAGAAACTTGATGCATAGAAGGTGGATTAAGATTATTTTGAAATTGCCTTTGCTGATTGTCGTTTTTCCTTTTTGACTTTATTAAGGTGAAACATTTTTCAAAAGCCTTAATCCCTTGGGGACGAGCGACACGTATACGTGACGCGAAAAGGCTTTAGAATCCTTGTTTATCCCCGCAAGTAAAATTTTACTGTAAAATTTGCCTTATTTAATCGGAGCATTTTCTCTATTTAAAAAGGCACAATTTTCTGTATTTAAAAACCGGTGACAAAACATTACAAAATTTCGTAAAAGGCTTCCGTCGCGAAGGGGTTAAGCATTGTTTGTTCTCGAAATGCCAAAATGTATTTGATAAAATGTCTCTTATATAGAGCGATGTCGTTTACAGGCTGTAACTGCTTAATATCTTCAAGAAATTAAACAACTAAGCCGTTAAAAAGCTGAATGCTATTTGCTTTACCTTTGTGACATTTTTGTTTAAACATAACCATCAGACGACATTCGATCGTTGAAAATTCTTCAATAATGAGAAACTAACTGGATTCTTGCTGAACACTGTATTTCTTGCTACTTAGCTTCATAAATCAGCGAAACACTTAAAACACGTTGTAACTTTTAGTGCAGAGTGAATTGTCTTGCCTTCGACATTAATTTCCTTAGTACATATACAGTTGGCAAAAAAAGTATTTGTACACTCGAAAATGTTTAATTTTTAACTAAATAAAAACAGATATTTTGTCAAAAATAGTTTTAATACAGTCTGTTTACCGTGCGTTTTAAATTACACAACAGAAAATTTCGATAAAGATGTAAAATAATTTTCTAATAGGAAAAGTTTAAAAATTTCTTGCAAAAAAAGTATTTGTACATTTCTCCATCCTGATATGTACTGTGTTTTATAGTGTTTATGGTTCAAAAGACTACTTATACAGAAGTTTTTAATAATTTTTAACTTCATATTATATTTTTCAAACATTTAATTTAATTTGCTCTTGAAGTAATTGAGAATATAACCTAAAACTAGAGAGTTACCTCTAGACATATGAAATCCTATTTTTGAGCATAATAAAAATTGAAACTCGCAACAAGAATTTGTAAAAGCTATTAATTTACCATCAACAACTATTGGATGCATAGTGAGAAACTATGAATAAATTAGATGCATCGAAATTCAATGAAAACCAGGACTTCTCAGCAAACTAACAATGAGGGAAAAAGGGACTATTGTTAAAAAAGCTTTAAAAAATCCTATGCGTTCGGTTCAAAAATTTGCTGGAGACCTTGCAACATCTTCTCGCATCAGAGTAATACCTTAAACCATAAGAAATATTCTTCTCAATGCAGACTTAAAAGGAAGAACCTCAAGGAAAAATCCATTCATCAGAGAAACAAGGCGAAAACGCATAGTATTCGCTTTCGTATACAGAAGTAAATCATTGGATTTTTGGAAAACAGTAATTTTTTCTGATGAGGGAAAATTCTGAATTTTCTTACCATCAAGCATTTGAAAAAATTGGCATAAAAATAAAACTGTTCTAGATCCAAAACGTATACTTCAAACTATCAAGCATGGTGGGGGGAATATTATGGTTTTGGGGTGTATAGCTTCTAATGGAGCAGGACATTTAAAATTTATTGACAATGGAAGGACAGGTTTAACATACATTTATGTGTCGCGATATAATTTATTAAACCGTGCTAAGAAATTAGGCGTAGAGGAAGCTTTTCACTTTCTGCAGGATAACGACCAAAGTATACTGCTGTGATCAGCAGCACATGGTTACTACAATACCTCGAAGACGACTGGTAACTCCTCTAAAATCTCAAGACTTGAATCCAATAGAAAATTTGTAGATTCTATTGGATGCAAAAATTCGAAAAAAAAATATGTATCAGTAAAAAACAGTTTTAAAGAAGGTCTTATTGTGTCATGGAATATCATTAACCAGACCGCTACAAAAAAGTTGGTGGAATCTATGTCACACCATCTAGAAGTAGTCATAAACGCTAAATGAATTCACACAAAATATTAATTTGTATCATTTTACTAAATTTTCATTAATTATATTACATTAATATAGTGTACAAATACTTTTTTGGCATTATATTTTTGTATATTTGTTTATTATAATGTAAAAAATCGATTCGTTTAATTTTGTTTTTGCTTCTATAATATTATAATGCATTAAATTAATGTATTATAGTATTTTTTGCTTAAATCTTTTGTTTAATTTCATTATAACTTAAAAAAAATGAAGTGTACAAATACTTTTTTCGCCAACTGTAGATGTCAAAAGCTTGTTAGCTTCTGATCATAACTGCTCAGTGACTTTTTACGAATTTCGTTGATTACTGTACTTTTTTCTGATTCTTGTTTTCGAATAATAAAAATTGGCTTGGGAAACTTTTTTAACTGTTGTTTATAAAGACGAAATCTATTCTGTGCATAACTGAAATATCTTCAACTACTCAACTGTGAATCTGACGTCAGAATTATCATAATTTTGATGAGGCAAAGGAAAAACATGGATGTATTTAAGCGATTAACCCTTTGTCTAATGTAGATCAGATTTTTATTTTTGCCCATGATATTTTATAACTAAATTTTAGCGTTACTTTTTTAAAATTTCGATGGAGGTTTAACAAGGGTTGCGACCCCTGCAAGTACTTTTTAACCTTTATCAGATCTACGTCACTTTCCACATGACATATAGGAACCAGTATCTCTTACTCGAATTTTATTCGGTTGGCACCGTTAATTTTTTAAGAAAAACTTTCAGTTCTTTTTTTTTAAATTTATTTTTGAAATACAGTGGTGCAAGTAGAGTATAAAAATAAAATCTTGCAATAAAAAGCTAGTGTCCGAGAAGGTTTAAGTACCTGCGTTGATTTGACTTATCGTGTATAACGGAAATTCTTTTTCATCATTTTCAATTTTTTTTTCTAAATAAATTTTTAATAACACAATTAAAAAAAAATAGTAAGTCTCCAATAATCGTAATGTTTTTATACTAAAACTAACATTTGCCTACCCCTTTTCTTTCCTTGGAAAAAACCCAAGCATCTCAAACACGACTATGTCATTTCGCCCCGAAACATTTTCAAACTTGTATTAAATTAAAAGACTTTTATTCAGCCACAAATATCTCTATCCATAGGGTCTTTTCCTGTCTCAGTATTTCTGTCACTTAACCAGAACATTCTAGTACAAGTAACCCGCAGTAATTGAATTGCTGCATTAAACGTCAGATTCCCACTTCAATAAAAGCATAGCTAGATAGTTCCCCCATTATTAAATTAAGTGATGCCGGCGTCTAGAATAATACATCAATAAAAGGACGTTTGCGCCTCATCAATAACCAAACTCAGAAGAAATATTTCCAACTAGTTTAATAACATAGTAAATTTTTTGGTGGGAAAGAAAACTGCGACATTTATAAAGACAATCCGTGGCAGTGTGTGACCCACATAAATGCGTTTTCAGATAAAAGTGGCTAAACTTCCTTGAATTTAAAAGGAGCGAAAAGGGAATTTATTCATCACCGAATAAATGTATTTAACCTTTTACAGGCCAATGTTCCCAATTGGGAACATAAGTTTAAGCATTTATTAAAAATTTAATTTAATCAAAATCGACCAAAAAAAATTAGCAGAAATAGTAAAAGAATGACTTTATTTTTTGAAATAGAAGTTTTATTCCTATCATTAATGAGGCAAGGTACAGAAAATCATAAAAATGACCAATGACCACTGGAAAATGATCAGTCATAAAAATGATTTTTTGAAATAGATTTTTCGAATTAGAATAACTTGATTTTTTGGAATATAAGTTACATTCCCATCATTTATGAGGAAATCTACAGAAAATCATAAAAATTATCAATGGCCACTGGAAAATGACCGCCGGAAGTGACCAATGTTCCCAATTGGGAACATTCTGAAAATTATATATAAAAAAAAATTCCACCATATTAATCACTAATATCTCTTAACTAAAGCATTAGAAGGCATAATGTACAAAAAAGTAATTTAAAATATGCCTGGATCTGAATTTGGCCTGTAAAAGGTTAAGTTAGTATACCTGTTAGGCAAATTAACTCGGCTTTGTCCAGCTTTTCACTACGCAAAGACGAACATTTACGGTGACAAACAAAGAAGGGCGCAATGTCCACGTGATTCGAAACATGAAGCAATGTCTTAGTGTAACAGTAATAGTAATACAGATACGTAATGCTCCATATATATAGAGCGAAAATTAAATTTCCACGGTAGAATTATTTCATAGAAATTTCATATCTTTCCTATGATTCTGCCATCCTAATTTATTCAGTAACTATCATAAAAAAATATTACAATAATCCCATTTACTTAAATTAATGTCCATTTAAAATGGGTATTTTAATAATTTAATTCTTTTTAAAATCTATTCTGAAAAACACTTCCCTCAATTATTATTTATTTCAAGGATTTTCATTTTTCAATCTTAAATGCGATGTGAATTCTATTAAAATTAACTGTTTTGTACCATTTTCTTTATTTCTTATCATTCTAAAAAAATTTTGGCGATATTTTTTCGGGAAGACGGGGTAGCTTCATTTTTTTTTTAAACCGCACTTAAAATGTAGTTTCGGGCTGTTATTCGCTGATTCATCCATGCAGTGCAGTGAAAATCTCTCCGCTTAGAGGTTTAAAACGCCAAAACATGACTGTCGAAGGAAGATGCTTTTCAAAAAAGTACCTGTAAAATGTAATTCATAAGGACATGATATGACTAAATGCTAAAGGTTTAGTAGTGAAAGTGTCTAAATATTTTACGGAACTGTGGTGGATGCTTAATTTGTATTCTACTCAACTGACCTATAATAAAAATGCTTGTGAATTACTAATTCTGTTTTCTTTTTAATGGGGAGACCTTAATACATTCGATCCATACAAAACAGCTAACAACGACTACCAACAAATTGTTCTAATAAATTTATTTCAGTTATTTATCGACTACATAAATTATAAAATGCGGTTGATTAAAGTTCCTGAATCTGGAATTTTGTGAATTATCTTTCGAAGAGTATTTTAATAAAGTTCAGAAAGTGATTTTTTTATGACCATAGTTTTTTTTTTTTTTTTTTTTTTTTTTTTTTTTAATTTTAGAAATATCGCAACATTTATATGTCGCATGGTTATAGCCAATAAGAGCCCGACGATCCAGGAATGTAAAAATAAAAAGTAGAAAAACCATCAGCTATAATAATTCATTCACTATATTTTTCTGAAAAATATTTATCTTAAATTTAGAAAGTGTTTTGGAAGTTTTTTACATGTTGTTTTATAATGTTCTAAATTATGTGGTGTTTACAGTGTGTTAACATTGGAATGACGGTGATTTTTACTAAAGTTTTATAAAAATATTTAATAGCAGAATTTTATTTTAAACTGTTTAAATTATTTAACTAACCCTTTTTTTCCTTTGTTTGTTTAAAATTTATTTTATAAAGAAATTTCTGACTCGAGCCAATATAAATACATTTGGTAGGGGCCAAAATGGTCCCTCATCGTCATTCCAGGCGACAAAGTGTAGTGCAGCACAACACTATTGAAAGAAAATATTTTCATCAACACTATACTTTTTCAACACAATTAACAACATTATTTTTAAAACACATTTATAGAAAACAACACTTTTGCAACATATAAAAAACAGAATTCTAGACAGCAACACAATTGTAAAACATTAAGAATGCATTCACAACACAAAAAATGTTTTATGTTTTAAGTTTTCTAATTCACAATAGACCAGGAGGCAGCAGCACAGAATATCACCTCTTGGAGTTCACAGATGAAAGTCTAGGACTAGTAAAATTTCGATTGCCCTATTAAAACGCAATCGGTCTGCTAAGTCATATCTTGGTGGAAAACACACAAAACCCCGTTTTTATCGTAGGTTTACCACTGTGCTTTCCTGCACCAAAACGTATCAAAACATGGAGGATTAGGAGCAGGAAAACCTAATGTTAAACCTATGAGTCAACCATTAAAATCGGGTATTTAGGTGTTTTCCATCAAGATATGACTTGGCATACTGATTGCGTTTTAATATGGGAATCGAGATTTAACTAATCCTAGATTCTCATCCATGAACTCGATTTGGTGGTTGTCTGAGCTGCCACCTCCCGGCCTACAACACATTAATGTGTTGTAAATTTGATGACAAAAAGAGTTCTAAAGTGAGTTTATTTTTGTATGTTGAAAATTTGCACTGTATATATCATGTGGGAATGATCAACCAGTTCGGACATTTTTCCGACTGTAATTGATGGGTCGCGAAGAAATTGGGTTTTTAAATGTGTTAGAAATGGTTCAATTTGAGATAATATTTAAACTAATTAAGGGGATCTGGGACTTATTTTAAAATAGATTTATTTATTGTATTAAAATTTTGAGCCTTTTTTTTATGATGGTTAACCATATTAGTCCGAGTGCTACGCGACAAAAATAAGGTGAAAACTGCAAATCGTGATAAGAATATACCGCTTGGTGAGTATGTACTTTATGATAATACAATGCATATTAGAGGGGGAGGCATCTCGTAAAGTCGTCTGAATTCAAGATGGCGGCTGTTATTCAAAATGGCTTCATTTTCTGAATATTCTTAGTATAAATGTGCATTTCATATCGATTTCGATGTTTTTAAAGTCAAGTTTTTGTTTTTAACACTATTCAACATTTTTTAAAAGAGAGTATGAATTCGGTTTATCTATCTGTTTGTCTGTCTGTCCGCCTGTCCTTCTATGCTCTAGCTCGCTTAAATGTTCTCAGATTGCCATGTATATTTTATATGTTTTATGAAGTTATAATAACATGTTCGGAGTAAAAAGTAAAGTGTATAGCTTTTATAGTTCATTTACAGGGCGCTAAAGAAAATTACATTACAATATTGTGTATATGGCCAAATCGTTTGCAATGTTTCTTAATCATGTTATACTCGTTAAAACACATTAGAATTTATATACATCAATGTTAATCCTACAATGAGCTACCCATTACTTATTATATAATAAGGTGTACATAGTATTTATCGCTTATTTACTGTGACACACCAAAACAAGAAAATATGCGTTTGTAATTTGCATATAAATCTTAAAACGATCACCATATAATTCAAGTGTTATTAGTGAAAGTGCTAGGTGGGATAAAACCTTTGTAATAAGGATATCCCGAATAGTCAGTATTTATCTTATATTAATAAAATGCGTGTAAGAAAGAGAGGTATCGTATAAATTTATAGGAATTCAAAATGGCGACTATTATTTAAAATCTTTTGCAGTTTTATTCCTCTGCATCTTACAAGGCTATTTATTATGTTAATTTCCACATTTTATAACTCAAAAATAATCTTTCTAATACTAGAAATATACCTAAAATGAAAATAGGACATTTATTAAAGTAGTTTTGTCATTTACAGTAGAAAATTTAAAAGAATGAATATATAATAAAAATACTCTTTTATTAATAAATTACTTATACAGTATATTAAAAAATGAATGTTACATATAATGCTGTAGAATATAGAAACTTCACTCGGTGCCATCATATTTCTCACATTCGTGTTTGCAATTGCACAACAATGCAAGAAAGTCCAACCTTTCTACAGCCACATTTACCTTTACAGATTTTACACATACACTTTATTAAATCTTCACAAGAGTCTAAAATCACTGGCAACTCCTACCATCTATTTTTCTATGATAAATTATCCAAGCACCATTCCCATTTGTTTGGAGAGATTGCATGTATTTCCCGATGATCTACTTTCCCCCAAAAGTCTCCAGCTTGGAAAGCACTGTGTAAAATATATTTTTGAAGTGCACCCTTGGTTGGTGGAAAATTGTCAGAAACTATTCTTGTCTTGCATTAGTGACACTTATGGTATTGCTTGTTGAACAGCACAACAATACTACGAACTTTTCTAAAATATTTAAAATACTTTCAAGAATAGAAGTTTGTGGTTTTGACAGGTATGAAAAGGCAGCAGTAGCTTCTTTAAAGAGAATGAGCGTTTTCCAATTTGACTTTTTAGTTTTTCCTGTGAAATCCATATTGCTGTTGCATCCTGTGAAAGCATTAAATCCTAATAATTAAGTCGTTGCCTTTTCTCTTCAAATCGCTGCAGCTATGGTATGAACAGGAATAAATCTGAATTTTTCCGTGTTCCAAATACAACCCAAATAGTTTCTAAGCATCTGTTTGAAAGGATAAAAAATATGGAATCACCAAAACTAATACATCAGTGTCTACAGAGCGTACAATATTATTTTTCAGTCCTTTTTCAACCATGTCTTTGAGATGCAGTATTCTTCAATCTTGCTTCTTCGTGACCAGGGCAAGTCGTTGCAATTAAGAAACTTACGACAGTAAGACTGCCTTTAACTTCTTCTCCTGGAGTGGTAATAACTTCTGTGTTTTTGTGTGGTGCTAGTGTTCCAAGGAGATTAAAAAACTCTTCTTTGTTATTTGAATTTCTTAAGAAATCGTGCCAATTTTTAGGTAATCTAACATGTGGTTGCACATGTTCTAACATGTGGTTGTGTAATTTCTCCTTTAAAGCTTAGTATAATATATCTATCTCAAATCAAATATATTCTTTGACATTTAAAACTCTCAATGTCTTTACGTAAGTAAGCATAAAACGTTTTAATGTAGTAATCATTAAATGTCTTTAAAGTCTGTTGAG
This sequence comes from Maratus speculifer, assembly GCA_964019185.1. Classification (NCBI taxonomy): domain Eukaryota; kingdom Metazoa; phylum Arthropoda; class Arachnida; order Araneae; family Salticidae; genus Maratus; species Maratus speculifer. The sequence goes on along the minus strand of OZ025297.1, from coordinate 116,145,163 downwards.
GCTTTAAAATGTTCGTAAGAAATGGCCCATCATATATTAAAGCATCACATTTTATAAGCTAAATTCCAACCAAAGAAAATAATCATATGACATTTTGCAATTCGTTCCTACCTGGTAAAGTTTTAAAAAGCATACTATAATTTAAAATCACATAGGCAACATTGTGTTTATAGACAGAATCGTAAACGTATTCTTTTTCAAAGCTTGTAAATGAACTATTAATTCTACGCTCACCATATTGTACAGTAAGAATCTTGTACTACACTTCACTGATGTATGTTAATTTCAATATGTTTCAAATAATTTAACATCATTAAAACACACTAAAAAGGATTTTTGCAAATGGACCATAATGTAAGGGGATTATTTTGAGTGTGCCTGTAAACGAACTATAAATGCTAGAAACTTCATTTTCGATATAGAACACTTTGCAGTATACCACTTCTTTAAATTACACATTGAGATAACACATACATAAATTACATGGATATCTGAGTAAATTTAAGGAAAAAAGAGCAGGGTCAGACAATTCGTAAATATTTTGAGTGCCCTGTAAATGGACAATAAAAGCTATACACTTTACATTTTACTCCGAACATGTTATTATAAACTTCATAAAGCATATAAAATATACATGGCAATCTGAGTACATTTAAGTGAGCTAGAGCATGGAAAGACAGGCGGACAGACAGACAAACAGACAGATAAACCGAATTCATACACTCTTTTAAATAACGTTGAATAGTATTAAAAACGAAAACTTGACTTTAAAAACATCGAAATCGAAATGAAATGCACATTTATATTAAGCATATTCAGAAAATGACGCCATTTTGAATAACAGCCGCCATCTTGAATTCCGACGACTTTGCGAGATGCCTCCCCCTCTAATATGCATTGTATTATCATAAAGTACATACTCACCAAGCGGTATATTCTTATCACGATTTGCAGTTTTCTGATGCGTAGCACCCGGACTATATTATTTGCAAACAAAATCATATGATAAAACTTCTCAAATATTTTTTAAAATATTAAAAATTAAAAATTTATTAAAAAGGTGGGATTATTTAAAATCGTGTAGAATTTTTTTTCTTTTTCTTTCTTTTCTTTTTATTTTTTTTTTACATTTAAATTACTACAAAAATATATAAATTTATAATACATTAATACAAAAATATATAAATTTTAATTTTGATACAGCATTTTAAAAAATGTTATCGTTTGAAAAAATTAAAATTTTTAAAGTAAAAATTTGAAAAAAAAATTATGTGATTTTAATTTTAAAAAATCATCTTTACAAAGGTAAATATATACATTTTTTTTCAAACTTACTGAATCAAAATTAAAGCAAAACAATCAAACAACACGTGTTCAAGTTTGAAGCTTTTACCTTTAACCTTTCTTCAGTTATAATGATTTAAATTTGAGAAATGGTGAAAAAATTTATCATAAAGAAAAATGCATTTCCACAACAAGTCATTTCCATCACAAACATTGCTTGAAAACTAGATTTTGAAAACGAAAGAAAATTATATTTTATCTTCTAATTAAGATAGAAACATGATTTGAACGTCAATTTTAAACATATATATATATATATAGAACCATTTAATACTACAAATCAACATCAATTACTGTAAAAATTTGTTAATGCCAAATTATATCATACAGAGGAGTTGTCAGAATTAGGAATAAAATTGGAAATGTGGTATTTAGCTCGTTATCAAGGGCAATGCTAAATAGCCACATTATATATATAAATATACTAGCAGCCCGCCCTCGCTTTGCTTCTGGTAGAGCAAGTCGCCCAGTCCCGTGCCACTACTGACACCGCAAATTATTGCTACCACTTCATCCCATTAAATTCAACTACTAAAAACATTACCCTCCTTTTAGGTAGTCGGGTAAAAAGTAGCTTATATAATAATCTAAGGTGTCAGATACCTTCATACAAAATTTCATAAAAATCGATCCATCTGTCCTTGAGTTATAAATGGTGTAAAGAAGCCGACTTTGTTTTATGTATATAGATTATAATCAATAGTATTGGCAGCGCACGCGATGTAAGGATTTTTTAAGGTCATTTATCTACACCTTGGGTTACATTATTGGCATTTTAGTAAGGATCCCTAATTATATATATATATATATATATATATATATATATATATATATATATATATATATATATATATATATAATATAGCCTATGTTCACCAGAAATAGTGTAGCTTTCAGACAGTGAAAGAATTTTTCAAATCAGTCAAGTAGTTTCGGAGCTTATTCAAAACAAACAAACAATCCCTAGTAAGGATCCCTACTTTATTTATTTATTTATTTATTTATTTATTTAAAATAAAATATAGCTTGTGTTCACCGGAAATAGTGTAGCTTTCCAACGATGAAAGAATTTTTCAAATCCGTCACGTAGTTTAGGAGCTTATTCAATTCAAACAAACAAACAATCAAATCTTTCCTCTTTATAATATTAGTATAGATAAACAGAGAAAGTTTTAATGCAATAAAAGTTACTTTAGAAAATTTGAAGATTTTTGTATTTCGGACCTCATAAAAGGGTGAAGTTTTGTTACTTTATTCTAAATGTTTTGGAAAATGTTTCATAATCTATGTTTGACATATGATTTTTATGCATTTACCATGAATAGATCGCCAGTAATTGAACGGAATGTTTTATCTAACTTCATAAATTTTTAACACTATGCCATTCGTTTCTCGCTCTCTCCATTAAAAGAGCTTTGATAAATTGGTGTTTTTAATCTTAAAGCGTTTCCGGGAATTAAATTATGACTCTTTTTGACGCATTCATAAAATGCTTTTTACAAAGATTCCATCTAAAGTAATGAATAAAGAAGGAATTAATTTTACCGTGCTATTTTCATTAGATATTTAATGAAATATTTTTTAACATTTTTGTTTATTTCAATTACTTTATGATAAAATTTATCATTTTCTTTTATAGATTAAATTTTGGAAGTGATATTTTAAGTATTATAAACAAGATAATTATTTAAATACCGTAAGTATTCCTTCGTAAATTATCTTTTTGCAGAAAAAATATATATTAGAGTTACATTTTTTTTTTTTTTTTTTTTTTTTTTTTTTAACATTAATGATTAACCTTATTTAGTGTAGAGCAAGGAAATAGGGAGGTATGCATTTTTTTTTTTTCATTTATTAATCAGGCTTCTTTATTTAAAATAACAAAATTCAAATATCACGAGTTTATTTTTAAACTGAAATTCGTTACATGAAAAATACATAGATTTCTTTTTTTCTTTTTTCTTTTTTTTTTTTTCAATTTGCAACTTTCAAGAAAATGAAATATTAGCGAGTGAAAGGTGATTTTTAATATTTACCGTAAAGCGATAGCAATTCATGATACGTAATTATATTGCTTCATAAACACTTGAAGAATGTTAATGAATTCCATTTGTTTGTCCCTGCTCTAACTTGCATAAAACAGGGTCATGAAGTTAACAGGAAATTGCCATAAAATTAATATATGTTATTTAACTGTACCATGCCATTGAAAAGGAACTTTATATCATTGGCGGTTCATTTACAGGGACACTCAAAAGAAGTTTGCTGCACAATGTCTATGAGCAATAATTGCTGGAAGTGTGTTTTCAGTTATAATACGTGTTTTTAAATTTAACCAGCTTTTTTTTTTTTTTTTTTTTTTTTTTTCTCATGTTACACAGTGTTTTTGAACTCTATAGCCTATGTACAGAAAGTTCTCAAGTACATTTCCATTTATTGAGAAAAATTTCTGAATGAAAAATTTCAACCTGTGTTATGCGTTTAACTGAAGTAACTTTTAGCATGTCATGCAGTATGCATACAAATCTATGACACTCATTGAAAAATGTGAAATCTGTGACAGATGATCCTTAGTGATATATATATATATATATTTGTTTTTTTTTTTTTTTTTTTGTAGTATTTCACTTTTATTTCTGCAATTTTTATAGTTGGTATTAACAATATGCGATGTTTTTTTTTTTTTTTTTTTTTTTTTTTTTTAAAATTATCACACTCGGATGAAGTATTTCTCGGTCTTTTGGAAAGGATTTTTCGTTTTAGTGTCCTGCCCTGTGGTAAATCGGCCTTATCTTTTTTAGGACGCGCCCTGATGCTTGTAAATGTAAGGGACGTACAGGAACATTTTGCACTAATAAAGTCAAACAACGAGGTTGTTCAACAATTGTAAGCTTTTTACATCGATTATGTGCACCAGAAGAATATGTTTTGAAAAGAACTTAATTAAAAAAAATCCTCTTTTCAAACCACAACCAGAAGTAATAAATAAATAAATAAATAATGGGATAGCTCTAAATCATGTTAAGCTGCAAGATTTTCCACCACTCCAAAACAAGATTTTCGAACATTGAGATTGTGGCTTAAGGGTGATGATCACTCAGCTTTGGCCTATGGGCGTTTATGCATTTTTATACTCAACATCCACAGAACCCTGCAATAGTTCTTTGTTGTTGTTGTTGTTTTTTACCCATGGGCCCGGTAAGCAGCTTTCTATTATTGTATAGCTGTCTTACTCCGATGCAATAATTCTTGATAGCAATAAATTATTTTTGATTAAATGTTATTCATGATTTCTTTATACTTCAGTCAAATGGAAGAACCCCAATTTAACAATGTAAAAGCACGTTAAAAAAGTAGTTTAGAAGCCTTTTAATTTAAGAGCCTGGATACCGAACCAAATGACCATACAATATTCTTGACAGCAACAATTTTGTCTTTCTATTTAACGATATGCACTACTTCCTTCAGTCAAACTGAAGCACCCCAATTGAAATCTTGCTGGGAAAAGAAGGGGGGAAATAAAGCAATCCCTTTTCATCCCCCTCCTTAACAATGACAAATGTCCGATGTTCCGTTAGTGCGTCGGAAATTGGTCCATTCTTGGACGTAATTTGATTAGGTGCATGAGTGCAGTATGATTATCCGGAGCGCTGACTCGGGCTTCCGTGGACAAGCGAATTAATTTGAAAGCTATCAGTAGAATGAGGGGTTGTTCCTCGTGCAAAGAGCACGCGCTCCGATCCCTCTCTAACAACGGGGGTGATCCTTTCAGTCTGAGTTCCGGACTTTATAGATTTTGACAGCAATACTGTTTAATATGTGGTTCGACAACATTCGACTCTGAAAAATGATTTGAGTGCTTGTTTAACTCGCGAGCCTCACAGTTCCGTTATTAAATTATCTTTGTATGCACATAATAGATGAGGACGCTTTATGCACATTTAAACATAAACACTAAATCTCAGCTTTCTCGGAATAAACAGCATCTTTGCTAATCTTAATTGGCTTCCACTCTCTACCCTATTATTTGATCAATTTCCTCTCGCTTGAGTCATCTGTGTAATCTATCATGTCACATTCTCGATTTGCAAACACGAGACAACTCGGTTTGCACTTTGACGGGAGAATGAAATGTATTTAACGAACAGATTAGAAGTATGTAGAAGTGCAAAATCATAGTTCAAGATATTAAATTTTTTGTTGGACTAATTAATGGTCCATACATATAGTAAAATATACAACGCATTTAATATATACAATATACATAGTCTGAGTTCCGGACTTGATAGATTTTGACAGCAATACTGTTTAATATGTGGTTCGACAACAGTCGACTCTGAAATTGATATGAGTGCTTGTTTAACTCACAAGTCTCACAGCTCCGTTATTAAATTATCTTTGTACATTCATAATTGATGATGATGCTTTTATGCACATTTAAACATAAACACTAAATATCAGCTTTCTTGGAATAAACAACATCGATGATAATCTTAATTGGCTTCCACTTTGTACACTATGATTCGATTAATTTCCTATCGCTCGAGTTATATAAATAATCTATCATGTCACATTCTCGATTTGCAAACACGAGACAACTGGATTTGCAGTATGCCGAAAGAATAAAATGTATTATAATTAATATAGTTAATATATACGATACCTATGTCTGAGTTCCGGACATGAAGATTTTGACAGCAATATTATATAATGTGTAGTTCGACAACAGTCGACTCTGAAAAATGACATGAGTGCTTGTTTAACTTGCGAGTTTCACAGCTCCGTTATTAAATTATCTTTGTATACTCATAATAGAGGATGATGCTTTTATGCACATTTAAACGCAAACACTAAATCTCAGCTTTCTCGGAATAAACAACGTCTATGCTAATGTTAATTGGCTTCCACTTTCTATCCTATTATTTGATCAATTTCCTCTCGCTTGAGTCATCTGTGTAAATCTATCATGTCACAGTCTTGATTTACAAACACGAGACAACTGGGTTTGGAATTTGACGAGAGAATGAAATGTACGAATGAATAGTCAATAAGTATGTGGAAATGTAAAATCATAGTTCAAGATATTAAAATTTTTGTTGAATTAATTAGTCAGGTTGCATTATTATCTTTGAAGCACATAATAGATGATGATGTTTTATGCACATTTAATCAAAAATACTAAATCTCAGCTTTCTAAGAATAAACAACATCTATGCTAATGTTAATTGGCTTCCACTTTCTACCCTATTATTTGATCAATTTCCTCTCGCTTGAGTCATTTGTGTAATCTATCATTTAACATTCCCCATTTACAAATACGAGACAACTCAGTTTGTAGTATAACGAAAAAATAAAATATATTTAACGAACAGATATGAAGTATATAAAAATGTAAAACCATATTTCAAAATATTAAATTTTTTGTTGGATTAATTAGTCAATGATTGATACATATAGTTAATATATACAATACATATAGTCTGAGTTTCGGACTTGATAAATTTTGACAGCAATACTGTTTAATATGTGGTTCGACAACAGTCTGGACTCTGTAAAATGATTTGAGTGCTTGTTTAACTCACGAGTCCCATAATTCCGTTATTAAATTATCTTTGTATGCACATAATAGATTGTGATGCTTTTATGCACATTTATACATAAACACCAAATCTCAGCTTTCTCGGAATAAACAACATCTATGCTAATGTTAATTGGCTTCCATTTTCTAACGTATAATTCGATCAATTTTCTCTTGCTTGAGTCATCTGTGTAATCTATCATGTCCTATTTACAAACATGAGACAACTCGGTTTGTACTTTGACAAGATAACGAAACGTATTTAACGAATAGATAAGAGGTATGTGAAAGTGCAAAATTATAGTTCAAGATATTAAAAAAAAAATTTGGATTAATTAGTCAATGATTCATACATATAGTAAAATATACAACACATATAATATTAACAATATACATAGTCTGAGTTCCGAACTTGATAGATTTTGACAGCAATACTGTTTAATATGTGGTTCGACAGCACATATCTGAAAAATGATATGCGCGTTTGAGTAAATCGCGAGCATCACAGTTGCGTTATTAAATTATCTTTGAATGCACATAATACACGGTGATGCTTTTATGCATATTTAAACATAAATACTAAATCTCAGCTTTCTCGGAATAAACAACATCTTTGCTAATTTTAATTGGCTTCCACTCTCTACCCCTATTATTTGATCAATTTCCTCTCACTTGAATCATCTGTGTATTCTATCATGTCACATTCTTGATTTACAAACACGAGACAACTCGGTTTGCAATTTGACGAGAGAATAAAATGTTTTTACCAAATAGATAAGAAGCATGTGAAAATGCAAAATTATAATTTAAGATATTAAATTTTTAGTTGGATTAATTAGTCAATGATTCATATAGTCCAAGAGCCGACAGTACAAAAATCTAAACGCTTCGAGCACAAGAAAAACACCTTTATTTTATGGAAGAGTAGTAATAGGAGAATCTAATGCTGTATATGTCTTCCGGAAGTAAAGTGGTGCAGAAGCCAAAAATTAATGCCACTAGTGATTGACTCGTAGGTTTAAAACATATAAACTCATTGTGTTTGTTGTACAATCATTTTACACCTTTGATTGTACGGCAAACACAATGTTAAACCTATCAGTAAATTACAAGTGGTATTAATTTTTGGCTTATGCACCACTTCACTTCCGGAAGACATATACATCATTAGATTCCCCTATTACTACTTTTTGATAAAATAAAGTTTTTTTCCTTTGTGCTCGATACCTTAGGTTTTTGTGCTGCCGGCTCTTGGGCTAATGCATATAGTTAAAAGAGATTCCATTAATACCCAAGAATATTATTATGAGGGTCATTAAATATTTGGTTTTCAAAACTGATTTATAAAATTCAAACAGGAAAACATACCAACATTTCTGCATTAGGACCATCTTTTTTGTTACTAATATTAAACATAAACATAATCAATTGTCATGTGTAAAGACTTCCCCAGGACTCTTTAGAATTCTTAATTTCAAACAGCCCTGCTCCAAGAAAGCTTATACTGTTTTTATAATCATTGTATCCTCATGCAGTTTTAAAAGCTTAGAACTCTATAAAAGGCGTAATATATATTTTTTGAATTTTTCTTTTGGACGAATGAAGATTTTGATTTTATATGTTTTAAAAAAGCAAATTTGTTTTCATTTTTAACTGCGCTATTATAAGATAGTAAAAAAAAAAGATGTTAATGGAAAAATGAATATAAAATTCGATGCTCACGCATGCAATGGCACCAGTTCTAAAGATATTTATCATTTCTATTGTTCCCTTCAAATATTAAGAGAGAGAGAGAGAGATGAAAAAGTTATAAAATGCTTAGAATAGGCTTCCGTGGTTTCTTACCATTTTTTTCCTATTACATTATCTAGATAGAATGTGATTTCTTCATATTTTCTATTTTCATTTTTCTAAAATTAACTTTTCTTTTTGTTTTGCTTTATTTTGTTTCGTTTTTTAAATAATCCGTGTAATGCAAAAAATATTCCTCACACGTTCTATAAAATTTAAATACCCAAGGAAAATTTATCATCATTCTTGCACTACCGTACATTGATATTCACCCATGTAATCGTAATTGCTTTCGATTTATAAAGATAGCAGAAATATTCAAAAGGCATTATATCAAATAGTATTTCATCAGAAAAACTGATATTTTTCCCCGTAAGATCTGCGATCGTCGCTGAATTCCAGAAAATAGATATTTTTAGGAACGTCATCTAAAATAACTTCTTTATAATGTGGGCTTAGTTGCTTCCTTAAAGTTGTTTTCTACTCCAAACTGGCTTCTTTTCGACACGCTTTTTTAATTCATTTTTTATTCGCAAACGTATCAAATTGGCAGATTGCTTCTATTAAAAAACTATGTAATTGAATTATTTTTTCTGATTTTTAGTAAAAGTACAGGATTTTTCAGAAAATGATGTGAAAATTAGCGTTTTGAACCAAATTTCTGGATGTGATAGCACAGAAAAGAAAAAAAAAACTGCCATCCTGAGATAACAATCAATTACGACTCAAGATTTAATTCATTTATTAGAAAATGAAAAAATACTGCCCGATGAAAGATTACTTCAATAATCCTTTCTGAAATTATCATTCTTTGTTTAAAAACGAATTTTCCATATTTGAACGAGGAAAAATATTTTTTTGAAAACAGGCTGTTCTCAAATCAAAAAATGCAACTTTATGACATAAGTTTTAATTTATTTTTATTCGGAAATACATGAAACTATCCGGTACAGCAGAAACTATCTAATCGCACTCATTTTCCCATTTTTTTGGAAACGCAATAGATTTTTAGAAAAGAATGTCAAAGTGGGCATTTTCAACCAAATTTCCGCGTGAAAAATAATGAACCACTTGAACAGGGGGGAAAAACGTGATCAAAATCTCTTCAAATTCAGTAGATAATTTATGGATCAAAAAATTAAAACTCATTTCTATTCGAATATCGCTCCCCTACACGGTAAAAAAAAAAAAAAAAAAAAAAAAAAAAAAAAAAGGAAAGCATTATTGCATTTAATTTTGGTATTTCGGTTTATAAAATGCCTAAAATAATTTAAATATGCTCTTTTTCTCATTTCAACACATTTTTAAATGGTTTAAAATATAAAAAATGGTGTAATTTTACCTCTTTAAATAAATTTTACGAACCGTACACCAGTTGAAGTGAAATCAACCTCTAATTGTAAAGGAAACAGTGCGCCATTTTGAAATGTTCTGCAGTTATCATATTTCCGGGTAAAATGTCTGATTTTGGACTATATATCGCAGCAATGATAAATGATCAAAAAACTGTAGACATACAGTTCATAATCCGCACTTTTATCGACTTACAGCTGTGATTAATTTAATTTGCTTGGACAATTTTCGAAATCCGAAATAAACATCTGTTCTATCATGGCAATCGCAACGCAGTGTTCTTTTACAATAAGAAAAAAATGCGAATACGCGTGACATTGAGTCCCAGATATAATAAACGAATGATTTATGAAGTGAAAAAGACCTGCTACACTGCGTTTTGTTGTATTTTTTCTATGTTAAATAAAGTTTTGGATATTCTTCGAAATAAGTAAGTGACGTATATTTACTTTCTGTTTTGTACAATCACTCTTAATTCTTTGTAAACTCTTGTTTTTTTTTTTTTTTTTTTTTTTTTTTTTTTTTTTTTTTTTTTTTGTAATATATTTGTTTTACACACATATATAAATTGATACATAATGCTTGTAAAATATGATTTTGCAGTCTATCTATTTCGATATTTTAAAAATGAAAATTTCTTAATAATATAAGCGCGTAAAATTGTCACTTTTGTACAGATCTTTGAAATATTTAGTTTTGATTTTACAGTGTTTTACATGCTTTAAATTCCGAATAACTTGAACTTACAGGAGAATTAAATAAACATGGAGTTATATCTTGTTTTAACAATTCATTTTTTCAATTTATATTTGCAGTTTGATGTTTTTTAGACTATTGGGAGCAATATTAACATCGTGTAGAATTTTCATAATTTTTAGTTCGTTTTTTTAGATGTTGATACTGAGTTAAAGAGATTGTCATACTCTTATTTTTCTGCTTATTAAATTAGTAAAACATAATTAAAATGATCATTAGTGCCCATTTGAATACATTTAATGGAAAATCTTAGTACTTTTATGAGGGGGAGGGCGAGTGTGTTCAACAAATAATTTTCTGTCAGATCCAAGAAATAAAGGTTAATTTAATGCTAAACATGTATAATAAGTAAGACTATATCAAAATTTAGAGGTGCTGCAGCTCCATTCCCTTCTCCCCCCCCCCCCCAAACACTTGGGACCTATGATAAATATATTTTTAAGCTTGTAAATATAGGAAATTTCATTGTTTACTAACTGAGCATTATGTTTAAAATGTACATTATAATAAATTGCCTCAATTAAAAGGAAGTTTAGCAACCTCTTTGCGAGAAATTATTTATTTTTAATTATGACCCATGTTAAATTTAAAATGTAACCTTTAAACTACTTTTTTATTTTGCTGTTAACGCCATGTAAATACTAGAAAATTTCGTTTTTTACCTACTCACAATACCACTTATTTAGTGTACTTTAATAAGTGGTAGTAAAAAAAGAACAATAATAATTTAAAGATTACATTTCAAATTTAATATTTTATTTAGCCATAATTTAAAATAAAGAGCTTCACGCAACAGAGTCTGCTAAACTTCCTTTTAATTGAGACAATTTATTATAAGGTACATTTTGAATATATTACTTACTTTATACAAAAATGGTGGCAACTAACTTGCAACCAAAAGTAGTGTTTGTTTACATCAGTCAATTGTTGGTTGCTTATTACAACTTATTAACGGTGTTTTCTTATTCTACTTTTAGTGGCAACTAACTTGCAACCAAAAGTGGTGTTTGTTTACATCAATCAATTGTTGGTTGCTTATTACAACTTATTAACAGTGTTTTCTTATTCTACTTTTAGTGGCAACTAACTTGCAACCAAAAGTGGTGTTTGTTTACATCAGTCAATTGTTGGTTGCTTATTACAACTTATTAACGGTGTTTTCTTATTCTACTTTTAGTGGCAACTAAGTTATCACCATTTTTAGTGTAAAGTTACATGAATATTTTTTTACAGTGTAGTCAAGTTTTCAAATTTTACATCTTTCCGTTAAAAAAGGCGTTTGAAATGTTTCAAAAAGTTTTATGCTTGTTGAGCTGAGCAGTTGAGAACATCATTAAATCATCCTATATGTTAATTAATAATAATAATAATAATAATAATAATAATAATAATAACAATAAAGGCTTGAACCAGTGGAAATAATAAATACAGTTTCACTTATGTAGTCGTGGTATGATACCATTTCTGTTCATTGTCATTTGTCAGATTTCCTGTTGCCATCATACAGGAAAAATTTAAAAAGTCGAAACATAAAAGTAAGAAAATTCTAACATAGATACCAAACATATGATATTCTGCTATTTTCTTTACTCAACAAAATAGCCAAAGAAAACGTGATTTCTCCTTGTTTTCTACTGTTAACTTTTTTAAAATATCTTTTTACACTTCTGTATTGGTAATTATAAATCATGCTATCGTGTTCTATAAAAGGTAAGTACACAAAGAAAACTTCCTATCATTTTTTGTATTCTGGCAACGTTTTTCTTTATCCACGTTGGATATAATCGCAATCGCAAATATTTCTCTTGTATAAATACCACAAGACTATTTAAAATTCGAAATATCAAACAGCGTTTCTCCAGAAAAACTTCTACTATTTCCATAACGTCTATTTCCATTACGTCTGTGACAGTTCCACAATTGCAAAATCCAAAACCCATACAAAAGGCTAAAATTCTTTTTTTTTTCTTTTTTCCTGATGTGGAAAAATGGAGGATTGATTATTCCCTTTCAAAAAAACATGATTGTTTTTAATTTTAAAATATGCTATTATTATAACAAATAGAATAAAAGTTTACATAAATGGAAATAAATAATTGCAGTTTGATACACACACTAATGGCACCAGTTATGGTGAGTTTTGTCTTTTTAAACATTTGGAAAATGCTTGTTGCTTTCACTCGAGATATATCGGAGGTATATCAGAATCCTTGTGATGTTCGCATTTTATTCGTTTTCTGATTGGTCCATGTTTAATGTCTAGAAATGGAATACTTCTGTTGCCACGATGACAAAAAAGTATTAAAAACTACAAAAAAGTCAATAGTTCAGAAACAAATTGAGATACAGATTTCAAACAAATTGCATTTAAAAGCATTGAATTTAAAAGTCTATTTTTCTCCCTATACGACGGTGTAAAAATTGAAAATGTGCGATGTTTACAAGTTTAAAAATTTGCAGTACTGAAAATTGTAAAACTGAAATTTCATTTAAAATTTGTTTAAGATTGGTCAATATATTATATTAATATTTAATCCATAGCGTACGTAATATATGACTCTCCTATAAAGTAAGCCACGTTTGGAGCATCATAAAAAATATGCTTATTATTATTTTTTTAAAACATATAATTTATTTATAAGTCTAAAATTTTAGTCTTTGAAAAAAAAAAATGTCATTTTCTAAATGGTTGTTATAATTTTTTAAATAAATTTTATTTTACTTTTTTTTTATATTAAAGAACAAAACACTGATATGTAAAAGTTATAAAATATCCAGCATAGATGTCAAATCTATGAGTTTTTCTATATTTATTTATTTTTTTATTTTTTTCTTACAAAAAAATTGGAATGAACGTGATTTCTTTATAATTTCTATTTCAAACTTTTCAAAAACATCTTTTCTTTTTCCTCGTTTACTGTTTTTTTACCATCTGCGTTTGGCATTTTTGCCGATCCCAACGAAGCTAGCATAGGCGATGAAAATACGGGCTTCTGATTGGTCAAAAAATTGTTTGCAAATAGATCATCCTGAATGCTAATGTACTTATTAGGAGCGTAAATGGGTATATCATTAAAAAATTATAAGAAGAAGAAATTGCAATTTTTTAAAAGTAATATAGAACAATTGAATTTGACGCCGTAAAATGAAAATACTGTTGTTTCTAAATAAATATTTCTGATTGTGTAAGAAAGAAGAAAGAAATGGCAATTCTATTTTTATTATTTTCTAAAAGTTATACAGAACAATTGTTAAACATCCTGATTAACTTCTTGAATTATAAATTCCGAATTATCTATTAATAAATATGTAAAAAGAGAAGGAAAATCCATCTTTCAAAATCTTTTCAAACAGAAATTGATGATTAAATAAACGTAAACTCAAAAATGAAAGAAAGCAAAATTATTCAACCAATCAGAAGCCCGTATTTTTCTCCCGTATGCTAGCTTCGGTGGGATCAGCAAAAATGCCTCCGTTTGCAATTATAATTCGCAACGTATTCTATAAAATTTAAATACCCAAAAGAAAATTTCCCATCTTTCTTGCATTACGATAGATTTTTCCTTATCCACGTTGGCTATAATCGCAATTGTTTCCCGTGTCTAAAGACTGTAGGACTATTTATAAAATAAGCTTTTTTAAAAAAAATATCAACCGACTTCAAAAAAAGCGCTAAAAAGAATTAAATAAGTCTTTAAAATTCTCTAATGACAAAACGTTATTGAAAAAAAAAAAACAGACATCGAATATCAGGTACCGGCATAAAAACAATTAAATTTAATTTATATAATTTAATATCCACCAAACATGGATTTTAGAGAGAATATTTTTTAAAAGAGATGAATTTGCATATTTATGATTTAATTTATGAATATATACATATAAAATAATTAATTACTTTTTGAAGTTGGTGCCAAACTATCTTAAATATAATAAGAATTGTGAATATATTGCCCCTAGACCATAACTAAAATGGTTATGATCATTGTCGATTGTGATTGTTTGGCACCAACTTCAAAAAGTAATTAATTATTTTATATGTATATATTCATAAATTAAATCATAAATATGCAAATTCATCTCTTTTAAAAAATATTCTCTCTAAAATCCATGTTTGGTGGATATTAAATTATATAAATTAAATTTAATTGTTTTTATGCCGGTACCTGATATTCGATGTCTGTTTTTTTTTTTTCAATAACGTTTTGTCATTAGAGAATTTTAAAGACTTATTTAATTCTTTTTAGCGCTTTTTTTGAAGTCGGTTGATATTTTTTTTAAAAAAGCTTATTTTATTTCACACTTTTTAGTTATTCATACATTAATACTCAATTATGTGTACTGATATGTGATGTCTCTTTGCAATACATTGACTAATTGATGTACTTTGCTGGGCTTTGAAGTACTAAATTTGCTGGTCAATTTGCTATTTCATTTTCAGCTATTCGAAAGTAACTTACAATGTCAGTTAATATCGTTGTGGATCTTTAGGTTTTTTGGATGTGGTATCTTGTTTAGATAAAATCTCACTTTTCGAAAAGATGTCGCATTCATCAAACTTTAAGGTCCACATCGATTCTTAAGGACCTCAGAAATAGGTATCGACAGACACGGTTTTCCAAACTACACAAAAAGAAGGAATTCCAAACTTCCAAAACTTGACGATAGTCGTGTAACGAGTACGATTATACGAGTCGCATTTTTTCCGATCCCACCGAAGCTAGCATAGAAGAGAAAAATACGGGCTTCTGATTGGTCGAAAAATTGTTTGCAAATAGATCATTCTGAATGCTAATGTACTTATTAGGAGAATAAATGAGTATATAATTAAAATAATAATAAGAAGAAGAAATTGCATTTTTTTTAAAAAGTAATATAGGACAATTGAGTTTGACGCCGTAAAATGAAAATACTGTTGTTTCTAAATAAATTGTTCTGATTGTGTATATATGTGCATATAATGTTAAAAAAAAAAAAAAAAACAGAAAGAAGAAATGGCAATTCTAGTTTTATTATTTTCTAAAAGTAATACAGAGCGATTGTTAAACATCCTGATTAACTTCTTTAATTATAAATTCCAAATTATCTATTTCTTTATCTATTAATAAATATCTAAAAACAGAAGGAAAATCTAGCTTTCAAAAGCTTTTCAAACAGAAATTGATGATTAAATAAACGTAAACCCAAAAGTGAAGGAAAGCAAAATTATTCAACCAATCAGAAGCTCATATTTTTCTCCCCTATGCTAGCTTCGGTGGGATCGGCAAAAATGCATACGTGTCAAGGACAACTTACATACATCTGACTTGTGTGCTCGACATGAAAGCCTGCTTATAAGTCATAGTCAATATACACTGTTAAAAATTTGAAACAGTTGCTGCATCGCCATTCCACTGCCTAAACAGAAAACGATTACTTCACTCTTTTATGGAGCATTCTCATTGGTCAAAATAGAGATATTCTATAAAAGCGGTGCAGTGACGATACCGCAAAAGTTTCAAATTTTCAAAAATGTACAGGGACGAAATAGCGCAAGGAAATTTTTATAGCACGAATGAAGTACAGCCAGGAGCTCCACGCAAAAAGACGAAGCAATGGAACCAACAGGATTCGAACCCACAAACACCTATGCTCGCAAAGTGCGCTCAAAGCGGCGTGGTGTCTTGACCACTCAGCGACGGAGGCCCCGAATGAAAGAAGTTAACTAGATTCACTTTAATGGCAAACTCATCAAAATGCTTTCCCTTTTTCTTTTGTCTAAATTCGTCTAAAGCTATCAACCGTAGTTACTACCATACTACCACTTTGATATCAAGGAATTCTGTTGGCAAGGAAATCTGAAAGCATCTCGATATTTAACTCGATAGCTGAATCTGAATCTCAAGACGGTATCGATACACATAGCAATGTACTTTAATTTCTTTGTGCATCCGGCATAAAAAGCACCCTAATACACAGGCACTTGTGCTCTGACATATAAAGGTACCTTAAAAGTGGATTTTTAGCTTTTTGACACCTGCACTGTAAAAAAATTTGACCATTTTGTTGCATCGTCACTTCCACGCTTTTATGGAATATCTCTGTTTTGACCAATGAGAATGCTCCATACTACAGTGAAGTAATCGTTTTCTATAAAAGCGGTGAAGTGACGATACAAAGGGTCAATTTTTTTACACTGTATTTCCGACGTCGGCAAGCATCGATGCAGACTTTCCATTATGGCGTACACAAGAATTGATCTTGTTAAGATTTCGCACTTTGCAACAGACTCGCATCTCTGCAACAGTGGCTACGATCTATATGTATATTTTCCCCACTATTTAGATTGACTAATCAGAAGCCTGCATTTTCCCAAACTTTTCACAGTGTAAGCAAATAGCGAAAAGTTCGCAAAAATACAAACTTCTAATTGGCCATTCTAATTTTCCTAACAGAGAAAGAGAACTTGGCTGCGATCGGAGCGCGCGAAGAGAAAACTGCGCCCGGAGCAAAGTGACAAACAATTTGGTGCCCTCTCCCCCAATATTCTCTTGTAACAACCCAAAAATGATGTTAGTACACTGTTAAAAATCTGCTGCATTTTGTTGCAACGCACTCCACCGCTTTTATATAATATCTCTATTCCAACCAATGAGTTCACGGCCAAGTAACCGTTTTCTATACAAGCAGAGGCGTTGCAACAAAATGCAGCAGATTTTTAACAGTGTACTATAAATTTGGAGCTCCCTAAATTTCTGCGCGACCGCCCACTTAACCTCCCTTTCGCACGGCGTTGGCTGCGATCCGGAAGACTTTGCTCTCTTAACGAAACCAGATTGACCAATAAGAAGCCTGCATTTTTTGTGAAATCGTCGCTGCTTAAAGTAAGTATTATTTATTTTATTGGTCAATCTCATTTCGCAATAGCGCAATATCTACCTGAATTCGTTCCAGTCAAAATCTCGCAAGATCATGTATTTGCGTAAGAGTAACAGCGTGAAAAACGAACGCTTCTAATTAAACGACTGCTTGTAAAAAAATCTGAATTTTAATTTTGTTTTTTAAAAAGTTCTAATCAACAGATGGATGGAGCATTTTCATTGTCAAAATAGAGATCTACAAACGGTGGAGTCATTATTCAGCTACAGCTGAAGATTTCTAACAGTGGAAATTTTCACATTGAACCATGTTATTTGCTAACAGTGCAAAATCTATCTAGATCTCACCGTTGTCAGTCAAGATTTCGCACTTTGTAGAAAAAATATCTCGTATTGGTGTAAGAGTGATACACTGTTAAAAATCTGCTGCATTTTGTTGCAATGCATCTACCGCTTGTATATAATATCTCTATTCCAACCAATGAGAAAGCTCCATTTCACGGCCAAGTAACCGTTTTCTATACAAGCAGGGGAGTGCGTTGCAACAAAATGCAGCAGATTTTTAACAGTGTAGCCTGAAATTTTATTTATTTATTGTACACACATATCTGTCTTGTGTGCTCGGCATGAAAGCCTACGAATACTTGAAAAATGAATGTTTCTAATTGGTCGACTGCGTCAAAAAGATATTGAATTTTAATGTTTTAATTTTTAAAAAAATTCTAATTAACCGATTTTTATGAAATTCGAATGGGACCACATGGGCCCCATACGCTTTCAAACAACAAAAGAATTATCAAAATCCGTTCATATTTACGAAAGTTATGCGTGAACAACAAATACATACAGGTCGAAATCATAACCTCCTCTTTGAAGTCGGTTAAAAAGTTCATAATGTCAAATAGCACTTCTCCAAGAAAAGCTGATACCTTTTTGTATAACGTCTGTGACAATTGCACAATTGCAAAATCGAAAACCCATACAAAAACCTAGAATGATTTTTTTTTTTTTTTTTTTTTTTTTTTTTTTTTTTTTTTTTTTTTTATGTAGAAAAATGGAAGATTGTTTCATCTAACAAAAGTATGTTTGTTTTTTATTTTTAAATGTGCTAAAATTGTAAAACTGAAATTTCATTAAAAATTTGTTTATGGTAAGTTCAGGAATATTAATGTTTAATCCATGCCGTACGTAAATGACTGTGTTATTACGTGAGCCACGTTTTGATCATCATAAATATGATGTTTACTATTATTATTTTAAACATAAAATTAAGTAGAAAATTTTAATCTTTCAAAAAATTATTTTCCAAATTATCGTTGTAATTTGTTAAATTACATTTTTTTTTTTTTAATTACAAAAACAAACATTGAGACGAAAAAGTTATAAAATAACTGGCATGGATGTCAAATCCGTGATTTTTTTCTATTTTTGTTCCTTTTAAAATATATAGAATGAACGCGATTTCTTCATAATTTCTATTTCAAACTTTTCAAAAAATCTTTTCTTTTCTTTTTTCTTTTTTAACCATCTGCGTTCGCAATTATAATTCGCAACGAATTCTATAAAATTTAAACACCCAAAAGAAAATTTCCCATTTTTCTTACATTACGATAGATTTTTTCTTATCTACGTTGGCTATAATCGCCATTGTTTCCCATATCTAAAGACTACAGGACTATTTAAAATTCATAATATCAAATAGCACTTCTCCGAGAAAAGCTGCTGCCGTTTCCATAACGTCTGTGATCATCCACACAATCGCAGAAACCAAAAAGCCCCCCACAAGGAGCATCACCCTAAAATCTTTTGTTTTGCGACGTGCCCCGCGTGGGCAAAGAGGGGCTCGTAAATGTTCGATGCAAATTGTTTCCCAATCGAGATTTAATTCCACATAATGTTTCCTCGGACGTCCAGGTGGCGTTGCACGATCAATGCCGCCCGCTAATGTTTCCCTGAAAGTGCCCTTCCCTCCACTCGCGCCCTTACGTAAACCCTTGGGGTCACTTTTTCGATTTGTGCCACCTTTGAAGAAAGAGCGTTGTTTTTATTCCTGTAGAATAAAAACATTGTTGGATTTTTTTGCTCTGAAGAATTTTTTCTCTCCTATAGATTAGGGAGAGCGTTTTCACGTAGTTAAAATGAATGTTGAATGAAACTTTTATTTGAAAAGGCTTTAAGACTGTATAAGTTATTTTTAGCGCATTATAATAATGTATATTTTCCCTCTTTATTTAATAATTTCAATTTTATTAGTTTTTAAACTGATTTTTTTTCTTTGAACCCTTACAAAAATGTCTTTTAGATTTCTATAGGAAATGTTTTATGGAATCCTATAGAATTATGGCCCATTTTTCTATAAGCTAGTTTAAAAACTATAGAAATATCTGTAGAAGTTTAATAGAAATGTTTATAGAGAGAACGTGTTTCATAAGAGTTTAATAGAAATTTCTGCTCTACAGACAGTTCTACTAAACGTCTACAGATATTTCTGTAGCTTTTAAATTAGCTTATGGAAAAACGGGCCTAATTCTATAAAGTCCTTCCGGCAATGCCGGGAGGAAGAGGTATAGCTTTCATATACCTATTTATTTATTTTAAATTAAGTTATATTATTCAAACATACGGAGCTCAAATTAGTTGAATCCGATTATATAAGATTTAAATTCTATTTTTTGTCAATACTGAATATTAATAGGAATTTTTAGAAATTAGTCATATTTTATTCTACCTGGTTTTATTTTCAGCGATTTAAAGAGTCACCAAATTCCACGATAACATGAAGTGTATGCCGTTTTAAAGCGACATGATGGATAAAACAAACCAATGAGCTTGGTCGAAATCTTAATTCATGTGCACATGCACACTCATATCGAAATCGATTAATATATACGAGTGCTGTCGCGGGCAAATTGATTTTTATAAAAATGTCACTCACATTAGAAATTCAAAGTGCTATATCTCAGGCGTTTTTTAAGATAAAGACGAAGCGAAAAATACTCCGGAATTTATTATTAAGATAAATACTTAAGAAAGAATCTTTTTTCAATTTCTAATTTTTTTGTTTGTACATCATTATACATTTAAACGATTTTTGACAAACTTAAATGGCCGTCATTTTGAAACAAGATGGCGGATGAAGTTGGCTAGTGAACTCGGCCAAGACATTGGTATGCACTATGTACACACAGAGTTATATCCAAATCAGTTTATAAATATGCGTATTATCGTGTGACAAATTTCAGACCGTTTCAAAATGTCAATCACACTGGAAATTGAAAGTGCAATAACTCAGCCATTTTTCAAGATATAGATGAAACAAAAAATGCTTTGGAATCTTTGTATCAAGGTCAAACACGCAAAAGAAAAATCTTTTTCAATTTCTTACTTTTTTGCACTCAATTTAAAAATTTAAATTAAAAAAAAATTAATATTCCACCATTTTGAAACAAGATGGCGGAAGGAACTGGCCAACGAACTCTGTCCAGACATCGGTATGTACTATGTAAGTACCAAGTTTCATCCAAGTCGGTTTATAAATACGCATGTTATCACGTGACGAAAATCAAGTCATTTTAAAATGTGAGCAACACTAGAAATTATAAGTGCTATAACTCAGTCATTTTTTAAGATACAGACAAAACAAAAATGCTCTGGAATCTTTGTATCAAGGTCAAATGCATAAAAGAACAATCTTTTTTAATTTCCCACTTTTTTGTACCTAATTTTAAATTTTAAATTTTTTTAAAAAATTTAAATGGCCGCCATTTTGAAACAAGATGGCTGATGGAACTGGCTAATGAACTCGGTTCAGGACTCATTATGTACTATGTACACACCAGGTTACAGCCAAATTGATTCATAAATATGCGTGTTATCACGTGACAAAAATCAGATCATTGCAAAATGTCAGCCATACTAAAACTTCATAGTGCTATGACTCAGTCAGTCATTTTTTAAGATATAGACGAAATAAAAAGTGTTCTGGAATTGTTGTTTTAAATTCTAACACTCAAAACAAAACTATTTTTCAACTTTTTATTTTTTAATTTAATTTTAAATTTTAAATAAAAAAAATTTTAATGGCCGCCATTTTGAAACAAGATGGCGGATGATGCTGGCCAACGAACTCGGTCGAGACATTGTATGTACTATGTACATACCAAGTTTCATTCAAATCGGTTCATAAATACGATAGTTATCGCATGACAAAAATCAGATTTCAAATGCTGATAAAAAACGGAAAAAAGGGTCGATTCGTTTGCGGTTTTCGCTAAAATCCTTCTCTAAATCTCGAATTTTTTATAAAAAAAATTTAAAGGATAAATTCAAAAATTATCGATAGAGGGCACGTTAGACTTTAGAGTAACGAACAAATATTTTTTACCGTTCTTTTGTGCATGGGGTTGAAATTGTTCTAAAGTTTAGACGTTAACTTAAATTTTAAGCCCAAAATCGGATACATGGGGATCGGGTAACTAGCGAAAGTTAAACTGTGAACTGAGGGGGAAATTTTAAACGCTCATTAACATTGGACAAATTAATCGATTTTGTTGCGGTTTGCGTGGAGGTCATGCCCGAGATAATTATTTTATTCGGAATGAAGTTCAGCTTTGTGTCCTCAATTTTTGATAGAGGGCGCTTCCGACACATCTCCGACATTTCAATGGCATTACTCTTGGGTGTTTTACTACCAGACGACCATACTTCCAGAAAGTGATAGGGATGCAAAAACGACTCGGAATCACTAGGAATGTAACGTTGAAAATGCCTTTTTTGCGAGTTATGGTTAAAAAAAGCAGAGAAAAAAGAAACAGAAAGAAGCAGAGAAACAGCAACACGTTAAAGTCATTGAAAACTGTTTATTTAAAGGTTTTACTGCAAAAGGTATTCGAAATTACGGCCCGAAGTAATCCGGTATGCTTGACATCGGCGTCGATAGAATTCCTCGCGTTTTGAAAGATTCTTCGCAACTTTGATAGATTTCTGGCAGAAATATCTTCAGAAATACGAGCTGCAAAGTTTTTAACTGATGGTAGATGAGTCTCATACACCCAACTTTTAATTTCACCCCAGCAGAAGAAGCCCATACAACCAGTTTCACGAAACCCACTGTTCACACTTGAAAAAATCGTATGACGGGGTGCATGCCTATGCGGAAAACGCTCCTCGTTCAACCTCAAAATGGCGTGTCCGTTAAAGTCCGCAGCAACATGTTTATCGTTCGAATACTCCATTATACTACCTCTGGAACCGGTTCGCGAATGATCATTGCAGCGTGATCGCTTTTCCCGCGCATTACCGTTTAGCGCCATCTACCGCAAGGAAATCGCAACGCCATCTGCTGACGATGTTAAGCTTGCCGGACTACTTCTGGTTGCAATTCCGAACAACTTTTGCAGTAAAACCTTTAAATAAACTCTGTTCTGTCACTTTAACATGTTGAAGTTTCTCTGCTTGTTTCTGTTCCTTTTTTCTCTGCTTCTTTTAACCATAACTCGCGAAAAAGGCATTTTCAACGTTACATTCCTATGTGATTCCGAGTCGTTTTTGCATCCCTAACACTTCCTGGAAGTATGGTGGTCTGATAGTAAAACACCCTGGAGTAATGCTATTGAAATGTCGAAGATGTGTCGGAAGCGCCCTCTATCAAAAAATGAGGACACAAAGCTGAACGTCATTTCGAATAAAATAATTACAAAGGGTATGACCTCCACGCAAACCGCAACAAAATCGATTAGTTTGTCTGATGTTAATGAGCGTTTAAAATTTCCTCCTCGGTTCACAGTTTAATTTCCGCTAGTTACCCGATCCCCATGTCTCCGATTTTGAGCTTAAAATGTAAGTTAACGTCTAAACTTTAGAACAATTTCAACCCCATGCACAAAAGAACGGTAAAAAGTATTTGTTCGTTACTCTAAAGTCTAAAGCGCCCTCTATCGGCAATTTTTTAACATATCCGTTAAATTCTTTTTATAAAAAAATCGTGATTTAAAGAAGGATTTTAGCGAAAACCGCAAACGAATCGATCTTTTTTTCCGTTTTTTTTTTCTTTTTTTTAATCAGCATTTGAAGTTTTTGACCTTAAACTTTAATGGACCCTAGCTCTTACAGAAGACATTTCCGCCCCATGGTTTCCTATTTAATAATGTTTGTCTGCATGTCTACTATCACCCCTCAAAGTTTGTCGGTCTGGTAGCGAAACACCCTGTACATATATATGTCAACATTTGAACGGATGGTGATTTTGGGGTCTGGGGGTCATGATCGGTGAAAATATACCAAAATTTTCCGGAAGTGCTTTCCTCCGGACGGCTGCAATAGGTAGCTTTTTACTTTTTGTAATGAAAGCTACCTAAAAGATTCTAATTAAAACTTTTTCTATAGAATTCTAAAAGCCATTTTCATAAGAGAAATACAATTTTTATTTATTTTTAGAAATAACAGATGAGATATATATTAGAAAATATATATTTTCTTTTTCTCTTAGCCTTATAATTTGTATTTTAGTTTGAAAAAAAAAGGAAAAAAAAGAAAAAGAAAAAAAAAAGAAAAAAATGAAAAAGTTGATTGAAATGAAGAAACATATAGTGAACTGGTATATATTTCATTATCTGGCATATATTCATGCTTTATATTTCCTTTATATTTCAAAATTATCCGATTAAAGCTATAGTCCACAAGTGGCATTATAGCCAAAACTGATCAATATTTCATAAAATCCCATCCTTTTAATATTTAAATCATTTCTATATGTATAAAAATTATTTTTCAAATTTTAAATGTTCTACAGCATTATATAACGTTAAATATGAGTGAATATATTTAATAGAATATTATTCGAAAATACCAAGGTCTTATAAATAACTGTAACAATAATCATTAAACATATTTATATGCTGAAATTTTAGCGATTCAAACTTAAAATTGTTTTTCTTCAAATTTAAAAAAGAATGTAAAATTAAGCGTCAAGCATATATTATGAGACACTTCCAGCACATTCAGAAATTTTATAATAAAACTTCACAGTTTAATTAAGTGAAAAACAAACAATTTGTAAAACACGTAAAATAACATTTGAAAATATAATTTCAGTAATTACCATCAACAGACGGGAAAATATCTGATTTTTTTGTGCAGCTCTGTATATGATCCATAAGTTTGTCATTTAATTTAGATGCTAAAATTTAGTTTAGTTAGGAAACGCACTACTAAATTTAAATTTCACCTTTATCAATTTCCATCAATATACAGGAATGTACATCAGATCTTTTTTTTTTTTTTTTTTTTTTTTCGCTATATAACACACCAAATACCAATAAACACATCTATAAACACACCAAATAATACAGAACAAATCAATTTAATTTAGAAACGCTTATTTTACTTCCCCGTTGACCATCATCATGGAGGAAAAAGACAGATGGATGTGTAGTATGTCGTAAAATCGGTTTGCAATGTGATGCAAAACCGATCGTCCTACCGATCGGAACCGATCTACTATCGCGTACCGATCGAAACATATCGCTCAAATTTAAATGTGGTCATTCGGCCTAAACAAAACAATTATACGTAGAACAGTGATCAAATTCTTTGACATCAACGGTACATTTTTTCTCTAGATGAAAATGGTCTGCTTATATTTCAAGCATTCTAAAGCAGCATTTCATTGTATTATGAATTAAAAACTGTATTACTTCTCTTCTCTTATTTTTTTTTCAAAGTTACTTGCTCGTGTTTGGGCATAATGAAGCGGATTTTAGGGTTACATTTTTGACGTCACCTCTAGTCACTATACTTAATCTTTATTCCTTCTTTTTATTCTATGGACCGTCATACAACAGAATTCCTTTAGTGGCTCTGTAATTGAACGATGAATGCTATGCACACTATACGCTATAGTTAGCATCTTGCAGCGCACTGCACAGATATACAGGGTGATTCCGAATTTTTTTTACAATAAAAGAGGGGTGATAGTACACATCAAGACAAACAATATTAAATAGGAGACCAAGGGTCCAAAACGTTTTCCTAAGGAAATAGCCGCCATTAAAGTTTAGGGACCAAAATTTCAAATAAACATAAAAAACGGAAAAATCGGTCGATTGATTTGCGATTTTCACTAAAATTATTCTTTATGTCGGCATTTTCTTGAAAATAAATTATAAAGATAAATTTCAAAAAATGCCGATAGAGGGCGCTTTAGACTTTGGAGTAACGAACAACTATTTTTTGCCGGTATTTTTTGCATCTCATTGAATGTTTTCGTAAGCTTAGACTCAAACTTAAATTTTGAGCTCAAAATCTGTAGTTGGGAGTGGTTAAGTAACACAAACTGAGCTGTGTTCAGAGGGTTCAAATTTCAAATGATTATAAAAAACGGAAAAATTGGTCGATTGATTTGCGGTTTTCACTAAAACTATTCTTTATTAAGGCATTTTCGTGAAAATAAATTATAAAGATAAATTTCAAAAAATGCCGATAGAGGGCGCTTTAGACTTTGGAGTAACGAATCACCCTTTTTTGGCGTTATTTTTTGCATCCTATTAAATGCTTTCGTAAGCTTAGACTTGAACTTAAATTTTGAGCTCAAAATCTGATTAGCTGGGAGTGGATAAGTAGACAAACTTAGCTGTGTTCAGAGGGTTCAAATTTTAAATAATTGTAAAAAACGGAAAAATTGGTCGATTCGTTTGCGGTTTTTGCTAAAACTAATTTTTAAATCAGCAGTTTTCTTGATCAATCAGTGTTTTCTTGAAAATAATTTTTAAAGATAAATTTCACAAAATGCCAATAGAGGGCGCCTTAGACTTTGGTCTAGCGTACAACTATTTTTAACTGTTATTTTTTTCTCATTAAATGCTTTCAAATGCATAGACTTAAATTTTGGGCTGAAATTCTGAATCGTTGGGAGTGTTTAAGTAGCGAAAATTTGAATTGTGCTCGAGGAGGAAAGAGGGTTAAATTTTAACTCCTGAACACACTTCAGTTTGCGCTTCTTAATTCCTCATAACGATTCAGGATTTGAGCTCAAAATTTAAGTTTAAATCTAAGCTTCCGAGAACATTTAAAATGCTTTTGCAAGCATTTAATTAGAACCAAAAAATAATGGTTAAAATGAATTCTTGGTTACTCTGAAGTTTAAGGCGTCCTCTGACGGAATTTTTTGAGATTTATCTTTAAAATCTTATCTTATTTTCAAGAAGATACTGACTTAAAGAATAGTTTTATTTTAAACCGCAAACGAATCGACCAATTTTTCCATTTTCTATAATTACTTTAAATTTGAACCTCCCCCTCCCCCTTGAACACAGTTCAGTTTGTGCTACTTAACCACTCCCTACTATTCAGATTTTCAGCTCAAAATTTAAGTTTAAATCTAACCTTCCTAAATCATTTAAAGAGATGCAAACAATAACGGCAAAAAATAGTTGCTCGTTACTCCAAAGTCTAAAGCGCCCTCTATCGGCATTTTTTGAAATTTATCTTTATAATTTATTTTCACGAAAATACCTAAATAAAGGATAGTTTTAGTAAAAATCGCAGCTTAATCGACCAATTTTTCCGTTTTTTTTAATCATTTGAAATTTGAACTTTCTGAACACAGCTCAGTTTGTGTTACTTAACCACTCCCAACTACAGATTTTCAGCTCAAAATTTAATTTTGAGTGTAAACTTACGAAAACATTAAATGAGATGCAAAACATACCGGCAAAAAATAGTTGTTCATTACTCCAAAGTCTAAAGCGCCCTCTATCGGCATTTTTTGAAATTTATCTTTATAATTTAATTTCAAGAAAATGTCGACATAAAGAATAATTTTAGTGAAAACCGCAAATCAATCGACCGATTTTTCCGTTTTTTATGTTTATTTGAAATTTTGGTCCCTAAACTTTAATGGCGGCTATCTCCTTAGGAAAACGTTTTGGACCCTTGGTCTCCTATTTAATATTGTTTGTCTTGATGCGTACTATCACCCCTCTTTTATTGTAAAAAAAATTTGGAATCACCCTGTATAAAAACCTCAATGTGCCTGACATTGTAAAACGCTATTAAAACCCATTGAAAATGATTTTTCCCCATAGGTCGTAATATAAGGGAATTCTTTTGAATGTTCCTGTAAAATAACTATATAAATGATACATACTTCATTTTCAACACTGAACATGCCATAGTAAATTTCAATACATGCATGAATTTCATAAAAATTTTACTATATTTATGTGATTTAGAGCATGGCAAGACAAACCAAAATCATAAACTTTTTTCATCTGTGTCGGAATATGTCACAAATGATAATGAAATTGTAACATTAAAAATGTTTTTAAATAAACTTTATTGTAACTAAATTTATACACATTTATATAAAATAAAGAAATGTTTCTTATAGAAAGATGCTTTATGAAATTATAAAATCACCTTTTTCCGTTTACACTCGATTCTAAAAAGCGTTTCTTTTTCTTTCAGAATCTACAGAAACTAATAGCTTCCTCAGATTAAAATAACATTTCTGAAATATTTTTTTTTCTGCTAGCAATTTTTGCAAACATTTTCCAGTAGTTTTTTACAGTGCATTATAATCGGTTTCTCTTATTTCGGTATCAAGACGAAAAATCGATTTTTCTGATGCTGTTAATTCCTAAATATTCATTTTCAGCCTCGTTATAGAACATACACAGTGCAAAAGTGAGAGTACAAAATAATATTAAGAAATAAAATTAATTAGAATATAGATACCTTTAACTGAAATAGACATACAAACACATAAAAACATCTATGGGTAATTCCATTTTGAAGTAAGCCATGTAGATAAAAATGAAAGTTGTATAAATTAATATATATGTGAGATTTTTGATTCACGAAGTGCCAATGTATCGGTGAAGTTTCTTAAGAAAGTTGGAGAAAAGTTTGTGTGGTCTTCAAATGATGTTTCAACGATTAAGTAAAGAAGAAATAATATCATTACTCTCAGAACCTTCGTTCGACAACAGGGAAAGACTCATTTGAATATAATTTCACAGAGTATAATTTGTAATTGTTTAATGCTAATAAATATATTTATATAAGTTTGACTATTCCTGATTACACTAGAAATAAGTTGTGATTATCATCTAAACGCTTAAAAAAAAAAATAATAAAAGTACAACAAGCGTATACTCTATAGTATGTAATGAATTACTTTTTCAAGTTGGTGCCAAACTACCTTAAGAACAGTAAGAATTGTGAATATATTGTGCTATTACCATAATTAAAATGGTGATGATCATTATTAATTGTGTTTGTTTGGCACCGACTTCAAAAAAAGATTCATTACTTTTTATATGAATAAATTCATAAATATGTAAATTCATCTCTTGTTAAAAATATTCTCTCAAAAATCTATGTTTGGTGAATATTAAATTCTATATATTAAATTTAACCGTCTTTATGGCAGGTCTGATATCCGATGTATAGTTATTGGATAACATTTCGTCAAAAGAGAAATTTAAAGAATTATTTAATTTTTTTTAGCGGTTTTTTTTAAAAGTCGGTTGATATATTTTTCAAAAGCTTATTTTATTAATTTTATCAAAAATCTGTCATGCATAAACTTTTGGCCCATTTTTTAGAAGTAATATAAACTTTAAATTGATTCTAAATGTATTTTAATTAAGAAGTTATGTTTTTTTCCGGTTTTCACAAAACCCCTCTCTATTTCTACACCCTTGATCCGTATTTGCTCATTAAAGAACTTGACCAAGTTTTTATACCCCTTGATTTTATAAATCAGTTTGGAAGAGATTTGAGTAGAGTTATAGAAGTTGTCGAGTCCATAAAAAAGTGATATTGATAGATAGATAACTTTTTTTTATTGGTGGTAGTTTTGGGGTCTAGGGGTTAAGTTCGGCGTAGGTCTGCAAAAAATTTTCAGAAATTCCAACATAAGAGCGACCGCAATAGGTAGTATTTCATACGAAATCTGCCTAAAAATGAGTTTTTCGCATGTAGAAAGTGAAATACACGTTACGTGCACATTAAATATAGACATAGTTAATAAATAATGGTGTTGAAAGTCTTGCTATATATAATATAGATATGGATATATATATATATATATATAGAGAGAGAGAGAGATAGATATAGATAATAAAAAACAAACGGGCACCCTTTTAAAATGATCACGATGTAATTTTCAATCATGTTGGAAAGTGTTAAAAAGAAAATATACATGTTTTAATTCTTGATGTTATATTTTGAATTACCAGGATGAGGAACTATGTTTTCCTCCATAACTGTGAAAAGAAAGTAAAAAAAAAGGTACTAGCTTGAAACAAGTTATCAAAATAATCCCAATGTGCTTCATTAGCTGAAACTCAAATTTAATTACTTCAACAAAATTAACAGCTCTAATGGCCTCAGAAAAACCCAAGGCAATCATTCAAATCCTCAGATATTACTTTCACATCTCGTTTTAAAAGACCCCAAATAGAGCAAAGATCAGATCCGAAGCCCTAAAAAAACAAATCGTTTAGATCTGGTGGATTAAGGAGATCAACAGGGGAGCTATTATGACCCTCCTGATTAAGGGGGATTCACGGTTATATTTTCACCCTAAAGATCATGAATATGATTTTCTATGCTCCCTCTTTGTTAAGTCAACACACGAAAAGTAAGCCAATCAGGATCATCACCATCATTTTGCTTTGTGCCTTTTCTGTATTTTGGAACTATTGGTACCCTCTAGAATTGCCATTCTTCTGTGACTAATGCTATCACTGTGAGATCAAGATGATAACAATTTAATCATAACTCTTTGTGGGAGTTTTTTTGTTCAACATTTCATGATAAATTTATTTGATGAAATAAGCATTTAACAAATTAAATGATAGTAATAATAATAATAATAATAATAATAATAATAAGAAGAAGAAGAAGAAGAAGAAGAAGAAGAGGATGAAGAAGAAGTAAATAAGAAGACAGACGGACAGACATATAGCTAGCTAGCTAACTAGATATAGATAGATAGATAGATAAGTAGATAAATATAGATATAGATGTAAATAAAAATAAACATACATATACATAGAGAGAGAGAGAAGGAGAAATTAGGGAGGCAAGAAACTGCATTATTTATCAGTTTACTAGCTGACCCGTCAGCACTTTTCGAGAACATGATATAAACTTAAATGTGTCTAGATTTTTTTTTTTTTTTTTTAATGATTTTATATTATTACACGAAAATCTTTCCAAGCGGATCTAAAGTTCAGGGCTCCAGTATTTCGACAGTGTACCTGTACGCCCTCGAATTTGTATGATTTTATAGTTTTATTATTGACCAATAGAATTACAAGATATTACGAGAGATAGCCAGGAGGAAAGTAACTTATGGAATGGAATTGGTTGGGTAAAAATTACTATTACATACTTAAAAAAAAGTTTTTACATAATATTTGCAACAATCTGATAACAGAAGAATATCAAAAATCATAATTAACATTTTTTTTTTTTTTTTTGTGAATATGGAATGTTTTAAGAAAGTTAAGATCCTGAGAAAGTGAAGAATTTGGATACAGATTTTTGTTTCTCTTGCTAACTCAGTGTTCGTTAAGTTGGAATGAGTATTCTTTTTAAGATTTCTATGCAGTCGTTAATCTGAAATTCGTTAAACCGAATATATATATTTATAATAGCAAAGTATAGAATTTTCTTTCCCAATCCAAATAATATTCATTAATATGGCATTCGAAGGAGGATTCTATCGTACTTCTTCAAAATCAATAGTTGAATATAATAATAAAAAAGAGAATCATTTAAAAATAAAAGAGATTCCATTATAAATTGAGTGTTAAAAAATCATTTATACAAGCGAGAGTAGCATCAAAGTTAATAACGAAATGAACGCTAATGGAATTTGCTTTTAGAATTTTTCATTTATTAGCGTAAAAATATCATGATATTAAATTATTATGTTAATTATTGTATCTTCATCGGAAAATTCTAAGAAAAATTATAAATAAAAGCGTTTCGAAATTTATATACACAGTTCCTAATACATAAAATGTTTTCGAAAATTAGTTAAATATTGATTATAAAATTTTGTTTCTTGTTATAATTATTTTCTTCTTCTGATGCATGGTAAATATTAACGATAATGGCAATAGTTATGATATTGGTGAAATAAACATAATTTGTATTGATTGACTTAATATTTTTTTTACATTAAAACTCAGATAATTTTGGAAAACACAGGAGGATTAATGTAAAAAAAAAAAAAAAAAAAAAAATTAAAAAATGCATACTGTCGATTATTAAGGAGTCTCAGGAGTCATACGTATTACCTGGTAGTGCAATTTAGCAACATTTGTCATATTTAATTTTTTTTCTCAGTCCCTATAAAACATAAATGCATAAATTTTCTAATATAGACATCTTAATATCTCTTCTATTTAAAATAAGTTTTGAATATTCTGTATTGAAATTTTATCACTATTTTTAATGTTTAATTTTGATTTAAAATAATTAAAATTGTTTTGCATGAAACTAGGTAATTATCTTCATTTTAAGGTAACGAATAACTCATACTTCAAATTTAGTATTAAAATTGCACACATTATTATTAATTGGTTATTTTTCAATAAAAAAATAATTTTTTTCAAAATTTTGTAATTTAAATTTTAAATAAATAAACAAATAAATAAATAAATAAATTGCTTTAAAATGAATTATAGGTTCAAGATACATAAGTTTTACATCAATCTTATCAATATGAATACTTTTGAGGACTTTTAAATCAGTAGTTTTGCTACAGTCTTGCGCGCAATGAATGGAAGTCAAAAAACAATTTTATTTATTTATTTTTAATCAAAATTAAACATAAAAAAATTAATGTTATTAAAAAAGAGATATTAAGTTATCTACTTTAAAAAAATTATGCATTTTTATTTTATACGGATTCAGAAAAAAAAATTAAATGTGGCATTTTGCTAAATTCCACCATCAGGTAAAAAGTATGACTCCTGAGACCCTTTAAAATCAAACTTCTGTGTTATAGGATAGCTATCCATTAAACAAAAGAAATACACATTATTAATATTTTGTAGAAGTTAAAATGGGTAATATAAAAGTAAATATATTTTATTTTTGAAATCAGTTAATTTAAACGCTGAAGAAAAATTTTCACCATAAACCGAATCTGTCACTGGCAAATTTAAAAGTTATACAATTCAAAAATTACAAATCCATAAAAAAGGCAATACACATCATTTTATGCAAAAGATATTCTATTTATTATGTTACAACCGTAGATTAAACATATTTAAAGCATTGAAAAGAACACAGCCAGCTGCTTTAAGGAAACAAATCATTAAATGTGAAAGATTAACAAAAGCCTATTCACAGCCTTTATATACTTTCCCATCCTAATTTAGTATATCAATAGAGCTATCCTTTCACAGGAGATAGTGAATAAACTTTCATATCTCATCCTTTATTTGCTGAGTTAACTCATCGATAGGGGAGACATTGTTATAGGAGATTTTTTATGAAGCAGATATTTTTTTTTCTTCTGTCTAATGTATGTAGAAAATAGTGTTTATATTTTTAGTCGGAACCTCTGTCTGTTTTCACAAATCACGGTCCATTACAATCTCATCTATTCAAAATTAGTAAATACATTTCTCCTTTGTGTGTTTTTAGAGACTAATTTAGTATAAAAATTTAAAAAGAACGAAAGAAAACTTTAAAATAATTAAGCATTATGTCTGAAGTACATTCAATAGTGAAAATGACGTCATATTTAGAATAATATATTTGAACTGTCATACTTAAAAGTTAATTATTATTTTCTTATAATATCTAAAAGAAAAACCCTCTTCCAAACATGATAAAATTCCGCGAAACGGCGAGATTTTTTACTTAATAATTTTATACACGTTTATTTTCAAATTCATTTCTTATGTCGATGTCAAAAACAGCCTTCAGCTGTTGAAATAACGGTGGATAAAAAGTCTTATACAGTAAAAGGAAAACAAATTCAACCGATTACAGAAGATCGCTACTAGTCGTGATAATACCATTTGATCTTTCATTATCCAATAATATTTTTTTAAATAGAGCAAATTAACGTATTTTAAAATCTGCCTTGACTTTTCAAGTATTGGCTACCGTAGCTTGTAGCTTGCAGAAATCCCTTATTCTGTATATCAATGTTAGGATACATGGATAAATATGTGCATACGGTTTTCAAACTTTGATTGAAATTTCACATATCTTAAAGACATCTGTAATTTTGTCATTATATGGAAGGCAGATATCTAAAATTTACTGCAGATACAAAGTATACAACTTATATTCTTTGTATACAGAATCAAAAACTCTTTACTAAACAGTTTGGAGATTAAATATTTTTTCGAGATGTTCTTTTACATAAAAAGAGCTTCTTAAAAAACTATGCATCCAAACTAAGAAAAGAAAAAGTAAGATGTTATATATTTTTTTGTTCTTCAAAGAGTTATTACACTCAAGAAAATTAAAGTCCATCACTTGACAAAAACTATGCTACGAGAAGCAGAAATTAAACAGTATTTTTGAGCTCTTCGAAAAATAAATTTCAAAGACAATAGCTTATGATAATCATGCTATGATTTATAAACCTTATTTGCTTTAACTTTGACGAGGACATCGTGAATAACGTCGCGCATACCAAGCTTAAACTGTCATGTTATAAAAAATAATGATACCCTATAACAAATAATGTGTGGCAAAGGTTGTGCATGGCTCTGTAATTATTTTTTTTCCAACATAAAACCGAGAAAAATAGGACAACATTGAGTAGAGAACCTACATTTAATTCGAAAAGAAATTTTGCTCATATAGTGGCATGAAGAAGCATGGAAGTATTGACACCTTAAAGGGGGGTAGTTCAATTTTGGACTCCTTAATTCTAATTCCTAAATGTTAAATTTACACTAAAATATTAGAATGATTTTTTTTAAGTATGTGACAAAGATTTTTGCTATTTTGAAATATATTCTTTTGAAAATTCTTGTATCATTCACTCGTCTTATTATTTTACGCATAGACGTACCTTTGCTTCTGAAAGGGTTATTTAGCATTAAATGTTCTGTGAACTCTCTGTATAATTTTAGAAAATATACAGATGCCCACTAAAGTCCCTTGCTGCTCGCTTAACTTCGGTACGACTGCTTCTATATTCATAAAAGTGGTGTCGGGGTATATAATAAAGCAGTCATGTTCCACCTAATAAACTGCTTATGGCGTCACTTGGTGAAAAACTGCGGAGCTAGCATTCGTATCTCGAAAATGAAATGAGACTGGGGGAAAAAATGATTTACAAAGTTTACAGCATCATCGATTAAGTGCGAGAATGCACCTGGTGGACATTAATGTGAAGAACAGAAAAATTAAATTGCGCATTTGTTTTTTCTTGATTTCTTACACTGTGGCGTGACAAAACATTCTTAGGAAGAAAAAAAATAACAGTTATGACAATATACCTTTATTTGATATATTTAAACTTTTCACCGTCATGTCAGCTGCAATGCATATTTAGATTCTTGCTTGAATTTCACATTGAACATGTTGGAGCACAGAGGGTGACATGTTTTCACAAATGTCCGTATAATGAGTTTTTTGAATTCCTGCAATGTTTGTAGAGGGGTGGCATAGATTTGTTATTTATGTATCCCCACAGGATAATGTCCAATGAAGGCGAACCAAATGAACGTGGAGTCCTGCCTTCGAAACCGCCATACCCAATTATTTGCTTCACGAATTCCTTGATGAAGTATTGCTTCACTGGAGATGTTTTGTGAGTAGATGTGCCGAAATGCTAAAATCAAATCGAAGATTAAACAACTGCAGGTTTTCCACAAAATCGGGTATTACATTCTATAGCAAATGTAAATACCGTGCATCCATTAATGTACCATCGAAAATATAGACCGATCAGCTTGCTACTGTAAATCGCATACCAAACTTCGTAACAAATCGCATTTCATGTCAAAATTCGGAAAAAGATCTAGGAATTTCCAACGACCGGTAATGCGTGATCTGTCTGTTGTACATGCCAT
This sequence comes from Maratus speculifer, assembly GCA_964019185.1. NCBI lineage: Eukaryota > Metazoa > Arthropoda > Arachnida > Araneae > Salticidae > Maratus > Maratus speculifer. The sequence goes on along the minus strand of OZ025297.1, from coordinate 116,109,416 downwards.
TCCGTTTAAAGCATGTCACATCCACTCATATTATACCTGCCAAGAATATTGGCTAGACATGTATCTGGTTCATGACGAATATGCACCATATATAGTGTCCCTAGACATCCCTATTGAATAAAACATGTTGAGGTATTGGTCGGTATGGATGAGCGCCTAATTTGCTAGGATTTTCCAAACCATAGTGGACACTGATTTCTCTTGTGCTGCATTTTAAATATGCGACGGCGTATGCTAATACATCATCCCTTCGAACTTGCTGTCCTACCTTAGTTGGGCTACCACATCGAGCTCGGCCAGTGACGAAGACTGTCTGCCTTAAACGTTTTACATCAGTTAGGATGGGTTGATGAGAAGGATGTGCGCCAGCAGGAAAACGTTCCCGGTAGAAATTTGTTGCTGATCGTGCTTTGCGTCCACATTCGCTGCAAAGATAAACCATTTCACAATACTCAGTTTTAGAAAATCGTATCATGACAATAAGCATCAACATACAACTCCAAGAAGATGGCTCTTTTATAATTGTCTTAGATGAAAGGACATTTCTTATGTATTTACATATTGAAAAAATTTCGAACATCAAGCGCAAGTTGATAGGACACTATTTTACACAAAATATATATATCTACTATGTTAATAAATAAGAATTATCAGCATAAAGATGCAATTCTCGGGGTCTGAACAGCAGTTCTTTGTTAAAAAATCACAAGCAATACCACCGTGACTGTTGTCGTGTCGTGTTTTGCCCGAAAAATATTTATTTTTTCTTTTTACACCACTTTTATGAATATAGCAGCAGTCGTTTTGAAATTAAGAGGGTGGCAAGAAACTTTAGTGGGCTTGCTGCATACGTATCCTAAATAATATATACCCTTTTAGAAAATATTGTACTTTATTTATGTTATAGTATCAGGTTTATTTTAATGTATTTTCACATATTGTTTTGAGTAATACATATAGTTACGTCGGGGAAAAAAGTTTACCATATTTAAAACTACACAGATGTTAGATTTTCCGTTTTTATTTGCTACATTTTTTAATAATCCAATTTCATCATAAGAACCAAAAAGTATTCATACAAAAATTCATGCTTAATTCTAGTTCAAGATTGTGATACATCAAAGAATCATCAGATTAGTAGCAGAAAAATCACTGGTATAGTTTTTTTATGCAGTTTAAAACTAGATTTCCACAAATACATATATTAAACTAGATGTTTTGACAGGTCAAAGCTATGCACAAAAATCCATGCTTAATTCCTGTTCAAGATTGTGATACATCAAATAATCACAAGATTATGACCAAAAAAGCACTGGTTATTTTTTAAATTTTTATTTTTTAAATGTATTCAAGACTGTCTTATTTTATATTATTCTGTCTTTTAAATTTTTTTTTTAAATTCAGATGTTAAATGTATGTGTATTATACACTGGTACGGTTTCTCTATAGAGTTTAAAACCAGATTTCCACAACTACATACATTAAACTAGATATTTTGACAGGCCAAAGCCATGCATAATAAATATACAGCACCACTTTATATAATAATTCTTAGCGTTTTATCTATGTTTCATTCATCCTCTTCGGCAGACTATTTTCCTAATTGATTCTTCCAATCCCGCTATAATACAAACGCTAACTTCACTCTTCAAACATCGGAAGAGAGCTATTGGCAAACATTATCTGTCATAGCTTGGAAAAGGACCGTTTTCGTCGGGTCCATATATCAAGCATTCCCCAAGCGAAGGCACGTCAAGTGTTTCCGAGATTTGGTCCCATGATTTAGCCGGTGTTGAGGCGGCCGACCGCAGTCATTTCAGCCCCTTTACAATCTCTCTTTTTCATCGACAGCCGAATGAAAAAAAAAAAGGAGCAGGCTCGTAGATTTACGCGCTATTGATTAAGGCATTGGCCGGACTTTCATGTAAGTGGAAGTGGTATTAAGAATACAATATTGAATAAGGAAGAAAACGCTTACTGTTGTTTCAGATGGATTATTTTATCGGCGTCTAAGAAGAGAATTGGTTGAATAAAAGATACTTTGCTCTGCATGAACTTCTTTCGAATATTATTTGATTTTGCTTGCATTGTTTGATTATGTTTATTCACTTTTTTATGATTTTATTAATTGAACTGAATCCGTCTTCTAATTTTTTATATTCAGATTTATTCATCTTAATTTATTTACTTTTGCTCTTTAAATATCTTATCACATTTGTCCTGTCTATTTATTTCACAATTGCCCCATTTCAGTGACTTTTTTTCTTCTTCAAATTTTGTTCAACAGTATTTTAAACAGTTACAGTCAATCAGGTTAACTTTGACCTATCAGGGTAAGTTTGGGCCAAGAGAGAAAAAAAAGATAAAATCTGCTACATCACTTGAGTTAACGGCAAAGTTTTGGTCTCAAAATACAGGGTGAGTCATAAATATCGAAACAATAGGCTATCTCCTTAAATATTGCCCCTAGACCCATACTTCCAATTGCAAAGTTTCATAAAAAAAAGTGAATTTTTTTATAAGATAAGTTGCAACTCCATGGGGGGTCTATTTTAAAAATTACGAAAATTAAATTTTTATACGGCCCCCAGAGAATAAAACTTCCAATTAGAAAAATTTTCCTTATTTATTCCTGAATTCAACAAAAAAAAATTCATCTCAATATCTTCAAAATTCAGAGAGTTATGACAATTTTAATAAATCGTGAGGTTTCAAGGGATCAGACACAAATTGAAATGCGTGTAATTGAAGAAACAATGTTGCTGTAATGTGCCCAGGAAACATTTATTTTATTTATTTATTTATAGAGTTAGAATTTTGAATGTTTTGTGATGGTTAACCATATAATTTGTAAGCAATATCACATCATAACACTTCTTAATAAAATATTTTTTTCTAAAAATTTAGAATAAATTAAAATTGTCATAACCCAAAATATTATTTGTCGCGTTGAATTTTTTCCTTTTCATTAAATAAAAATGTCTAATTTTCAATTTTGATTCAGCATTTTAAACATTTTTTTTTAAAATAAAAGTATTTAAAATAACAATGTAAAAAAAAAAAAAAAAAAAAAAAAAAAAAAATGCAGTTTTTTGTATACAAATCATATTTTTAAAAGTAAGTTGTCTCAAGTGAAAGCTTTTTTCGGCGCGTTGGGCATTTTCTTTAGGTGCCTTAGTAATTATGTAAATACGTAGCACTTAAATACATAGATGATGTAAATACGTAGACCTCTGTCCGTCCGTCTGTCTGTTCGTCCGCATATAACAACGCAAAAACTACCAATAAGAATCGTTTAAAATTTAAAATATATAATTATTACATAATTTTGTCGAGTCATTTCAAATTTCATGAAAATCAGATGCATAGATCAATTACAGGGACAGTAAAAATTATTCCGTTACATTACGGTCAATGGGGAAAAAGGTTTCAAATGCATTTTAATCGTTTGAAATTTAAAATACATAATTATTACATAATTTTGTCTATTTATTTCAAATTTTTTGAAAATCGGATGCATTGATCAATTACAGGGGCACTCAAAAGTATTTCGTTATATTACGGTCAATGGGGAAAAATGTTTCAAATGCAATTTAATGGTGTTACACTCATTCGAACATAATAAAATTGATACGCATCTATGACGTACATATTATAATATACATTTTGCATAATCTATGGTGCAAAGAACATTTGTTATTGATTTACAAGGCCGCACAAAAGTATTCCATTAAATAATGGTACAGGAAGAACATTGTTTGGTGCGCATTTTAATTGTAATTAACTATTTATAATTTTATGAGATTGATATATGACAGTGATATTTTTTAAACTTCGTTATCGTACAAACGCACCTCATTTGCTACTCTTCACGTACAATTTCCAACTTTTTTTTTCAGATGTTAAAAAATGAGTTATCTCGCGGGACTGTTACCGTAACTGTCGGTTATTGACTTATGTCAGTTTAAAAATGATGAATACTGAAATAAAAATATTTGATGCAGAACACTGCATTTAATTAAACAAAGATTATTAAACAAAGATGGGCTCCTAATGTTTAAATGCTTTTTTAAAGTTTCTAGGTGATTATCTCTGCCCTGTATAATTTGTATAGTTTTGATTTCAGTTTCGATTAACTTTTTCCATTCTCACCGTCTTTAATTACTGTTTAAATGCGGCAGTTGATTTAAACCTCATTTTTTTATCAGATTGATTTCAATTTTTAGCACTTTCCAACAAAGTTGAAAAGTGCTTATGCATTCGGTTTGTCTGGCCGTCTGTCCGTCTGTCCGTCTGGCCGGATGGCCGTCTGTCCGTCTGTCCGTCTGTCCGTCTGGCCGGATGGCCGTCTGTCCGTCTGTCCGTCTGTCCGTCTGTCCGTCTGTCCGCGCTCTAACTCCCGTAAATATACTCGGATTGCTATGAAATTTTTATACATTATTGAGGTTTACCCTAGCACGAACCCTATTGAAATTGAAGTATCTACCATGATTAGTTTATCTACAGAGAGAATCAAAAGTTTCCCATTACATTACGGCCTATGGGGAAAAATCGTTAATATACTCGGATCGCCATGAAATTTTAGGACGTTATTGACGTTTACCCTAGCACAAGTCCTATTGAAAATGAAGTTTCTACCATGATTAGTTTATCTACAGGGCGAATCAAAAATTTTCCATTACATTACGGCCCATGGGGAAAAATCGTTAATATACTCGGATTGCCATGAAATTTTAGGACGTTAATGACGCTTACCCTAGCACAAGTCCTATCGAAAATGAAGTTTCTACCATGATTAGTTTATCTACAGGGCGAATCAAAAGTTTGCTATTACATTACGGCCTATAAGGAAAATCGTTTCAAAGGAATTTTAAAGATGTTATACCCTGTCAAACATATTGAAATATGCATTCTATAAAATATAAGGTGAAAATGTAGCTATTATTCATTTACAGGGCCACACAAAAGTATTTCATTAGATAATGGTAAAACGGGGAATTGTGTGTGACATATTTTAAATATATTAAGCTTTTTCGTGTATAATAAAATTGATATATGTCACTGAAGCTTAATATAAATTATACGCTACTGTCTTGCATAATATGAAGTACATAGCATTTACAGGGTCATACAAAAGATTTCAAAGAGTATATTCTTACCGAAGTACCGTATATGTATCCGATGATGAAATGCATTTTAATTATGATATTCGCGTTTATATTTCGCTAAATATATGCACATTATATGGTGTGTATAAATGTTATAGTTGATATACAGGGCTACCCAAAAGAGCTCACCAACGTTACTGAATATGAGCGTAAATTATTTAAACGTGGTTCTTAAATAAGCTATGTATTTTTACGCTGAGATGCATTCAATTTACTGAGAAATGTTTGCAGAATATAGATAAAGGGATATACAGGGCCACGCAAAGAATTCGGTACATGGACGCCTATGAATGATGATTTATGACAATGTGATTTCAGTTGTTTTAAAAGTGGTTTAGTTTACAATAAATTTTAGCCTAATGCTGACGTGTAATAAAGGTACAATGTAAACTACAGAGCTGAACAAAAGTACTCAAGTATGTTTCCATCTAATAGTATGAATAGCTGAAAAAGAAATTACAAGCTACTGGGTATTTTCTTGCTAAGCTAAATTTTCCCATTATATGAAGTGACATATGAAATACAGGGCTGTTCTAATGTACTGGAATACATATTTGGGTATATTTGGCTATACACTATTATTTCCCTAAATTACAAAGTTTTGTTAAAGATTTCATTGAGTGTTGGAAAGTGCTTCATAATCTATGCTTAACGCATGATTTTTCTTACTTGTTTTCATTGTTTTGACCCTGTCAACGTCATATTTATCTTGTTAAAATTACTACTACACGATGCGTAAAAAGTGCCTCTAATTACAGGCGAGACACTATTAATATACGGCTTTAAAATTGTTGTAAAGTAAACAGCTATCATTTCTATGAGAAATTTTGTCGCCTGCGAATGACCCTCGAACACATCAGGAGGCGTTGTTGTTTGCAACAACCAATAGGCGACTGACGATGAAAAACTTGAAAAATTGATGATGGAAAATTTATTTATTGAAAAAACAAATTTAATGCTTTGAAAACTGACGAGTGGCAGGCAATTTTTTTCGCTTCACATTTTTGTGTGTAATGGAAATTTCAGAAATCTAAAGATTTTAGAAAATCTTACAAAATTTACATTTCATAGGAAGTTGTTTCCATGACAACGACGACTTGAAAGCTAGTTTTTGGAAACAATCCAAATACAAAAACACAACAAGAAAATTATTATCTTTCTATTTAAAATAGAAATATGATTTAAACGCTATTTTAAGTGGAAAAGACAGGGAATAATTTAACATTGAATTTCTTTTTTTTTTTTTTCGAAAATTTAAAATTTTTGTGTCTTGGGTTTTTAAAAGCTTTATTTTAAAGAAGACAACCACTGATATACTAATTTCTGGATGTAAATTTTATGTCAACCAATCGTCTCGATGTTATGTCAAGTATAAAAGTTTTCCTTTTGCAACTAACAATGAAGTTAATCTGAACTAGCAGCATGCCGCAATACACTAACAGCGAATATTTCGAAATGTTAATGATTTATGCGGTTTGTAATCGCAATAGTAGACAAGCTGCGGAAGAATATCGACGTCGTTTCCCGAATTCTCGGCATCCTACAAGTAGCTTTATTTATCGTTTAGTACAAAGAATGAAAAGAACTGGATGCGTGCACAGACAGAGAGCTCCAGGTAGGCCTGTGTCCAGGACACTTGATACCGAGATTGACATTTTGGCCTATTTTGCGTGTTATCCTCATGCGAGTACGCGAAATGTTGCTGCAGAATTGAACATTCTACAATCAAAAGTCTGTAGAATATTGCAAATAAATAATTGGCATCCGTATAGTATTCGTGGAGTCCATGCACAGGCAGAATCAGACTATCAACGGCGTCTAGATTTCTGTAATTGGGCATTAAATCAAGAGGATAGCACCCCCTCCTTTCTCAGAAATATTCTCTGGACAGATGAATGTTGTTTCAAACAAGATGGAACAATTAATCGTCAAAACGATCACTTTTGGAGCGACACAAATCCCCATTTTAAAGGAGAGGTTCGTCACCAGTGGAAATATTCCATAAACGTATGGTGTGGAATTTTCCAAAACACTTTGGTTGGTCCCATATTTTATACTAATACTTTGACTGGTGATAGGTTTTTAAATCTAATTTTAAATGGAGTTGTTTCCGATTTTATGGAAGAAATGCCTTTGGCAGTGCTTCAACGTATGTGGTTCCAGTTAGATGGAGCCCCACCTCACCATGTTTCTGAGGTAAGGAACTGGCTTAATCGAGAATTTCCCAATAAATGGCTCGGTTTAAAAGGACCTGTAGAATTCCCTCCTAGGTCGCCTGATCTCACACCATTGGATTTTTTTCTATGGGGCCGTTTACGCAGGACTGTGTACTTGACTCCTCCGGCAAATTTGCAAGATCTTTGCAAAAAAATTGAAGACGCCTGCCACTCTATTACTCCAAACGAATTAGATAGAGTACACAAAAATATTATTCGAAGAATGCAGCTGTGCATTGGTGTCGATGGTGAACATTTTGAGCATTTACTTTAAGAATGTAAATTCATGTTCTTTTTTAATGATATTTTTTCTTATCTTACAATATTATTCCCATAATTTCAATTTTAATCTATTATGTTTTATACACCGAGCAGGTGTAATTAAACACTGTAAATGTCTTAAATCGGCCACATAAAAATTAAAATTTTTCTTCCAAAAATTTATTTTATTAATCTACTTTCCAATGTTAAAAAAAATAAAGCATATTTTTGATACGATATATGGCATATTATCATTAATTTCTTTATTCCCTTTTATGAAATATTCTATTAATTTTTTTGTTAAAGGTAGAAAACGTAATGATTCCTGCTTCATAAAAACATATGAAGAGCTTAGATTATAAAGGTGGAAAGGGGATAAAATCAATGTTTAGAAAAAATCAACTGATATATCATATAATTACAATATTTGTATTATTAAATGCCTTCTTTATTTACTGAACTTTCTGTAAATATTTCTTTGAAATAGGTTTTTAACCTTTAACGCTCGCCCCCAAGGAGTTAATCACTGTAAGCAGACTCATAGGCCATTGCTTTTTTTTTCATTTTTTAAAGTTTAACTTGCAATTTTCAGTTCAACTACAAACACATTTTAAATTTTGTTTAACTTGCGAATCAATTATCCACTTTAAAACAAGAACAGCTTTTTAATGAATCTTTGACATATTTAATTTAAAAGTTTTAAATTGAAATTATTCAATTGAATTTCTTAAAAGATGTTTGGTTCGAACGTATTAAACCTCCATCAATTAAATACACTTATAACGGAATTGTGGTGTTAGGCATAAAAAATACGCAACAGAAACGTTATACTCTTAGACTTTAACATTCGAATAAATATTTTTGTTTTTTAAATGCCGTTTGGAATAAATAAACTACTCGGATGTAGCAATCTGAACACTTTAAAGATACGAAATTGCGTGCATTAGTGCTTCATACCACTGAAATATTGTAAATTATACAAAATTCAGTATAACAGTGCCACCCGAAATATTATTGATACAAAAATGTAAACAAATCCAATTCATGTCAAGAAGTAACTGAATCTGACTTTTTATGGAAATTCCTGTATTAGTTCTTAAGATAGAGCTACTTCAGAAATCGTAACAAATACAGCGTTGCAGCGGAACTATTTACAACAAAATATAAACAACATCATTTCATACCAAGGTCTAACTGAAATTGAAGTTTGATGATATTCCTTCCATTAATTCTGGAGATACAGCCATTGCGGAAACCACACAAAAGCCTGTACAGTAGGATCTGCTAAGAGTTCACACCAAAAACTAATCAGCACCAATTTATATCACGAACTAAGTAAATATATTTTTTTTATTAAATTCCGTGCATAAGTCTTGAAATAGAGCGCTCACAAAATTTATGTCATATACAGAGATACAGGAGCAGTGACATACAGACAGACATTTTGTAAAAATATGTTTTTCAGTATCTCTGAGCCCTAAAACATGTGAATAGGTCGAAAACCGGAATTCAAAATTTTCATGAATACAATACTTTCTTTTTGTAAAAATAGAAGACAGTAAAAAAAAAAAAAAAGTTTAAAACCATCATAAATTTTTAAGCTGAATAGTAAAAAGTAGATTTTTGAAAATATTTCTGTGTAATTTATTAAAATATATTTCCAATGATTCCGTTAATAGAAGTGCTATTAACACTATTACTATTTTTACTAAACTTATTGCCTGCGGCAATAAGTTTTTAAGACACTTTTACTGGAATTTAATTAATATCACTTAATTTAATAACACTTTTAATAAGTGTTTAATAAGACGGTCCGGCCAATGGGTCGTGCCACTTACGAGGCTGGTGCCAAGCTCGAAATATTGCAGACATCTAGCATACTTCAAGCAAGTTTGAAGCAAAAACCTATACGCTTTTATTTCATATCTAAAAGTTAAAGTATTGTCTTGGATCGACATTTAATAATGCGTAAATTTATGGTCGATCCCTAAGTTGTATTTCAAATGAACTGATATCGCTTCTCTCAGAGGTATGGTTAAGTGGTGTAAGTCACGAATTTTGGAAAATTTTGGATTTTAATATCTTTCAGGGATTTGCAGATATCGAGATGATTTTTTTTTTTGTTCAATTCAGGAATGGATAAGGAAAATTTTTCTAATTGGAAGTTTTATCCTCTGGGGGCCGTATAAAAATTTAATTTTCGTATTTTCTAAAATAGACCCCCCATGGAGTTGCAACTTATCTTATAAAAAAATTCACGTTTTTTTATGAAACTTTGCAATTGGAAGTATGGGTCTAGGGGCAATATTTAAAGAGATAGCCTATTGTTTCGATATTTATGACTCACCCTGTATAGATAGCAGCACTAGTGTGAGTTTGGCAGTTCGCTGGAAATAATTCGTCAAGATTCGACCATGGCAGAATGGATCAGAGTTTCATAAAATGAAGCAAAGTTATCCTGAAATGGCGCAAAGTTACCATGGATTAACTGTACTAATGGCAAATATTATCTGTAATACCTAGGAAAAAACTGGTTTTATTGTTTCTATACATCAAACGTTAATTACTTCGCCAAATGATTTTTTCATCTGTAGCCAAGTGAAAAAAAAAGGGGGGGGGATAGTAGTAGATTTAGATATACTATCGATATACTATAGTGGTATTAAGGATAGAGCATCGGTTTAAGAAGAGAATTCTTACTGCTGCTTCAGATCATGGCTATTTAGATACCTACTTGTTGAAAGATATGGTGCATTGCGAATTTGTCATATTTGCAAATATGTTACATTTGCAAATTTGCCATAGGTAGAAAAAAGGCAGATTTTGACGATTCCACATATTAAGCATTTTTCTTGAGAAGGCACGTTAAGTATCTTTAATATTTTGACACATGACTTAGCCAGTGTTAAGGAGACCGACTGAAATCATCTGAGCTCTTTTACATCGCCAGCTGAATAAAAAAAAAAAAAAAAAAAAAAAAAAAGAAGAAGAAGAAGAAGAATGCTCATAGATTTATATGCTATTGATTAAGGCAAAGGCATTGGTCAAGCTTACATAATAATAGAAGTCATATTAAGAATATAGCATTGGATTAAGAAAGTAATGCTTACAGTTCAGGTGGATCATTTTCTCGGTGTCTAACATGAGAATTAGATTGAGTAAAATATATTTTTTCATAGAGAGAATCTTAGCACTGGTAACTTCTATTTAAGGATATGGGAAGATTTCAAATTTGTATTAATATTGACAGTGATTACATGTATAACGGTTGCATGACAATTTATTTGTACTTTTTTATAGAAATTGACTATTTTATAAATGTTCATCAAATGCTTGCCTCGCTCTCAGTGATGACTCGGTGTTCAGTATAAAACTCAGAACAACTATGACAGTGCTATCCATTGAATTCATATTTGATTAGAACACACATGTTTGTTCATATAATCGTGTAAACAAAATATGGAATTATTATTATTATCAATTTCTTCATCGAAAACATCTCAAATATTTCCTATGGTCCTATGCGGATGGTTGCTATTAAGGTCCCATGATGTAGCCAATGTTTAGGCTACCGACCATTGTTATTTTCGTTCCTTTGCAATCTTTATTTTGCATTGACAGCCGAATGAGAAAAGGGATGTATATTCGAAGGTTTACTTGATATTGATTAAAGCACTCGCTGAACTTTCATATGAGTGAAAGTGGTGTTAAAGATCTAGTTTATTGCATTGTCCAGAGAATTTTTACTATTGTTTCACAGGATCATCTTCTCGGAGTGAGAATATATTAACAAAAGATGCTTATCCATAAAAAAGTATGCTATATTAACATACTCATTTTAACCCTTTATGTAAGAAATCTCACCCTCGATAAGTCATCTGCTAATATCTAAATTAAAAAAATATATATATATATACAAAGTTATGACATTTAAAAATGACTCTTCCATTAAAACTGATACTTTAAATTGGTAGCAGTATATATATTTTTTAAATATTTACAAAAATTAACTAACAAAACAAAAATTTTTGAAATCTCCCAATTCTTATAAAATAATAAAAGTAAATGCACAGTGGCTTTATTTGTAAATGGCGAGTTTTTTGAGGAACTATCTCTACACAGCACATTGTTCAACAAACAAAAACTATCTCCTGACGTAAATGGTGGAGAAAATACCAATTTTCAAAATATTTAGCCTTGTACAATATGTTTTGCTTTGCAAACATGGTAAAACAAAAAACACTTTGCATGTAATATATACCTTTTGTTATTACCAGTAAATAAAATTCACATCAAGTTTTATTTAATGTGACTTAAAAGTTCCTTTAGAGTAGTAAGAATAAACTGATTGTGAAAACCCATTGAAAGATGAATGAATATAAATTTTATAAATTGAATTCATATAAAAACGCTTAAAATTATGATAGAAGTATTTTATTGAGTCTAATATTTAAACGTTTTATAAAATAAATATGACATAATACTTTTTCTTTCTTTTTTTAGGAATTTTGATGTTTTTCTTCTTTATAGTATTTCTATATTATAAATAACTTATGTCTAAACATATACAGTATATTGTAAATTGATTTATCAAATTTGTTGCATCTGTCACTACAATAAATAATGTAATAAAGGCGTTTCTTTTTTAATAAAAAACAACTTCTCTGATTATAATACCTCGATATAATTATTTAAAGGAATGAAATATACTACATTCTCTCTCAATAGTTAGAGTTTAAAAATTCTTTTACGGTATTAGCTACTTTATTGTCTTTTGATCCCACAGATCACAACATTTAAACACAAGTGATCCATATGAATTGTTCTATAATAACATTTTAACGATGACATTATTATTTATTTATTTACCTGTAACATTTACGTATTACATGTATCTTAATTGACAATGTCAACATGAATGATATAAAATTTTATTCTGACCCGTCTTGTCAGTAAAATAAACTATCTAATGTCATATTGAAGACCCCAGAAGCCAAGGGAATTAAGTGACAAAATTGAAAAAAATAAACTAAGTGCACAGATGACCTGAAAATATGTTTTTTTCTTTTCAAGTAATGAAATATAAGTGATTTTGTTTTTATGAGCTTCGTCCTTAGAGATCAACCACTTTTGTAGAATAATTATCAATATTGATTAATTATAAATTTAAAGAAAATTTTATCCTACTTTTTTCACAGTCATTGAAATAAGAGTTAAAAGACCCCCAATGAAATAAGCGACAGTTTCCTCTTTCAATTCAGCCAATTATTATTGATGTTCAAATTTAACGTCAATTATCTTTGAATTCAATTTATTCCAAATCGAGTTTTTATCACTTGTACCCCGCTTCTGAGGTCTTCATATATGATGGAGTACCAGTGGGATTATTAAAGATGCATTTCAAATTCATGAAATTTTGCTGCAGCGCTACTATCTCAATTTTTACTGCGTTGTATTTTACCAGGCACTAAAATCTGAAAAAAGATGTATATTATGGTATTAAAAAGAAAATAGTTAGTATAAATTATAAATACTATCTTAAAAGCCCCACATCTATAGTATAACCAAGCCCCGATCCTGACTAATATGGGCTATCGGCAAAAATAAATTAGATGGCCATATTGTAATCGTTGCACCCAGAGCTCGATTAAAGCTGGGGCCCAAAGCCCCGCAATTTTTTGAGCCCCTCCCCCACCCTTGCTTAGAAGCTAGATTTTTTTAATTCCCAGAAGTATTCAGAGAGTTCTTGTTAAATTATCATATGGTTGCCAAGTTAAACGAAATCGTTTTCTGTTTTGAGAAAATAATTCCAGGAATTCGCCATAATAACAGTTTTTCTAAATCATTTTACTAAATTTGGTCCTCTCCTCAGCCGCGGGCCCAAGGCCATGGCCTAGTTGGCCTATGCGGTAATCAGGGCCTGGTTGCACCATTAGTCAAATTGAACTAATCGTCAGTCATATGTGTATATGTAATGCATAAACAATATTTTCGCATCCTGGATTTTAAATTAAAGAAAATTCCTATCTTTGTCAATTCTAAATTGTACCTTAATTAAGAAAAATTCATTTTTTTCTTAGTACAGAACAAAACACTTTTATATAATTTTAGCGATTTGTTATATTACTTTAAGATGAATGTAAAAACTTAAATTTATGGATGAGCTGAAAAAAGTAGTAAATATTTTATAATTTAATGTAAGGATTTGAGAAAGCGCCCTTGAGGTCTGGGGCCCCTGGGCTAAGTACCGATTTGCCCATGCGATAATAAGGGCCTGAATATAATAACAATTATACAGAGAAATTCTGCTAAAACGCAAAAAAATTCTCAACTGTTTCTTCTTTTGAGAAATATATCTTTACCCAATAAGTTCACATATGGCTTCGGATAAAGATGCAAATACAGTTTCTCAATTCATGATCATGACTGGCACAAATTAATGATTCTATCATCATTTACTGTGCAAAGCTGCCATACTCAAATATATACACCAGACAGTCAGTCAAAGGAATGCAAAATCTCCAAACATTTATTCAACATTAGCGCATTCACAGATTTGCTGATTTCCATTACAAACACGTATGCACATAATATATTCCAATAACATAATGTACACTTATAATGACAATGCATTTCATGAATCTATCCCCAAAGCACAGAATGAATGGGACATAAAATTAATTTATCATCGAATGTGCATTATCATCATATTTACATCAATTTTTTAAATAAAAATGAGCCTAGCTCGGTGCATAAACCGTTGTTAATGGCGACGTCTCCAGCCAATAAGGATCCTCTTCTCAATTTGCCGATTCTCTTTAAAATTCTGGGGTTACTGAATCCGAATCAGATAGACATGGGAAATCTATACGACAGGAAAGGGAACTTAGTTGTTAACCGTGGGATGGGATAAAAAAAATAAATAAATAAGCAGAGAGGAGCAGGGAAAAGACAGCTAAGCACAAATCGTTTTTCCGTTTCTTCATAACAACGGCAGAGAAAAAAGTGTTTCTGCAAATGACGTAACGAATACTTATGCAGCCGATTTCGGAATGAAAACCACCCTCTCTTCTCTTCTTTTGCACCCCCTTTTTCCGCCAGGGAAAAAATTTCGGGAAAAAATGACGCAAGGTGTGACATGCATTTGTAGCAGATGCAATGTTACGAAAAAGGGATATAGAAGGCGTTGGAGGGAAAGAGAGGAATATAATGAAAAAAATTGGGGAAAGAAATTTGAGTCGATAGAAGATACAACATTATCTGTTCTCTCTTTTTATCCCCCGTTCACTCCTCTCCTTTTTGCGGCGGACAATTAGGTAGCACCATCTGGCAACAACACCCCCTGCTTTGCAAGATATTGTTTTCTAGGCGACGACAAAAACTCTTGCAAAGTTCACTAACGCGACATTGGCATAGAAAACTAAATTACATTCAGTAAGTTTTTTGGGGCATTTTATTGCACTTGTTCATATCTTTTCGGATTTTTTGTTCACTCTTGCCTCATTATGAAGTTTTTGGGGGCTGTTTTTAGCTGAAGATATTATTAAAGAAGATATAATGTAAAACTTGTTATCTCTCTCATTAATTTTTTGTAAGGAAGGGGAAGGGGGGGAAATGGAACATAAATCTTAATTTTTCGTCTACAAAATGGAGGTGCTTAGATGCACCTGAAAGATGTATGAGGAAAAAAAAAATTACTTTACTATCTATTGTAGCATGTTATCTAAAGAAAAACAATTTAATTTTGCTTAACTTAAACTAATTTTGATAAGACTAATAAAAGTTTGTCATTTAACTTATTCGTGTACAACAAAAAAATTTTCTTAAAATTATGTTATTTAAACAATTTATTTAAGGAACTTTTTATGAGATAAATAGTTTTTGAAGGTGGTCCATCAAGCTTTAAATATTATTTTTGAGTGATTAAATGACATATTAATGAAAGCTTATTTAAAATGCATCTGAATAAACAATAAAATATTTTTGATATAATCTTTGGCAGCTTGTTGCGTGTATAACAATCAATGTTATTTATACTACTGGAAAAGAATTTTTTCATAGAATGATAGAATTTTCAACAAAAAATATGCATATTTATCAGAATACATATCTGAAAACGATTAGATTTAAAATAGGAAATGGGAGATTGAAAAGGCGAGAATTTAGTTGAAAGATTTCTGTTGTACGTCTTGATATTGTTAAAACTTTACTAACCCTTAAACATAAGAAAATCATTTTGATAAAGAAATGATTACTGAAGATTTCTATATGACATGCTGAGTAATTATAAACCACATGAAACTCAAAATCCGAATTATAATATCGGAAAAGAAATACCTATTAAACATTAAATTATCTGAAATAAACGCAGAAAACATTATTATCTGTTCATGTGAAAATATTATGTATAAGACTTAAATTTGAGGAGCAGTTTCAAAAACGCTCAACAGAGACAAGATAAGATAATTAAATACAAATCATGATTGTGTCCTGAAATTTTATCTGTTTACATAGCATATATATAACCCTTTGAGGACGAGTGACCGGTATACGTGACACTTAAGGAGCTCAGAATCCTTGCTTTTATCTACCAGTAAAATTTTGCAGTAAAATTTGTATTATTTAATCAGAGTGAGCATTTTCCCGATTCAAAAAGGCACAAATTTCTGTTTTTAAAAATTGGTGACAAAAGATAAAAAATTTCGTAAAATGCTCTGGTCGCGAATGGGTTAATAAATTACGCATATTTTAAAAACACGTTTATAATTTTCTTAAATAAAAATGCATAAAAATTTAAGATGCACTATATTATTTGCACCTGAGGGTTTTTAAGTAATACATTTGAGCTAATATTGACTCAACAACAAGATAATAACTGAGTAAGTTTGTTTAAAAAAATACTCTAGACAATATTTTTAATTAAGGCCCCTGTCCTCGCTCGAGGAAACGCTCGCGAGCTAACGCTATTCCTATGGGGAAGCATTTTTCTAATAACTCTTTCGCATTTTGACATTTTTGAATAATTTTTTTTCTTTTTTTTTTTGCATTGGATAGCTGAGGTGCATACCGACAGCGCACTTTTTTTACTTTTTTGATTTTGGTTGCAGATATTTTTTTTTTAAAACACTTTCAGTTTCGAAACCGGTTTTGAAAGTGAAACTAACTTTGTAAAAAATATCTGCAATCAAAATCGAAAAAGTAAAAATGGTGCGCTGTCGGCATGCACCTCAACTATCCAATGCAAAAAAAATTATTCAAAAATGTCAAAATGCGAAAGAGTTATTAGAAAAATTCTTCCCTATAGGAATAGCATTAGCTCGCGAGCGTTTCCTCGAGCGAGGACAGAGAGCTTAAGTTTCGGAAAACAATACTAGCTTTAATTAGAGAATTCTGATATTTCCTGCAAATATGATAGATTTTAAAAACATTTCATATTTCAATAAGTGTAAATAAATGCAGTATTGTTCAGTAAATATCTAAAGAAATACGTACATGCCAACTCTGGTTAATTAAGTAGCATAACGTAAACTTATGCAATCAAAAATTATGACGAGTCTGCATGCACCGACAACAACATAACATACAACTATCTTGCATCTGTTCATAAGTATTTGTAAGATATATATTTTATCTGACATTCAAAAATCATTACAGAATACTCCCATTCGACTGAAGAAATAACTCAAATCTCCTATTTTAAAACGAAGTTTGATTTTTTAAGATAGTATTAAAAAAATAATTACAATTCACTGATTTTACAAATTTTACCTTAAAATAAAAGCGAAATAAAACAAAACCTCCGTTCCCAACCAATGGGGAAAAATGCATTTATTAATGAATGCATTAGAAAAAACGCAATTCAAAAGTCAATGTAATTTATGACAAATTTTTACATCAATGGACGAGGTTAAAACAAGTTTGAAACGTGTTAATTTTAGCCTGAAGCCATTTTCTATACAGAGTTTGACAAAACACACACACACTCTCTCTAAAAGACTATTTATCTATTTTTTTTTTCGCGAATTTTTCTTATAATGTTTCAGCATAATATATTCATAATATTTTTATAGCAAATCAAATTAATCATAATCATAATGTTTCTTAATATCTGGCCTACCATTCTTCTATCTATCAGAACATCACAGGCGACCCACAAGTGGTTCGTTGTGATTTCCTTTAGCTCCGAAAAGTTTAAACCCGAAAGAAAGAGGACTGTTAAAATGTAAAATACGAAACAAAGATAAGGAGTTTTTTCTTTTTTTTCGACCCTCTCTCAATAATTCCCTGTCTGATTAATTGTTCTTCGCACCTTCTCTCGGTGGTTTGTTCCTTTAGAGCTAAAAAGTTTAAGTCTGTGCTATTTTTCTGTGGAACATCTGCAATATAATATTTTATGGGGTTAAAAAATGCGAGATCATCTGAGACATCACCCTTGGTAGCTAGAAGCCTCAATTCATACAGCGACTCAATTAAGTCTTAAGTTTTAACACATTCGCTGCCGCTCACGCGAAAGCGCGTGATATGGCTCCAACGTTAAGGACCACTCACGAGCCAGCGCGTGATGTGGGGTGATGTTCAATAGCCAGTCACGCGCTTGTGCGGGAAAATCTTTCGCTGATTCTTTGTTATAAAAAGTAAATCAGTTTCTGGGAAAACCCCACTTCTACAGTGCGGCATTAACTATCATCACATCTTCACGTAAGCGGCAGCGAACGTGTTAAAATGATTAAGGCTAATTTGGCGCATACATATCTTTAAGATAGACATCTTTAATAGATAGACATCTTTAAGATTAGCTTACAACATATCTTTAAGATATGTTGTAAGCTAATATTAAAAAAACAAGTTAAATAAATTTTTCTTTAACCAGAAAAATCCTTCTATGCTTCAACTTATAGATAACAGATTTCCCAATATGTTTTTAACATAGCACAAGATGAAAAAAATATTTTGAAACAGTTTGCTTGCGGACAGAGATACACGAACTGAAATTGTAAAACACGCGGCACTTTAAATTTGATGGCAGCATATAGAGACAATTTATATAGGCTATTGGTTTGGCCTCGAATTTATGATCGCTTATATAGACTAAAACAAAATAATAAAAATCCCCTTTCCTTCAAATACAAAAGTATTTCCATCTTGAGAGAGAACAAGCAAGAACTCCTAAAGATATGTGTTATTGCGGATAAATTCTGTCGTTTCAAGCCATCGTAGTACTCGGCCAGAAATGGCTCATAAGACTGTAGAACTGCAAGAGTTACTGCCTCATAGAACGAGTAGGTTTGCAGCCCTCCCTCCCTCCCCTTTTTTTATAAAGCGTATCAAACAGCAAGCAACACTGCTGGGGAGGCTTTCCAATGGCTTCCAATCAGGAAAAGGTCTCCATTTTATTCTGACTTTATTCAGGTCGTATATATTTCTTGTCGTAGCCACTTTTGCACAGTAAGGGGGGGGGGGATGGAAGTACGAATATATAAGATAAAAAGAGAGGGAAAATGTATATATGCGCCATTCATTCGATATTGTAAAACGTAGTATATGTTCAGGGTATATTTGTAAGAGGGCAATAGAGATAAGTGGTATTTTTGTTGTACTAAAAAAAAAAAAAGAGACCGACATATAGATTGTATACTGTATAAGTTTGATTCATAGAGGTGTAATAAAAGATTGATTTAGCCTAGACAGGGTAAAGTGAGCTTGTTGAACAATTTCGGATTTTCCTCTATTTTATAAGACTGCTAAAAACTAGAGCGGTGAAAAGATCATGTTTGACCAATGCTTACAAAAGGATTTTTTCAACCAAAACATTTTTTAAGAGTGCAAGGATATGTTTTGCTGTTACTTTTCTCTATCTTCTTTTTATTCATTTCACACCTCTAAGCATAGCAAAGATTGAATGAAATTTTATCTTGGCTCTTTTAACTTTTCTTTATGCTTGTTTTATTTGCAATATTTTAAATAAAACCATGTTTATATTTACACGTAAGATATATTTTTTTTAATTTTAAAAGAGTTAGGGGTTGTGCAAATATAACTTTATCAACTTTTTGATGATTTTAGACACCCCCCGTCCCGCCCCCCGGTAATAACATCGTTGTCAAAGTGTAAAAATTGTTTGATTTCTAGAGTTTATTTCTTTTGTTCGAAATGATATACAAATCTGGTTTATTTATTTTTCGCATACTTTTATGATTCAAATGAAGAGAAGTCAATTATACATCACTTTGGATGTGAAAAAAATTATGTCGAATAACGCTTAAAAGAAATATTTGCTATTTAAAATTATTTTAATGTAGCCTAGTGTAACATAATGCATTCAACAGCAATAAAGCCCTGCTGCACTTGCACCGAACAGAGGAGGGTTAGATGGCAGATATAAATTCTTATCAACGAAATAAGTGGGCAACATTTCTTTTTTTTTCTTTTTTAATTATTAGTAAACACAAGCTTCATTTGAAATATATTTCACCTATGGTTTCTCAAACCATGATTATATATGCATACACATATGAAGAAAAACAGAAATGTCAAACTTTAGGGTATACCATATTTTAGAATTTAATAATTTAATAATAATTTAGTAATTTTAATAATAATTTTGTATTTTCCATAAAAATGGATAACAGGCTAAAAAAAGATAATATGCTATTTTGTACCAAAGACCATGTTACAAATAAAAAGAGAATTTTTCTTGGATCAAAAATGATATCAATATCTAAAGGCAAATCCCCCTCCCATAGAGATATATTACGATATCATATGCCAGGTCCCCCCCCCCTCCCTCCTCGCTAAAATAATAATGTTATATTTGCACAACCCCTTACCGTCAGTTTGAAGTCAGAAAAACCTGACTCCAGGAGTTAAGTTCCAGAGGCAGAGGATCCAGAATAATTATATATATTATTAATTAGACACACTGTACATAAATAAGAAAACTTCAATGTGAAACGAAATATATATCGCCTAGAATAAAATAAAAGTATACATATTTTTATAACTAGAACAAAACCGGAACACAAATAATACAATAATCGAGCATGAAAAAATACCCGGGAATTTGACTCGAACCTGGGTCCATAGCGTACCGTGCTGTTGCTATCCTGGCTGACATCCTATGCCGTCAATTTCTCGCTAATAAGTTATGCTAGGGAACGTCACCAGCGGAAAACCAGACAGCACAGGATGATGGGAAATATGTTGAATGAATTAATATTCTAAATTGAGGGGAATGATTTAATTTATTATTTTAGTTGTGTTATACATTTTCGAATCTGTTGATTTAGGCATCATCCTTCACAATATTAATCGGTGATATTTTAACGCATTATTTTAAATGTGTTGGAAAGTGTTTCATATTTTATGCTTTATTCATGATTTTTCTTTTTTGTTTAAAAAACGTAGATGCGAATAAAAAAGTCTTTAAAATACTTTTTTTTTTTACATTCTCATATCAATTTTAATTTGGTTTCTGTATGAAAATATAATACTTTATAATCGATTCTATAGTTTATTATCGAGTAGTAAATTTAGAGTATTTTTTACAGATTTTGCCACCTTTTTTTTTTTTTTTTTTTTTTTTTTTTGCTGATCCTTTTTTAACGACTTCTGAACTTTCTATTTTATATTTTGATAATACAATTTTCAGTGATGCATAGTTTATTCTTAGTGTATTTTATATAACAATTTACAACTTCGTAGCTGTGGGCCAATTCTCACCACTAATTTCCTTCCCCTCATATAATGGCTGAAATTCTGTCATTAATTAAATAGTAAAATACTGTTAAAAATTAGTGGTAAATATCGTCCGGTTATTTTCTGGCTGTTCTATCTCTGAACCTTAAATGAAAAAAAAAACGTTAAATTCATCAAATGAATGTCATTTTCTATTTTGCTATTCATATCTCATTCTAATAGTTTCATACATATAGATACTTTATTCAATAATTAAACTAATTATTACGGTAAAATGTCTGATATTCGAAATAAAAAAAAAAAAAATAAAAAAAAAAAAAAAAAAATCACAAAATATATACATTTAAAATTTCTTGTCAGAATAAAAACGATTTATAAAGGAAATCATTGGCCGTATGAACGAAGCACTTTTCTATTTAAACGAATAAGTGTAAATTGGAACTTATAGTAAACAACATATCAATTTAAAAATCGTCCTATAAATAACAAAACAAAACGCATATGCTGTTCTTCGGGATTCAAAATATCTTCCCTGTGTCGCTATAATTGTTGCGGACGAACTTGTTTTACAGGTACTGCTCAATAACACCAATCGGGATTGTGGTCGCCCAAACTTGATGTCGTGGCCGAATTTTGCACTACAATCTTATCAATAAAATTAGAAAAACCACATGTATAATGCAACTAGGAATCATTACATTAAATTCGAGATAACTTGTGATGAAGTCAAGAAGTTGTGCGAAAAAACTTAATTCCTGGGAGATATAAAATAAGGAATTCGTCAATTTCATGTGGTTTTACAAGTTACTTATCCTTGTGATTAGAGACATAGCTGTGATTAGCTCAAACTATACTTATTTTTATTTTATTTTATTTTTCTATTTACGTGATTTTCGTACAACAGAATTCTTCTACACAAGTATGTAGGGGCAGAAATGCCTCTAATATTTAACGAACTTCTGGTTGCTCAAAAATAACTGTGTGAAAAATTCTACTTTTCTATTTTGAAATATCTCAGTGTCATAGTTGAAGAAAACTGAATCTTGGTTACTACGAGTTTCTGATATTTTAAAAAAAAGTTTCTTGGAAAATTTCCCCCCAATTAGTTCCTTCTTATTTGTCATGAGCGTCCCGGAATTTTGTTTGTAACGTATGAGGTCAAAAATCATTACAATTTTGAATGGAAATTTTATATTTGAAAAAAAATATATATATATATGACATGCATATGACACACATATATGTATACATATTTGTCTGCACTACATAGCCAAAGGTGACCGGCCACTTGCGATTTTAGACATTTTGTTAAATATCTAAAAGAATGCATGAGGAATTATCCTGAAATTCTAAGTGTGTAAACATAATAGTACTAGGCATACATTTCCGTGAAGATTTTTTCCCGAAACTCCTTACGGGACCGTCAACAAATTGAAAAAAAAAAACGAATATCTTTTGGATAACCTTATAAAAACTAATATATCAAAAGCTAATGTAGATTATGATTACCTGACTTATTGATATAGACTGTGTTTATTTTTATTTAACTATATTATTTAGTTAAATTTACTAAATAATTCTTCATTGTGCTTGCGTAAACGCTATTAAAATTTAATTTGTATGTTGTGTTAGCTAAATGTATACAGCAACTTCTGTAAAAGTTTCAAAAACATGGCTTGAAAATTCTGAAAGTGATCGACAGTATAATAAGCTAAAAATCCGTTGTTCTCAAAATGAAGCAAAAAAAAATGAAGGGTTGTATCAAAATATAATAGTATTGTGTATTCTATATTGACACTAATCAGTGGATAAATAGATGCAGCCCCTCATCCTTTGCTTCATTTTAAAAATAACGAATTTTGGGCTTATTCTACCGACGATCACTTTCGGAATTTTAAAACTATGTTTTTGAGACTTTTTACAGAAGTTTCTCTATGTATTTAGCTAACGCAATATGCAAATGAAACTTTGATAGCTTTTACGCATGCGCAAAGAAAAATTATTTTGTCAACATACTCATTTTTCATACATTTTTTTATTATATTTTAATTCTAATTTCAGGGTATTGTGTACATTGTTGTTTGTCAAATTTTTGGAAAAGAACATTATTTTACATTAAGAACTCTGCAAATTATAAGCAAAAAACTTGAAAACATTTGGGCCTGTTTTTATAAAAACCTTAATTTCTCTACGAGTCTACGTGCTATTTGCAAGCGAATGAACACAATTTATTACAATAAGTCACGTAATCATAATCTACAATTTGAACGCTTTTGCAACATTAGTTATCACAGTGTTATCCAAAAAATTTTCGTTCTGTTCCAATTTGTTGGCGGTCCCCTATGGAGTTTCGGGAAAAAAATCTTCACGGAAATATATGACTTGTACTATTATGTTTACACTTTTAGAGTTTCAGGATAATTCCTCACCTATAACAAAATGTCTAAAATCGCAAGTGGCCGGTCCCCTTTGGCCAAATAATGTATATGTTACAGGCCAAACCCGATTTTAGGCCAAACTAGATTGGCCTAGGCAAAACCGGTCTATCCTATCGCCCATCGGATAAACTAGTTTTTCCGAGGCCAAACCGGTCTATCCTAACGCCCATCGGATAAACTAGTTTTTCCTAGGCCAAACCGGTTTATCCTAACGCCCATCGGATAGACTAGTTTTTCCTAGGCTAAACTAGTCTATCCTAAGGCCCATAGGACAAACTAGATTTTCCTAGGCCAATCTAGTTTGGCCTAACTCTTATAGGATATACTAGTTTATACTGCTATCTGTTGGTCTGAACTAGTTTATCCTAGGCAGATCTAGTTTATCCTAGGCCTATTCAATTTGGCGTGGTTTTATTGAATTCAATGACCGCCTCAACGCCAACATTATTGTTTGTCCTAGGCTGATCTAGTATATCCTAGGCCAATGTAGTTTTATGTGTTTTTAGCTCACGTGCGCGAAAGCCAGAGAAATAATGGGCTCACAGGTTCTGTATATGCATTTACGCATGTATGTACGCATGTATATACGTATATGCGTACATATGTACGTAACATGATAACTCTTGATAGAGATATCCGATTTGCTTCAAATTTTGGATGTAGATTCATTCTGATAAGGTACATTTCTGATTAATTTTGAGAATTCATTGGATAAGAATAAAGGGGGGTGAACAGGAGGCAAATCCCCCTCCTTTAATTTAGAGAAATGAATTTATCATGCAGAATTAGCAGTTTTCATTTATAATTTTAGATATAGGATCATTGTGACAAGGCGATTAGTTGTGGATGTTTATTGTTTAAGTCTAAAAGAAAGGGCAATGTGGGTAACACAACATTATTTTGATAAATGGTTTTTGACGCAGAATTGACGAATTTGCTTCAAAGTTTGGATATAAGTTCTTTTTGATAAGGCGGTTCTCTGAAATGTTTTAGGGGTTTAATAGTTAAGTATGGAGGGAAAAATGAAGGATTACCCTCTTAACTAGGAAAAACTAGTTTATACTAACGACATTTAGATAAACAGTTTGGCTTGGAAAAACTAGTTTATCCAATTGGCGTTAGGAGAAAATAGTTTGGACTAGGCTGATCTAATTTGGCTCGAAATCCGGTTTGGCCGGTAAAAAGCATGTCTTTCAAAAGAAAGTACAAATGTGTGTAAAGAATCATTGCTTATAACATCAATACAGAAATTTAACATGCCCACAGTAGAGAATTGATGTATTGGATTATGGTGTTTGCTTATTTTATTTTTTCTCTGCAGACATGTGCCAACTGAGATCAGATTTGCATTTATTATTATTGTTATTATTATTATTATTATTATTATTATTATTATTATTATTACATATTCGAGCCAGATCAGAGCTGAACATAATTTGGAATCGAACAGCGCTTTCCATTTTTGAGAAATTAATTACCTATCGACATATAAGCTATTCTTGTCACTGCGTCAAGTTTTTCTTTTCCGCAAAGTCGTAAGCAGAAATTCGATTCAAAATATAGCTTTAACAGTATTTTCTCAAGGACGCATAGCTTTTATGAAAAAATGATTAACTCCATTTGATTACATATTTTCTGAGTGAGAATGCCTGTTAATTTTATGCATTTCCGAAAATGAATTAGCTCTTAAATGTGTTAGGAAGTAACTCTTTTGGATTTGAGGAAAGCCTTAAAGAATGACAGAGAAACATATTCACAAATCTATTTTTTACTGAACAGTTATAAACAACATCATAACAGTTTCAATAGTTATGATGTTCATAATTCTTCTTTTTTTTTTCTTTTGTTCTAAACTACATTAATTATTTAATGAATCCCTATTTGAATATTGAAAGGTTTAAGAATCTAAATAATCAATAATACATTGTGCATTTACAATTCTATGAACACATCGTAATTTAAAAATACATTGTAAATTTATCCAATAAATATGTATGCAGTATTTTTTAAAGGAATCCTAATTGTATATTAAGTAAAATCCGAATTTTTTGCAGAAATTAAGTAGAGCCAGATTGAGTCGGACCGAGTCTCTTTTCACTGATTTTTGTACAGGCAGGGCTCGGGCTGAACTTCTAATTTTTACACAGGTTCATGGAAAAATAACTTCCTTCGAGAAGGGCGGGGCCCGGGCCTCGAAATTCCGGCCTGTGCAAAACTCTGACAGCATTCTACAACCCTTCGAATAAAATACATTATATAAGGGTGATGACAAAACCACTTTGCACAAGGTTAGCTATGGAGCAGTAGTCGGGATCAATATTAAAAAGAGTATTGCCAAATTAAACCGATAGCTTTGCATTCACTGGCTGTTTACACTAATTGTGTATTACAGCTTTATTTTTTAAAGTATAACACCCTC
Source organism: Maratus speculifer (assembly GCA_964019185.1). Taxonomy (NCBI): domain Eukaryota; kingdom Metazoa; phylum Arthropoda; class Arachnida; order Araneae; family Salticidae; genus Maratus; species Maratus speculifer. Next base: position 116,083,219 of record OZ025297.1, on the reverse strand, counting down.
GAAAAATAAAGTAAGTTGGATTACTTTTTCCGATTTCCCTCAATTATACTCAAGCATCGAACCCCAAAACTAATCACAGATACGCTTTATAAAATTAAACAATTATCCAAAATTTGAAAAAATCAGATAATTCTGCTCAAAAAACATTCATCTGATTTAAGGAGGGTAATCGCCCATTCCTCCCTTTATTCTAAATCATTAAACTCTCAAAACAATTCAGGGATTCGCCTTATAAAGAAAATCTATATTCAAAATTTACGGCAAATCGGATAAATCTGCATAAAAATCCATTTATCTAATTTAAGGAAGGAGATATAACGTCCACTACCCCCATTATACTTAACCAAAAGAAAAAACCCCAAAATAATTAAAGAAGTGCCTGATCAAATGAATTCATATCCAAAATTTTAAGCAAATAGGATAATTCTGTATTATAACCAATTTATTTAATTTAAAGAAAGAAATAAATTGCAAGTTTCCCCCTTATCTTTAACCGAAGAACCACCAAAACTAATCAGTGAAGATCTTCATCAGAATGAACAAATCCAAAATTTGTTGCAAATAGGTTAATTCTGCATGAAAAACCCATTTGCCAAAATTAGGCGGCATCCCCCCGTTCTTCCTGTTGTTCTTATTCAATTAACCCCAAAAACTAATTAGGGAAGCGATTTACCGGAATGGATTTAATTCTAAAATTTGAAGCAAATCAATAAATTCTGCGTGGAAAAAGCATTTACATAAATTATGGGGCGTTACCCCTATTCCCCCCCTCCTTAACAATGAACACCCACAACTAATCATGGAGGCGCCTCAAGAGAATGCTCCTATATTTAAAATATCAAAAAAATGCTAATAATGCACGGAAACCCATTTATTTGAATTAAGCGAAGGGACGAATCAGCCTCTCGTTCTCTCCCCCCCTCCTTATTCTTATCTAATGAACTCCCAAAATTAGTCAGAAAAGCTCCTCATAAGAATAAACCTACATTGAAAGTTTGATGCAAATCGAGTATCTCTATCAAGAATATTGCGTTACATACGTACGTACCCACATAGATACAGAACCTACGGGCGCATTAGTTCTCAGGCTTTGGTAACCTGATTAGATAAAAACACGTCAAATTACATTATTAGTATCAAGAGTTATCTCGTTACGCGCATACGTACGTACATACTTACATACATGCGTACATTACATGTGTACATATACACATACAGAACCTGAGATCCCATTGTTTCTTTGGCTTTGACGCCCGTGAACTAAAAACACTTAAAACTACATTGGCCTAGGATAAACTAGATCAGCCTAGGACAAACAAGAATGTTGGCGTTGAGGCGGTCATTGAATTCAATAAAATCACGCCAAATTGAATTGGCCTAGGATAAACTAGATCGGCCTAGGATAAACTAGTTCAGACCAATAAACAGCAGTCTAAACTAGTTTATCCTATAAGAGTTAGGCCAAACTAGTTTGGCCTAGGAAAATCTAGTTTGTCCTATGAGCCTTAGGATAGACTAGTTTGGCCTAGGAAAAACTAGTTTATCCGATGGGCATTAGGATAGACCGGTTTGGTCTAGGAAAACTAGTTTATCCGATGGGCGTTAGGATAGACCGGTTTGGCCTAGGCCTATCTAGTTTGGCCTAAAATCGGGTTTGGCCTGTAACATATATATATTTGAAAATTTTGATTCAAATTTCTTTTTTTTATGCTAGTTACGATTTGTTTCAGGCTATTATTAATATTAATACTATAGATTGATACCGAAGTCAAAAACAGACATACTAATTCTTGAAAATTAATGTATATTTAATCTAAAAGTTTCTATCGAAATTGATTTGCATATTTGATCTCAAAATGGACATCTTTTGAGTTTCATCTTTTAACTTATATGAATTGTCTCGAATTAATGAAATATGCGATTTCAAATGTTTTGAAATTACTCAACTTGTATAAATAGAACAGAAAATCATAATTCAATTGTAAAATAATTTGACAGCATTTCTACCATTTTATGAGGAAAATGAAATTTATTCTACACACATTATCATAGATTTATTTCGGTACTTCTTGCCGTCATGAGAGTGTATTCGAAAAAAATCTTTTCCACCTTCAACAGCTGAGAATTTTATGATACATTTTCAGACTCATTTATAAACGTAAAAACATGAAACTTGCTGATTTGATTTTTGAAGAAATGTATAAGGTGCCGTGTGATATCATTTTGCATTCAATTCATTAGAATTTGATTTATGAATAATTACTTTCTAAGTATGTTCCTTTTTTTCGTTCCCAGATATCACGCTTCTGAAAACATGGTTCAAAAAGCCAACTTTGTTGCATTTTTTGCAATATTTTCTGCATGTATAAAAAAATTGATAATCACGGCATCTTAACGTTTTCTAAATAAGACAATTTGCCAGTTTGATGCTTTTGAAAGCAAAAATAAATTAAAAAATAAATCCGAAAATAAGCAATTTGAATAGAAATACACCGCCCTTAAAGGTTCACTTGCGACAGTAGAAAAAGTCTTTCATATCAATCAAATTACAAAAGTTTAAGTTTTTCTTTACTTTAAGCATAAGTTATTTCTTTGTGTTCATGTGACGAGTTAAACTTGTACTATTAGCGTAAAAACATTGAATAGCGAAATCCAATACATTAATATATATTAATCAATATTTTAGAAAATAGATTAGACAATTCAGTAAAAACAATACTGGGATTAATTCAGTATTCCAACTATATATGCCAATTTGAAAAACTATATTAAATAAACTGTCATTTTCTTTCTTTGTTTCAAGAGCAATAATCATTTTTGTGTAGCTACAAAGCAGCGATACCATGAATTTTTAAATATAATTGTGTCATTTCTTAAAATGATTGCATTAGTTAATTAATATTTCAAAGTCTATGTAAAAATGCTTCATTTTATAATTAATGCTAGTATTAAAACAATAAGTTTTGTTTTGAATTCTAAATTGATGCATAATAAAGTCATTGCCTTTACTAGTTAAAATGCTGAGACAGTGTAGTAATATACACGGTCAAGCATTTTTCAATTTAAATTATTTAGTTTGTTTATAGATAAAAAAATATCTATAGTTTGTATTTGTTTTAATTTATTTTTTTTAATTTTATTTTGTTCTAATTCTTGCTTATTGTCTTGCACATTTTTAGAGTTGAAGTGTATTTTTAAAATATAAATATCATTATGTTTTAGTTGTGAAACTAAAAATGGTAAATCATTATTATTGATATTAATACATTTTAAAATGTAACTTTAATTTACAATAAATAAATAAATAAATAAATAAATAAATAAATTTTTTAAGAAAATTGTTATCTATAGTAAAGAATCTATATTTTGAAGATTAAATATGTAATACATAAAATGTATTTAATTTTAAAATTAAACTAATTACCTCGAAATTATTCATGTTATCCAATAATGAATATATGTATACCTTTTTAAAAGGAAAATATGGAGTTCAGAAATATAATATTTTTTGTTCTTTTAGTTAAATTATAATAGGTGTAATTTTATTAGAAGCCCATTTTTATTGTTAATTTTCTTTTTTCTTTAACAATATAAAATGCAGATTTGAAAGTTATTTCTCAAATGTATATATATAGATCTCAGTTTGAAATTCGCCCGATTATTCATATTTTCTCGGATATCTAAATTCATATTAATAAAAATTAAATAAAATAATTAACTTTAACTCAAACATTTCAAAATGTGTTTTGAAGAATAAATTATAAATACATATCACTTCCGCTACTTTAATTTTTATCGAACTTGGTAGCAAAAGAAACTAGTATTAAAGGAGAAAAAAAAAAAAAAAAAAAAAAAAAAAAAAAAACATTTTGTTCTCGAAAATATTTTCTTCATTTTTCCCCCTTTCTTTCTTTCCTTTTTCTTTTCTTTTCTTTTTCTTTTCTGTCTTACATAAAAACTTCAAGAAACTTTTTTTGAAAATATCAGAAACTTTTAGTAAGCTTTATGCACATGCAATTTTCTTCAACTTCGATTCAGAAATGCTTCAGAATAGA